>CM070543.1:18212451-19412451 GCA_036346415.1 Raddia guianensis | reverse complement strand
TAGGCGAATAAAACGAAATTGTGGAATTAAAACAATTCAAACAGTGACCAGCCCGTCGAATGTTCCGACCTGGTCCAGTAACCCCTGCGTCGGATGTTCTGATCTGGGTCGGATGTTCCGATGGCGTCGGATGTTCCGATCCTGGGTATTCTGTATTTGTCGAAAGCCTGCAGTAAAAGCTGATTTCTCTCAAAACCAAGGTTAGATCTATTCAAGAATATTCAGAACAGCCCAACACGAATAGTAAAAACAACAAATCAAGACCAAGATGAAAACACAGCGATTTTTGTTTACCGATGTTCGGATCTTTGAAGGGAGATCCTACTCACCGTTAGGGAAGGCACAAAGTCCGGATCACCAAGACCCTAATCCCTTCCCGGCGAAGCACACAACACTCACCGGCGATCACTAGTTGATTCCTTTTCTTTGCGGAGCTAGATTCGCACCTTCTCAATCTCTGAAGGCACGCCACACAAAGATCGGCGACTCACCGGCGACACCTAGCCGTCTAGGGGCCCTTCAAGCCTCCAAGAGTAACAAATGCGATGAAGAAATTTAGGAATCGCTAAGTGCTCAAGAGTTGAACTCTAATTCGTGGAGCACTTGGGTGCCTTGATCTCTCTAGATCTAGAGATCTCACAAGATGAACAAAAGAGAGACAAATGATGGGAAACGCGCAGGCTACGCTAGCCGAAAATCAATATTTTCGCGCAAACCCAGGATCAACATGTAAGTAGGGGACCATGGATCGTTACCCTCGACGCGCGGACGCAGCGGAAGAAGACCCGCGCACGTAGAGGAAGTAGTCGTACACGCCCCGATCAGCGCGCCAACTGCTCGCCGAGGGGTCGCCGGTGCCGGGGAGAGCTCGCCCGTGCTCGTGGAGAGGTCGCCCGTGCTCGGGGAGAGGTCGCCCGAGCTCGTGGAGAGGTCGCCGATCAGCAAGCACGTCCGCGAAAGCGGCAGTGCCTCTAAGGTATCCACATGTCCAGGAGTGGAACGTCGCGGGCCGGCGTGCTAGCACCACGTCGCGCGGCTAGGGTTTCCTCGGGAGCGGGAGGGGCGCGGCGGCTAGGGTTTGGGTGGAGTACATCTAACTCTCTCCCGCGCCGCCCCTGGCCTCCAACTTATATAGACGTGCTAACGGGCTTCTTCACTAGAAGGCCCGTTAGGACTCTATCTCCTACGCGGATCCATATCCACGCGCCGAAACCCATTAACAGGAGTGAATCCGTTAAGCATGTTCCAAGCCGTTTAAGTGTGTGACCCGTTAGGTTCATGTGCAAGTCGGCCGCGGACCCGGAAACCCGTTTCCAGTCCACATATCAACAGCGGTATCTAGCAACACATATTGACCCCCGAATGCACAGAATGATCTCATCGGCTGAACCTTGATACACGCGTTCATACCGATCCCTTTGCCACGCGACACCAGTCAAGCTCAAGGCAAGATATGTGCCACCCTTGTGATAGCTCGACCCATTCACTCGTTCCGTGTAATGGATATAAGATGTGACTAATAATTAGTCACCTTGGGACGGCCGCGCACTTTTCCTTATCCATCCACACCGAGGGGCCCAGAGGTATCTCTCCCGTTATCGAGGAGGGCAAATTCCATCTTGATCTGTCACACCCCACGCCATGTTTCGGCATACCCGTAAGTTACCTTTATAACTACCCGATTCACGGAGTAGCGTTTGATAACCCCAAAGTATACAACTACGCATGCCGGACTCTATGATGATCTCGTTCTAAGGACCATATAGGTGTACCACTCGAGACAACAATCTGATGGCACTATTAAGATAACAATCTCAGCAGTGTCTCGGAGTAGGTCAATCCAACCATCCGTGTTCTCTAACACGTGTCCACATTATTGATTCGATATCCACAATATCTATGGTATGTGAAACAGTACCATTAATCAATATATGTGATGATCAATCATTAATGCTCCTCATAATGATTCTGGATCAGGGATCAGTTTAGAATAATGTCATACAAACAATGTGTCTCACAACCAAGTCATACTTGATGAACAAAGTTATGACCATTATTCATGGAACCTGATAAGCTAGTTATCGAAAAGTACATGAACAAAGACGTATTACACAATCATCTCATGATTGATCTAGGGCATATTCCCTTCAACAAAGGCTAGGGTTCTTGAGAGAGATGAAGAAGAATATGAATTAGGCTCAAATCAGGATGTAACCAGAGTGAGTAACCCTTTTGATAGGTATTAGAGAAGGCTTTAAATAGGGAATCCCGAAAACTAGCCGTTGCTGCAGTTAATCCCGCATCGGATGTTCCGACCCTCGTCGGATGTTTCGATGGACTACTCACTGGATGGCGTGGAAAACCGACAGGCTGGCTTCACCATCTGATGTTCTGGCCCTCGTCGGATGTTCTGGTGGCATAGGTTCTAAATAGTGTGTATTTTGAGTGGAAAACTCACACGAATTTCGAGATACCTATTTTGAGCACTTAGGAACCTTTATATGCTTCTCCATTGCATCCCTCTTTATAGTACGGCATCACTAGGACTCAAAAATTAAAGATTTACAAATAAAAACTAATCTTGATGCCTTCTTGCAACATATCCACTTTTGAGGGGTACACCATCATATGTAAACATGTATCTCATGAATTTAACCTGTATAACATCTGTGCACAATTCTCCAATTAAAATATTAGCTCCATAATTGTTACTCATTAATCACCAAAATCACTTAGGGGCCTAAATGCACTTTCAATCTCCCCCTTTGTGGTGTATTGATAACAACAATTATAGCTCACAAAAAAATTATGAACAAGAATATAGCCGGAAGCTCCCCCTGAAACTATGACAAGAATAACAATAAGAGCTCCCCCTATATCCTTAGCAAATTTGAATCTAAATGCAATATGACAGGATATATCACACAATACGAAAAACTTAAATAACTAGCAATTCACCATTACATCATCATCACCGAATAATTAAGTCTTACAGCCACATAAAACATCGAGTTTAAAACATAGTTTTGCACACACTTAAACATTCAAGTTTCAGATAGGAATGGATAAATGATATCTTCTCTCCCCCATTGGCATCAAGACGCCAAAAAGAAAGAAACTGAAGTGGACTACTCAATCCACTCTGGATCGCTGCTGCTGGAGCTGCCATCACCACCACCCTGAACACCAGCACCACCGGTGACTTCATCATCGTCATCGTCGTCGTTGCCGCCACCGGAAGGAGGAATTCCAAACAGCCCTCGAGTATAGGAGTCAATGGTAGTGTTGGGAGACTCGGAATCATCAGAAGAGAGAGGCATACCAAGATGCTGCTTGATGTTTTGAATATGTTTCCGATTGTCGCGGAGACGCACAATGGTGTCCTTGATCCTTTCATTTGTCTTGCGACACATGCAAAAGATAGATTTCAGCATCTTCTTGATGGAACCTCCAGAAGATGATGGGCTGGACCGAGCTGAAGATGGGCCCACGCTACCACGAGGAGCAGAAGAAGGCCCCGCGCTATCACGAGTAGCTGAATCCCTCCTGGGTGGAGTCACAGAAGTCCTGCCAGGAGAAGCCAGTCCACGGGTGGTAACAAGGTATGGGGTATGCTTTACATCCAGCATAAACTTGAGACCAGTCACATGAATGATCATGCTCATCAGATAAGGAGCATAAGGACAGCTCCTCTTGGGATCATAAGCACTGATCTTTATCTCACACCAAATGAAATCCAGCACATCAAAAGAACGCTCACGCAGACCAATTTTCAATAGAAGGTTGCGAGAGTAAGACAGAACACGAGATGCATCACCTTCCTTGGGACAAAGAGTCTTGCGGAGGATGCGATTGAGCACTTGGTAGAAGGGCTTCATGGTCTCAGTTGCTCCAGCCTTAGTAGGAATAGGCCCATCATACAAGAATTTCAGCTCATGACTCTTTAGGGCATCCACGTCATGGAGCTCCTCCATGTTGCCCCTAGTGGGCAGCTTCAGGTGTTGACCAAACTTCCTCTTCGAGAAGTTGTCGAATACTCCATCACACATAAACCAGAAGTAGTCGCCAGCCGCACCCCCAGCAAAATACAATGAAGCATTGAACTGGCAAATAACTTCATCGTTCCAATCATGCTGAAAGCTCAGGATGTCAGTCAATCCCATGGTGTCACAAGCAGAAATGACTTCCTTGATGACTGGATTGACTGTCAAAGCCATACCTTCCCAATCAATGAATTGCATGCGCATGATTGGACTCTTCTTTTTCACAAAGGCAACATCATAGAAATCTTGATGAAAGATTGATGAAAGAAGTTCCAGAATCTTTCATCAGTCCCTTCTTCCTTCTCATATCGAAGAGGATCTTCACACCTGAGGTGTTGAATTTCCTTGACATCCGCGACATAATAGCCGGGAATCTTCGGAGTGACAATGTGAGAGAAGGTCCTTGTTGACTTGTTGATCATCAACAGACCGATAGGATCACGGATATTCGCTCGCTTCCATTGAGCCATTCTCTTATGAAAGATCGTCGGATCCTCATTGGGCTCGGCTGAAGGAGGAGCGACAGTTGAACTTGAGGTTCGTTGCCGCTTCGAAGGATTGGCAACACCCTTGCCTTTGGGATCATGCTGAGAAGAAGACATCTGCATGATACACAAGATGGAATCAAAGAATTGTAAGAGAGTGCTTAAAATCCAACCGGGTCAGTGAGTACCTCGTCGGAACATTCGACCGGGGTCGGAACATCCGACGGGGTACATCAACTGCCCGAAATAGGGTTTTTCACAACTCGAACAAAAAGGACGAATCCGAGGCATCAACAGGTGGGGAATGTTTCCATGAACAAGATAGAAGCAAGTTTCGCCTCGAACTCGAACTAAAACGGCGCACATTGCACGTTCTAGAAGTTTTCAAGATTTAGGACTTTTACCTTCAATGGAGGAGGAGGGAGACGAGCAGGGAGGAGGCGGATGCAGAGGTTAGAGTATTCAAGGTTTTCAAAACCGGGCGGTTGTTCAACAAACACAAGCTCATTAAGAAAACCATTTAGAAAGGCACTCTTAACATCCATTTGATAAAGAATAATGTTGTAAAGAGAGGCGAATGCCAAGAGTAACCTTATAGCTTCGAGTCGAGCAACCGGCGTATATGTTTCTCCATAATCAAGACCTTCAACTTGAGCGAATCCTTGCGCCACTAATCTTGCCTTGTTGTGAACCACTTTACCGTTTTCATCTTGCTTATTGCGGAAGACCCATTTGGTGCCAATCACATTTTGATCCCTTGATCTCTCCACAAGCTCCAAAACATCATTGCGGGTGAAATTGTTCAATTCTTCGTGAATGGCAAGTATCCAATCTGCATCCGCCAATGCCTCATCAATATTTCTAGGCTCAACAATGGAAACAAACGCGTGATGCAAACAATAACTTGCAATATGTGAATGAGTTCTTACGCCTTGATTAAGATTGCTGATGACTTGATCGATTGGATGATCCTTCGCAATAGATCGATGTTGTTGGACGGATATTTGTTGATCATCGCCTTCCTCTTGAGCTTGATCAATATGATCGATTTGAGTCTTGTCCAATTCTCCGTCTTTTGTTGTTGGAGAGGTGCGTTGAGCTTGTGATGGAGGATCGATAGAGATGGAAGGTTCGTCTTCGTCTTCGTCTTCATCCTTTAGCTCCGGTGAGGGTCGAACTTCGCCCACCTCCATCAAACCCATGACGTCGCGAAGTGACTCATCACCTACATTGCTCATAACATCTCGTTCATCTTGTGAGCCTTTAGATTTATCAAATTTAACATCATAGGCCTCTTCAACACGACCGGGGGAGGAATTGTAAACACGAAAAGCTTTAAAGTGAGAAGAGTAACCTAGCATGATACCGGTGTCACACCTCTTTTGAAACTTACCCAAATGAGTCATCTTCCTATAAATGTATACCTTGCACCCGAAGACTCAATATTAAATGTTGGGCCTTCGTCCCACTAGGAGTTCATATGAGATCTTGTGAAGGAGTCGATGGAGGTAGAGGCGATTGATTACGTGACACGCCGTGTTGATGGCTTCCGCCCAAAAGGCATGTGGCGTGCCGTACTCATCAAACATCGTTCTCGCCATCTCGATTAACGTCCGGTTCTTCCTCTCGGCTACTCCGTTTTGTTGATGAGTATAGGCAGTCGAGAACTCATGTTTAATACCTAGCTCATCATAAAAATTTTCAATGTTTGAATTAGTGAACTCGGTGCCGTTATCACTTCTTATCTTCTTTATATAGGTGTCGAACTCCTTTTGTGCTTTTAAGACAAGACGTTTGAAAACGTCACCGGTAAAAGTTTTGTTTGCAATAAAAACACCCAAGTAAAGCGAGAAAAATTATCAACGACCACAAAATAATAAGAATTACCTCCTATGCTAGCATAGGTGGTTGGGCCAAACAAACCTATATGAAAAAGTTCAAGTGGTCGGGATGTTGACATAAACGCCTTCGAATGATGAGGATTAGCCACTTGCTTACCGACTTGGCAAGCGCTACACAATTTATTTTCCTCAAACTTCACATCCTTCACTCCAACAACTAATTCGTTCTTAAAAACCTTTTTCAAAGTGACCATTCCGACATGTCCAAGACGTCTATGCCATAACCAACCAAGTGAAGATTTGGCAAGAAGACAAGTCTTGTTTTGTAAAGAATCACGGTTAGTGAAATCGACCAAATACAAGTTTGAAAAACGTTTGCCCTCGAAAGCAACACTTTGATCAACCGAAGAAACGACACGAACGCCGCTACTAGAGAAATGGCAGTTAAAACCCAAATCACACACTTGAGCAATGGAGAGAAGATTGAAATTGTAAGCTTCAACTAAAAGAACATTTGAGATGGATAGGTCGTTGAATATGTCAATTTTACCTATACTGATTACCTTTCGCTTGGAGTTGTCCCCAAATGTGATCTTGTGGTCCTCCTCTTCTAGTGAGGTGAACATACGAGAGGTGCCGGTCATGTGTTGAGTACAACCACTATCGAAGATCCAATGTTGACCACCGCTCTTATAGTTCACCTACACACGAGATTAATCTTGGGATTTAGGTACCCACGACTTCTTCTTGGGTCCTTTAGAATTAGTCATCAAACATTTGGGCACCCAAATGGCTTTTATATTTTTATCATCTTTGGGAGCAGCAATATACTTAGCAAAAGTGGAGCCGTTCCTTTTTAACAACATAAAGCTTGCATTCAAGACTTGAGTTTGAGACATGAATTTTGATGATCTAGCTAGAGTGCAAGCAATGGCTCTATGATCTTTACCCTTACACAAATGACAATGAGTGCTAACCTTAACAAAAGTGAGCTTCGGCTTACCCCAACCGCCCTTGGACAAATCCTCGGGCTAAACCCCAAACCATGCTTGCCCAAGGTATACCTTTACTCCCGAAGCACCTTGTCAAGGTTTGAGCTCCCAACAATTAATTTAGCCAATTTAGTGTCTAATTGCTCAATCATATCCTTTAAAATTAAATTTTCTTTAACTACCTCATTAGAACAAGAAGCAAAGCCACAAGTACCCAAATTACACAAATTTTCAAACAAGGGTGTGGTACTAGTGGATGTTGAAGAGCTAGTATTAGGGGTGATGGTGGGTGACAAGGCCAAGGATGTGTCAAGGGACATGCTAACGGGCCCATTAATAGTGTCAATCAAATCACAAGTCATACCAACATCGCATTTAACAATTGAGTAATCATTAATGGCATTGTCATGATTACACTTAGCCATAACTTGTTCATTTTCTAGAATTTCAAATTGGCACCTAAGAGCTTCGTAATCATCTTCTTGAGACTCATGTTTCTCAAGCAAAGTTTCAAATTCATTAGCAAGCTCTTTGTGCATCTTTATCAACTTTTTAAATTTAGATTTTTCCTTCTCTAGAGCATTATTTAAATAATCAATTAAATTAGTAAACTCAACTAGAGAAGGTTTTTTATTTGTTACCTTATATTTCAATGTCATAAGACACATAAAGCGTGGAGGTTTGTTGATAGCGACTCCGGAGGCCTTGGCGATATGAGATTCATCTTCAGAGGTGTCCGCCCAAGAGTCTTCATCGTCGGTGATCCACTCCCCAACGATCTCATTTTGCATGTCGGCCATTAGACAAAGTATTTTTTTAGGAATAGCCGGTGGATCATTCTCTTTGATGGCGAGTCCGGCTAAACCATGAGATCTTGCGTCTTCTTCTTCATCGGATGAGGAGGATGACGATGAGGAGCTTGAGCACTCCTTTTTTGACTTCTCAATTACAAGAGTCTTCTTTTTATCCTTGAACTTGTTCTCGCTCTTGCTATAGTGTCTATGCTTCTTCTTGTCATCTTCATCTCCCTCTTGATTTCTAAACTTGCTTTTGTTCTTCTTATTCATGGGACAATCCGTCGCCAGGTGGCCCTTTTCTCCATACTCATAACATCGCATTTCGGAGATAGGTTTTCGCCTCGACGGTGAACCTCCTTTCCTAAATGTCATCCTCTTGATTAGCTTTCTTGAGCGCTTGACTAGAAGAGCTAGCTCCTCTGTTTTCAGAATTCCATCATCGGAGGAATCATTATCACTTTCTTCAATCTTCTTCTTCTTTGCTTTCGCTTGAGCGGGAAGAGCAATAGTCTTCTTGGCATGAGAAGAATCTTCATAATCATTAATTCTCATCTTATATGAAACAAGCTTTCTGAGAAGCTTAGTTGGAGTGAGAGTTGACAACTTTTTGCTATTTTGGAGCATAGTAACAAGTGGGTTAAACTCGAATGGAACAATATCGAGAATCTTTCGGCATACATCAATATCCTCCATGGGCTTGCCACACATGCCGATGTCGTTGGTGATCGGGTTCAACCTAGAGAACATATCATTCACACTCTCATTAGCTAGCATCTTGAAATGACCAAATTGTCTCCTAACAAGAGCTAATTTCTCCTCTACTAACTCCGAGCTACCAACATGAATTTCTTTCAAAGTTTTTTAAATTTCATTAGCTTTTGAAAGATTGCTAATACGATTGAACACATCAACACTCACATTGGAAAGTAAAGCGTTTCTAGTTATGGCATTGTATCGTCCATATTCTATCTCGACGGGTGTGAGTGAAAAGGGATTGATGGGAGTCGGATAACCGGACTCACAAGCAATACAAACATCATAGCTAAGAGCTTCTAAATAATATTACATTCTAATTTTCCATTGGGAGTAATTTGTGCCATCGAAAGTAGGAGCTTTTCCTATGTCAATATTGGCCCCCTCCTTAGTGGCCATCTCCGAGCGGTTAAGCTACAACGTTAGAACCTGGCTCTGATACCACTTGAAAGGAACTCTAATGCCTAAGGGGGTGAATAGGCAATTTTTAATTTATTTGGGTTATACTTGATTAAGCAATAAGATTAATAATGACCCAATTCTAGAAACTAGTGCCCTATTAAGCGGAAGCAAATTAAACGGCACGCACTAGCAATCTATTTCATCTCACCAAATCAATCAAGCAATTTACAACAATTCACCACCCCTACTCTCCATTGAGGCTAGCCATTGCGCACAAGGATCGGCTCCCTCTTGAGCCACACGCCTCGCTTACTCCCCAGTAGTCGTTCCGCCACTCCGGCGAGGTGGACTCCGTCACCTTCACACCGACTTGAGAGTAGCCACACGCCAAGGCCTACTCCCAAGCCCACTTCTCCAAGAAGAACACCGTCTTCAAGAGTTATAATCCCGAATCGCCTCGATCATGCCAAATCGAAGGACTTCCATGAAGCTCGGTTTGGGGGAAGATAGATGATTGATGAATTGGTGAAGGAATGGCTCTAGAACACCCCTAAGATGAGTAGATGTTGGCTATAGGTGAAGTGGAGCATCAAACCTCATAAATGGCATCCTACCCAGATCAATTTATACCACCGGAGAAGAACTAGTCGTTGGATCTCGTGAAGACTCCAAAACTAGCCGTTACAGTACACGTCGGACCTAGTCCGATGGTCATCGGACCCGGTCTGATGGCTGCAACCATGCCTCAGAACAGCTGACACACATACTGTCGGACCCGGTCCGACGGTGGTCTGACCCGGTCTGATGGAGCTTTAGGCGCTGTAACAGGGCACTGTCGGACTCGGTCCGAACACGGTCGGACCCGGTCCGACGGGGCCAGACCCAGTCTGACCAGCAACACAAGAACAGTTCTAGGGTGAGGGCTTGCCAGACCCAGTCCGATGGCGTTCGGACCCGGTCTGATGAGCACTGAAAAGACACGGCTCTAGAGATTTTTAACTGGTTGGGATCTCTAACTATTTGTGGATGGCTTGAGGGCTAAGACAAGGAGAGACTTGGCACGATCGAAACAATTAGACCCCTCTCGAAGTATGGGCGACAAAAGTAAAATCTAGCTACTCCTAAACCTACACATGACTTCTTCGCTCGCCCGGTCATGCTTAGATCATCTTGAAGCGGCTCGAAAGTTCGACGAAGCCTCGCTAGGGTTCCATGAAAAGTCCAAGAACTCCCTTGCGCAAAAGTATACGTCATCAATGCCACTAAAAGAATTAGGGATCAATGATGCTCACAACGCCAATTGTTCGGTCGATAACAATCGTCGTGGTGATTTAGCGATCGTCGAGATTTCCAATTCCTTGCGGGGTTGAAAGCTGGATCATTTAGGTCTTCTGACACCTACCAAAAGTTATCATCGTTGTCTCTCACCAGAAGATCGGGACCCGCGTCCGCTCATATCAGGGTGGGAAGCCGGCGCCAACGTCGGTGTCGAGGTTGATGTTGAGCAGTGGCATGTCGAAGATGTCGACGTGTTCGACGCATAGCCCCGGGATGGACCCCTCGCGCACCTCTGCGGCTAATAGATTAGCAGCGGCGCGTGAGAACTTAGAGCCGGCGGGTGCACGGGAAGGATGAAAATAAGAGGACGCGAGTAGTGGTGGGTGGGCGCGAGCGGAGCGTACCGGCGTGGAGGAGGCCGCGGTTGTAAGACGCCTTGCGAAGGGATCCGCAGTTGGCGGCAACCCAGAGGATGGGCTTCGTCGACGCAATGGCAGGGGCGAGTCGGTTGGCGATGACAGGGGACGCAATGACAGGGGACAAGCTGGGTCGTGACGGTATTGGCGGGCGGCGGCGCCACTGCTGGGGCGGTGGGCTGGGAGCGGCGGCGGCGGGCTGGGCTAGCTGCTCACAGACTCACGTACGTATAGGGTTTAGTTCAACAACAACGGATGTGCCCATCATGCAGGTTTACCTGGGCCCAGTTCTATTTATGTCGTCCTGACCGACATAAATATTTGCTCCTTCACTTACGTCGGCCAAAGCAACGTAAACAAGACACGTGGCTGACGTAAACACAATGAGCACTGCACCCTTTTGGCCCTAAGTCGGGACCACCTGTTTTACGTCGGCCAAGGGCGATGTAAATAGTATTTTTTACGTCGGTCTGATTGGACCGACGTAAATATCTCTAGTTTATGTCGGTTTTTTCAGCCGACGTAAATAATGTTGGCCGATGTTAACAGATGAGATTCCTGTAGTGGTTGTTCTAGAGAATCAAAACGATCGGTTATTTATGGAATCTTGTCGACTTTTCAATACTTATTTTCAACCCAAAAACATCACATAGGAGAGACATCTACCGTAAGTACGTATTTATATATAAATTAATAAAATAAATATCTACAATATTTACTAGATAAACAAAACTAAAGAGACTGTGTCCGTGTTTGGGAACATGTCTTTAGCTGAGCTTTGAGGCTCAATCAAACCCTTCTCTATAGCAAGGGATGACGTTCATGAGATGGTTCCGGCCTCCGCTGTGGGATAATAGCCCAACATCCAACTTCTTACTTACGAAGAGGAGTGAAATACAAGAATAAAGAGTAAATGCTCTAGGACTACTGAAAGTGCATCTAGGCCCTTAAGTGATTTTGATGATTAATGAGTAACAATTATAGGGCTAATATTTCTATTGGAGAATTGTGCATAGATGTTAAGCCGGTTAAATTCTTGAGGTACATGTTTAAATGTGATGGAGTACCCCTCAAAAGTGGATATATTGCAAGAAGGCATCAAGACTAGTATTTATTTGTAAATATTTATTTATTGAGTCATAGGGATGCCATACTATAAAGAGGGATGCAATGGAGAAGCTTATAAAGGTTCCTAAGTGCTGAAAATAGGTATCTCGAAGTTCGTGTGAGTTTTCCACTAAAAATACACCTCATACAGAACCTATACCATCAGAACATCCGACAAGGGTCGGAACATCCGATGGTGATCTTAGTCTGCCGGTTTTCCACGCCATCCAGTGAATAGTCCATCGGAACATCCGACGCGGGTCGGAACATCCGATGGCCATCGGAACATCCGACGGGGTCGGAACATCTGATGCGGGATAAACTGCAGCAACGGCTAGTTTTCGGCATTCCCTATCTAAAGCCTTGTTCATCTTGTGAGATCTAGATCTAGAGATCAAGGCATCCAAGTGCTCCACGAATTAGAGTCCAATTTTTAAGCACTTAGCGATTCCTAATTTCTTCATCGCATTTGTTACTCTTGGAGGCTCGAAGGGCTCCTAGACGGCTCGGTGTCGCCGGTGAGTCGCCGATCTTTGTGTGGCGTGCCTCCAAAGTTTGTGAAGGTGCGAATCTACCTCCGCAAGGAAAATGATTCAACTAGTGATCGCCGGTGAGTGTTTTGTGCTTCGCCGTGAAGGGGATTAGGGTCTTGGTGATCCGGGCTTTGTGCCTTCCCTAACGGTGAATAGGATCTCCCTTCAAAGATCCGAACATCGGTAAACAAAAATCGTTATATTTTTGTCTTGGTCTTGTTTGGTTGTTTTTACCATTGGTGTTGGCTTGTTCTGAATATTTTTGAATAGATCTAACCATGGTTTTGCGAGAAATCAGTTTTTACTGCAGGTTTTTGACAAATCCAGAATACCCAGGATCGGAACATCCGACCCTGATCAGAACATCTGACGCAGGGTTACTGGACCAAATCAGAACATCTGACCTGCATCGGAACATCCGACCGACTGGTCACTGTTTCAGTTTATTAATTCCACAATTTTGTTTTATTCGCCTATTCACCCTCCTCTAGGAGGCATAGCGATCCTTTCAATTGGTATCAGAGCCTAACATCCTGTTTTGAGCTTAACAGCTTGGAGAATCATGCCGAACAACAAAGACGATACCAAGATCGACACTTCATGTAAAGGCAACAAAAAGATTGTTATTCCTTATTTTTATCCTGATACAACATCTTCATCTCATGCCTCTATCCCCACTGGGCGTGCGTCTCACTTTGATGGCACATACTACCCACAATGGAGACATAAGATGAAGATGCATCTAATGTCTATTCGTCCTTCTATTTGAAGAATTGTAGAAACAGGTTTCAAACCCAAGAAACTGGAGGATCTCACTTCTGATGAGGAAAGAGACTCCTTCGGCAATTATCAAGCCGTCAATGCATTGTTTGGTGCTTTGAGCCCAAGTGAGTTCAACCGAGTTGACGGACTTGAAGAAGTCAAGACAATTTGGGATACCCTCAAAGTCGTTCATGAAGGCACATCAAGTGTGAGGAAAACCAAGATAGAGCTCGTCAATGGGAAGCTAGGAAGGTTTATCTTAGAGGAAGGAGAAGATTACAAGACAATGTTTGATAGGCTCATGGTGTTGGTAAATGAGGCCAAGGGGCTTGGATGTAAATTTCTCGCTGATCATGAGGTGGTCAAGATTCTACTTTGGGTTATCACTCCAACTAATCGCCACTTGGTGCAAATGATCCGAGATAGAAACAACTATCATTCAATCACACCGCATGAAGTGCTTGGAAGAATTCTTGTTGATGAGTTGATGGACCAAGAGGCCTCGAACATAAAAAAGATGGCTCAATCAACAAAGAAGAATAGCATTGCATTGATGGCGAGCAAAGTGTCAAAGGCAAAAGATGATAGCTCAAGCAGTGATGAAGACGATGGGCAAATGAATATGGAAGAAATGACATTCTTTCTTAGGAGATTCAATAGATTTCTCAAGAAGAATGACTACAATAGTAAAGGCAAGAAGGACTCCGGTAAATCCAAATCTTCAAAAAGTTCAAGAAGAAAATGTTATGAATGTGGTGAAACCGGACACTTTATTGGCGAGTGCCCACACAAGAAGGATAAGGACAAGGAAGAAAAGAAGAAAGAAAAGAGTTACAAGAAGGACAAGGAAAAGAGCAAGAGACATAAGAAGAGTTCAAGAGGTGAAACTCATATTGGTGAGGAGTGGGACTCTGAATCCGACTCCGAGTCCGATGATGAGAGTGTCGCATGCATTGGGATGGTCTTTCCAAAAACAACCTCATCTCTATTTGGTGAACTGACGGATGACGATGATGAACTTTCAATGTGATTTATGGCCAAGGGCCCTAAGATATCATCAAGATCTTCTAAATATCTAGTCAATTCTTATACTAACAATTCTAGTGATGATGAGGATAATATGAGTCATGCTAGTTTGGTCAAGATGATCAGAAGGTTTGATATGGGTAAGTTGATTGAGCTCATGGAGAGGGTTGAGCAACAAGAGGACCTTCTTGAGAAAGGAGAAGACTTGCTCATCCTTGAAAAGGAGAGAAACCTCCAACTTGAGATGGAACTAGCATTGGAAAAGAAGAGGGTTGAGGAGATGACCAAAGAATTTTCGGAGGACAAATCCACAATGAGCTCTCTTGAGATCAACAACGCTTCACTTAAAGAGGAACTCATTTGTGTAAAGAAAACACATGAGACTCTTAGAGTGAAGTTTGATGATCTTTTGAAGAGTACCTCTACTCTTCCAAATTCAACTTGTGACTCACCTTCTTCCGCTAGCAACGGTTGTGCAAAATGCTACAATGTGGATGTGAATGTTTGTGTAACAAACTTTGCCAGTTTGCAAAATCTTGCTAGTGAGAATGAGAAACTAAGGGGTCCACTTGAAGATGGTATTCAAAGATCTTACAAGTCGAGTAAGGGAATTGATGTGATACTAGAAAAGAGAAGAGAAAATTTCAAGAAGACCGGACTTGGCTATGTTCCACCGAAGGGCAAGAAAGCACATGTTGTGGTGACTCCTGTTACTAAGCCAATCCATTTCGTGAGAGAGCAAAGCTCAAAGACTCACATTTCTCACTCTATTTTTAATGCCTCTTACATTCTTAAAAAGAATAATTTTGGTAGAGTGTTTGCTTATCATGTTGGCCCGAAGCGTAACAATGCACCTTTGGTGAGATCCATTTGGACCAATTGCATATATAAGTATAGGAGGTAACAAATATGGTCTTGTTATTGTTGATGACTTTTCACGCTTCACGTGGGTATTCTTTTTGCATGATAAGACAGAGGTAAAAGGAATTTTAAAGAAGTTTATGAGAAGATCTCAAAACGAGTATGAAGTGAAGATTAAGAAGATTCGAAGTGACAATGGGAAGGATTTCAAAAACACGGATGTTGAAGAATATCTTGATGAAGAAGGCATTAAGCACGAGTTCTCGGCTCCCTACTCTCCTCAACAAAACGGGGTGGTCGAGAGGAAGAATCGAACCCTCATCGAGATGGCGAGGACCATGCTGAATGAATACAATGTTTCGGACATATATTCGGCGGAAGCTGTGAACACCGCATGTCATGCCATCAACCGACTCTATCTACACAAGTTACTGAAGAAAACTTCGTATGAACTTCTTACCAGTAACAAGCCAAATATTTCATACTTCAGAGTCTTCGGCAGTAAGTGCTAAATTTTAAATAAGAAATCCAGAAGCTCTAAGTTTGCTCCTAAGGTTGATGATGGTTTTATGCTTGGTTATGGATCAAATGCCTATGCGTACCGAGTTTTCAACTATATCTCTGGTGTGGTTGAAATCTCGCGTGACGTAACATTTGATGAGACTAACGGCTCTCAAGTAGAGCAAGTTGATCAACATGTGCTATATCAAGAAGAACCACCGTGTGAAGCAATCAAGAAAATGGCTATCGGTGATGTCAAACCTCAAGAAGGCGTAGAAGACGATGATTCACTACCTTTGTCAACTCAAGTTGAACCACCAACAATTGTTGAAGATAATGAAAATGACAAGTCATGTGAAGCTGATGATGAAGATCCCAATCCACCGAACGCACATCCTAGAATACGCCAAAGTGTTCAACGAGATCATCCCGTCGAAAGCATCATTGGTGATATAAATAAGGGACTAACTACTAGATCTCGTCTTTCGAATTTTTGTGCATTTAACTCGTTCGTCTCCTCTCTTGAGCCACTCAATATAGATAAGCTATCAAGGATCCCGATTGGATTATTGGTATGCAAGAGGAGTTAAACAACTTCGCTAGGAATGAAGTGTCGGAGTTAGTGGAAAGACCGAAGTAAAATATCATTGGTACAAAATGGGTCTTCTGCAACAAACAAGATGAACACGGTGTAGCGACGAGAAACAAAGCACGGTTGGTTGCACAATGCTTCACGCAAATCGAAGGTTTGGATTGTGGTGAGACTTACGCTCCCGTAGCAAGAGTAGATGCTATTAGAATTTTAATTGCTTTTGCTACTCACCATGGTTTTAAGTTGTGGCAAATGGATGTGAAGAGCGCTTTTTTTAACGGTGCACTTTTCGAACTTGTGTATGTTGAGCAACCACCGGGTTTTGAAGACACAAAATATCCAAATCATGTCTACAAACTCAATAAGGCGCTCTATGGGTTGAAGCAAGCACCACGTGCATGGTATGAGTGTCTGAAGGATTTTTCGTTCTTCCTTGTACTACAAGTGAAACAAATGAAGGAAGGAACTTTCATTAGCCAATCAAAGTACGTGAAAGATATGCTCAAGAAGTTTGAGATGAGCGATGCTAAGCCAATCAAGACTCCTGTGCCAACAAATGGTCACCTTGATTTAAATGTAAATGGTAAGGACGTTGATCAAAAGGTATATCGTTCTATTATTGGCTCTCTTCTTTATCTTTGTGCATCTAGGCCTGGCATTATGTTTAGTGTGTGCATGTGTGCAAGATTTCTAGCTGCACCCAAGGATTGCCACTTAGTGGCAGCCAAGAGAATATTAAGATATGTGATACACACTCTCAACTTGGGCCTTTGGTATCCTAGAGGATCAAACTTTGACCTAATCGGCTATTCGGATGAGGATTATGCCAATTCCTTGGAAGGTCGCTCGTTTCGTGGGCGTCCAAGAAACAATATTTTGTAGCCCTATCTACAGCCGAAACTGAATATATTGCCGTAGGACATTGTTGTGCTCAACTACTTTGGATGAGGCAAACCCAAAGAGATTATGGTCTTAACCTCAATCACATTCCACTTTTGTGTGATAATGAGAGTGCCATAAAAATAGCCAACAATCCTATTCAACACTCACGAACCAAACATATCGATATTCGCCACCACTTCTTGAGAGACCATTTAACCAAATGTGATATCGATATTACCTATGTGAGAACCGAAAACTAACTAGCCGATATTTTCACCAAACCCCTTGATGAGAGAAAATTCTGTTAGTTGCGGAGTGAATTGAATATCCTTGACTCTCGGAATGTTGCTTGAAATGTTGCATATATTGTTTGGTGATTGAAAAAGTTTTTTCTTTATGGGTCATTCTTGAGTAAACTCGATTCTTAGAACTCCCCTTTATCCTCCTAGAGCAATCTTATTTATTTTCAAGGAGTCTGGAGTCTAAAACTTTCATTTCTAGCAAGAGGGGGAACGGATGTTCCGATCTGCATCGAAAATTCCGATGTGGTCCAGCGAGGGTCCCGTCGGATGTTCCGACCGGCGTTAGAACTTCTGATGGCGTCCAGCGTGGGGTCCGTCGGATGTTCCGACTCGGCCCAGTTTTGCCACCAATTTATTTTCACAACTGAGACCATGAAGCCCTTCTATCAAGTGCTCAATCGCATCCTCCGCAAGACTCTTTGTCCCAAGGAAGGTGATGCATCTCGTGTTTTGTCTTACTCTCGCAACCTTCTGTTGAAAATTGGTCTATGTGAGCGTCCTTTTGATGTGCTGGATTTCATCTGGGGTGAGATCAAGTTCAGTGCTTGTGATCCCAAGAGGAGCTACCCTTATGCTCCTTATCTGATGAGCATGATCATTCATGTGACTGGTCTCAAGTTTGTACTAGATGTGAAGCACACTTCCTACCTTGTGACCACCCGTGGACTGGCTTCTCTTGGCGGGACTTCTGCGACTCCACCCAGGAGGGGTTCGGCTACTCGTGATAGCGCGGGTCCCTCTTCTGCGGCGGGACCGTCTTCAGCTCGATATAGTCCATCATCTTCTGGAGGATCTATCAAGTAAATGTTGAAATCTATCTTTTGCTTGTGCCGCAAGACGAATGATCGAGTCAAAGAATCTATTGTGCGTCTTCGCGACAATCGAAAGCAAATATCTATTCAAGATATCAAGAAACATCTTGGTATGCTTCTCTCTTCTGATGATTCTGAGTCTTCCTACTCAACCATCGACACCTACAATCGAGGGCTATTTGGGATTTCTCTTTTCGGTGGCGGCAACAACGATGATGATGATGATGTCACCAGTGGTGTTGATGTTCAGGGTGGAGGTGGTGGCAGTTCAAGCAGCAGCGATCCAGAGTGGATTGAGTAATCCACTTTCAGTTTTTCTCTTTTTGGTGTCTTGATGCCAAAGGGAGAGAAAAGTTATCATTTATCCATTTCTATCTTAGATTCCTATGTTTGAAACTTGAATGTTTAAGTGTGTGTGCAAAACTATGTTTTAAACTCAATGTTTTATGTGGTACGCTGTGGCTGTAAGATTTTATTTATCTCGTGATGATGATGTAATTGTGAATTGCTAGTTATGTAAGTTTTTTCGTATTGTGTGATATATCCTGTCATATTGCATTTAGATTTAAAATTTGCCAAGGATATAGGAGGAGCTCTTGTTGATATTTTTGCCATAGTTTCAGGGGAGCTTCCATCTATATTCTTGTTTATAATTTCTTTGCGAGCTATAATTGTTGTCATCAATACACCAAAAAGGGGGAGATTGAAAGTGCATCTAGGCTCTTAAGTGATTTTGGTGATTAATGAGTAACAATTATAGTGCTAATATTTCTATTGGAGAATTGCGCACAGATGTTAAGCAGGTTAAATTCTTGAGGTACATGTTTAAATGTGATGGTGCACCCCTCAAAAGTGGATATATCACAAGAAGGCATCAAGGCTAGTATTTATTTGTAAATCTTTATTTATTGAGTCATAGGGATGCCATACTATAAAGAGGGATGCAATGGAGAAGCTTATAAAGGTCCCTAAGTGCTCACAATACGTATCTCGAAGTTCGTGTGAGTTTTCCACTCAAAATACACCTCATACAGAATCTATACCATCAGAACATCCGACAAGGGTCAGAACATCCGATGGTGATCTCAGTTTGCCATTTTTACACGCCATCCAATGAGTAGTCCATCGGAACATCCGACGCGGGTGGAACATCCGATGGCCATCGGAACATCCGACGGGGTCGGAACATCTGATGCAGTGATTAACTGCAGCAATGGCTAGTTTTCGGGATTCCCTATTTAAAGCCTTCTATAATACTTGCCAAAAGGTTACTCACTCTAATTACATCATGATTTGAGCCTAATTCATATTCTTCTTCTTCTCTCTTAAGAACCCTAGCCTTTGTCTCTCTCTTGTTCATCTTGTGAGATCTAGATATAGAGACATCAAGGCACCCAAGTGCTCCACGAATTAGAGTCCAATTCTTGAGCACTTAGCGATTCCTAATTTCTTCATCGCATTTGTTACTCTTGGAGGCTTGAAGGGCTTCTAGACGGCTAGGTGTCGCCGGTGAGTCGCCGATCTTTGTGTGACGTGCCTCCGAAGTTTGTGAAGGTGTGAATCTACCTCCGTAAGGAAAAGGATTCAACTGGTGATCGCCGGTGAGTGTTTTGTGCTTCGCCGGGAAGGGGATTAGGGTCTTGGTGATCCGGGCTTTGTACCTTCCCTAACGGTGAGTAGGATCTCCCTTCAAAGATCCGAACATCGGTAATCAAAAATCGTTGTGTTTTTGTCTTGGTCTTGTTTGGTTGTTTTTACCATTGGTGTTGGCTTGTTCTGAATATTTTTGAATAGATCTAACCTTGGTTTTGCGAGAAATCAGTTTTTACAGCAGGTTTTCGATAAATCCAGAATACCTAGGATCGGAACATCCGACCCATATTAGAACATCCGACGCAAGGGTTACTGGACCAGATCGGAACATCCGACCGACTGGTCACTGTTTCAGTTTATTAATTCTGCAATTTCGTTTTATTCGCCTATTCACCCCCCCTCTAGGCGTCATAGCGATCCTTTCAACTACTATAGATCCTAACAATGGCTAAGTGGGGGACACTACTGCTCGAGGCAACGGTATGGGGAGAATATTCTCCTTGCATGGTTCTTTGTTCTCCTATGTTCTCTTGATAGTGTTCTTTGCTCTCCTCTTCTCTCTTGACCGTGTCCTCTTCGACAAGTCCTAGGGCCTTATTTACAGGCAGGCAGTGGGATCATTGATCTTTAATAACTACGGATGCATGCTTTGGACCGTTGGTTCTTGCCATGCGCATGCGAGTTGGTGGAATGGGCCGGCGTTGGACCCCGTGTGGCTTGTGTCAGCACATTTAATGCTCGCCAGGGTGGTATATCAAAGCTACGTGGGAGCGCTCTCTGCTATCAATCCATTTGACTTCTGGGGCCTATTGGCCCGGACCACTAGGCAGCGATTGCCTTCTTTACCAAGCCACCATCCATGCAACTTGAGTTGAGGATAGCTTGAATAAGCTCGGCAGGGGTTTCGAGAGCGTCATACCGAGGAGGCTTCACTACTACAGAACACCCCTTCCGTGCTACATCACCACTGCCGGTTCACTTTGGAACGACAGTGTTAAGATATCACTGTCGATGCATAAACCGCTTCGCTCTCGATGTCCAGTTCGGAGTTATGAACCGAAAGTGATATATCTTTTCACTATCGGCTTTTAACACAAACCAACAGTGAAACATCATTACCGGTTCGATCTACAAAACCGGCACTAACAATTCACTTATCACTACCGGCTTTTGGTAGAGCTGGCACTGATGTATCATTTTCGGGTGGTGACTAAAGTCTGATTGAAACACCAACACTACTGTCTGTTTAACAAGCTGACAATGATATGTTTTTATTGCCGGCTTCAAAAAATACGTGGGAAAGTCAGGCAGAAAAATGAGTGCCGACAGTGATATTTTATAATCACTCTTTCGAACGTGAAATAGCTTGGTACCTGAGCTGTGAGTAACTCGGGGTGACGGATCCTTGCCAGGTGTAGCTTGGGGACTTTTGGCTAAGGTCAGGTAAGGTGTGTTTCCTCTTGAAAGAGGGCGGAGTCCCTTCGTCAATGGTAAGTCTTGATCCTGACAGACTGTCTCCTGTTATTTATGAAAGAAGGTATAGCTGCACTCACTCTAAACACTAGAAGAGTGATATTTTTTAGAAGAATTTTTTCCCAAAGAACTATGGAGGAAGGGACATTATTGAAAATTTTATTATTGCAAACTTTTCGGACTTTCCATATTGTTATTATGAAGATGTCCACGAAGAAATTCAACACCAAGGTCAACTAAATTTGATTTGCTCTAGAGCATCCCAAGGATCATTAGGATTGTCCATAGTAGATGGCCATTGAAACCGAATAAAAGATCAACAATGTCTTGCAAATGGACAATAGAAGAACTGCCAAACTGTTTCACCAACGAATAATGAGGATGAGCATCTGCAGGCGTTCTATAATATTGTAGCAAATATAGATGGATTACTAGAAATCTTCTATAATACCGGAGTGTATTGTAAATTGTAAAGGAATTTTAGAGAAATGGATAGAGAAAACGCCAATAGTATTATAGAGGAAAGATATAGAAAAACTGTTGATGATGCTCTAAGACACAATTGATATCAGAGCCACTCAAGTATCCGTTCGTCTTGAGCATGTGTTTTGTGTTTACCCGATGTAAGACTTTCCTATACTTAAGTAATAAGCAGGATACCAGCAATGTAGCAGTCTACACTCTGCCTAGTAAGTTGCAGCACTATTTAAGATAATCTTAAGCCTGTGATCTGCACAATAAAAGCCACATTATTTATATATAACATGAACAAGTTGCTTAATTTAATTAGTTGGGGCTTCGCATTGCTTGCCAGCTGATCAGAGCCTGGCCGTATGTTGACCATTGTACAATCAGAAAAATTTTATGCTAACCAAAGATATTGCAGGTTTACTTTGATCTTGTTAGCTAGTCGCCTCACGTATCCCAACCGCGGCATGCATCAGATCGATTGATTCTAATGCATGGCCATTAATTTGCTATACGCCACATGCATGTCAAAGTCAGTTTCGAGAGCTTCGAGGTCGCCTCTCAGCAGTGTCAACGGCTCTGTTTGATCAGTGGATGCTTGTTTTGATTCCTGGCTAAATCAGCGAGCAATTAATGATTAACTACGAAGCGCGCGTACTGCATATTGGCTAACTGTCAAGAAGTTAGAGCATGTACAATGATCGAGACAACAGTCATCTCTAACCATTGCTATGTCACTTATAGAGATGACTTAGAGACAACTCATATAATGGTAGAGATGGCTTAAGAGACAACTGCATTTTTTTTATCACACTTAAAACACACACAATATAGGTGCATGCATACCATATTGCCATGAAACCGATATTTTAACGTCAGCCAATTTTTTTAAGTCGGCCCAGACAAAGCCGACGTAAATAATGAGGTTATTTACGTCGGCCGACGTAAACACAGCTGATCTGCCAGCAACACAACCAGGTGACGTGGCAGGTCTATTTACGTCGGCCCGGCCGATGTAAATAACCGTATTTACGTCGCCCCGGCCCGACCAACGTAAATAACGGCTTTATTTACGTCAGCCCGGCCTAGCCGACGTAAAAATAGTCTTTAACCTAACCCCCCGCCACTTGTGCTGGCTCATCATTTCCACGCGCCGCTGCCGCCGCCCTTCCTTCCCTCATCCGACGCCGCCACCGCCCCGCCCGCCCGCCCACCAGCGTCGCCACAGACGCTGCCGACGCTGCCCGCCCGCCACACACACGCCGCGCCGCCCGCCCCCACGCCTGCCTGCCTCCGCCACCACCACCGCCCGCCCACCGCTGCCTCCGCCCCCGCCTTGGCCTGGCCTTGCCCTGCCTGCCGCCCGTCCCACCCCGCCGTTGAGCCACCACGCCCCGCTGCCGCGCTGCCTCCGCCTCAACAACACCACCGCCCGCCGCTCCTCGCCCCACCTCGCAAAAGCCACCTCGCCCGCACCGCCCCTGACACCGTCGCCGTCCAGCCCCACCCCACCGTCCACGCCGCCGCACCTCTTCGCCACACGACCTCGCCGCCGCCTAGCCCGCCTCCACTGCTGCCCAGCCCGCACTTCGCCGCCTAGCCCACCCCCCAGCCTCTCCCCCACGCCCCCACTACTCGCGGTCTAGCTCAATCCTCCCTCACTTAGCTCGCCTCCTACTCCGGCTCCCTTCCCATTTAGGTCGCTGCCTCCACTGGGCCTCAACAGGTATGTACTCGATGTATGCGCTTGTATAGAAATTGTACTCAATATATGGTTGCTAGTTTGTATAAAATTGTACTCAATATATAGAAGCTATATGTTTTAATGTTGAATGTAAGTTGGTATATGATTGTAAAGAACGGCCACGATATATTGTAGCTTAAGGCTATGGTCCCATGAGAAATATGCATAGATTGCAGGTAAACACTAAAGGCTAGGATTACTATATTCTTTATTAAAAAAGTAACGTATAGTCACTCTTAAACTTACTGAAATATTAGGAGAGTGAGCTTCGGTGCAGAAGTCGTTGCTACAATATATTACCATAGAGTGCAAAGAGCTATACTTGTGTAGTGAACTAATATTAGTGTATACTGAGTTTCGTAGTTGAAATCATTCATTATCCAAGTTCCTGCATTTCAGTACTATTTAATATTTTTGTTTTATTTTTGTATGTATTTAGACCAATTTTGAATGTTATATATGTTTTCTCACTTTATTGTTGTGATTTACGTATATTGGAAAAACACAAGTCAACCCAACCTATACGTCACCCATTTGGAAGCTACATTGATCACATTGAATTGTGATATTTGTCGCTCCTGAATTGCCCACGCTTTTGGATAGCCTGGGGATGGACGGGTTAGCACGGTTTGTGGTGGAATGTGGTGTGATCTGATTGGAATTTTGGCTGCGTAACCCTGTCATTCTCCGATGCACAAGTATCATGCGTGTAATCGGAGAACAGCGAGCTTATGCTGCCGAAATTTCGTTCGGATCGCACCACATGCCATGACAAACCGTACTAACCCGTTCATCCTTATATGGGTTTAGGACATATCTTTGCCTAGATCTCCTGTTAGGATAATAAACTTATTTTTTATGTATCTTTGAAATTACTATTAATAAAGATGGCTGAAGACCGTATATGGATGTACGACGGTTGGGATAATGGTATGAAGCACATTGAAGAATGGAAAATTAACACACAAAGTTTTCTGGATAAGGTTTTCACCTCAGATCCTCCTGGCGGGGTAGCTAAGTGTCCATGTGTTAAATGTCATCTTTTTGCCTGAGTGCCAAAATCCGTTATGGCCAGCCACCTATGCAAATTGGGCTTCATGCCAAATTACCTCACATGGTATGAACATGATGAGTCACGGGCGGTAGATGTATCTGATGAAGGTGATACTACTAATAGAGTGGATGACATGATGGATGAGATGGTTCAGGACCTAGGTCTGCAATTTCAGAATGCTCCGGAGGATGAATCTATGCGTCATGAGGATGTACCGACCATAGCAACCGAGAAATTCTTTAGTCTCTTAGATGCTTTAGATAAGCCTTTACATGAGGGCATTAAGGTGTTAGTCCTTTCGTTCCTGACACAGCTTATGAACATAAAATCAAAGTATGGTTTCTCTCAAGGATGTTACAACGATTTGATCAAATTGATTGGTGATGTCCTCCCAGAAAACCACAAGTTGCCAAAAGATATGTACTGCTCGAAAAAGATTTTGGCTGGTTTAGGGATGTCTTATGAGAAGATAGATGCGTGTGTTAAACAATTGTATGTTATTTTGGAAGAATGACGCTGCGAAGAAAAACTGTTTAGTTTGTGGCCAGTCTAGATTTGTACAAGTAATTGATGTAGAGGGGAATGTAGTGACAAGTGATACACCAGTGAAGATTCTACGTTTCTTTCCTCTAACACCAAGGCTACAACGATTGTACCTATGTGAGGAGACTGCCCAACACATTAGGCGGCATAAGGAAGGAGTACGATTTAACGAATGTTTCATGTGTCATCCATCCGATGGCGATGCATGGAAGACATTGGACCGGCGTGACGAAGATTTTGCCAAAGATCCAAGAAATGTTCGCATCGGGTTAGCGACCGACAGGTTCTCCCCTTTCAACATGAATGTTGTGTAGTACTCATGTTGGCCTGTATTCTCAATTCCTTACAATCTTCCACCTTCGATGAGCATAAAGGACAAGTATGTGTTCTTATCCCTTGTCATACTGGGGCCAGAGCATCCTGAAAAGCAATTAAATATCTTTATGCAACCTTTGATCGATGAGCTTGTACAGTTATGGACAGGGGTGCAAACTTATGATAAGAGTAGAAAACAAAACTTCAACATGCGTGTTACCTATCTCTGGTCCATCCATGATTTTTCTGCACATGGCATGTTTTCGGGATGGAGCACGATGGCAGAATGTCTTGTCCAATATGTATGAATGACACTGATGCGTTTCGTTTGAAACATGGTCGCAAGTTTTGTTTTTTCGATTGCCACCGTCGCTTCTTGCCTCATTCTCATGAATTTAGAAGACAGGGAAACGCATTTCATAAAGAAACGGTGATTACAAAGGTCCCACCCAAATGTTTGATAGGATCTGAGATTGTAAACTGGCATCGTCAGTTAATTCCAACAGAAGATGGTTTTGAAGCTTTTAAAGAGTCACACAACTGGACTCATACATCTGGTATCTGGTGTTTGCCATATGTAACGTCTCCAATCCTATCGTACAATGTTGATGTTATGAACCAGGAACGTAATGTTGCCAAAAACATTATCAGCATGTGTTTTGATTTCAAAGACAAGACCAAAGATAATGTTGCGGCTCGAAGAGACATGACTGATATTTGCATTTGATCATCCCTTGAGGTGAGAGAGGACCCAACAGGGAAACAAGGCAAGCCACGCGCTCCTTATTGTCTTAAGAGTTCAGAAAAAAGGAGGTCATGATATGGATGAAAAATATCAAGTTTTCAGATAGTTACGCGGCGAATCTAAAACGTGCGGTAAGCATCGAGTCAGGTAAACTCAATGGCTTGAAAAGCCATGATTATCATGTAATAATGGAAAGATTAGTTCCTGTCATGTTCCGCGGGTACTTCTTTGATGACGTGTGAACAATTTTGGCTGAGCTTAGTTATTTCTACCAGTAACTTTGTTCGAAAGAAATTAAGAAAACAATGATGCAAAAGTTAAAAAAGTCATACATGTGCTAATATGCAAAATGGAGAAGATATTTCCTGCAGGGTTCATGAATGCAATGCAACATTTGTTGGTGCATCTACCATATGAAACAGACATTGGTGGTCCTGTACAATATCGATGGATGTACCCAATAGAACGAAACTTAAAAAAATCAGATCCACTGTGGGTAACAAAGTTCGAGTTGAAGGTTGCATCGCTGAGGCGTTCTTTCTCAAAGTGATTTCGTACTTCTCTGCTACATATCTGTCAGATGAGCACAATGTCTATACCCATATGCCGAGATACTGAACGTTGGATTCCACGCATGGCTTTGATCTTGATATATTCCGAGGACATGGTCACACCGTCGATGCCAGTTCAATTCAAGAGTTGTCCCGCGACGAGTGGAATGAAGCACTGCTCTATTTGTACACCAATATTCCGGAAATAGAACAATATTTCACGTAAGTATCCAATACAATAATTTCTAATTTGTTTTTCATTAGCTCCTAACTTGATGAAATGAAATGTAGATTGTTTGATCAACAAAACTGGAATTCGACGAGGCAACCTACAAATACTCAACTGGACAATTTGTGACGCAATGGCTTACGTGGTGGTCCTAATTTCGTGACTTGGTTTCGTCAACATGTATATTTTTTATCACGTTAAATTTAGAATAATGTAAATGCAACTATTATACCATAACTATTACACTATTTGCCGCAGTGTATGCGTGATGCCACTGTCCATGAGAACCTCTGACAGCTATCACATGGTTGCACTACAATAAGAAAGTTTGTCCGTTATGATGTGAATGGGTTTCGCTTTCGTACCGTGGCATTAGAAGCAAGTCGTCCTTTTGGCGCCACGGTTAATAGTGGAGTTGTCACTACCGCACATGGTGCAGATAGTCGAGAGACAGAATACTATGGTATTCTTCGAAACATAGTGGAGATTAAGTTTGGCGATCGAAAAGATCTGAAGGTGGCTTTCTTCTATTGTGATTGGTTTAACGACAAAACAGGGATTCGACGAAACAAAAATCTTGGCTTCGTAGAAGTGAGACATGAATCACGCCTTAGAGGTCACAATTCATTCGTACTTGCTCACCATGTTGAGCAGGTGTATTACCTTCCATATCCATGCCCAAAGAAAAGTTTAAAAACTTCGTGGGTTGTATATAAAGTTAATCCTTCTGGTCACTTGCATAGTCCTGAAAATGCCAAGTATATTGAAAGAGGAGTCGATACCATTGATGACTTAGCGTACCAAGAACACGGTTTGCCAGCCTCATTTGAGGTAGACATTGGGTCCTCACTTCATGAATTAGTGGGTGATACAACGGATGTTATTGTGGAAAATGTTAGAAGGAAAAAAGCAATGTCGTGCTTATGCCTCTCAAGATGTCCCAGAAACGAGACAACGCAGAGCTGGTGTACATGAACTTGTGGACGCTGATTATTTCTAGAAAGAACAAATGTTACTTCTAGAAAGTACAAATGTTACACATAATTCTTTATCTTTTTTAAATATTTTAAGTATGTTATATACTAATATATAATGTTTATAAACCAGGATGAAATCATTTTTCCGTCACACTGGAAAATCGAAAAGTAAGGATGGGTCTTCGTCGAGTCGTCAAGAATCACTTTTTAGAGGATCAAGTTATCAGCAGAGCAGGCAGATACAGTTCGAGAGGTGCCTAGAGAAGGTCACTCAGGAGGTGCCTAGGGCAGGTCGCTCGACGGTAGTTCGAGAGGTAATAATTTTAATTGTGCTATCTTCAATTTTATAATATAAATGTACTAATTTTTTATCAATTCATTCGCAGGAGCCCAGGGAGTTCGTGGAGGAGGCTGTGGAGGCTGTGGGGGAGGCTGTGGAGGAGGATGAGGGAGGGGGGAGGCTATGGTGGAAGCTGAGGGAGGGGACGAGGCTGAGGAGGATAGTGCCGAGGGGGGCGAAGATGAGGAAGAAGATAGTGCTGAGGGATTGGATGCTCCTGCCTTCAGGTGGATTGTTTAGATATTTGGAAAATATTAATAATAAACGTTAATTCAGCTAATATTCTGCTTTTCTTTCAGGTATAGAGGTACTAATACCATTCCCCCGGTAGCAGTTCCTCAAGCATGTAGAGTTATCCTGCCACATGGTGATTGGTAAGTAAACATTTGGTCTGTTTGAACATCAATTATTTACTAGAGTTCTCACAAGTTGTATAATGTACAATATTTGTAGGCAATGGATTGATGTGGCATGGACAGGCACAAACAATATAAGGCAAGTGAATGGTACGCTGGGTTCTCTTTTGCGTTACCATTATCCTGGTCTAGTGGTCATCAACGGTGTAATGCTGCCAACCCTGAAGTGGGCACATTATAAGGTTGCTACAGATGGGATGCATATGGGACTGTTGCCCAACGAGTGTGGGTGGACTTCTGGGTAATTCTCTAAATTTTTTATTCGTATCGAATATTGTTATATACATTTATGCCTAACTAATTTATCCATTTCTAACTAATTTATCCATTTCCCATGTAGGAGAGATACCGTTTGCCATGTAATCAGGAGCAGTCTCTCTAAGAGAAGGCAAGATATGTTTTGAGAACGCAGCGACCAGGACGGTCAAGGAGATGATGTACCAGGCTCGTATTCAGGGGGTGTGCTTGTATTATAAGAGGGTGCTACATCAAGATATGAGTAAGAAGCTTGGTGCATAAAAAATCTACCTACGTGAATATCAGTACCGATGGCCTGAAGTTATGTTGACTTGGTTCAACAAATGCCTTGAAGCATGGCATGCTCTTAGCCAATACTGAGCTTCAACAGAATTTGTTCAGAATTCAAATAAGAAGAGGGGTAATAGGGAGGCGGGCCCGAGGGCGTCTCAGCAGTACGGAGCCGATGGACATCTTCGTCTTGCGTGACGTATGGTAAGTTTATTACGGTTGCATATGGGTATTTATAGGTTTTACTATCGATATTTGATTAGCTTAGTTTAAAAATGTTGACTAATCTTTTTTATGTGTTAAATATAGGATGCTCAAAGTGGGTTTCGACCTACTAAGGTCGAAACTTATATTAGAGGCCATCTTGGTTTTGATCCCACACAGCCAGATCAGCTATGCAGTGACAAGGCGACACAGAGCCTGGTTAGTATAATTATTTTCTAACTGAAGTGAATTCTTTATTGTATCCTGATGCATTAATATGTTGTGCATGCTTCTTATGGGCAAGTGATGGCCGATGCTCACGGGGCTGACTATGACTGGAGAAGGGAAGATGTCGATCCTGTGGTTCTATATAGTAGTGGAGGTGGCAAGAAACATGATAGATTCTCTATGTTTAATGGCATCCTGGATAGTTCGGCTGTATTAAGTTTAGCAAGATCGTCGGCTTCTTCGCAAGGTAGTGGGTCAAGCACTCGTGAGACCCAACTACTACAGGAGCAGTTGAGGCAACAAGCTGCCCAGCCCAGCAAGCTGCACGCGAGGCCCAACTATAGGAGCAGTTGAGGCAACAACAAGAATACTTCGTTTCACGACAGGCAGAACAACAGGCAGCTATACAGGTAATCTTGTTCATTTGAAATCATTGCTCATTTCAACTTCAAATTAATGAAAATTGCGAAATTATGGTCCTCCTGATGCCTTGTTTTAAATTCCATATATCACTACTTCATAAAAATAAAATAGTCCAATTATAGTTACTTCTTACATTGTTAACCTAATAACTAGAAATCATTAAAACTTGTTAAATTCTATTTGAAATGAATGAAAAATGATAAATTTTACTTCATATTCATACTCATTTCCTAATACATGCAATTTACTACTTTGATCTTTAAAATGGTTAAAATTATTTTAGGCATATATGACACAACAGTTTGGAACGCCATTAAGTCTTCCTCCATTCAGACCTCCACCTATATTTACACAACAATCTCCCAATACGGTACGTATCAAATTTAAACTTTTTGTGTGTGCATGGTTCTGTAACTTAGAAATTCTAATATTGCATTGCAATTTAGGGTTCGGTGGCTCCTCCAGACGCCAATATTGGAGACGCTTCTTCTTCAAGGACTCCGCCGACCGTTGGAGACTACCTTGGCTCAGGAGGCGATGCTGGTAGTGGACATCAGTTTAATAATACTCCTCCATGCTAGTTTATGTTGTGAACTATCTTTACAAGTGTTGACGTGTTGAACTTTGTGTTGACGTGTTGAACTTGTGCGAACTAGGGTAGACGTGTTGAATTGTGCGAACTTGTGGATTCGAACTTGTATGTGAACTTGTGAATTGGAAATGTCGATTGAAAATTATGGATTGAAATGTGTTAATGTGTCAAATTGTGCGAACGTATGGATTTGAATGTGGATTGAAAATTAGGGTAATTTTGATTGTGTTGAAATGTGGAATGAAAATTTTGAATGTGGATTGAAAATTAAAAATTAGAGCCGCTGGAAAATTAATTTAGGCTGCTAGAATGCTTCGGTATTTACGTTGGCCAGGCCAGCCGATGTAAATACTGGAGCTAGGGCGCGCGGCATAGCTCCAGTATTTACGTCAGCCAGCCTGGCCGACGTAAATACTAGGCTGCCACGTGGCGCATTGCCGTGCCGATGCCTTATTTACGTCGGTCGGTCTGGCCGGCGTAAATACTTTGGCTGCCATGTGGCGCGTTGCCGTGCCGTGCCGAGGCCGTATTTCCGTCGGCCAGGGCCGACGTAAATAGGGAACATATATTTACGTCGGCCCGAGCTGACGTAAATATGCGCGGTCAGGCGTTGCCCCTACCCGACGACAAGTTTTTACGTCAGCCGTGGGGCCGACATAAATAACAGCTATTTACGTCGGCATGCCGACGTAGATAAGCCGACGTAAATACGGCGACATAATACGTCGGCTTTTAGTCTACGTTGGCTTCTGGCCGACGTAAATACGTCGGATTTCTATAGTATTAACTATCTAGCAAGATGACTCACGCTTTTAAGAATCAACATGTAAATATAAATATTATATATAATTATATTAGTTACGATAATCTCTAACATATAGTCAATCTTTAATTTTGAATAAATTGCGCTGTACATATATGGAAGTTATCTGCTCGTTTCACTTTGGTCCGTAACTATTAAAACTATCAGAAATTCTAAACAACGGGATCCCGTCCGGGCTCGTTGCGACGGGATAGCGAGCAACCATCCGATTTGTTTTCCGCGCGCGCACTGTGAATCGTCCGATTTGTTCCTGTATGTACTCCGCGCTCTACATGCGCATCCCGCGAGGGAGTTTTTCTCCGTCAGTTGCGCTGCATCTCCCCCGCGTGCGCCGTTTCGTTTTTTTGACTTCCACGGCCTGCCATGCACGTAGTACGTACAAGCTACTTTTTTTTATCGTTTTTCCAAGCAAGCAAGCACGCATGCAATCATGCCTGTACGCTATTTTGCTCTGGGCATAGTACTTGTTTTGTTAGTTTATTCGCTTTTGATACATGAGTATATGGGGCTTTTGCTCCGTTTAAAACAAAACGCACATGAACTCAATCAAAAGTAAAATTAAAAAGATAATTTATTTTCAAAGCAAGATCCAACTACTATATATGCCTCGATACTAGATGATACTTTTTGATCCGATACTTGATTTTTGACCGATACTCAACGATACTATTTGATCCGATACTCGATTTTTTTGACCTGATACTCGATGATACTACCTGATACTTGATGATACCACCCACCTAATACCACCGATATTCGACACCAGACCCGATACTCGATGATACTTTTGATCTGATGCCTGTTTTTTTATCTGATAACCTATGATACTTCTGATCCGATACTTGATTTTTTGACCTGACACTCGATGATACTTCTGATCTGATACTTGATTTTTTCACTCGATAATCGATGAATCTTTTGATCCGATACCTGATCTTTTGACCTAATAATCGATGATACCTCTGATCCTATACTTTTTTTGAATCTGATACTTGTTTTTTTTACTCGATACTAGATGATACTTCTGATCCGATACCTGATTATTTTTGACCTGATAATCGATGATACTTCTTATATGATACTTGTTTTTTTAATCCGGTACTTGATTTTTTGGAAGAGAATGGAACATGCTTTGATACTACAATTTGATACATGATACTACATACCTGATACTCCAACTTTGATACTGCATACATTACACTCCAACCTTGATACATGATACTACATATCTGATACTACAATTTTGATACCGCATGCATGACACTCTAACTTTGATATTACAACTTTGATACATGATACTAAATACCTGATACTACAACTTTGATACTAGTGATCTGATACCTGTTTTTTCGACCAGATAATCGATGATATTTCTGATCCGATACTTGATTTGTTTTTTACCCGACACTCGCTGAAACTTCTGATCTAATACCTAGTTTTTCGACAAGATAATCAATGATACTTCTGATCCGATACCTGATTTTTTTACCCAATACTCGATGATCCTTCTTATCTGATGCCTGATTTTTTGACCTAACGATCGATGATACTTTTGATCCGATACTTTGATTTGTGATATATGGTACCCTCCCCATGATACCTTTTTTTATGGTACCTCAATGGTACCATGAAACTCAACATGACACCACCGATACTGATACTTTTTTTGTGATACATGATACCTGTACGATACTTTTTTCCGATACTACAACTCAACGATACTGAATCTCTAGAAAACGTCGGCGTGGAGACGCAGGCGTGGAGGCCCACCCGACGGGATCCCGTTGCCAAGTCGCCCCCATATATATGCTAGTATATAGCTATATACCCAGTACAGTACGTACGTGAAGCTGGAGAAGATGACTTATACTACCATCGATATATGTAGTGTATATGCATGCATGCGTGCATGGTTGCATCTGATGCCATCGATCATGGGCAGAAGACGACTAGGTAGTTGCTGTTGCCGCTGCACGCGTGGGTCTTCGCCCGACGCGTGTGTGTGCAGCGTCGAGCAGCATTCTGCGGTCGCGGTAGCGGAGGGTCTGGCGTGGTGCTGCAGGAGAAGTCCATGGCTGCCGCGCGAAGAGGACGCGCGAAGAGGACGCGCGGGAAGCGAGCTAGAGGCGAGCGAGGGGGACACGCGGCGCGCGTTTGGCGATCCCATCGGGGCTCCGCCGAACGGGATCCCGTTGGGAAGTAGCCCCCTAAAACTATACATTTTAGCACATGAATTTGTGTTTCTATTTCACTGCGTGTCCAAAGTTGTTTTTTTTTTCCCACGTCATCACTTATTTGATAGATTTTTTTTTGCAAAATGTCCCTCCTCTCTCCTTTTTATTCTCTCCCACTACCTTTCTCTATCTCGTTTCTCCAGATGCGTCAGATGTACCTCTCTAAGCTAGTTGGTGGAAGGTTAGTCGTACCTCTCGATCTCTAAGCTAATCACTCACTTTCTTACTAATCAGCGTGGTTTGGAAGCTAGCTAAATCTAAAAGACAATTCCCTATGTGCCACTAAAAAATTTTTCCAATCCTCTATATGCTATCCTATGTGTATGACATATGGAGCCGTCTGAGTGTATGACATGTGGACCCAATGGCATACATGGTATTTTCATTTTTTAGTGGCATACAATGTATTTTCCCAAATCTAAAACTAGATGTAAAATTGAACATATGATTAAGTTCCAACCTTGTTTTTTTATCTCTTGCTATGTTTGCTAACTTTTGTTGTTGCAATAGTATCAATGTATGGGAGATAGAACAATTAATTTTTGATACATTGATATTTAGTAAGTACGTAGTTTGAGAGTATCATATATGTGTATACTTGTTGTAATGGTATAAAATTCATAAAAACATGAGAAAAAATTATAACTACCATGTCTCTTGAAATTTATAACTTTTTGGAATGTACATTTTATTTGAAAACTAGTCTTAGCTACCACGTCTAATGAAAGAGAGAAAAAGATAGAAATATAAAAAGTTATAGTGATTTGAAACTCTCAATTAAGAGTTAAAAAGAATGAGATGTGATTTTTGAAAATTGTAAACATAGAAATTATAAAGACACATTAATGGGTATAGTTTAAATTGAGATTTCTCAATTTTACGCATGAATGGGTATAGTTCTGTGATGTGTACACATGAAATCTAGAGATCAAGTGGCATATATGTGAAATTGATCATATGTTAAATTTTGCAGATAATGGATAGAGAAGGGACGTACAGTGGAAACTGTGCAACATAAGAGTACATTGCTGATTGTGTTTACAGAGGGCATGACTAACAAAACCTGTGCCTAGCCAATTTTTATAGGTATTTTTTTGCGTGTCCGCAATGAAGTTTTCTATATATAGTAGTGACGATATGGATTCCACCTTTGTTTGAGAATTCGAACCTATGGTAGGACAGTTGCTATTGCGTACCCTTCCACTCAATTCCGGGCTAACCACACCATCGGTACGCCATTGCCACACCTTGCGATCACCTTGCCCAAAACTACATGGCGATCACCTTGCCCAAAACTTATACAAGTGTGGCAAGCACAAGCGATAGTTGTTTTTGTTTTGTCATCGTGGTACAGCCTAGCTGAGATCAATGGACACCCCTTATTGCCTTATTTTGCACTTCCACGTATGGAAAACTAACTAGAAGATATTCTTCCTTAATTTCACAATATAGGTGCATGCATACCATGAATAAACTAACTAAGCAAATAATTAATCAAACACAACTCATTGCAAGAATTGAAGTTTTGACAAACAACACTGAAGATTTTGAAGGAGGTGGGTTAATTTGGGATTTTACCGCAAACAAGTCTGGAACATTGTAGTAAAAAAGAAGCATGGCTAGATTACAATCCTTTTATAAGCATGGTTTTAAATAGCCCGCTATAGCTCCGCTATAGCTTCGCTATAGCCTTTCAGAAGGCCTGCCGCTACGCTATTGCTAATTTTTCCGCTATTGCAGCTAATGACGCTTTAGCTCCGCTAAATACCGCTATTTGGTTTAGCCGCGAAATTTATTTAGCACCGCTAATCCTGATCGAGGCATATATTCATTACTCACTCTAGATAACTACAATCTATACCTCTTTGTTGTTTTCTTTACTTCAGTCAATGTTGTAATAAACAATTGAATAATTGTTGAGTTGTTAATTGTTGGATGTTGAATGAATATGAATGTTGATTATAGCCATGAGTATGTTAATTGATCGAATGACTGTGAAGTAATGGATCAAGATACATGTTCTCATGTATCCCTAAACATATATTTGAGTATTTGTGGTCATAAATTTTTCTTGCTTCAATGTTTCTATGCATATAATTGAAATTTTTCATGTTTTTTCCAAAAACGCTAAATGAAATAGCTTTCGCTATAGCCCGCTATAGCTTTCTATAGCTTTTAGATGAAGTCACCGCTAAATGTCATAGCCCGCTATTTAAAACCTTGTTTATAAGTCGTAGCAAACCTTGATTATGGCCTACGTACATCTGCATGCATCCTTTTTACGGACGGAACGCTTTGGCGCATTGCAACCAATGTTTGAAGATGTTAGTGTCAAATCTCCTCGAAACTCTTAAATCCTACTCTCTCGAGCCCTGCTAACGAGTGCTCGCAACTTGGATTAAATTAAGCTGCAGCAAAGAAGACCACTTACATCCCAATCTGGGTATGCGTTTTTCTTCAATAGTATCTGCATGCGCGCGTAGCCGAGTTGCCATTTGCTAGCTACGTACGCCGTGCACACGTGATGTCAAGGTCAATTTCCAAAACTTCGAGGTCGCCGCAGCGAGATCGATAAATGTCAACTAGAACTGTTCAGTTTGATCAGTTGGCGCTTATTTGGAAGTCTAGCTTTCACTGGGCGCCGTCGTCATTTACTTCACTATTAGGGTTAAGATGTGTGTAAGTATTAACTATCTAGCAAGGTGAACCACGTGTTTAAGAATCATCCTATAAATATAAAAATTATAGTGTCATGATAATCTCTAACATATTGTCAATCTTTAAATTTGAATAAATTGCCATGCGCATATATGAAGTTATCTGCTCGTTTCACTTAGGTCCGTACTATTAAAACTAGACAATTTATTACATGAATTTGCGTTTCTATTTCACAGCAGGTCCAGCTAGCGGTGGTTTTTTCATGCCACGTCATCACCTATATGATAGGATTTTTGCAAAATGTTCCTCCTCTCTCCTTTTTTTTCTCTCCCTACCTTTCTCCATATGTGTTAGAGGTACCTCTCTAAGCTAGTTGGTGGAAGATTAGTGCTACCTCTTTAAGCTAACTACTCACTGTCTTACTAATTTAAGTAGTTTAACAGCTAGATAAATCTAAAACTAGATCTAAAACTGAACATATGATTCAAGTTTCAATCTTGATTTTGATCTCTTGCTATATTTGCTAACTTTTGTTATTGGAATAGTATCGATGTATGGGAGAGAGAGAGCAATTAATATTTGGTTTAATGATATTTAGGAAGCATGCACTTTAATTTGAGAATATCGTATATGTGTATACTTGCCATAATACATAAAATTCATACAAACATGAGAAAAAATTTATAACTACCATGTCTCTTGAAAATTATAACTTTTTGCATGTACATTTTATTTGAAAACTAGTCTTAGCTACCATGTCTTATGAAAAAAAGTAGAAATATCAAAAACTATAGAGATTTGAATCGCTCAGTTAGGAGTTAAAAAGAAGGAGATGTGATTTTTAAAAATAGAAATTATAAAGGAGCATTAATGAGTATAGTTTAAATTGAGATTTCTCAATTTCATGCATTAATGGATATAGTTTAAATTGAGATTTCTCAATTGCTATCGCACCCTTCCCCTCAATGCCGGGCCAGCCACACGATCGATACACCACTGGCAATTACATTAAGATCACCTTGCCCAAAACTCGTAAATCGTGGCAAAGAAGCACATGTCTTTTATACGTAGTCTCCACGGTTGGAGAAGAGGGTTGTTCATAAAGGAGGTTTTGCTGCACGACCGCTTCATCTTAATTGTCACTCGCTGCTTTTTCCTCGTCGCTACGGGAGCCATGGCTAGCTATTTGAGTGTACGCGAGGCATAATGGATAGTGAGAGGCTCATCAAGTATAGTCAGTCTCTCTACTCTCACTATCCCGCTTGACGACTGTGGCGAGGCCACTGGAGGGCATCTCCGATAACTATGCCATTGTACCTCGCCATTTTTAGTGAGTGCGTTAGTAGAATGGTGAGTTTGTTGGATTCATCCTAAAGGAACAAGAGTTACGGTCTTGTACAATTTATGTTTTTTAGTAAGTGCGTTAGTACGATGGCGAGGGAGAGGGATGGAAAATTGCCAAGGCATAGAGGATATATATAAAAGGATGAGGGTGGGTGTTACCTGGAAGCTTCAACGTCGGCGACAGTGACGGTGAAATTGGCAGCTACGGTGACTCCCCCAACCCCTAGGATCTAATTTTTGTGTATGATCCATGGAAAGTTTGACATCGCAGTGATTAGTAAAAATTCTCTAACTTTTTAATTGTGTTTTGGTATTTATCTAGTTTATCTAGCCAACCCTTCTATATATACCAGTATATATACCAGGACACCGGGTCCCACTATGCAACTTTTTTTTTTTAACAAAACTATGCAACTGTTTTTTTTATAAACACAAATGCTACTGGTCACAACTTTAATCTATTGCTAACATGAAATTAATGTTAAAACAGATAAAATGATCTATAATCACAACGTAAATATATTTTTGCCATTTCACGGTAAACTATAATAAATATTGTCCACAATCTTTATTTGGTCGATAAGGAATTGTTTGATTAGAAAGGAAGAATATGTGGGATCCGGGGGGACAATATAATGGAGAAGCTAGTCATGACAAAGAAACAAACACCTGTCCTGTTTACGTGGTGATCCCTTCGTTCCTAGCATGATACCGTCAAGTCAAAAAGCTTCATTACTCTAGCCAGTTATTTTATCACCACTTGATAAATTTTTTTTATAACTCCACAGCACCAACATGCTATTGAGAGATACATTGCATAGCCCTCAATCACTATAAATACCCATGCAACCTCTCACTTAGCAATCATCCGACTTTAAAGTCTTGTAACAGGTTCTACCATTAATGGCGGCCACAAAACTACTAGCTCTCGGTTTTGTTGTGCTCTTGAGCATTGGATTGGCCAATGCTGCAAGGGTGGCTAGGTACTCTAGTTCACAGGCAACGGGTACAGGAGGGGGACAGGGTGAAGGATATGACAATGGTGCCGGATCAGGTTCTGGTAGTGGAACTGGGTCCGGTGACAGCAGTCCTTACAATGGTGCCCATGCAAGTGGTGGAGGCGGAGGCGGGGGTGGTGGAGGTAGCCAATATGGTGGTGCCGGAAATGGTGGTGGATCTGGCTCAGGCTCAGGATCTAGTCTATGATGGTTATGGTGGATCGTCTAGTGCCTCAGGTACTGGAAGTGGTAGTGGCCAAGGACAAGGGGGAGGTTACCCTGGTTCTAGTGGTTATGGCGCTGGAGGTGGCACAGGCTCAGGATCAAGTCAGTCTACTACGTACAGCTGGAATGGACCAGGCTATGCAAATGCAAATGCTGCAGGCAACGGTAATGGCAATGGCCAAGGCACAAATGGTGGGAGTGGTGGTGGTGAAGGTACTGGATCTGGTTCTGGCGATGCCAACCCTTAATTCCTTCTGCCTTGTCAACCTGGACATGGGATTGGAGCCCGTCCTTCTAAATGTCATCACTGTTTTAGAGTGTATCCACCTACCTGTACTCGTTTTGTTCATTAGGAAGCAAGAAATAAAGGGCTCCATTGCCAACTGTTTTGGCATAATATTTGAATCAAATGACTAGCTTTTATTTTGTGATATGTCAATAAGTCGATATATCTATATCAAGTAATCAACGTTTTTTCACATAATCCAACTATAATAAGTACTATAACACTTCCTTTTATAGAAAAGAAAAGGTTGGTGCGATTGACTGCTCGTTACTCTGAGGAAAGATAAGTAGTTCCTTATCTTACAAATGTCATTTAAATGTCGATTTCTCCCTCGTAGCGGTATAATTTCAAATCAATTGAAAACATTAATTTGAAATCCAATGAAAACATGCCATTATGACTTTTATACTCCTATGCGCTCATCATATTTACAAGAAAAGTTTCCCTCCCCTCTCTTCCTCACCCATCTCTCTCCTTCTCCCTTCTCTCCCCCAAATCCTATATGAGCTCCTCCGGCGACATATTTTGCACTTTTCTGGCGTGTTTTTGTTTTGTCATTGTGGTACGTACAGTCTGAGCTCAACAAACTCACCCCTTGTTGCCTTTTTTTTGCACTGCCAACATATGAAAAACTAACTAGAAGATTGTGTTATTGTCCCTTCATTTCACAATATAGGTGCGTGCATACCATAAATAAATTAACACCACATCTAAGCAAATAATTAATTAGAAACAACTTCTTTAATATACCACCTAGTCCCGGTTGGCAACGGGCATTAGTCCTGGTTGCCAAACCGGGGCTGCCCATCTGCTCATTGTGGTACGTACAATCTCAGACTAAAATTCTGTGACATTGAGTCCCGGTTTCTCCAACCAGGACTGAACCCTTCCCCGCGTTGTACAAAATATCTAAAAAATATGGCGAACCTGAAACCTCTTGCCACCACGAGACTCTCCATTCACCCTTCTAATCAACCCACCTAGCCACGCGTATTTAATAAACTAGGATATGCATTACTTTGAAGTATGCTAGAACAAGACTTTATTACCGGTTCATAGAACGAACCGGGACTAAAGGCCTACCTTTAGTCTGAGTTCGTAACACAAACCGGGACTAATGTGTCCCATGCCAGCTGGCCTCTACTTGCGTGCCAAAGGGCAGATCAGTCTCAATTCATATCATGAACCGGGACTGTTGTGAGCGATGAATAAAGTTTTGGAGCCACGAACTGGGACTGATGCCACCATAAGTCCCGGTTCATGTTTAACCGGGACTGATATGCCGGTATGAAAGATTGTTTCTTTGGTAGTGTACTTGTCCATTCAAAATATACCGGTATGGAAGGTTGTTTCTCTAGCTAGTAGTGTATGTGTCCATTCAAAATGCGTCTTATATAAAAAAAAAAATGAAGGATGCAGCAAACAAGTTTAAAATATTCTTGCTAAAAAGAAACATGGTTGGATTACAATCCTTTTTCAGGTCGTAGTAAACCTCGATTATGGCCTACATCTGCACGCATCTTTTAACGGACAAAACGCTTTGGCGCATTGCAACCAATGTTTGAAGATCTTACTGTCAAATCTCCTCAAAACTCTTAAACCCTACCATTTTTTTTCAGTCTCTCTCGTGCCCTGCTAACGAGAGCTCACAACTTGAATTAAAGCTGCAGCAAAGAAGGCCACTTATACCCCAATTTGGGTACGTATATGTTTTTCTTCAATAGTATCTTCGCGCGTAGCCGAGTTGCCATTTGCTAGCTGCTTTCTCAGTTTCAAATTGTAGTTCACTGTTGACTTTTCGATATTCTATTTAACCATTCATCTTATTTAAAAAATATATGTAAATATTATTTATTTTGAAAAGGCTTTAGGCCGGACGGCCGGCGCGTCCGGATGCGCACGAGCGACCGCGCGTCTCGTGCCTGGCGAGCGTTCCCGTCCCGCATACCTCCACGGCCTCATGCCTGGCGAGCATTCCCGCAAGCCTCCACGGCCTCGTACGCCGGCCTGCATGCCGCATGTGCATGGCCACGCACGCACAGCATGCAAACACAACACTGCATGCAAACGCACAGCATAGTGCACTCTTTTTTTTCTTTCGATGGCCATAAATTTTGACTGGGTGTTCTAATCCACAAACCGTTTGCACCAACGTGTTCCTCGTATTTTTACGAACAAATCAAGATGTTTGTTGCCATAAAAATCTTCAAACTTACCTGATGAAACTTAGGTTTCACCTACTAAAACTTGGGTTTCGCCTACTGAAACTTAGATTTCATATTCGTTAAACTTCCGAACTGTCAAGTTTCATCAGGTTTAATGCAAGTTTCATCAAGTTTCAACAGGTCTCATACAAGTTTCTTCAAGTTTCATCAGGTCAATTCAAGTTTTAACAGGTTTCAACCAAGTTTCATCAGGTTACATCGAAGTTTCATTAGATTTCATCAGCACTAGACCAAGTTTCTCTAGTACAGGTGTAAGTTTCATAAGTTCCTTCTCCTAGGTTCACATAAAAAAAATGAAAAGTGAAAAAATAAAAAAATTAAAAAAGTATTTTAAATGGGTTGCTCTCGATTTTAGAAGAATTATGAAATTTATTTCACACATTTTGAACACTGTTTGAATTTTATACAAAAATCAGAAGTTTAAATGAAAAATTGATCAATTGCATTGGCTAACATCTGGTGCGGCTAGTCTGCGCGCGCAAGAGATGCGGGCGCACGGCAGCGCTCAGATGCGCGCGGTGCCCATGATCCAACGGCCGGGGATGGTCCGGCGCGAGCGCTTCGGCCTGACGTCCGACGTCTGGCGCTCGCCTATTTATTTTGTTATGATTTATTTTATCATTAAACACACTTTAAGCATGACTTATATTTTTGCATGTTTACATTAATTTCTTGAATAAGACGAATGGTCAAAAGACGTGTCTAAAAGTCAACAATAAACTACAATTTGGAATGGAGGGAGTAGCTATGTACGCCGTGCACACATGATGTCAAAGTCAATTTCCAAAACTTCGAGGTCGCCGCTGCGAGATCGATGGATAAATGTCAACTAGAACTGTTCAGCCGATCAGTTGGCGCTTCTTTGGAAGTCTAGTTTTGTCACCCCTCAATTTTACCTACCTCGAGGGTCGTCAATCCCGTGCACTAGCTCCTGGATCAGTACGCTAGCGCGGAAGACCACGTAGCCGATACAAGCATACATCGATAAAATAAAATCCCTGAATATTACATCATAGAGTTGCGCCTTAGGCGACTTTAGTAAGGCGGCCCATACACGCTTTAACTTACAAAAGAATAGTTCAGAGTACAGCGGACACTTAAAATATCTACCCAAAAGAATCCCTATCGACTACGGTCCACCAGCGACTGGAGAGGCCCCTAAGAATCCTCGGGGTCCATCATGACCCTGTCCGTTGTCTTCGAGACACGCGTATGGGTCATCTTCGATGCCATCATCTAAAGAAGATAAGTGGGTGAGCTCAGCGTCATCCAAACGCTGGCTAGTTAACACTTTCCTTAATACATATAGTGTAGAAGGCTTTTATTTGGAGGAGAGGGTTATTTTATTTGCGTAAAGCCAAGTTTATAAGAGTTTTGGAAACAACCTAACTAGCATTAACTAACACTTGTATTGTTATAAATAAATCAGAGGTTTCCATCTTAATCATGCATCCCAAACCCAACTAACCAACCGATCGAACGCACCAACCAACCCATAATCGACCAACTCTCATTCGAATACACAACCCATCTTACACAATCACCTCAATCCATACCAGCTTATACACAATTAACACACAAATTGACTAATCCTCGATCATAACTCAACCAGCTTATACAATCACCATACCAGCTTATTTGTTCCTCATGAACTTTCCTCCTGATTGCCCCCAACCAATCCTAGTTCTGCCATCACTCCAGGATTTGGCGAATATTGTTGCAGACATGAATGTCATGGCGTGATCACCCCGGCCTAGTAGGGTTGCCGGCCCTCACTAGCCGACCGTCACCCTGGGGATGTGTGGCCTTTCTCACCCGGGTGAAGGCCAATTCCAGTCCCCTTTCAAGACTGGTCCCAGAGGGCCTCCGTAGAGCGCTCACAACTGGCGATCCACGTCCTGTGCTCCACGCGATGGCCACGCATTGTGTTGGAACCATCCCGCAGATGGCAGCGCCCTCCCGCTACGCGTGTTTGTCCGCGCTCCTCCTAGGTAAGCCCTGGCTAAACCCAGCACTAGGCATCTCGTGCCTTAATCATCCCTCAGGATGTCCAAATCCAACTAGGGGCAACCCACCAACCTTTCTCTACTTCCACGGTCATCGACCACACCACACCACACACTTGAACTTTCCCAACCGACCAGCTCAAACCGACCGAGTCCCCACATATCCATACCCACAAGCACAAGCAACCAAACATGCATGCATCTACCAGCCCTAACTGTCACATGTCAAATCATATTGAATGAGAATCATGAATTTTCGGTGAATATCGGTTCACCGTTCCATGGCGATTAGCCAGAAGATTTGTTAAGCCTAAGCCAGTCTAAGCAAATTTTACCCATTAGGTAGGGTTAATGTGGTTACCAGACTAATCATAGGCTAACAAGAGCAATGACAATCAAGGCAGACATTAAGGCTAAACATTTCAAGGCAGGCATGTATAAGTATAACATGATTAACAATTAGGCAATCTAATAAGCATGCATCTTTAGTAATTAAACAACATAGTTTAAGGAAAACTAGGTAACGAACATGATATTAGCGATGTTAATCCGCACTAAGGAGAGTCGCTGTCTCTCCCTAATACAGATCACATATAAAGAGTAAGTGTTAACTCGCCTTGATCCGGTAGATGGTCCTCTGCGGCGTCCCCAAATATCCCCTCGGGATCGCCTACGTCTAATCATACCAATAACCAAAAATTACTACTAATAATGCTATGGAAAACATGATGCATGCATGATCTAGGTCAAACTATCGGCATAAATACCTAAGGTTGATTAGCGAACCTAATTTGCGTATGAAATGTTATGCACGCCATAGTGCATTAATAAATAATATTAATACTATGTACTAGTCTCTAAACCCCAAAAATACGATTTGGTACGATTAAGTACGCAAAGGGTGATTAGGGTGTCTCGGTAACAGAAAATGACGACTATCGGAATTTCCCCATATGTACGGTTAAAGTTTAGCGGAGTTGACTATATACTAAACCTTCCTAGATAAGGAGTTAATCCTACGTTTTAAGCATCATTTGTATATATATTCCTAGGTCAGCATCTTAAACCAATTATTTTATGGAAAAGCCAGTTAATGGTTGGTGTCTAGAATTAATGTGTTTCCTACGGATGCATACATAAATACATATACATATATTTAATTGGAAATGTTATTTCGGAATATTCCTATAGTTATTGAGGCACTCATTCAGCTAATATATTTTCTAAGGAATATTTGGAATCTAAGTCATTAGTTAGTAAACAAACTATTACCCTAGAATTAACTTAAAGATTTCTATATAAGAAAGTTCTCATTTCAACTATCAGTGCCAATTTCCTTTATACAGAGGCCGTGTTTACATTTTTATAAAGTCATAAAAGGTCTCTAATATTTATCTAAATTTTTTCGGAATTTTTGGGAGCATCTAGCTATTTTAGATAAACCATGAGCTAATATCGGTATTTAAGCTAATTGGAAAAAAATGGAAAACTAAATTAACCGGAACGCAGGCAACGGACGGCCTAGTTAGACGCCTACACGCCCACGCCTGACCCAATGGACGCTATGCGATCGTCAAGCAGCCCTACCTGACAACATGGCGGTGGCGCCGAGCGGATTCCTAAGGAGCGCCATCGCAAATCGAAAGCGCGAGCTCCTCGGGCGCCACCACTAAACCCGACAGATGGGACCGGGGCCCACCTGGCTAGGACTTCAGCCTGGATCCAGCGCGCGAATCATTTTCTGGCCGAGGGCCCCACATGTCAGCAACCCAGCAGCCCATCTCTGCACGAATCACAACGCTAGATCGGACGGTTCCGGGTCATCTTCTTCCTCAAGCTCGGTGACGTGGCTCGGCGGCGACGGCGCGCGACACGGCGGCGCAACGGAGCATCTCCGACCGAGAGCATGTGCGCACGGTCATCTACCGGCCCTAAGGACCCTAATGGTGCTAGCATCGGGGCCAGTGGTGGCCGGACGCGGCGGCGCGGCGGCGGCGACCGAGTCATGGCCTTGCTGGCGGCGTGAGTGCACGCTAAGCACCAACAAGCCATGTACGTGTGTGGGGAGCTATAGAAGAGGGCGGGGACGCTTATGGGGCTTCGAGACAGAGGCGAGCTTGAGCGGAGGCGGTGGACGACGGAGCCCGCGGCGGGAGCCGAAACAGGGCCACGTCTGTACGGTGACACGGAGGTCCTCGCCTAAAATTGGTAGAGGGGAAATGTGAGGGAGGATCTCAAGGAGCTCCAGACGCGTCGAATTGCAGAAAGGCTCACGGTTTCGCCAGGAATCCTTTAGCGCCGGCGAGGAGCGGATTTGGGGGAAACTAGAAAAGAGAGGCAGACGGGGCGCTACGGGGTTTTATAGGCAGCGGGCTGGAACGGGGGTCACGGGGGCACGCTTGGGGAACACAGAGGAGAAGTGGGCGTCGACAGAGCGGCGTGGATTCAGCGCGGCTGCAGGCGGCGGTGCCAGGGCATGGCACGGCGTGAAGAGGTACACACACGCGCGGCGTGGGCATGATGGAATCGGCGCGCGGCACAGCCAGCACGGTGCTGCAGAGAGATGGAGTAGGAACGTGGCTAGGGGACGGCTGACCAACGACGGCTCAGAGAACAGTGGAAGTAGGGGGGAGAACAGAGAGAAGAACAGAGAGAGAGCGGCTACAGTGTCAGACAGTGGGACCCACGTGCCAGACCAAGCACGAATTCAAACGAACTTCGGATTTGACAAAAATTTGGAAAAACTCCCCAAATTGGGATGTTACAAATCCCTCCCCCTAAAATAAAATTTCGACCTCGAGATTGCGTACCTAGTTGGTGAATAGCTCTGGGTATTTTTGTCGGAGTAGATCCTCGGGTTCCCAGGTTGACTGGTTGCCAGTTTGGTTGCTCCACTGAACTTGGCACATTTTGATAACCTTGTTCCTCATCTGCTTTTCCATAGTGTCCATGATCCGAACCGGTCGTACCTCATACGTGAGATTCTTGTCCAGGGGTTGTTCTAGTAGTTCGACCAGCTCGCTTTTCGGAACTCGAAGACACTTCTTAAGTTGGGAAACATGGAAGACATTGTGAACATCTCCCAATTCCACTGGTAAATCCATCTGGTAGGCCACTTGTCCTCTTTTGGCAGCGATAGGATACGGTCCCACATAACGTGTTGCTAATTTAGCCTTCTGATGGAACCTTTGATTTCCCTTCCAAGGTGCTACCTTTAGGTATACAGAGTCTCCAACTTGAAAGGACAGGTCTCTACGTCGATTGTCCGCGTAGCTTTTCTATCTTGATTGTGCGGCCAGTAACCTTTCTCTTATAATCCGGACCTTATCCTCAGCGTCCTTTAGAGTTTCCTTACCGAACACTTGGTTTTCTCCAGTTTCAGACCAATGGAGAGGGGTTCTGCACTTGCGTCCGTATAGGGCCTCGAAAGGCGACATCTTGAGTCTGGCCTGAAAATTGTTGTTATAGGCAAATTCTGCATAGGGCAACCATTTTTCCCAGTCCGCGGAGAACTCTAGGGCACAAGCTCTAAGCATATCTTTTAGAATCTGGTTCACCCGTTCGGTTTGTCCATTGGTTTGGGGGTGAAAGGCAGTGCTAAAGGACAGATTGGTGCCTAGAGCATAGTGTAATTTCTCCCAAAACTGGGGAGTGAACTGTGTCCCTCGGTCCGACACAATTCGCTTGGGCACTCCGTGCAGACTCACTATTCGGGCCATGTACAGTTCGGCCAACTTATCCCCTTTGTAGGTCGTCTTTACAGGTATGAAGTGCGCGACCTTGGTTAGACGATCCACGATAACCCAGATCGAATCGAATCCCACCTTGGTCTTAGGGAGTCCAAGTATAAAATCCATGGAAATTTCTTCCCATTTCCATTCCGGAATCTTGAGCGGTTGGAGCAGTCCAGCTGGTCATTGATGTTCCGCCTTAACTTGCTGACATACGTAGCATTGTACCACATATTCCGCTATGTCCCTCTTCATCCTAGGCCACCAGAACCTTAGCTTCATATCTTGATACATCTTGGTGCTTCCTAGGTGCAGGGTATATGGTGAATTGTGTGACTCCGACAAAATCAGGTCTCTCAGAGTCGGGTCTTGTGGGACGAAGATCCGTTTCCCTAACCAAAGCACCCCATGCTCATCTTTGGAAACCTTGTAGCCCTTGTCCTTGGCGATGAGCTTTTCGATTCTTTGGGTGCTAGGGTGATCCCCTTGTTTCTCATTGATCATATCGAGCAAATCTAGCGTGACTTCTAAGGTGGCCAGATACCCGTGGTTAACCACCTCGATCTGTAGCCTACTCAAATCCTTGATGATCTGTTCGGACACCGAATCGATCTCCATGTGGTTGCATTGGGATTTGCGACTAAGAGCGTCGGCTACGACGTTGGCCTTTCCGGGGTGGTACTGAATGTTTAAATCGTAGTCATTGATCAGCTCTAACCAACGCCTTTGCCTCATGTTGAGAGTGCTCTGGGTGAACACATACTTCAGGCTCTTGTGGTCGGTGAATATATCACAGGGTCTTCCCACCAAATAATGCCTCCATATCTTCAGGGCATGCACCACTGCTGCTAGCTCCAGGTCATGGGTGGGGTAGTTGGCCTCGTGTTTCCTCAACTGCCGTGATGCATAAGCCACCACCCTTCTTTCTTGCATCAAAACACACCCAAGACCAAATTTAGAGGTGTCGCAGTATACCTCGAACTTCTTGCTCGTGTCCGGGGTCACTAGTACTGGGGCGGAGGTGAGTTGTTGCTTGAGCTCCTGAATGCTCTTCTCGCAGGCGTCTGTCCATTCAAACTTCTTATCTTTCTTTAGGAGTTGAGTCATTGGCCGAGCCGTTTTCGAGAAGTTCTCGATAAAACACTGATAATATCCCGCCATTCCAAGAAAGCTCCTTATCTCGGTAACGGACGTTAGTGATGTCCATTCCATTACAGTAGCCACTTTAGCTGGGTCCACCTTGATTCCACCGGCGGACACGATGTGTCCTAAGAAACTGACGTCGCTGATCCAAAACTCACACTTGCTGAACTTTGCATAAAGTTGGTATTCTCGGAGCTTCTCTAGGACCAGGCGTAGGTGTTGCTTGTGCTCTTCATCATTCTTAGAATATATTAGAATATCATCAATGAAAACCACTACGAATCGGTCCAGGAACTCCATCAAGATCTTGTTCATTATGTTCATGAAGTGGGCCGAGGCATTGGTCAGCCCAAATGACATAACGGGTATTCATACAGCCCATACATAGTAGTGAAGGCAGTCTTGGGTATATCTACCTCCCTAACTCGGACCTGGTGGTATCCCGACAGAAGGTCGATCTTCGAGAATCGCTTGGCACCTCTTAGCTGATCAAAGAGGTCGTCAATCCGCGGTAGGGGGTATTTGTTCTTGATAGTAACGGCATTAAGGGCACGATATTCAACCACCATCCTACGAGTCTTATCTTTCTTGTCCACGGACATGGCTGGGGAACCCCATGGGGAGGAACAGGGACGAATCAACCCTTGACCTTGCATCTCGTCCAGCTGTTTTTTTAATTCAGCCAGCTCCACCGGGTTCATCTTATAATAGGACTTGTAAATTGGGGCTGTGCTGGGGATAAGGTCTATAGGAAACTCCATGCCATGGTCTGGTGGCAGCCCGGGTAGCTCCTCGAGGAAGACGTCTAGAAACTCCTTTACTACAATAACCTTGGCGGGGTCATCCTCCTTAAGGAACCATATTGCTCTACCCCATCTAAACGGAGCATCCACCTTCCAGACGGTCTCGTAGCATCTTCCTTGGTGCATGTTGACTTCCCTACGGGCAAAGTCTATGACTCCCATGTAGTACTGGAGCCAATCCATCCCGATTATCACGTTGATCCCTTTACAAGGTATGACCACGAGATCGAAGAAAAATCTGTCATTCTCCTATTTAATCTCTACGTGTCGACACACCCTGGTGGCGGTTGACATACCCCCCGGGGACTTTATTACCAATGCCCTTATTAGCGGGAAGGTTTGTAGCCCGTCCTTATCCACATAATGATGTGCAATGAAAGAATGCGATGCTCCAGAATCGAAAAGAACTATCACTGGATTGTCGAGTAACGCAAACGTACCCATCAGCACTCCCGGTGCCTCCTCGGCTTCTTCGACGGTGACGTGGTTGAGTCAGCCACGACCGGCATTGGTAACCGACCCAACAACCGATCCTTGTCCAATTGCTCTTCCAGGTGGCGCTGGTCCTCTAGCTGGTGTGTTCACCGTGTTGAAGGACGCCGGGGCCCTTCCTCTCTCCGGGCATTTGGCAGCGAAGTGCCCAGGCTTGTGACACCCGAAACAGGCTCCAGTAGCTCGGTCGGCTATAGTAGCTTGATTGTAGCCTTGAGAGGGAGCCGCTGGCCTACCCATGGTCTGGTAGTCCTGGTTTCCATGGTTTGGCAGTGCTAGTGCTGGACGGTACTGAGGCTGTGTCCGTTGGTATTGCATCACAGGGCAAGGGAAGTTGCTTGAGCTTACCCTTCCTTGGCTCAGACTTGACCCAGCTCGAGCAGCTAGCTTTCTCTTGCGGGAGACCTCCAAACCCTTCATCTCATTTTCCAACATCAGAGCCTTGTTTACCATATGTTGGAAGTCCTGGTAATCCAGCAGTATCAGGCGGGAGCGTAGACTAGGGAGCATACCCTCCAAGAATTTGTCGATCTTCTCATCCTCATCCTTGACGTCGCCCGGGGCGTACCGGGCGAACTGGTTGAAGCGAGTGAGGTAATCATTGATCGAGGAGTTCCCTTGTTTCAATTGGTGAAACTCCTGCTTCTTCATGCGGATGACACCGCGAGGCACATAAAAAGATCTGAAGGCAGTCTCAAACTCACTCCATGGGATATCTGTTCCTTGGTTGGCGAGAGGTTGAAGATCTTCTCCCAAGGCCTCATCATCCAGTTCATCCTCTTCATTCCCACCTTGCCCTTCTTGGACATCTTGCTCAGCCGGTTCATCTTCGGCTCCTTCGCCTTCCTTGGCGTCATCATGACGGGCGGTGACATAGTTTTCCCACCAGTCGGCAGCAGCTCCATCAAGTTGATGGGTAGCGAGCAGCACTCTATCTTCTTCAGGGCATCGGATAAGGGCTAGCTTCCTTTTTATGGTGCGAAGCCAGTCCTCGGCTTCCATTGGCTCGTTGGCATGCGTGAATATTGGCGGCTTTGCTCGCAAGAAATCCGCGAGTTTCATTCCACGGCGGTTCTTAACTTGTCTCCTCTCACGGAGCACCTCGCCCAGCATTTGGGCTTGGTATGACATGACTTGACCTAGGGTTGGCTCCCCTGGTGGTGGTGCCGGAATGTCCTCGAGGCAACGACCACGTCCACGGCCACGACCTCGGCCTCGTCCTCGGCCTCTAGCAGCGTCTGCTGCGGCAGCACCGCGAGCCCGTCCGGCTCCTCTACCTCTTGCCATCTATAGTATATACTTGAATAAATGAATATGCATGAATTTTATCGTAAATCAATTTGAAAACCAACAAGAAGCAGAATCATTCAAATCAATGAACAGTGCAACATAAATTTTTGAGAAATACGACAATTTTCCAAAGCGCTTGCCACAGGGGCAAGCAAAATAGAGTACAGAATAATGTTTTTGACCTCACATCATTAGGCCCACACATCATGATACAACAAAAGTGTCCATCATCTAATAGGACTGCAGCCATCCATCTAACATGATAACTAAAGCCCATCATCTACTAGGGCGGATGGCTCTACAACTCGAGGAGAGCGACTAAACGATCTAGCCACGGCGACGACGCGAGTAGACGAAACGCGGGGGCGCACGTCTAAGCAGGAAGTCAAAGCCTAGCGCGAAGGACGGCCTCGCGTATGGCTCAGGTGCCGACGGTGCAGGAACGGCGTCGTACGGCTCAGGTGCCGGTGGTGCAGGAGCTGCGTCACCACCAGCGTCGGTGTCGGTGTCGGAGTCGGTGTTGACGTTGATCGGCGGCTGCTCCTGGGCAGGTCTAGAGGAAGACGCACCATGGCGTGGTATCCCCACCAGGGCCCGCGGTGGCAGTGTCCTCTTCCGCACCGTAGTGCGGGGGTTCTCCGGCTCCGGCGGCGGGTAATGCTGCCCCGGAGGTGAGAGAGAGTGGTCCCGCTAGTCCTGCTGGGCCAGCAAGCGTCGTGCCTCCTCCTCCCGGAGTGTGTGGTACGCCGCCCTCGCCACATCCCGTTGTCGCCTCGTATAGGCGAGGCTCCTGTCGTAGTGGTGGAGCCGTCTCCCCACCACCCTCAGCTCATTGTCCGCCGCCCGGAGCGACGAATGCAGAAGTCTAATCTCCTCCAAAGCTCCATCGACCACCTGGGTGGTGCCGTCGTGGAGACGCGCCAAGCGAATCAGCTGATGCTGAATTGGCGCCGAAGTGCTGCCAAACCCGGGGAGCGACCTCATATGCATGGCCATCGGCCATGCATACGCTTCCCCTACAGATATACGCTGTACTCCCTCTGGAGCTCAGCGGTGGCCTCCATTGCGGCGTCATTGATTGCCGCCTGTAGATGATCTCGTGGTGTCTCCGTATCGTACTCGTGTGCCACTGCGTCATCTCCCTCGTAGTAGATAACGACGCGCACCAGATAGGCTGCACGAGGAAGGGAACGAGCCTCCCTCCAGAGGAAGCGCGGTCTCTCACTGAAGGAGAGAGACACGCACAGCTACTGTAGCCCGCGGACCCACCGGCTCCAATAGCGTGAGTCCTCGTAGCAGTAGGTCGACCTCTCTTGGACGAAGGAGTGTCGGCGCCAACGATCCATCTACAGAAAATTTTAACAATAATTTTGTTAGAATAGGTAGACAGAGTATTAAAGGTGTTTTAGGCATAAAATAAAGTCATAAAGGATATACATATAATTTTCCAAATTTCGACCTCTAAGTTATATGGGTCCTACAGTCACAGGCTCTGATACCAGCTTTGTTACCCCTCAATTTTACCTACCTTGAGGGTTGACGATCCCATGCACTAGCCCCTGGATCAGTACGCTAGCGCAGAAGACCACATAGCCGATACAAGCATACATCGATAAAATAAAATCCCTGAATATTACATCATAGAGTTGCGCCTTAGGCGACTTTAGTAAGGCGGCCCATACACGCCTTAACTTACAAAAGAATAGTTCAGAGTACAGCGGACACTCAAAATATCTATCCAAAAGAATCCCTATCGACTACGGTCCACCAGCGACTAGAGAGGCCCCTAAGAATCCTCGGGTCCATCATGATCCTGTCCGTCATCTTCGAGACACGCGTATGGGTCATCTTCGATGCCATCGTCTAAAGAAGATAAGTGGGCGAGGTCAGCGTCATCCAAACGCTGGCTAGTTTACACTTCCCTTAATGCATATAGTGTAGAAGATTTTTATTTGGAGGAGAGGGTTATTTTATTTGCGTAAAGCCAAGTTTATAAGACTTTTGGAAACAAAACTAGCATTAACTAACACTTGTATTGTTATAAATAAATCAGAGGTTTCCATCTTAATCATGCATCCCGAACCCAACTAACCAACCGAACGCACCAACCCACCCATAATCGACCAACTCTCATTCGAATACACAACCCAGCTAACACAATCACCTCAATCCATACTAGCTTATACACAATTAACACACAAATTGACTAATCCTCGATCGTAACTCAACCAGCTTATACAATCACCATACCAGCTTATTTGTTCCCCATGAACTTTTCTCCTGGTTGCCCCCAACCAATCCTAGTTCTGCCATCATTCCAGGATTTGGCGAATCCTATTGCGGGCCACACATGCCATGGCGTGATCACCTCGGCCTAGTAGGGTTGCCGGCCCTCACAAGCCGACCGTCACCCTGGGCCTGTGTGGCCTTTTCACCCTGGGTGAAAGCCAATTCCGGTCCCCTTTCAAGACTGGTCCCAGAGGGCCTCCGTAGAGCGCTCACAACTGGCGATCCACGTCCTGTGCTCCGCGCGATGGCCACGCGTTGTGTTGGAACCATCCCGCAGATGGCAGCGCCCTCCCGCTACGCGTGTTTGTCCACGCTCCTCCTGGGTAAGCCTTGTCTAAACCCAGCACTAGGCATCTCATGCCTTAATCATCCCTCAGGATGTCCAAATCCAGCTAGGGGCAACCCACCAACCTTTCTCTACTTCCATGGTCATCGACCACACCACACCACACCACACACTTGAACTTTCCCAACTGACCAGCCCAAACCGACCGAGTCCCCACATATCCATATCCACAAGCACAAGCAACCCAACATGCATCTACCAGCACTAACTGTCACATGTCAAATCATATTGAATAAGAATCATGAATGTCTGGTGAATATCGGTTCACCGTTCCGTGGCGATTAGCCAGAAGATTTGTTTAGCCTAGGCCAGTCTAAGCAAATTTTACCCATTAGGTAGGGTTAAAGTGGTTACCAGACTAATCATAGGCTAACAAGAGCAATGGCAATCAAGACAGTCATTAAGGCTAAACATTTCAAGGCAGGCATGTATAAGTATAACATGATTAACAATTAGGCAACCTAATAAGCATGCATCTTTAGTAATTAAACAACATAGTTTAAGAAAAACTGGGTAATGAACATGATATTAGCGATGTTAATCCGCACTAAGGAGAGTCGCTGTCTCTCCCTAATACAGATCACATCTAAAGAGTAAGTGTTAACTCGTCTTGATCCGGTAGATGGTCCTCTTCGGCGTCCCCAAATCTCCCCTTGGGATCGCCTACGTCTAATCATACCAATAACCAAAAATAACTACTAATAATGCATTGGAAAACATGATGCAAGCACGATCTAGGTCAAACTATCAGCATAAATACCTAAGGTTGATTAGCGAACCTAATTTGCGTATGAAATGTTATGCATGCCATAGTGCATTAATAAATAATATTAGTAATATGTACTAGTCTCTAAACCCCAAAAATAAGATTTGGTACGATTAAGTACGCAAAGGGTGATTAGGGTGTCTCGGTAACAGAAAATGACGACTATCGGAATTTCCACCTATGTACGTTTAAAGTTTAGCGGAGTTGACTATATACTAAACCTTCCTAGATAAGGAGTTAATCCTAGGTTTTAAGCATCATTTGTATATATATTCCTAGGTCAGCATCTTAAACCAATTATTTTAAGGAAAAGCTAGTTAATGGTTGGTGTCGAGAATTAATGTGTTTCCTACGGATGCATACATAAATACATATACATATATTTAATTGGAAATGTTATTTTGGAATATTCCTATATTTATTGAGGCACACATTCAGCTAATATATTTTCTAAGGAATATTTGGAATCTAAGTCATTAGTTAGTAAACAAACTATTACCCTAGAATTAACTTAAAGATTTCTATATAAGAAAGTTCTCATTTCAACTATCAATGCCAATTTCCTTTATACAGAGGCCATGTTTACATTTTTATAAAGTCATAAAAGGCCTCTAATATTTATCTAAATTTTTCTGGAATTTTTGGGAGCATCTAGCTATTTTAGATAAATCACGAGCTAATATCGGTATTTAAGCTAATTGGAAAAAACTGGAAAACTAAATTAACCGGAACAGGCCGAGCCAGCTAGCGGACGGCCCAGCAACGCGATACGACCCACGGCCCAACGGACGCTGCGCGCAGTGCGCCCGCATAGCCGCGGCGGTAACGCCGAAAGCGTATTCCTGAGGGGCGCCATCGCAAATCGAAAGCGCGAGCTCCTCAGGCGCCACCACTAAACCCGACAGATGGGACCGAGGCCCACCTGGCAGGGACTCCAGCCCGGATCCAGCGCGCGAATCGTTTATGGCCGAGGGCCCCACATGTCAGCGACCTAGCAGCCCATCTCTGCACGAATCACAGCGCTAGATCGGACGGTTCTGGGTCATCTTCTTCCTCAAGCTCGGTGAGGTGGCTCGGCGGCGACGGCGCGCGACACGGCGGCACAACGGAGCATCTCCGACCGAAAGCATGCGCGCACGGTCATCTACCGGCCCTAAGGACCCTAACGGTGCTCGCGTCGGGGCCAGTGGTGGCCGGATGCGGCGGCACGGCAGCGGCGACTGAGTCATGGCCACGCCAGCGGCGTGAGTGCACGCTTAGCACCAACAAGCCATTTGCGTGTGCGGGGAGCTATAGAAGAGGGCGGGGACGCTTACGGGGCTTCGACACAGAGGCGAGCTTGAGCGGAGGCGGTGGACGACGGAGCCCGAGGCGGCAGCCAAAACAGGGCCACGTCTGTACGGCGACACGGAGGTCCTCGCCTGAAATTGGTAGAGGAGAATGTGAGGGAGGTTCTCAAGGAGCTCCAGACGTGACGAATTGCAGAAAGGCTCACGGTTTCACCGAGAATCCTTCAGCGCCAGCGAGGAGCGGATTTGGCGGAAACTGGAAAAGAGAGGCGGACAGGGCGCTACAGGGTTTTATAGGCGGCGGGCTAGAACGAGGGTCATGGGGGCACGCTTGGGGAACACAGAGGAGAAGTGGGCATCGACAGAGCGGCACGGATTCAGCGTGGCTGCAGGCGGCGGTGCCAGGGCATGGCACGGCGTGAAGAGGTACACATGCACGCGCGGCGCGGGCATGATGGAGTCGGCGCACGGCGTGGCCAGCACGGTGCTGTAGGGAGATGGAGTAGGAACGTGGCTAGGGGACGGCTGACCAACGGCGGCTCAGAGAACAGTGGAAGTACGGGGGAGAAGAGAGGGAAGAACAGAGAGAGCAGCTACAGTGTCAGACAGTGGGACCCACATGCCAGACCAAGCACGAATTCAAACGAATTTCGGATTTGACAAAAATTTGGAAAAATTCCCCAAATTGGGATGTTACAAGTTTTCACCGGGCGCCGTCATCGTTCACTTCACTGTTATCGAACTGATGGTCGATGGTACAAGTATTAACTATTAGGCAAGATGACCCGCGCTTTTAAGAATCAACCACTAAATATAATTATTATAGTTATATTAGTGTCGTGACAATCTTTAACATATAGTCAATCTTTAATTTTGAGTAAATTGCCCTGTACATATATAAATTATCCGCTCGTTTTACCTGGTCTATAACTATTAAAACAAGACATTTTAGTATACGAAGTTGTGTTTCTATTTCACCGCAGGTACAACAGTAGTTTTTTATGGCATAGTTTCGTAAGAGACTTGTGCATTTTGGATTTTTTAATAGTTTTGTTTTATGATTTTTATGATTTTTTTGGATTTTTCATTATTTTTTGAAAAATTTGTATTATTTCTTAATTCATTTTATAGAAGTCAATATTTATAATATTTAAATTCATTTATGGACCCTCAACATGGATTATCTATTGCATTACGATTTTTTGGGATTTTTCTAGAATTTTTGATTTTTTCCTAGAAGGGGTGAAGTGGTAGCCCTGGTCGTGCCACAGGCGCATGGCATTAGTTTCGTAAAACACAGATGCATTTTCGAAAGGGTTTGGAGTTTTTCTTTTTTTTTTTTATTCTTTCTTGCCTCCCAATCGACCCACGCGGGAAACCCGTTTAACATTCCAAATGACTCTTCGGGCTTCTGGGACTGCACTAGATGCATCATGCCACTAATCGATGATGCGTCTGTAGCCATGTAAGGTCGGATGAATATACTACTACCTCCGGTTATAAAAAAAAGTCGTCTGTACACGTCTTTAATCATTCGTCTTATTCAAAAAAGTTATATAAATATTATTTATTTTGTTTTGGTTTATTATTAAATGTATTTTAAGTATTACTTATATTTTTACACATTTGAACTAAATTTTTTAATAAGACGAATGGTTATTTTTACACATTTGAACTAAATTTTTTAATAAGACGAATGGTCAAAGATTTGTCCAAAAGTCAACAACTACTTCTTTTTGTGACCGGAGGAAGTATATACTTGTATACATTACGACACCAGGTTCAGGTCCCACTTGGATGCATGATACGGTCAGGTCAACGAACTCCATTTTTCTGGTTTTGAAGCCTGCACTTGGCAGATCCAAGCCTCCACATACACCATCACTTGCTATAAAGATAAAAAAAACAACTGCATGACCTTATTGCATGCTATAAATACTCAAGCCATCTTTCACTAAGCACGGCCAGGGAGGCGGCAGCAGGGGACGTGAGGAAACTGAAGGGTAATTTTTTAAAAAAAGAGGGGCAGGAGAACTACCGTCCTATTTCATTCATCGGCTGGAGAAAAATAAAATAAAAAAACCGTGCAAAACAGGGTACAACCACAGCGCACTGCTGCAACCCTATACAAAGTCAGACACACCTCTGACCACCGCCGAAAACACCACATACAGAGGAGAAAAAGGAATGCAGCCTCACCGCTGCCACCTAGGCCAAAGGTCAAACAGAAAGGAGAGATACAGAAGATGGAGAAGGGGAAACTATTGGGTTTTGCCAATTTTTGGGCCTTGACCCATTGCGAGAATATGAGAGAGGGAGAGGGAAGCAGGCAAGCAGCTGCTGCCGTAGAAAGCAGATGAGCGAGCAGCAGTTGCTGCTGGCGGCAGTGGCTGTGGCCGTTCCGAGCTTGGCGGAGGTGCGTGGCACATGCGTCATGGGGCTAATCCTCCGACTTCCTCGCACGGTTCGTTTCTCCTCCGTGCTTATCCTCCCTCTATTTAGCTAGTTGCCTACTCGGGTCTGCGAATGTGCTGTTGCACGAGCTCATTTGTCCCCTCTTTGTGTGCACTCCACCGCTCTTCCTCTCCCGTCGGTTTGCTGGCCGATGGTGGGCTTCGTGGTGGTGGTGCTGCCCCTCTCCGATTCAAGTGCTCGATGGCCACGGGTTTGGGCGCCGAGTCTTTGTGTTGCTCTTCCTCTGTTCCTCAGGCCACTTCCTCGGTTCCATCCGTGGTAGAGGTGATGTTGTCGTATCTCCGAATCACTCGTCGGTGGCTGCACGTGTAGCACGGCGACCTGATTTCTAGGACAACGACCTAGTCATGTTTTGCCTTTGCTGTGTTGGCTCGAATCTGACGCTACATAAGAAATTCGTTGTCTTCTCTGTTTATTTGGTGCAGTAGACTAATTGAGAATGTTTTGGGGACCTAGCCTTCGTGCTAGGGGCTATCATCTTGATCTCGGAACACTCACTTGTCCCTCTTATTGTTGCTCTGTGACGATAATCTGATTGAGGCTATATGTATATAATTTGTTGATTATATCTAGTGTTGGATTCAATTAGTAGCTACACTGTTTAATGATTTATTTTGTATTCATCCCAATCCATGCCATGATCTGTTGATGTTTAAGTCACTGGTTACTTGTTATCTTGATCTATTCTTGGTGCCTTTGGCTATACTTGTATGCTGTTCAGATTGCTCTTAGTAATGTGATTATTAATTCTGGTACATTTTCTTAGCACTTTGGTGCTGTTCGGTTGGTTTAGATTGCTTTGGTTTATGTCCGGTGGTTATTAACTTGAGTACTTGTAGATCAGCAGATCTGTTTGGCTAAATTGGGATGTTCTGAACTTAATTCTTTGATAAAACAGTGTAGAAATAATTATTTAATCCTTGATATTGATCTCAGATTTATATTTGCCTGTGAAATCATTGAGTACGATAACTAGGACGGCTCTTTTTCATCAACCAGTTATCTGTTAAATCTGAGAGCAAATCTATTTAATCAAACATGAGCACTATGCTGGTTTATTTTATTTTCTTTATGAATACCATGTTTTGTGAAGTTTGATCATGAATTCATATGTTTTAAATCAAGGAATCATGATTACTAGTATTCTAATGTCATTAGTGGTATGTTGGTTTAATCTGGTTTATATATGTGATCAGTTGTCCTATATTGCACCTATTTATTGTTTGCCATATTCCAACAATTTAGAAATCAGATATATATGGCTGGTAGTGGTAGTGACGTCGTTAAGCTTGAAGTGTTTGATGGCTCGAGCTTTATGCGCTGGTGGCACATACCAAGCTGTGGCTTAAGGACCTTAAGGTCTATTGGATCATTTTTGAACCGCCTTTGTTGTTTACTCTTGATGAAGAAACTCGTAGGCGTTGGGATGATGCCAACAATGCAGCTTTGGCATGCCTGTTAGCTGTCTTATCAAACAGGCTTTTTGATGTCTGTTCCAACTACACTTCATCAAAGAAGTTGTGGGATGATCTAAACCAGAAGTTCTTTGAGGGTGACAATGGGAATGAGAGTTTTATTGCTGAAAATTACCTAGTCTATCAGATGACAGATAATAGGTCCATTTTGGAGTAAGTCCAGGAACTTCAGCTCCATGTAAGAGACTTGAACCAATATGACTGCATTCTGCAAGAAAGTTTTCAAGTAAACGTAGTGTTGGCGAAGTTGCCACCCTCTTGGCGTGACTTCGTAACCTCTCATCGATATATGAAGGAGCGCCTCACTCTTTGTAAGTTACAGACTGCTATTAATGTCGAGGAGAGGGCCCGTGCAGGCTCCAAGCCCTCATCTTCTGTGATTCAGGCTCACCAAGTCGAAACTAAGGACTCCAATGCTGACGGCAAGAAGAAGGACAAGACTACTTAATCTCAGACTGGTCCCAAAGGAAAAGAATATGAAAAATAAGAAGCAGGAAATCGTTTGCTTTGTTTGCGGCAAGCCTGGGCATATAGCTCGCAAATGCCATGATCGCAAAGGCAAGGGACCATCTCCAAATCAGCAGGATGACAAGGCGTACATGGTCCACTAATGGGTATGTACCTAAAGCCTTGTTGGCAGTTTCATCTCTTTTTTGATGAATCGACATAGGTAAGCGTCATATATCTGTTGATAACTCATCCGCTTCTTTTCAGGATCAACATAGTGGATCCAGAGTGATGACTAATCCGGAAGACGCCAACCAACGCCACTGAGCACCTCGCAAGGAGGGGAGGGAAAGGAGGCGAGGACGGGACCAAGCTACAGACAGGGGTCACCGCTCCACCGGAGGACGGACAACGGCCTACCACGCCACCACGGGAGGAGCGAGAAGCTGCCGGACACACGCCCCTGGAGCCCATCGGCTCCGTCCACTTCGGCCAGCTACCGCAGCGGACCCCACCCCCCCAAGTGGCCTCCACTGAGACAGGCTTAAGGCGAGGGGGAAGAAGGAGAAGAGGCCGGTGCCGAGCTCCGCCGAGCTACGAGGTCATCGGAACCACGCCCTTGGAGCACACCCACTCCGATCGCTCTGATCAACACACCGCTCGATCTGGGTCTCCTGCCCAAGGATCCAGCCTCTCATAGAGCAATCTCCCTGGGCGGTCTCCACCAAGACGGGCCTAGGAGGAGGGGAAGAAGGAAGAGGAAAACCGACTCCGAGCTCCACCACTGTGCGCAAAGGTGGGTACGAAGAAGAAGAGGAGAAGCCGAGCGTCCAGCGAGGGACAACGCCTCCAGAAAGCGCCGACTGAGCACCACCTCGACCGTGGAAGAGGCCACCGCGCCACCAAGCACCTCACAGAGAGGGGAGGAGCGGAGCGGCGAGGTAGGACCTTGGCCGAAAGCAAAGGACAACAACACCGCTAGAGAGAGGACAATGCCCTAAGCTGAAACCGAGGGAGGTAAACAATGCCCTGAAGGTCGAACTCCTGCACGGACCAAAGTCACAAACGACGAAGCACCACCGGCCGAACAACAAACGGGCTCGGTAGAGGCCGCCAGAGCCACCCGGTCTCTCACAAGAAGGGGAGGGACAAGGCAGTAGTGGCGGGACCAAGCACGAAGGAGGCGAACGGAGATGACGCCGAGAGGAGACACCGATCGAACGAAGGAGATGCCACAGGCACCCCATGACCCAAACAGCCGTCCACATGGCAGATCAGGCCGCTCAACGCTATATCCGGTCACCCACGACTAGGTCTGGCCACCTCCAATGCGGCGACAGCGAGGGAGGAGCGCCGCAGCAAGCCAAGCGACCTTGGACGCGCCGTCGCCGGCCATGGATACCACTAACTAGGCACCCCCACACGCCATGAAGGTGCGGTACCAGCCGGATCTGGGGATGCCTAGGCCAAATCAAGCAGCTCCCGCCCGGAGTCGAGCCGTCGGCGCCGCTCGCCACCCACCCAGCATCACACAGCCGGTGGCCTTGAGCCTAGGCTAAGCAGGGGCTCCCAACAATGGGCTCCCAATGACGTGACGGCGAGTGGCGCCGCCCTCCACGGCGGGAAGGAGGCGGTCACGCAACGGAGGACGACGAGCCACCGGCTGGGGAAGTGCCCAGATCTAACACCGCACCCCATCTCAACGAGGAGGAAGAAGACGAGACGTCGTCTTACTTTTCCACGCCTGCGGAGTTGGCGCCGATGACCACGCCTACAAAAAGCCCGCCGGTGCCGGCAGGGCCAGCCGGCGGCGTCGCCGCCGCTAGAGCCTACGGTTCACCTAGGAGTGTCACCTGGGAGTCACGAGAGAGTTTGGCGGGAGCTACCAATGCATCTTTCTGGTGGACTACAAATCGAAGGGTGGTTAGTTGCACAGAGCATGGCTGGGATGCTAGTTAGACGTACTGATCAGGAGCCGAGACAAGAAGCCATTGTAGACGAGCTCGTGAAGTTGGAACCGGCTATAGTCTCCAATTCCAAAGCGTGAAGGAGGATGCAGGTCAGGAGACAGCTGCGACGGGAACAAGGGAGGGATGGTGTGGCAAGGAGTTTGGATGGCACGCCGCACGCCGATCAGCGGAGGAGGGCGAATCCAAACACTTTTGGCAAAAACCAGAAACTACTATCCTATAGCTGTAAGATAACCCGCGCAGGGATATAAATTTCGGTAGAAGAAAATTTTCAATCCCCAGCGAAATATCCGAAATTTTGGCAGGATAAAAATAAATAATTTGAATTTTTCAAAAAAAATGATCAACCTAGGATTTGAACCATGGATCTCATGCTTGTTAAAGGAAGAACTACCGGCTAGGCTACAAGACAAGTTATGAAGAGTTAAGTTATGCCTTCTTTTTATCTATAAGAATCAAATTTGATCAAATCTTTTGAATTCAAAAATTTCGTTATCATTTCGGTGACTGGCGAAATATCCAAAATATCCGAAATTTCACCAAAATTTTGTCGGAAAAAAAAACCCTGAACCCGCGAACAAGCGGATAGGTCCATGTTGTTGGACGACCAAAGTGGGACAAGGTAGCCTCGCCGGGTTTGCCCGCACCGGCCCTCATGCAAAAAATTTGTTTTTATATTTTAATTTATTTTTAATGAAATTGTGGTTAATCTTTAGAATTTGCGTAATTGAATTTTTAATTGTTTTTAGAAATAGTCGTCAATTTTCAGAATTCGTAAAATTGGGCACCGATCGCCCGTGTTGTTGGCGATCAGTATCTATCGCCCATATAACGGGCGACGGGTCCCCAGTCACGCACGACACCAAACCGATCGTCTGTCCCATGGGTGATCGTCCGATGAATGGTCGATAGGTGGCGGAAAGTTGCCCAAAAATACTGTCTGGTTGTATGATGGTACCTATCGCTAAATGATTGGGGTGAAAGATCTGATATGTGGGCTCATATTGGTACCTATCATCCAACCATCGATCGATTGGTCTGACATGTGGGCCCTGAATGTTACCTAACACCTATCCAATGGGCGATATGTTTTACATATGGGCTCAACGTCTTCTTTTCTGACGAGATGTTAGTCGGGTAGCATCCTATCGCCCTTTTATTGGAAGATTGCCTGCTAGAGGGGCGACAAGTGCCATGTCGCCCCTACATGGGCGGTCAGCGCCCAATTTTACAAATTCCGAAAAGTAGGCTATCGTTGATAAAAAATATAAATATATAATTTTTTTTGCCATCATACGTTACACGGGAAAATTACTACTATAACTACAAAGGTTTGCTTGTAATAAATAAATAAATTACACCGTAGGTCTTAAAGTTGTCTTAAGTTTTCACTTCGATCCAAGACTTTCAATACCAAATATTTGGTATTTGATTCAAAAGTGGTACGGATGGAGTGGTTTTGATGACACTACTACCTAGTCAACATTATATGTGACGCTGTGTACTCACACATACACAAACACACACATACATAACAATAACGATACATTACAATTTCCTACTAACATAAGAATAGATGATCGCCACCTCTGAGAGCGCGAACATCGTCAACTTCAGCACCCTCGACGGTGAAGACACCCGTCGCCGCCTTCCCAAACTTGTTTTCCTCGATTTGGATCAAATCTTGCAGCGAACTGGGTAAAAGAATGAGCTTACCAGCCACACAATTCCTTGTGCCGTTGAATCCATTTGAAATGTTGCCATGGATCACGACTTTGAAGCGTTCACTACGCACCAACGGTTTTTTTTAATGAAAAGGCGAGCGGCCTAATTCATTCAAATCAAGGAGGAGGAATAATAGAATTGTAGGCAATAGGCCTAGGTCCCTGACAACAATAAAAACAACAGTAAGCTTAAGCTACCCACTAAGCTACATCTAGAACGATAGTATAAACTACATTAGCCGGCCAACGACAAGCATTCCGGAAAATTCGATTGTTCCTCTCAATCCAAACATGCCAACAAACGAGGATTATGATGCCATCCTCCCTTCTTCTAGCCGAAACTTCCCCTCGTAGAGAATCCCACCAATCTCCCATCGACAAAATGGATGCGGCCGTAACAGTTGTAGTCGACATGTGTGGCTGCATGAGATGCCAAATCTGCCTAACCAAAGGGCATTCCCATAGTAAGTGTCAATGGGATTCTAAGATAGCATCACGAAGAACACACAAGTGGCTACAAGGCCATCCTCGCCGCATCAATCGATCTGTTGTCATCAATCTATTTTGTATCGCAACTCAGAAGAAGAAGCGGCACTTAGGTTGCACTTTCGCTCTCCAGATTCTCCAATAATTGTGGTCCCAAAAAGATCCTGCAAACCGTATTCTGTATGCGGACTTCGCATTGTAGATCCTGTCAGCAGTACGGTTGCAAAGAACCTTGTCTAATTCGTTTGGGACTAACACCACATCCTGTATTGCCATACATAAACGAACGAACTCTACGATCTACTGCGTAGTGGAAATCCTTCTGAGCTTTGTCATCTAAGAGCCAGTTAGCACGACATCCCGCACTGTTAGTTTTTCACCGTTGGCTAAGGTGCTACACAGCGGCGCAAGATCTTTGGGGCTTGGCCATGAAGCCAGGGAGAGGACCAGAAGTCAGCATGAGAACCGTCACCTAGTTTGAGCTCAGTGACCGCCTTGAATAAAGCGGTATCTGTAGCCGTCATATCCAGCTTCAAACCATGCCATGGCTTAACCACCGCGCTCCAGTCATACCAAAGCCATCTGAGTCGCAAAGCTCTCCCGAAGCGGTCAATATCAATTACTTCTAAGCCTCCCATTTCCTTTGGCCTGCAAACTTTGGCCCAGCTCACCAAACAATGCCCCCCATGACAATCCCGCTCACCTTTCCAAAGGAAGGCACGTCTGATCTTGTCGATTCGTCGAGCTACCCATTTTTCCAACTTAAAAACCATGAGGTGGTACACCATCATAGAGGAGAGGATGGAATTAATAAGCACAAGCTGGCCTGCTTTCGAAAGGAGATTGGCCTTCCACTTCTCCAACCTACGCCTGACCTTCTCGGCTTTCTTAACCTTGGTTGGTCTCAAAGGTAGACCAAGGTAGGTGAAAGGGAAGTTTCGAATATGAACTGGAATTTCCTGCGGTATCCATGCCTGTACCTGATCCATGCACCTAATAGGGTAGATCTCACTCTTGGACCAGTTGACTACCATTCCTGAAGCACCACTAGAAGTGTGGAGGATGACCCAGAGGACCTGTACCTCTTCCTTGAGTGGCCTAAGAAGAACCATAACGTCATCCGCATACAGAGAGGCACAAAGCCTGGAGACATTATGGGGTGCTGCTTGGACTAGACCATGTTGTTCAGCCAGCTGCACCAGCCTAGAGTGTGGCTCCATACCCAAGATGAACAAAAAGGGGGAGAGAGGATCGCCCTGTCGCAGCCCTCGTATGTGTCCAAAAGCCCTGCCAGAATAGACATTAAGAAGCACCCGTGAAGAGGATGACCCTAAGAGGATGGAAACCCAATCTCGCCATCTCTGTCCGAAACCTAGATGCTGGAGGACCTCCAAAAGGAACTCCCAGCTAACGGAGTCGAATTCTTTTTCCACGTCAAGCTTGACAAGCAACGCCGGTACCTTTTCCTATGGAGGTTTGCAACGCATTCTTTCACCCAAAGGAAGCTATCTTGGATTGATCACCCCTTTACAAAGGCAGATTGGTTTGGGGAGACCAGTTCAGCGAGGCGCAAGGAAAGCCTATTCTCCAACAGCTTTGAGAGGATCTTCCCAATTCTGTGGGATAGGTTAATTGGACTGAAGGAAGCCGTGGGCAGGGGCCCTGTCCCTTTGGGATTAGGACGATATAAGCAGCTGAAGGGATCTCAGGCCGAGGGGGGGATGAATTGGCTTTTTCAATTTTTTAGTTCCGACTTTGATTGCGCTAGTGGTTAGTCAAATTAGTGACCCAAATAATCAGTTCAGCCTATGATGCTAGTTAGCGGAAGCGAATATGAGCGAAGTTCTAGCTAGGCAGTTGATCAAACACAAGATATGCGTGAAAGTAAAGGTGTAGAAATGTAAAGGGATGGAGACAAGAGATAAGTGTGTGTTTCCCGATGTTCGGAGCAAGCTTCTACTCACCGTTAGGCAAGGTTTCAAAAGTGAAAGCCAAGGTCTCTCTCGACCTTTTTGCCCGATCCACTAGTGGAAGCTCTTCACCAACGAATGGTGGGCGACCTTCAAACCCGTACAAGCGGCAAGCTCTTCACACAGGTGGAAAGACCTCATACACCACACCGGCACCATCGAAGGGTCACCGACCTTCTCACACCTCCGAAGGGCCACAAGAAGGATTTCTTCACCGGCACCACCGAAGGGTCACCGACCGGCCTCGCACCACCGAAGGGTCACAAAGAGCGGATTTTCTTCACCGGCAACGCCAAAGGGTCACCGACCGGCGTCGCACCACCGAAGGGTCACAAGGGCGGTTTTTTCTCCACCGAAGGGTCACCGACCGGCCTCGCACCACCGAAGGGTCACAAGGGTGAATTTTTCTCCAAGCAATGCACCCCACACAAGGAGGTGGCCTCCGGTTCAACCGAAGGGCTTCATTGGTGTAGTAGATTGAGTTGTTGTAGACGAAGTCTTGGCGTCGATCTCCTTCCGGAAGTAGAGACCCAAAGAGCACATGATTGGAGACCAATCACCTCACCACACCTCTCACAACTATGGAGAACCTAGACCAAAGGCTCCATGGGAGAGACACACCGTGGGGATGGATGGAGAGGAGATAGGGGGCTGCTCACCTTCTTCTTCCTCTCTTCTTCTTCTCTCTCTCCTTCTCCTTCTCTCAAGCACTCATGGAGACCCCAAGGAGGAGGAGGACCATGGGAGAGCTCTCTCTCACTTGGGATGGGTGGCTAGGGTTGTGAAATGAGTCTCTCAGCCCCTCCCTTGACCAGGAAAGCCTTTATATACTCCCCACTTCAGAAACCTAAGAAATAGATCTCAGATCCAGATTCAAACCTTAGGCCGGACAACACCCCAAACAACACCCGGACAGTCCGGACTAAGGCATGCGCTCTTTGTAAGAAATACAATTCGAGACAAAAGTGGCACAACAAGGTCCGGACAGTCCGGACAAAGTGGTTCGGACAGTCCGGCCTAAGGTAGGCGCTGACTGGAAAATGGAACTAGCAAGCCAGGGAGGAGATAACTTGGGCTGGACAGTCCAGACTCCAAGACCGGACAGTCCAGCCAAAGGCATCACTTCAACAGCGCTTCAGACAGCATGCCTTGGGCCGGACAGTCCGGCCTCCCCAGGCCCCTAGGCCGCCTACTGCCAGCTGAAATCTTCCCGAATTTATATGATTTTTTCTATTGCTCAAAGGAAATACTTCTCAACAATAAAAAGATGTGTCTCGGAATTCTCTACAACTTTCATATTTTGATATTTTTAATCCGAGCATGGGAAGACTCTTAAAAATACAAAATATCACAGATCTGCCACGGAGGCCGAGATCGGGCCACTTGGGCCGGACTGTCCGGGCCCATGGGCCAGACTGTCCAGACAGTCCGGGCCTAGTTGCCCCGTCTCGGCCAGCAGCCTACAAAACCCTCTATTTCTACTGCATTGCCCAAACAAAGATATTTTTAAAGATTTAGAACTATTTGATGCCAAACTTAAGCTCAACGGGCGGGAAGGTTCGTAGGCTTAGGCGGGAAGTTTCACGCCCACAAAGTATTTTGGCTTTTGGATGGCTTAGTGGCTACGAAACCCCGGAAGACTAGCTCTCAAAACCCTCTCAAACAGGGACAGGTGTAGCCGATCAGAACCTTCGCGAATCTCACCAACCAACAACCTAGGAGGAATACTCTCGGCCCACTCAGAGATGAAGACTCAGAATCATGTGCTTAGTGGGACCCTGCAACCAGAGAGACGATAGACACAAGCCTGTAGGACCTAGTCTACACGCACACAAGGAAAATAGAAGACCTAGAAAACATGTGTCCTTAGACTTGATGTGGTATGCTTTAAGTCCAGTTGGTATCAATTACCAAAATAAATCAAGCCCTTGGGAGCTTGAGCTTTCAATCTCCCTCTTTTTGGTAATTGATGACAACACCTGTAAATCTATCTCAACAAAGACAACACAAAGCAAATGTCTTCTGATGCAGTGGGTTAGCTCTATGGGTTAGTCCAATAAGGTGCATATAAGAATTGAATTGAATCCACCGATGATCTACATTAGAGCACAATGCAACCTAGGCCAATTTGAATAAAATAGATGTATGCCAAACTACGATAGCTCCTGTGCGGACCCCGAGAGATCCTCGAAAATACAACTGTCTAGGATTTCAGTTGCATTTCAAAATAGTACAAACAGCCAAACTTTATTTCATAACTAGAGTTATTTTACAATATTGCTTACAATTTTTAATACACCTCCAAAATTTACATTTCAAGACCACAGGCATGGCTCAAGTGTACGATAACTAAAAATCTACACCAAACTCTTCCAAGTCTTCAAATGACAAATCTTCTGCTGAAAAGAAAGGACCTGCCCAAAAGAAAGGTAGCCCAAAAAAGAACGGGTAAGCACTTACGTCCTAACAGGTTTCCATATGCAAGCCTATTAATTATATGCAAGGGTTTAACAGAAATTGGACATGGAGATTTAAAAATAGACTTAATGCATATTTTTAAAATAATTTTTAGAAAATCCTATATTATGTCAATTCTTTTCTAAAACATTTTTAAAAGAGATTGTAAAACATTAGCAAATACTATCTCCAAATACTCCATTCCTTAACACATCTTCTTTCAGATGTCTATTCTTTTTAAAATCATGAGAATTATGAATAAAATAGGCATCACCTAGTTGACACAACCTCATATACCCGAGATAGGGTCCATCGATGTTTTTGTTATCAGCTCTGCAGAACCTATCCAACTTTACCCATACAACAGCTTCTTATATGGTTGGATGATAAATGTGTCATTTTTATTCAATAAAACTCAAGGTTTTGCAATATCTCGCACACCGCGCAGATATTGGGAAAATAACCTCAACAATGCTAAGCTCCGCACAATCACTACGGTAACCTTGCTAGTGATTCACTCGCTTAAAGCATTGCGGAAAACCGCGCAGGCATTAAGAAAAATAATAAAAATAATGCCTCGCCTTTTTAAGTCATCACGGTAACCTTGCTAATGACTTAAGTTTATAATTTTTCACTTTTCACTTCCATATCAATAAAAGAATTTATCATATGGACAATGATTTTCTATCCTAAATTTTAAATACATTATTAATAAATTTTTCTTATGCTAGGGTAGTGTTTAAGATGATTATTTTAGGAGGGCTTTTGGTAGTGGATTTTTGGAGTAACTATTCTACAAAAATGAGAAATTATATAAATAAAATATGGGAATTTATAAAATTAAATAACTAAAAAGTAATGCGATAATTAAATAGATATCTGACAATAGGGTATTCAAAATGCGTCAAAGATAGGGAAACCAGCCTGGTTCGGCTAGATCTTCAAAATTTGTGCTATTGCCTTGATATTCCTGCTCGGCTGATCCGGGGCAATGAATTCATTTTCTACACGTTGGATAGAGGGAAAACGAAGGGGAATTTAATAGAAAGAAAAAGAAAAATGCAAGGAGCATGTATGCCTGAAATTATTTTTTAAAAATATTTTTGGGGAAAAGGTTAGGGTTGGCTAGGATGGTGATGGTTTGGATGATTTCGAAAGATACAAAATTTTTTTTTTATTTGGACAGCATTTTGGGAGTCCTCCGGGTAGCAGGATTATGCATGTGTACGTGGGATTTCAAAGTGTGGATCAACAAATTTCCAGAGGTCGGGGTCGACGACAACCACGTTGCCGGAGTTCCGAGATGCCAAATTGTTGAGAGTAAAAAGTGAAAATATTGGAAAAAGAGTTTTTTATTAAAATATTTGTGCTAATAATAATTTTTAGGATTTTTAAATATTTTATAAATTATTTTTCAAAATTTTTAAAAGTTAAAGAAGGAAGATATGATTTTAATTATATTTATTTTATTGATGAAAATGGGGTTTAATAATTTTTATAAAATTATTTAACATATAAAAGATTAAATGGAATTTTGCATAATTTTTTAATGAATTTTGGTATTTTAAAATTGGGCAGCATAACTAGATTGTTTTAAAAGAAAATAAGAAAGAAAAAGGCTTTGTTTGGGATTCGGATGGGCTGCATTGGGCCTTGGCCTGGGAATGAGTCTGAGAGAGAGAGAGATTGACAGGTGGGGCCCTAAGACAGTGAGAGAGAGAGGGGGGATTTGGGGAGGAGGCTTACTGGGGGTTGGCAGCGCCGGCGAGCGGTGGTCGGCGATAGTGAGGTGGTGGCGAAGGGAGATGCTCACGAGGGTGCTGATCCGACTGATGGTGGTGGCAGGGCTCGGCAGCGACGGAGGTGGCCGGACGGCGAGGTTGAGCGGCGGCGGTTGAAGGTGGCGACGGAAGGAGGTGCTCCGGTGATCGCCGATAGAAGGGGATGAGTGGAGGAGGATGGCTTGGGTCGAAGAGCAGCCGGGGAGGGGTATTTATAGGCGGAGGGACACGGCAACGGCCAGAGAAGAAAATCTGTGGTGGGGCGAACTCCGGCGAGGAATTCCGGGGAAGAGGGGCAAACTAGGGGCGGTGAGGTGATGGATTAGGTCGGTGGTGATGTGGCGATCCTGTAGGTGTTGATGCCATGGCCTGGTAGGTTCGGAAACAACGGCGGCATGGAATTTCGGTGGGCGGCGCTGGTGGTTTCGGGGTGGCGGCGCCGGTGGCGGAGGAAGAACCTGTGGGCGCCGTTGGATCTGAGAGCAAAACAATGGGCGCCGTTGGATTTTATTTAATCGAAGCGGTACGGGTGATGACGTGGCGCATTCTTAGGCGTTGGATCGAAACAGGAAGATCCTGGACGTCCGTCGTTACTTAATGCACCGAGGGAAGAGGGAAAGGGGACACGCCGAAAGCGTATTCCCAGAAGGGAAAGTGTATTTCTGGTATTTTTGAAAAAGGAAAGTGTTTATCTGAATTTCCAGAAAAAGATTTTAGGCTTTGGAAATTCATAGAAAATTGTAGGGGGCTCGGAAAAATATGCATTTGGTCTCTAAAAATCCAGAAAAATGAGAGAAAGATAATGGTGCAATAAAAGTTAATATTTTATGGGACGAAAATCTTTGGATAAAAGGAAGAGAGGATTTCTTAAATGGAATAAAATAAGAATTGCTTTGGAAAATCTTCAAAAAAAATTAGGGAAGGTTTATAGGGGCTTAAAAATTATTTTTGCGATAAAAATTTATGCTAAAATTGGGTGAATTTTGGGTATGTCACAGCTCCCCCTAGATCTATGCAAAGATGCCACTTGAAAAAATTTTAATGAAATTCACATGATGCAAATCCACCTAGCAAACTAGTAGGCAAGCAAATTATCCCCAATGTCATTTAAGTTTCCCCTTTGTCACTCAAGTAAGAGCATGAGATAGATTTCATATTTCTCTCCCTTTGTCATCAAGAACCAATAAAGACATACAAAGTAAAGCCAACATGAGCAAATACGAATTAAGAGACTATCTCATGAGTTTTGGGAGTCATACAAACTTAAATCTCCTTAGTGATCAACCACATTTCACAATCAAGCCATCTCTAGGTCTAACATGTCACAAAGACCAAGAAGAGCTCATTTTAAATGATGTTCAAGTAATATTAGACCTAGAGCAAGATTTAGAGGATTAAAAGCCTAAAGTATCTAGTTGTGCTCATGCCACTACTAGAAGTCACAAGATGCAATCTAAAACTAGAGCATGCATACCATATTGCACCAAGTCTCCACCAAGCCCAAATTTGAGACTTAGAAATATATTTTGTTGAGCGAAAATAGAAGAACTAGAAAACATGTGTCCTTAGCCTTGATATGGTACGCTTTAAGCCCAGTTGGCATCAATTACCAAAATAAATCAAGCCCTTGGGAGCTTGAGCTTTCAGCCGCATTAAACTCCCGGAACCCCTCTGCATTACAAGCCCAAAGCTCCTGTAGGGCTGCTACGAGGTCCGCCTTAATGATTTGCCAACATGATTTGTTGAAAACCCCTGTGAGTCCATCAGGTCCCGGGGCCTTATCAGCTAGCATTTGGCGTATGACTCCTACGATTTCCTCGTCCTCAAAGGGGAGCTCAAGTTCTTGCAACGCTAGGCACGGCATATGCAGAGTCTCCTAGTTGAAGCTAAAGTCCCTTGCCCTGTGTTCACCTAGGAGGCTTTTAAAGTGGGAGAACAGGCTCTCCTCAATCTCCTTTGAAGAGGAAAGAAGGCCCTGCTCAGAATGCAGCTATGTTATCCTGTTTCACCGCTTGGCGGAGTTTACTTTGGCGTGGAAGAACTTGGTGTTAGTGTCCCCCTCCCTAATATACTTAGCCCGTGATTGTTGTCTGATTCTTAGTCTCAAGATAGCTGAAAGACCTATAATTCTGTTTTTGAGAGCTTTGTGTAGCCCCTCCTCCCTCTGGGTTAGGCTTCTAGATTCCATCGCAATGGCCGGACGGAGGATGACCTCATAAGAACCGCAAACTGCATCTTTGCCCCTCCAAGCAACCTAGCACTCCAAGCCCTGAGTGCCTTACCTATCCTCCGAAGTTTGATGGCTAAAGTGCGGAGATGACCGCGGGCCAGGATATCCCACTCCTAGGCTTCCTGCACTGTCTGAAGGTATCCTGGAAGCTTTGGCCAAAAGCTCTTAAAACGAAAACCTGAATACCTACGCCTTGGTAGAGAAGGCAAGAGAAGTAATGGCGTATGGTCTGAGATTATAGCGAGGGAAGTGGTAGGAGCCCCCAATCTGGAAGGATGAGATCCCAATCCATCGAAGCGAAGAATCTATCAATCCTTGAAAGTATCTGATTATTGCCGCGCCCAGTGCCTGCCCAAGTAAATTTCTTCTTCCTCAAATCCAGCTCTTTTAGCTCTAGGTCATTCAGAGTCTGATTGAAGGTCCTCATAAGCGAGGGGTTTAGATTAGCTCTGGAGCTCTTTTCCGACGGTGCCTTGATCATATTAAATAGGAGTAGCCACTGAGGTCTGGCCAACTGTTTGGCCTGTGAGAGTTCCCGCAGAAAATGCCTCTTATCTTGCACATACTGAGGGCCGTACACAACCATGCAGGTCCAGGGCATTCCACCATTAGGACAGACGACATCACAATAGATGGAGAACTCTAGCTGTCTAACATTGGAGATGGCAAATATATTCCCTGAAGCTGCAATTAAAATGCCGCCCCTCGTATCATCTGCCGGTTGGTAGCAATAATGCCCCACAAAGTCTGGCCCTAACAAATCTCTGATAGTAGCATCATCCACCTGTCGGAGCTTAGATTCCTGAATGCAAACAAGGTTCACTCTGCACTCCTACCGTAGCTGCCGAATAGCTGCATGACGAGCCAGAGAGTTAAGGCCCCTGACATTCCAACTCAGAATATGGATCTTATCCATTAAACAATAAATATAGACAACACAACCGTAACGGTCGAACCGCTAACATACAGAGGCAAACAAACGTAGCATAACAAACACTCAATGGATAAGGGATCCCAACGTACAAGACCAAAGAGTTCCAACGGGGATTTTTGTTACAAAAAAACAGAGGGGGTTGAAGCCATACAACTAAGGCAAAGCCTACACACGTGCAACACAACTATAGTCCTCGATGTTAGGTTGAAAAGGTAAGCTGACCATCAACAAGGACAGGACAGGCCACAACAAGGTAACAAAGAGACGCTTATCATGATGCAGATGGCAGCACACCACCATGGGGCAGAGCACACAGCGCTGAAACCTCCTGGATAGCCCAAGAGCTGGTTCCAAGCACAACAGCCAAGTCCACACCCCCTGTCACCCCTGCCGAGTCCTCTACCGCTGCAATGTCCTCCTCGGAGAGTGCTTGCTTAAACAGGGAGATGTAGCGCTGAACATCATTCTCATCCCAAGATCGGTCACCATTAGCGATCCCTAGCTTCTTAGCGAGGAGTTGTTGGGCCTTCTCTGTGGCTGAGAGTGGTTCGCCATAGCTTTTCTAGCAATCCTGGCACTGCGCCTCTCTTGCAACCTTGCCCCATCTGCTGGACTGGCAAGGATTGGTTTTGTCACCCCCTGACAACATTAGCAAAAAGCACTTGGGTGGCTGGACTGCAGTCCTTTGTTGCCTCTTCTACTGCAACCACCTGCGAATGCGGCAGCTCTGGAACCAACAAAAGCTTGTCAACCTGCTCAGACAGCAGGCTAAGGTCTTGAACAGAACCTATTGCCTTAGTAACCTGCGAGGAGGAGCCTCCATCACAAGTGTCGGGTGCTACACTTCCTTCGTCGCCGGCAGGCTAAGTGGTGGTTGCACCGAGCTAGTCCGCTGAGGAGCATTCTGCAACAAAGAAACATAGGATTCATCTAGCATTGGGTCATGAAATTCAACAATGGGGGTCATCTGCACCGGGATGGAGACCACAAGGAAAGAAGGATCAGCATCCACAACCACCTGTGTCTTGAGTGTTTGAGGCAAAGGCCCCTTAACTACTTGTGTTGGCTTTTGAACGAAGGTCGCATTGGCCTGAGAAGAACTGTCAGCCTGGTAAAAGGCAGCTCGGCGGCGCCCCCCTCCATGGTGCCCTCCCTAAGGCGGCGAAGTTGCTAGTTTGAGGAGGAAGACCCGGCTCCAAAGCACTTAGTAGCCGCATCCGGCCTAACGTCCCACCCCGAAGGCCAATTACACGGCCGAGCCGGTGGAGGTGGGCTGTCCTTGTCATCGGAGGGTTGTGGAGCAAGGCGGGCGTGCACCGGGGCATTTTGGCCTGGTGGCCCGTCAACCACACCAAGCTCCCAGGGAAAGGGGTACATCCGAAGGAATGCTTCATCGTCCTAGGAGGAGACATTCAGACATCAGAAGGTAGCCCGCTAACACAACTGCGGGGGATCCTAATTGTTATAGGCTCTAGACCTGGCGGATCAAAGTTCTCACACCAATACGTGGTTCTTCAAAGAACAAAGTGGCTTCCTTTGGAGTGCTGTTGGCATCGTCAGTCCAAAGCCAAACACAGAGACACACTTGCTCCTTTTCTGTCTGCGGGTCGGCGAGCTCGGGGACAAGGAAGCCAGACGATGCAAGGACAGGAGCAATGTCAGCCACGGATTAAGCATGCCTTGGGACCCCATCAATGCAGAGCCGCACTTTGAAACAAGTGGAGACAGACTCAACATGTAAGAACCTGGACCAAGGGCAAAGCTTGAAGTCGACCCCTTGCAATGATGCGCGAACGCCGGAGCAAGTAGGAGTGAAGCTCGAGGCTGTTGCACATCACAAAGAAGCTGCTAGAAGATTCCTTTTGCACGAAGATTCTATCCGCTTGCAGCCTAAAATGAGCCTGTAACGAGACCTGTACCTTCTCCGTGGTAGCGTCGCTCTAAACTAGCACGAAGAGCAGAAGTGCGCGGTTTGCATAGACCTCCTCCAGAGCAGTGTCCTGATTAGCTAGAGAGGAGTACCTGAAAGCAAAGCAAGGCTTGTTCACCGGGCTTTCTGGCCTCAGAAGACCCTCCATTTTCTCTGAGCCCTTGGTTTCAGCCGAAGCAACGGTAGGCGGAGGCTTGTGTGGGCGACGGGGAACACACGCGCCCTGTACCCAGAGCTCCTACAGAGCAGGCAACGAGAAGGTGCAAAGCAATGGGCTACAAAATGGTATGGGGAGAAGCAGTGGAAGCATTTACCTCTGGCTTCTTTTTGGAGCAGAGCTTTGAAGTCGAAGGAATGGGCGACCCTGTTCATTACTACGGCATTTATGCGGCGTTGCCTCCTCCCAGCCACCACAGTCCAACCGTCATGCCCCCCAACTTGAATGCTCCTCGCACCAAGCTTACAATCCTCAGTGCCAAGCTCTGATGCGAGCCGACGAGCAGGCTGGGACCTCTCCTGAGCTTGAAGCACTACTGGACTGGCACCACAGGCCGCACTGCGGCTTGGATCAACTTGAAGTTGGATGGAACTCACCGGATCTGAAGCTGCGCCCAGAGGAGCAAGAAGGGGAAAAGGGGATCTGGCCCTTGGAACCCAACACTCAGTAGAGGAGACCTGGCTAGAAGACGCAACTGCTGTGATAGCTGGACCACCAGGAGGATATGTCGTTGGGGGTGAGGTGAGATTAGCCCTGTGAGACGGCTATGGCGACGGCGGGGATGAAGGTGGGGTGGTGGAGCATAGAGTGCACGTCAGAGAGGCGGAGGAGCGAGCCATCCCCCGACTGTCGATCGTTACTGACGGTTTTTGAGGAACACAATTTGTGAACAACGTCTGGCCACCTCTGTGTTGAAGCAGGTTCATAAAAAATGACACCTTGTCTCCTTGTACATCAAGAGATCCAAGGTATTTAACAAAATTTGAGAATATAGCGCATGCGTCGACAGTGTTGGGCCTGACAACTTGGTGCAGATGGTCATGGCTTACACAAATGGCTTTAGTGAGTCTTCTGCTTCGGATTGTGAAGGGCTGTGGGATATTTAACACCACCCCAACTCCCAACCATGCATGATGCATGCGATGAGGCTCGATCCTCATCGCAATATCTTTCCGTCCTATCTCCACCGGTCGCTAGCGCATCCACCTCACCGAACACGATCAGATAGAAATCTGTCGAGTCTTCGCAAACATGGATGCCCGACACACCATGAAGGGCGATAGATTTGGTGGTCTCAAACATGGATACCCGACGCATCATGTCCCTCATCTTGAATGTGGTGGTCATCACGTGCACAGTGAGGTTGGTCATGTTGCCGATGATGTTGGAGGCCAGGCCGATGTTGGAGAGCATGACAAAGATGTTGAAGACCATCTCGCCGGTGTTGGCGGCGTGCAGGTCGCCATAGCCCACCGTGCTGAGCGTGGTGGTCGGTCGCCCATTACACGGCATACGTGCATGTAGACGAGCCAAACGCTACGATCCTCGCAATCAGCATCCTGGCTGTCGATCCACATGTTCTGCTTGACGCCGTGGTTGAACTCCATCCATAGGTAGACGCATGCCACGCAGTGCAGCGCAAACAAGGTCACGCAGACAAGCTTGACAACCCTGGTCCAGAAGTAGCTGAATGTAGCGTCCTTCTCCAACGTCGTGAAGAGCTCGTCGACTCGCCGGAGCTGCCACAGCCGGAGAAGGACAAGGAACGCCACGGGGCCACCGTCACCCTCGCCGGTGATTAGCGGGATCGTCGATGCCACGTCCATCACGAACCACGGCTACGGCACGGCACCGCGATCTTCCTCCGGTCGTCGACGAAGAGGCTGGTCGATCAGTTGGGGAAGACCACGAGGAACGACAGCGCATTAGGGGGAGATTGTTGATAATCTAGGCATCATCTTCATGTACATAGCATCTTTGTTTTAGCTTCTTCAGTTAGCTTGTTCGTCAGTTAGTTGCTGAGCCGTTGCAGCTCGTTGTAAACGACACGTCACGAGGAATAAGCGGCTCGACGTGCGCTTGTTTGCATGGGAGCTGGAGTTGGTCGAACGCCCGAGTCGCACGGCACGTTTGGATGCTGTGGGATGGCGCAGAGCATGCAAGGACGTGGGGCGCGAAGCGGGAGAAGTGGAGTTCGTGTGCGTGTGCATGATCTTGTAGTTTTTTATTTAAGCAAAATAGAGTCAAGAAAAGCGGTCGTTTTATGATCGCACGAAACCCAGTGTGTTTGCGTGTTTTTGCTTTCGCTTTCGTCTTTGGTGACGACCACTCCGGCAAATGTCGGAACAGGCTGAGCCATTGCTCTCGCGGGAGGCCTTGCACCTGTGCATCAATGTCTGCGTGCTCGCGTATTGGAGCTTTATAGGCGCCATGGCTTTTGTCCGAGACGGACTCGAGTGTGATTCGGTAGGCCCGTTCCCCCGTTGGGCCCTTGGGCCGAGCGGTATCCACCACCATTTCATCCGGGGTTTGTCGCCGACTCGGCACCGGCGGCATGGCTATCGCTCTCCAGATCCTTCCACGCCGCCTCCTCTCCTCCTCCGCATCGCCGCCCAACGAACACGAGGTGCTTCGCATCCAGCGTATCTTCTCCAACCCCGCCCCCGCGCCCATCCACGAAACGCCAGTAAGACTCACAAGCTAACGCCGCCGCCGCGACCACCACTGGCCTGCACCGCCTCCTCCACCGCGTCGCTGGCCTGACAGCTGCCGAGGGCACCACCCTCCTCCGCAGCATTCCCAACACGCACCGCCTGAGCCGCCTTATCGAGGAACTCCGCTGCCTTCGCCTCCCGAGAAAATCGCTCGAATGACACTCAATTCGTTGCCATAATCTTAAATGACACCTAGTTCGTCTTTAATTCCCGTATGACATCGAGGTAACCAATTTTCTTCCCAAATGACATTTTGCCTTTTTCTTTTTACCTTCCCCCTTTTTCTTCTTTCCTCACCTTTTTGGCTTTCTTCGCCACCTCCAGCGGGCACGCGCCGCCACTCCGTCGCCGGCTCGCCGCCGCGCGGCCACTCCATCGCCATCGTTGTATCTGCCGTCGCTTGCATCATCACCGTCTCTCGCTTCGCTGCTGCCGTCGTTCCCACCCGTCGCCATTGCAGCCGCCGCCGCGCCTCCCATCACCGCCGCCGTGGCTCCTCTCGCTACTGCTGCGCCGCGCCGCCGCCGCCCATTGCCATCGCGGTAGCTGCTGCCGTTCCCGTTGCGGTAGCTGCCTGCTCCCGTCGCCGCTGCCGCCGGAGATGTGGGAGAAGGTGGCGGATTGGGGAAAAGGAGAAAAAGGGGAGAAAATGTGGGAAAAGAGGGAGAAAAGGAGTAAAAAATGGCAAAATTTCATTGGAGAACTCAATTCGTTATCACGTTGTCATATGGGAAATAGAGACGAGTTGGGTGTTATTTGAAATCATGGAAACAAATTGAGTGTCATCTGAGCAATTTCACCTCGCCTCACGGGGCACGAAATCAAGAGCGCCCTCGAGTCCGACCGGGATGGGCTCCTCTCCATGGAGCCCGGCGAGCCGTCCCAGCTCGTGGAGCTCCTTGACGAGCTCCGGTGCCGGAGGGCCGTCAGGGACCGCATCCTTTCTTGCGGCGTGCTCGCTGCCGCCGTCGTCGCAAGACGGCGGGTGGAGCTCCTGCATGCGGGCGGGCTGACACGGCGGGACACGTTGCAGGTGCTCGCGTTCGAGCCACAGGCGATGCTGTACAACCAAGAGGTCGTGGAGAGGAAAGTGGAGTTCTTGGTGAGCAGGATGGGATTCCAGATTGAGTGGCTGGTGGAGCATTCGGTGTTCTTGGGGGTGAATCTCGATAGGTGGATTGTCCCGCGGCACAATGCGGTGGAGTACTTGAGATCAGTTTGCGGGCTCGGGGACCATTGAGATGAAGCATTATGTGAGGTTCAGTCTCCAGAGGTTCTACAACATGTTTGTGAAGCCGTACCCGGAGTGCGAGAGGATATATAGCGGGCTGGTCAGAGATAAGGAGAATGAGGCGAGGCGGCTGCATTTGACAGTGCTCTGGAAGCTATTTAAGCCAACGAAGTATGATAGAAGTAGGGGAGAAGTGAATAATATGAAGTTTCTCATAAAATCCTTTTGTTAGCTCTATTCTGCTCCACAAGAAAATACCGAGTAGCTTTACTTTGAGTCAGGTTGGTCCTGATTCCAGGTGGACTTGTGAATTGTGATGGCTAGATACAATGGTTAAGGTTGGGAATGTTGTAACGTCACCTTGACATTGATCAATTATCTACCATTTTATAGTTTTACTACTGACCTGTTTTGGGCAGATGCTGTACACAATGCTGGTTATAGTTATAACATCATGGCATAAATATATATATGAGAGTTTGGCGGCGTGCAAGTCGCCGTAGCCCGCCGTGCTAAGCGTGGTGGTCGCCCATTACACGGCGTACGTGCGTGTAGACGAGCCAGACGCTATGGTCCTCGAAATCAGCAACCTAACTGCCGATCCACATGTGCTTCTTGACGCCGTGGTTGAACTCCATCCATAGGTAGATGCACGCCGCGCTGTGCAGAGCAAACAAGGTTACGCAGACAAGCTTGACGACCCTGGTCCAGATGTAGCTGACTCTGACGTCCTTCTCCAGCACCGCGAAGAGCTGGCCGACTCGCCGGAGCTGCCACAACCGGAGAAGGCTGAGGAACGCCATGGGCCACCGTCGCCCTCACCGGTGATAGATCAGCCGGTAGGCTACCTGCACAGCGGGATCGTCGACGCCACGTCCGTCACGAACGACGGCCGCGTCAGGCACCGCGCCGCGATCTTCCACCGGTCGTCGACGAAGAGGCCGGACCACCCGTTGCGGAATGCCACGAGGAACGACAGCATGATGTCGGCAGCGAAGACGGCGTCGACGGCGAGGCCGGCGGTGAGGAGCTCGTCGGAGGCCGCCGCCTTCATCAGGGCCAGCTCGAACGGTGAAGCCCGCGCGGAGTAGATCACCAGCAGAACGAGGAACGCCTACCACCATCTGTAACAGCGATCGTAGGGGTTTGATGATGTTTGGTCAGAGAGGAAGGGGGATTAGTCGAAGGTCCGCCGGGAGAGGCTGTCCACGATAAGCGTCGCCGCCGCCGATTCTGCCGCCGCCAATTTTCCCGCCGGCGACGGCTGAGCCATCGCTCGCACGGGAGGCCTTGCGCCTGTCCGTCTGCGTCTGCGTGCCCGCGTATTGTACTCCATTCGGTCATTAAAAACAAGTCGCTGATTTTTGAACATGCTTTCGATGGTTCGTCTTATTCAAAAAGACTATATAAGTTATCATTTATTTTGTAGTGATTTGTTTTATCATTATAGATAATTTAAGCATGATTTATATTTACACATGTTTGCATTAAATTTTTAAATAAGACGAATTATTAAAGACGTGTTTAAAAGTTAATGACAACTTGTTTTTATGATCGGAGGTAGTAGCTTTATAGGCACCATGTCTTTTGTCCGAGACGGGCTCGAGTCGTTTTGTCTTATACGGGCTCGAGTCGTTTTGTCTAAGTGTGATTTGGCAGGCCTAGTGGGCCGTTGGGCTGATTGCTATCCGCCACCATTTCATTCGGGGGATAATTGATAAAATGTTCTGAAGTTCGTCGATGCTTAATAAAATATCTAAAATTCACAGGTATTTTATGTTTCGCCTTCTGAGAACGTTGCAAAACTAATATTATAAACTAGTCCTCGCACTTGAACGGACATCCTAGCTCTGAGAAAAGAAGAGAAAGGGCGCACGACGACTACTTCGGTAGCTGCTCCGGCGAGGTCGCGGGCCTATCTCTTCCCCCAAAATCCATCCCGCGCGCCCCATCTGACCTAGTCGCCGCCGCCGCCTCCTCCAGGTCAGCCACCGCAGCCCCACAACCTCCTCCAGCGCCGGCCGCCTCTCCGGACCAGCCGTCCTCCTCCCGGACGTGGCCTCACCGGACTGCCGCCTCCTGTCAAAGAGCGCGCCGTCGCCTCTTCCCCAGCACCACCGTGCCGTCGCCAGAGGGCACACGACGAGGTTTGTCGCCGACTCAGCACCGCCGGCGGCGGCATGGCTATCGCTCTCCGGATCCTTCCACGCCGCCTCCTCTCCTCCTCCGTCTCGCCGTCCGACCACCGCGAGATGCTCCGCATCCAGCGTATTCTCTCCAACCCCGCCCCCGCCGCCCCATCCGCGAAACGCCAGCAAGACCCACAAGCCGCCGCCAGCACTGGCCTGCACCGCCTCCTCCACCGCGCCGCTGGCCTGACCGCTGCCGAGGCCACCTCCCTCCTCCGCGGCATCCCCAACACGCACCGCCTGGGCCGCCTCCTCGAGGAACTCCGCCGCCTTCGCCTCCCGCTGCACGAAATCAAGAGCACCCTCGAGTCCGACCGGGATGGGCTCCTCTCCATGGAGCCCGGCGAGCCGTCCCGACTCGTGGAGCTCCTTGACGAGCTCCGGTGCCGGAGGGCCGTCAGGGATCGCATCCTCTCTCGTGGTGTGCTCGCTGCCGCCGTTGTGGCGAGACAGCGGGTGGAGCTCCTGCACGCCCGCGGGCTGACACTGCGGGATGCGTTGCAGGTGCTCGCGTTCGAGCCGCGGGCAATGCTGTACAACCTGGAGGATGTGGAGAGGAAAGTGGAGTTCTTGGTGAGCAGGATGGGATTCCAGATTGAATGGCTGGTGGAGCATCCGGTGTTCTTGGGGGTGAATCTCGACAAGTGGATTGTCCCACGGCACAATGTGGTGGAGTACTTGAGATCGGTTGGTGGGCTCGGGGACCCCATTGAGATGAAGCATTATGTGAGGTTCAGTCGCCAGAAGTTCTACAACATGTTTGTGAAGCCATACCCAGAGTGCGAGAGGATATATGGTGGGCTGGTCAGAGATAAGGAGAATGAGGCGAGGCGGCAGCATTTGACAGGGCTCTGGAAGCTGTTTAAGCCAACGAAGTATGATAGCACTAGGGAAGAAGTGAATAATATGAAGTTTCTCGTGGTATCCCTTTGTTAGCTCTATTTTTAGTCGGGTTGCTCCTGATTCCGGGTGGACTTGTGAATTGTGATGGCTAGATACAATGGTTAAGGTTGGGAATGTAGTAACCTCACCTTGACTGTGATCAATTATCTACCCTTTTATAGTTTTACATATGACCTGTTTCAGGCAGATGCTGTACACAATGCTGGTTATAGTTATAACATCATGGCATAAATATGTATATGAGAGTTTGGCGTTGACCTAAGTACCTAAATGCTGGGCTTTGCAGATGAAATATAACATGTAAACGTGGTATCGATATTTGAGATTCTGTTTCTTCACTTCTACATCTCTACATAGTGTTCACCTAGGTGGGGATAACTGTGATTGGCACCAAGGAGTGCCTAGCCCTTGCAAGATGGTCATATGTGGGTGAGGCTCCTTGTGTGGCCCATGCGTTGTGATACATCCACAATGCAGTCCATGCTTGCTTTCTATATTCTAGATTATCAAGGTTCAACCGAACTACTTTGTTTTGTTTCTTGTTGTACTCATGCTACCCAGGCCATCTTTGAACATAAGAGTAAATAGTTAAGGATTTGAAATGTAACATAATAAAGGGATCCCAAATGTGAAAATGTTATCCTGAGTAGACATGGAGTGTTGATCATGGTTTATGCAATTAGTGTGAGATCCATGCCATGTGAAGAAAAGTTTGCGAGACTGTGAGGTTAATTATGAATTATTTACTATATTTTTCATTCTATTTATTTTCTTCTTGTTTTTTTTGCTCAGGAGCCCTCTATGTTTTTGGTTTTTGTCTGTTCAACCTTTTGTTCTTAGTATTTTGTTTGCTCAAGCAACTTGCATGAGAAATGATGGAAAAGATGACTCAGGGTTTTTACTAATTGAACAAACACATATTTCTGCAGATAAAAGACTGATACGAGTTTCCCCTACAACTTGATCTTGATAGACATGGCAGAAAATATCTTGCTCCAGATGCAGATAAAAGTATTTTTTTTGAACAAAAGATAAAAGTATTAGAAACCTTTATACACTTCACAGGTAATTTATTTAATGTTTCATTTTGCTGCATTTTGTTCAATCAATTCATCAAATGGTGTTAATACTAGGGAGTAGGGCATTCCTATGAACAATAAACCTATGCTATTTGTCTATTACTGAGAAATTCGGTAAGATAAGCTGTATATATGCAAGCATTTCTGTGTCGGTTGTACATATACAAAGCTGATGTTGCAAGAAAAGTGCAAATGTGCAGATTTACTAGTCGCCTTTTTTGTTATGGCTGTTTCATTTGATAATATTTGTTATGATAGTGAGGCTTAGAATTGATCTGTATTTCTTGGGTGCTAATGTTGTTTTATATTCTTTTATTCAGTTTTCACAGTGGAGGAGTACATGGTGGTCACTACTACATACGGCCTACCCTCTCAGACCAGTGGTGCGTTTTGCACTAAATTTTTTTTGTATCTCTTGAATCTCAATAGTTAACATTTATCCAGTGACTAAATATATTTGAGTGCTTGTTTGGTTCATGCTGCCACTCATATGATCCAGCACTCTAATGCTGGACAACATGTATTGAATTTTTCAGACTACATAGTCCACATGCTCTTCATGGATGCCAGGCATGAGATTTAGTTTTTTTATAACATAGATACCCTGTGCTTACTCTCTACACTGTCCAGTTTTATCAGCGTGTAGTGTTTCTCATGTGCTTACTCTTTAATGGTCCAGTACTCCAGTTTCATTAGTGTGTAGTGTATAGCTGAAAAGTGTGATCCCAAGTGTATGTTGGCCAGCATATTTTGATGTTGGCGCATTCTAAATAGCTTGCTTTCACACCAACAACTTGTTTAACAATGGCATGCCAAATCACTTCCTGTATCTGCACATCACAATTTGTTCTGTCCGATTACTATATCCTTGAAAACAGTTCTTCAAACGTTATGGTAATAAATTGAAATCAGGTGGCTCGTCGGTTGGGAGGGTTCGGGATAGACTGGGTCGGTTGGCCGGGACACGGTCTCGTTATTGAAATCAGACGGCTGAGCAAGCCCGATCGGACGGTTGCAACTGATATGAGCCCAACTCTATATGTATATTCTTTTTTTTTTCTAAGCTTGGTAATAAATTTTCTTTTGTTTGCACTGTAGACTGTCCACTTCCGGTCTTTGGAGAAACCAAAGGAGGATGATTTTTGTTTGGAATTGTGAGGGATTGCAAATGACACTAGTTTTTTTTATTCAAACTTTCGTTTCATAATCAACTTACATATATGTTTCCTGTTTTTTGAATAAGATCGAAGCTTCATACTTATGATGACGTTGTTGAAGGAGTTGCACGTCAACTTGGCTTGGATGATCCGTAAAAAATACAGCTTACATGTCATAAATGTTATTCTCAGCAACCTAAACCCCAGCCCATCAGATATCGTGGAGTACAACATCTATTGGATATGCTTGTCCATTATAATCAGGTTCGTTTTTTTATTTACTCAAATAAGCAAAGTTATGTATTAACAAAATGTAAAAATGACCCTGATGAGTTTTATTTTTATCTGCCCTTTCAGACTTCAGATATCTTGTATTATGAGGTTCTTGACATTCTGCTACCAGAATCGCAGTGTTTGAAAACACTTAAAAAAAGATGAGGTTTGTGTGCCTGTGTGATTTAAGTTCTTACTTTCATCAAAGCTGCTAAAGTTTGTTACTGAAACACATGATTTGCCAGGTTGTTATTCATAGCATAAGACTTCCAAAAAATAGCACCATCAGTGATGTGATTACTGACTTGAAAACCATGGTGATCACTCATCTATTATTTCAGTTTGTTCGATTTGGTATTTCTTTTATAGTGAGAAACTGAATTTGGATATACCTAACTTGCATGTCCGATCTAACCACTAGTTAGTATCCATGGTTCCAAAAAATATAGTAGCGCAAAGCTTGTTTCATCAAAAACCGGCCAAATTGATCTGCTCTGGTTTTTTAACCTGGCTTATGTTCCAATTGGTTGATCCACATATATATTTTTTTTTTAAATATTCATCCTACATACCAATAGGCTTGTAATTGCATCTACTTACAGCCCAAAACTCAAATACAAAAAACAACATAAAAAGAATAAGGAAAAGGAAAATTGACTTTTTCTTTGGAGAAATGGAACCAGGCCTTGCCAGTTCTAAACCTGATTTTTATTCCCCAAGCCTTGGTGGTATCTATTTAACTTATAATCCTATTATTTGTAAGTTGCTTCTATTTTGGTTTAAGTATGTTTACAATCTTCATATTGATGCTCGAACAGGTTGAACTATCTAACCCTGACGCAGAGCTCCGGTTGCTTGAAGTTTTTTAACACAAGATTTATAAGATTTGTGCATGCTAAATTGTAAATTTAGAAGTTTAATCTCGATGTAGCTCCTTGTCTACATTAATTCAATGCTGTTGATATTCTGTTTTTTCTTTGAAGTGAGCTGTCTCTTTTTCCTTGTTTAGTTTTGCATATTTCTTTTTAAAAAATAACTTGTAAGATCTTTCCGTTGCATGAGAGAATAGAGAACATAAATGATCAATACTGGACACTACGTGCTGAGGAGGTTCGTAATAACGCCTTTTTGATATAATCATTTAATTGATGATGCTTACCCCTTGGTATGGTGGAATATAGTAAGCGCTAAAATAGATTTTTGATGTCATAATGAATTAATGATTTAAAATCATCCCAATTTAAACAGATCCCAGAAGAAGAGAAAAATCTTGGTCCACACGATCGCTTAATTCATGTTTAGTATTTCATGAAAGACCCTAATCAGAATCAGGTACTGCCCTTTCCATAATGTTTCCTTGTTAACTAGTTAATTATTAGTCTAAATTAAGTTAATTACTAGTCTAAAGTAATTTAATAAGAAGCTAACTACAGATACGGTTATCTGACCAGTACACAACTTCACATTACTGTTCTGATCAACAGCAGATACAGAATTTCGGAGATCCTTTTTTGCTGGTTATTTGTGAAGGCGAGACTGCAGCCGAGGTGATGGAACGTATTCAAAGAAAGCTTGAATTTCCTGATGATGAATTTTGTAAGGTAATTCATTTTTGTTTTTGGTAACTACCTTTTGGAATGGATTTCTTGCGGCATGTATTTTTTTTTGTTATTAAAGATGGATATGACTGGTTGTTGGGGTTGATATCCTTAATCCTTCATTCCTTCTGTTGTTCCATTTCAACAATATTCAAATCCTTCAAACATTATCCATGACAATGAGGAAATGCATGTGAATTATAATGTTAAAATCCATATCCCGAAAGAAAGGTCTGTAATGATTTTGGCTAGTAAATTGATTACTGATAAAATATTAGTGCATTCATAATACAAGTCTACATATGCCTGCCATGTCATATCTGTTTTTTAATTTCCATCTGGTTATTTGATGTCTTATGCTTCTTGAAAAAATAATTCAGAAATAAATTTGTTTTTTTGCTAGCATTGAAATGTGATCCATTTCATTCCTATGCTGTTATTCATATTATCTTGATTTAGCTGAGGGGCCAGTATTGATCCTGTTCTATTCATGTGCTGGGAATTTTTTTCATTTTCATACAGCAATATATTTCTTAGTAGTCCCTATTTGGATATTAGGTATAAAATCCCTTTTAGTAATAGTACTTACAAGGACTTGATATTTCCATCCATCAATCGTTTGGAAATTGGAATTAGGATCCCCATAAGGTTTTCTCCTTTGATGTTTGGGATCTAGGACTTCCCCATCAGACTGGCAGTTGAACATGGAGCCAGTGAATAAGGGAATGAAAATACACTGAATTGCAACTGTATGATGATCATTCCTGGAACTTGATCATTTTAAAAAATAATTTGGCAGCTGTATTAACTTAATTTAGCCATTGTTGTCCAGATTTAAATGTTGGAATTGATGAGCCCCATTGAGGTCCATGTGTCCCATTCACTCACTACATGCTCTCTGTTACGGCCATTGACCGTGTTTACGTCAGACGTGCCAAGGCCGACCCTCAGGATTAGCCTGCGGATTAGCCTTATCTAAATCTGTTAGTTCTCCAGTGAGTTAGCTTCTGTTAGCTTAGTCCTTATCAGGTTGTTAGTCGAGTTGTTGGTAGTTCCTTCTTTGTAGCTCAGCGCAAGGCGCAAGAATAAATGGAAGAAAGCAGGACCAGAAAAGGCACGTTTTGTTGCCACAAATCTCAGTCTCAGGCGCGCCGTCGATAACCGGTCGGTGGCGCCGTACAGCCAACTATCCTATCTCCGGCGACCTCTCGATCGTGCTGGAACCCCGCTCGTCATCCGGCCTGCGGCCAGGAACACGAGCCTTTCTACGTGATCATCCCGATCACCCATATCACTCTCCCATCCATTCTTTTGAGACTTCCATCTGTGGTTCTGCCCTTGTGCCAGATTTATATCAGATTTGGTGTAATACTGTAATATATTGCTTAACCCGGATAATTCTTAGTTGCTCAGTGGAAGCTTGCATTTATATCCATGAATCGGCCAGTATACCTCCAGGATAGTGCCGCTGCATTTGCCCGTTTTCAGGCAAGTGCTTTTTTTTCAGCATGTAGGCATGTCTATATATAACTTTTCTTGTTTACTATGTTAATGCAATGATGTTTTTCTTTTGATTCTACAGAGAAGATACGTTTACGGTGCTTGGGAAGTGGGAACAATACCTTGGGTTGGAGCACACAGATACAACACCAAAAATGTCCTACACTGCCAATCAGGTAGGCTGTATTGACTTTATTTGAAATGAGCAAAAAAGATGTTTGATATGCTCTTGAATTCTATTCATGGCCATGCACCATTTGTCTTTCAAGTTATTCGGTACTAGTGCCGGACTGCCAGCCTTTTTTCCTTGCCATTGTGGAATTTCTTAAAAAATTATTAGAAAACTGATTTCTACAATTTCGGACCATGAAAAGATTTGTCTGGTTTTAAATTTTTGCCTGGTTTTTGCAAACTCATTACTCTTTTGTCCAAATTTCGATCATGCAACAATTTTTGTCAGTGGTTATCAAACTCTTCAATTTTGGCTGCTTGATTCATGGCCGCACGTACGCACTAAATTAGCTGGTTAGGTGGGGTAACTTTGTTTCTTTGGTTGAATTTAAATGAACTAATTTGCATGTTCGGAGTGTGTTTGGAGTAATGGATCTCAAGAAATTGCATGGACTAATAGGCAAATTTAGTTTGTGCATAAATTTTCATAAATTTCTTAATATAACAGTACTTTACATTGGTGGTTTAAACTTTCTGCCGAATCGCCACACATTTGAGAAGCCTGTGAAAATTTATAATTGAGAAAACTTCTATCTGGGCCTCCAAGCCTTTTAAAAAAGGCCTCATCTAAGGTAGCATGCCTAAGAGGACCACAGTGTAAGTGATCGCAACAGAAGAAAAATGGCAATGTAAGATCGCAGCAGAAGGACAGCGGCAGCATCGAAAATTGGAACCAACACCAAGGCCATTATACAATATTTCCCACTGCTCCATGCTACAAGAAAAGGGTGAAGCAAATAACAATCAGTCTCGAACTATAATCCTGTATACATGCCCCTACCAAAATCTTTTTTTCTTATGTACCAGCTTTGCTCTACACAAATGAAGCAAACATCTATCCTAGCGAGGGCCATCACACTCACGACGAAAATCAATATGTTTGCTTTGTTTCCCAGAAGCAAGCTGGAAAGCCTTAAAAATTATGTTGCCGCCAAGGCGCCAACCATGAGTAAATTACACCGCCGGAGTCAAGACAGCGGCAAGCAATACTGGCCTATGTTCTATTGAGAAATGACTACGTACGTGAATAACTTCTACTGATGGCACAGCTTAGGGTTCCAGCATAACCTGTGGTTTTGGCTGTAGTTTGATTTGAATTAAGAAGCCCTTAAGATCCTTTTACGCAAGCTGTCCTTTGTTTTTGTAATTAAAATAGCGTGATTGCTCTACCAAAAAAATTAAATAAAAAGCGTATTTCGGTTGATTCGATATGGTTTTAGTTCTCCATATCTGGAAGCAGAAAAACGTGCAGTTAAATGCCTGTGTGTTGTGCTTTGCTAAAGATAAATATAAGATTAACTGCGTTTATACAATTGCGAAGTTTACCTTTTACAAAAACGGCTACAGAGTCGCTGTTTGGAAACATGCCATTATAAGAAACCTATTATAAAGTGTGTTCTTTCAGAGAAATGCAACTTGATTGGCCTTGTACAAAATTTAGGGCCAAAATGCCCTCCCTTCCCCTCCTTTGTCGTGTGTTTCCTCAGATAATGACCAACTCGTCGCTATTAAGAATGAAGTGTTCTTTATTGATTGATCGAACAGAGATTTACAACGGGGATCGTATCCCCTTTTATACACTGAGAAACAATGCGTCCTTTCTCCTATCAACGCGTCTTCTCGTTTGGGTCGCGTCCTTTGCCTTGCATCGCGTCGGTTGAGACGAGGCGCCTTCTCCTATTTTCCAGAGAGCGAACAACTCCCCGTCGCGCTTTCCCGTATGTAAGCAGAGAGAGAAAAGTGGTTTTCCTTTTTAACCATTAACTTAATTATCTTAATCATTGATTAAGAAATAATTAATTGTAACACTCCCCCTTGGGTAAAAAGGATCATGTATTTATCAAATACAAATCTAGTTATATTTAGAGATTAGCTCCCCCTGAATTTCGCAAGTTTCGCAATCGTCTCATACCTATTCCATGAACATATTTTTGAAACAAAGAAGTAGGTAAAGACTTAGTAAATAAGTCAGCTAAATTTTCGCAAGACTTAGTTTGCAAAATATTAACCTCACCACTCTTCTGGAGTTCGTGAGGATAAAAGAATTTGGGAGCAATATGCTTAGTCATATTACTCTTTATATAACCTGATTGCATTTGAGCTATACAAGCTGCATTATCCTCATAAATAATTGTGGGGGTGCCACATGGATTAATTCCACATGATTTCTCTATGTGGTTAATCATTCTGCGAAGCCACACACATTCACGTGAAGCTTCATATAATGCGATTATTTCAGAATGATTAGTAGAAGTGGCCACTAAAGTCTATTTACAAGACTTCCATGAAAAAGCCGTTCCACCATAGAGAAATACAAATCCAGTCTGAGATCTGGCATTGTGGGGATCTGACATATAGCCAGCATCAGTGTATCCTACCATGGTCATTTCTTGATTTTTCCTATAGAATAAACCAAGATCTTGTGTACCTCGGAGGTATCTGAAAATATGTTTAACACCAGCCCAATGTCTTTTGGTTGGTGCTGAGCTAAACCTAGCTAATAAATTAACTGCAAATGCAATATCCGGCCTGGTGCAATTTGCAAGGCAGATAGTGCTCAATTGCACTAAGATATGGAACTTCGTGTCCCAAAATATCTTCATTATCACTCCTTGGTTTAAATGGATCTTTATCTCTATCGAGTGACCTTACGACCATAGGGTTTTTAATGGATGAGCTTTATCCATATTAAATTTCTCCAATATCTTCCGGATATAGGCGGTCGGTAAATAAGGACTCCTTCCGGAAGTCTCAAGTCATTGCCTAAGCAAAATTTGGTTTTACCCAAATCTTTCATTTCAAACTCCGTCACAAGATGATTGCTAGCTTCCTTAATTTCCTCTGTGGTTCCAATCAGATTAAGATCATCTACATATACAGAGATGATACAAAATCCTTTCGATGATTTCTTAATGAAAACACAGGGACAATCATCATTATTAATGTATCCCTTCTTCAGGAGGAATTCACTTAGTCGGTTGTACCACATTCTACCCGACTGTTTTAAACCATATAATGATTTAATCAATTTGACGCAATACATGTTGCGATTAACTTTGGGATTCGGTAATTTGAGCCCTTCAGGGACTTTCATATATATGTCCGAGTCCAGTGACCCATATAAATATGCTGTCACTACATCCATCGACTGCATTTTCAAATTCAAATTTACTGCCAGTGAAATTAAATATCGGAACGTTATTCCATTCATAACAGGAGAGTATGTCTCATCATAATCGATGCCGGGTCGCTGTGTAAACCCTTGTGCTACGAGCCTCGCTTTATATCTCACCACTTGATTATTTTCATTCCTTTTACGGATGAAAACCCATTTGTTTCCTACAGGGAAAACATTAGGAGGAGTTGGTATAACAGGACCAAAAACCTCTCTTTTATTCAGCGAGCTCAATTCTGCTTCTATTGCCTCCTTCCATCTGACCCAATCTGAGCGCTTCTGGCACTCAGCCATGGACTTGGGTTCAGGGTCCAGCTGAAGGGTTTTAGCAATATTAGAAGCAAAATAAATGTCGACAACTGTAGCATTTCTTTTATATAATTCTCCTGAATTAACATAATGGATTGAGATCTCTTCGTTTATATCTTCGAACTCCTTATTTCCCAAAATAGAGTTCAAGTGTTCCGATGTCCCAACATTTGTATTTGTGCGCACATTCTTGTTGGGATCCTCAACTTCAGGTCGAGTTACAACTGCTAGTTGCATTACCTTTTTAGGTTGATTATCATTTACTGACTTTGGTGGTAAATCTGTAGGGGATTTTTGTTTCCTTGAGCGCTTTTTCGGAACTAAATCCCTTACAACCGGAGCTCTCCCCCTCTTTCTAGCATTAGGGGTAGGAGTGGTTTTTCTAGGTACCTCCACTCTCTCCGGTGCATTAGCTGCAGGTATATGCGACTTAGTTACACCCTTATGGTCAGTAAATGCATCTGGCAAATTATTTGCAATATATTGCAAATTTATAATCTTCTGAACTTCCAGTTCAGATTCATTAGTACGTGGATCCAAAGATTGAATGCCCACGGCATCCCAATTTATTTCCTGGCATTCTTTGTGGTACTTATTATCTCCCCCTAATGCCGGAAAATTATCTTCATCGAAGATACAATCAGCGTACCTAGCCGTAAATAGATCCCCTGTTAGTGGCTCTAGGTATTTTATTATTGACGGAGAATTATACCCCACATAGATCCCCAACTTCCGGTGAGGACCCATTTGTGTACGCTGAGGTGGTGAGATTGGTACATACACAGCACATCCGAATTTTCGGAGATGGGAAATACTTGGTTCATTTCCACGTACCATTTGTAATGGGGAAGCTATATGATATGCAGTTGGTCTGATTTGGATTAATGCGGCAGCATGTAAAACCGCATGGCCCCAACAGCTGGTTGGTAGCGTACAGTTCTGTAAAAGAGGCCTAGCAATGAGCTTAATCCTTTTAATCAAAGATTCAGCTAAGCCATTTTGTGTATGGACATATGGTACAGAATGCTCTACATTAATGCCCAGAGCCATGCAATAATTATTAAATGCTTTTGAACTAAATTCAGCAAAGATTATCCGCATTTAATGTTTTTAATCTTTTCTTCAGGAAAATTGGCTCTTAATTTGATGATTTGGGCAATTAATTTAGCAAAAGCATGGTTTCTTGTAGACAACAAAGCTACATGAGACCACCTTGTAGATGCATCAATGAGTACCATAAAATAACGAAATGGCCCTGATAAGGGTTGTATAGGTCCACATATATCACCCTGAATTCTTTCTAAGAAATTCAGTGGTTCATTTTTTACTTTAAGGTATGATGGCCTTAAAATTAATTTCCCTTTTGCGCAAGCAATGCACATAAAATCTTCAGGTCTCGGGAAATCAGAACCTTTGATATTATGGCCAACAGAACTTTGTACGATTTTACGCATCATACCCAAACCTGGATGACCAAGACGGTCATGCCAAATCTTGAACTTGTCAAGATTCTTAAATATAGTTTTTAACGCAACATATGGTTCGGGTTTAATATGCGTGTAGTACAAACCAGATGAAAATGAAGGAAGCTTTTCAACCACTTGATTTTCGCATCCATGAATTTTAGTTAAGAACAGAAATTCTTTTCCGTTCTCACTACAAGTCTCCACATGGAAACCATTGGCGCGAATATCTTTAAAACTTAATAGGGTACGTTTAGATTCGGGATACAAAAGTGCATCCTTAATTATAATTTGAGTACCCATAGGGAGAACAACTATGGCTCTTCCAGAACCAATAATAAATGCATCGCTTCCGGTGATGGTCATAATATTTCCTTTTCTTTTAGTAAGAGTTTGGAAATATTTAGTTTCCCTTAAAATAGTATTAGTGGTACAGCTATCCACGAGACAAAGCTCTTTCTCCATCTAATCTTCGTACAATGATCTATAATCAATGATAGACAAGATATTAATTCTACAGGAATTAATATAAAATTTATCTAGTACATAGACAATACATATATAGTTTTACATAAATGGTAGATGCTCTCTATGAGCAAAGTTCTACAGGAACTTAAATTACTTATTACATAGTAGGTAGTTCTATAGGAACTTAAGCTACTTATTACATTGTAGGTAGGCTGATACATAAATTTGGTAATAACACACTAAATGGTGTCACCAAACAGATCTTGAGATTGGAATTCCACGATCATGTCTTTGGTATCCATAATACCATCGGTATTAATGATACCATTCTTCTCATCAAGACTTGGAAGAAGATCCGTATTCCAACACTTGTAGTCGCTCAGCGTTGTAGCAAAGTGAGCTTCGTGCTTCTCTTGCGCGGTCGTTTGCCTTTTCCAATGGATTTAAGATATAATTCAACCAAATGCTTAGGAGTACGACATTTGCGAGACCAATGTCCCTTAGTACCACACCTAAAGCAAATTTGATCCTTCTTGCCCTGATCCTTTTTAGAAAAAGAATTCCTCTTATCCATTCCATTATTTTGACGTCCCCTATTTTTCTTCCATTTCCCTTTATTTTTAAAATGGCCGTTGCCATTCCTCTGAGTATTTGCATGTGCTTCAGGCACAGGCATTGAACCGGTCGGACGATTGTTATGATTTTTCATAAGCAACTCGTCATGTTTTTCTGCTTGAAGCAGATTATAAATTAACTCAGAGTATTTTTCATAATTATGCTGATGATACTGTTGTTGCAGTATCAGCATAGAGGGATGGAAAGTACATAGGGTTTTGTCAATTTTCTCTGCATCGGTAATCTCTTTATTACAAAATTTCAATTTAGAGATTATCTTATGTAATGCAGAGTTATATGCAGCTACAGATTTAAAATCCTGGAACCGTAAAAGGCTCCATTCCCTTTGTGCTTCGGGTAATATAACTGATCATTGTTGATCATATCTCTCCTTCAGGGAGTTCCAAAGCACTAAGGGATCTTCTTCCATCATATATTCAGATTTTAAGTCGGGATGAATATGATGGCGTAGGTACTGTAATGCTGCATATTTATAATGTGCCGGAATGGCTAGTGCGTTCTCAACAGGAGCTTCTATAGTCGCACTAATATTACGGCGAAGAAGATTGATCTTAACATCCATTGACCATGTTAGGTAATTACTACCATCGATGTTAAGTTCGCAAATTCCTTTTATTTAAGTCACCATTTCCTATATGTAAAACATGTATTGCCATTAATTTTCTTCAAGAAAATTAAATAATATGCCTTCGGGCATTAAAAAAAATACGTCAAAAATGACTATGCATAAAGAAATGCATTTTAGATATTATAATATTGTATATCAAAATCTTCGGATATTAATATAACAATCAGAATCATATATTGTCTTGGGACAATTTTAATGAACATAAACAATATTTTAATATCTTAGGGTTATTGTAATTCAGACATATTATATATTAAATTATATGAATTTAATATCTATAGGATATTAATATTTGGAACATATAATATATGTAAATACATTTTAAGTCCCTAAACGAATGTGTCAAATATGCCAATCAAACCAATCTTCAAGGGTCTAAAAGCAATACAAAATGTTGAATATAATGGAATCATACTTGAGGATCCAATTATATATAACACAAAGACTTTATTAATCACGATTACATGTTTTTCTTACACATACATGTATTTCACCGAACTACAGGGTTAAATACATACTACATACACGTATATCGAGTACAAGGTAAAATTTACCTACTGGGGTAATTTGCCTATTTCTTGTTTTCACCATGCACACATAACACATATACGTGATTTCTACATTGCCGAGGACTAAAAACGAATAAACACATAGAGGATAAGGGTGGACATCGCCCACCGATGCTTCTGGAGAGGGAATCGGGTTTGGGGAAAATTAATAGGCCTCGTTGAGCTCTTCGCTTTGACCGTGTTGCCCGTGGCTTGCTCCTTGAGCGTGATGTGTCGCGCCACCGCCTGTGCCATCTAGCAGTGCCGCCGCCATCGGGCCTCCAGCTGGCTAGCTAAGGCAAGCACAGCACGACGCCGCTTACGCTGCCTCCAGCTGGCTCGTCAAAGGCGCACAGCCATGAAGCGCCTCCTCCGGTGCCGCCAATGGCCGCCGGTGCTTCCAATAAGACTGAATGCGAAGCGCCGCCTTCCCGTCCAATGCTTTTCCCCTTCCCCCCTCCCCTTCATTGTTGATTCAGAGCATTGAGTCCCCTCCCCTCACCGGAACCCGGTAAGGGAACGGGGTCGCCGGCCTCGACGGGAAGCCGGGGGGAGAGGAGGGCTCCATTGGGTTGTACTGTGGAGGGGCTAACTCCACTGGCCTGTATGCAGGGGGAGGCGGCGTGGGGACGGACGGGATGGTTGTTGGCAACCACGGACGGAAACGACGGGGCGGCGGCGGTGGCGGGAACCTGCGGGGCACCCACGGACGGGCCATCATCGCCGGCGGTGGAGGCCTTCGGGGCACCCACGGACGTGTTGTCCATGGACGCGGCATCCATGGACGTGGCGCCGGCCTTGGTCCTCGGACGAACGGCGACATCCATGGGCGTCTAGGAGTCCAGCCGTTCATCCCTGGAGCAACACGGTGGCCGGCGTTGGGCATCCTTCGGTTGAAGCGAAAAACTGGATGGCCATCTCCCCAAGAACCTCCCTGGTATGCCATTCTCTCGGTGGAATCGAAGAGATTGTTTGCCTACCTTCTCTCAGGGCAGAGTCTATCGCTGATAACGTATTAAGAATGAAGTGTTCTTTATTGATTGATCGAACAGAGATTTACAACGGGGATCGTATCCCCTTTTATACACTGAGAAACAATGCGTCCTTTCTCCTATCAACGCGTCTTCTCGTTTGGGTCGCGTCCTTTGCCTTACATCGCGTCGGTTGAGACGAGGCGCCTTCTCCTATTTTCCAGAGAGCGAACAACTCCCCCGTCTGCCTTTCCTGTGCGTAAACAGAGAGAGAAAAGTGGTTTTCCTTTTTAACCATTAACTTAATTATCTTAATCATTGATTAAGAAATAATTAATTGTAACAGTCGCAACCCCTTTTTCTTGTGCCCCACATCTTGCGGCGTCATGGTCACCCTTTCTCTTGCCCTACACCGATGCCGTGCACTCTCCGCTGTCCTCCCATGCCACTGCCACGACGGTAGCCTCTTCCTCTTGGCACCATGTCGTCGTTGAAGGCCAGAGCTCGCTGAAGATGGTTAGGGAAAGGAAGGAAGGAGAAGGCTCAATGGTAGATTTGATGTAAATTTGAGAAGGTCCATGGAGCAAAAAAAATCTATTATTACATTTTTAACAGGAATTGCGACCAACACGAAGCAGAGGTAACACCATTGATATCATTCAATTCATTTGCTTCGGCTTTCTAGTCGAGCTCATGCTCATCGAGATGGATTGATTCATACACTCGCTATTATGCTCTATCTGCATTGTGGGGTCGTGCCTAGTCCTATTTTGTGGTAACGGCGAGCACCTTTTTTCTCTTGAGCTCTTGAAGTCAATATATTTGTAGCAAGATTATTTATTTTAAGAGTCCCCAATATGATTATTTGCTTCCAGAGCTTTCAGAAATGAATTTTGTTTGGCGGGATATTTCCCTATTTTAAAAAAGATTTTCTAGAGCGGTACACCATTGACGTGAACATTGCCGATCACATGATAACCGAACTAACTTCTTAATTGGGATCACTGGCACTCCCAATTAATTGCTTTTTTAGTAGCAAACACAATCCTTAATTTGAACTTGCTTCACTTCGGTTCCATAGAAGCCAATATATACTCTACATTTTCCATTGAATAGTTGTTCCTTGCCAATTATTAGTCGGTTGCGGTTGGTGCCTTGCGTGACTACTTCGTCTATGCCTCTATGGCTGGTTTCCACATTGTGCTTTGTCCTCAACCGCGTTGGTAATAAAGACCTTGATAGGGAGTCTACATGCAACCGAGTTGGTGAAGAAACCAAAGAAAGGTTTTTTGAGCCAGAAACAGTGAAGGTGGGAGCACTACTAGAAAAGTAATTATTGATGACATTATAAATTTGTCATCATAAGTAACATAATTGTCGCCGTAGATTTTTTATGACGATCTTACGACGAAAACAGGTTTGTCATGGTATGTGCGTCACAGAAAGTTTTTGTTGACAGAATGGCCATTTTTGTCATACAAAATACAATTTTCCTGTGACGAATTCTGATTGCATCATTAAAGAGATCCATTTCAGACGAAAGTATGTCATGTAAAACATCTAAAATGTCATGGAAAAGCCCAAAATCATCACAAAAAACATGGTTGGCCTGCCAGAGGAGAGTGTTGCCTTAATTTTGTATGACAAAAAAATCATCATAAAAAGTTGCCACGTCGACTTATATTTTTGTCATTGAACACTCCAGTGGCACACCATCTAGGGTGTCAGGTGATGTGTCATATATGCCATGTCATTGGCCCTCTTTGATAGCTTGTTTAGTTTTAGTTTAGTTTTAGTTGAAAAAATTTGACCACCTTTGAAAGTGGTACGAAAAGGCTAAATAAATTATTAAAAATATTTTTGAGATCTTTGAGAAAAACCCTACAAAGTTATAAAAAATTATTTTCAAAAAATAAAGTGAATGGTGTATATAAAAATAACAAAAGTTGCAATCCCAACAAAAACTAAACTAAAACAAGGTATCAAAGAGGCCCATTATTTTTGGGAACCAATTCACACATATATATTAAACAGGACATCACAAACGCATTACAAAATAAGTTGGAGCAATACATAACAACAGTTTTACTAAGTTACAAATATTCAGCAAAATATTAACTAGTTCACATAGAATTACACCGATAGTTCCAACACAGGTATTAAACCACTTCTAGCTAGTGACAGATAAGAGAAAAATAAGTTTATTATGTTCAGACTTTGAACCACTTGACATTCATCAGTTCACTGTTGGGATTGATCTGCAATGACTAGGAGACGACGAAGATCGTCATTTTCCTCTTGCCTCTTCCTAAACTCTTGTATTGCTTCCTCTGACGCTTTTACTTTTTCCTTCAAGGAATCAAGTTCTTACTGTTGGCGCTCAATGGTCTGTCATTTGCTGCAATACCATCAAAATATTTCTTCTTCATTAGCCTAAAGTTAACTAATTTTTTTTGCAGCATTTGCCTAAAAAAGGGACCTAATTTATCATTATATATATAAAGCAAAACATAGTAAAGATGAGACAATAAACACTAGGTAGCAAACAACATAGAGATTAGAGAGAGAAGGCATATCAATAGGGTTGGCAGAATGGATACCATCACATTTTTGTAGCTATTTTTCAGCATGTTGATCTGGCTACTTGATAGCTATGTCCTGCACATGGAGAAACACTATGCTTGTTCAGGCAAAAAATTTAGATGACTAGCATTGAGCTAAATAAAAAACTCATTGTTCTCGAAACAAGGAGCTTCGGAAATACATATATCAACATCACAAGCCATACACTAAAATATGGCATGTTATGTATCGAGACTAGAAGGGCAACCCACATCCCACCTGGCATCATAGTTACTAAGCATTATATTGGTAAAAATGGTAACTTGACCACTTCATGACTTTTATTTGAAAGGGCATGTAAATGAGCAAAATACCTTCTTAGCAAACTGCCATTTCTTGAGGACGGTCATGGCCTTCTAGCTCATTGGTTTTACCAATTTTTCGTATGCTAAAAATCAGTTCATTTTATTGCGGGAAGTAAAACATCTAGACATCTAGTCCTTGTTTGCTGATGATTTTTGCGCCTGCAGTTCAAAATTTTAACATTATCAAAAAAATTGGCCAACGTTTTGTAGCCGATCAGGTAACAGGTCACTATATTTTTCTAATAGGATAATTAATTTTCTCATTCCACTAATAAAAAGGAAATCTGAGTTGGTGATCAGCAGGTATAAGGAACAAGATAGCAGAAAATGACACCGTTGAATAATGATATTAATCCCTAGAGTGCTATAAATCATCTTATCTTTCATTTGACTCATCTGAAAGCTAATTGAGCATGAAGGACAAAGACTAACATTAAGGAACAGTGCACATACTTATAGTACCTATTTCCTTTATTTATATATTAACACACAAGCTAAGCAAGCTCTCTAGGAATAATCTACAACAGGATAAAATTCAGCAGAACAATAGAATTCGGCCCCAATCAAATTCAGTAACCCCTAGATAAAAAAGAGAGGCAATGCCACACCTACTGATATTTACAAGCAGCTGACAAAGAGTGAAGATCATTGACAACTTCAAAATTTGCTGAAAGGAACATGTACTGTACTAAGCTAACTTGAAAAGGAAACTCAAGCGAACCACCCTCATTTCAGGTAGATCTGAAAAGGTAACAATTTTGGTTCTAGTTCTTGCCCCAAGCTGTATAAGCTCTACAAGAGCATGTATTACAAACTACAGCATAGTCCACCCTCAATATTTCAAACAATAAAATCTTGTCCACGCTAGATACATAGAAAATTAACAAATGTTTACTTTTCAAGCTGCAGCTTGTTTGGATGCTTAGGGAATTTCTAAGACAAAGTGATTCAAATTTTTGGGAAATTCGGCATAACACCAGCTAGAGAGAGAGGTTGAGGGAGAGAGTTGGAGAGATAGAGAGAGATGGAGGAAGAGAGAGATAGAGAGGGTGGCAGCTTGGGCGGCTACGTGTGGGGACCCCGGGAGATCCCGAAAATACAACTGTCTAGAATTTCAATTGCATTTCGAAATAGTACAAACAACCAAACTTTATTACATATATAACTAGAGTTATTTAATAATATGGCTTACAATTTTTATTACACCTCCAAAATTTACACTGCAAAACCACATGCATGGCTTAAGTGTAGGATAATCTAAAAATCTACACCAAACTCTTCCACATCTTCAAATGAAAAGTTTTCTGCTGAAAAGAAAGAGCCTACCCAAAAGAAGGGTAGGCTGCAAAACAATGGGTAATCACTTACGTCCTAACAGGTTTCCATATGCAAGCCTATTAACTACATGTAAGGTTTTAACAGAAATTGACAGGGAGATTTAAATATAGACTTAATGCATATTTTTATGATAATTTTATAAAATTCCTATATTTTCACCAATTCTTTTCTACATCATTTTTAAATGAGATTTTTGTTAACCAGACTTCCAATATTTCTTCTAAACCAAATCAACATCAACCTTACGATCACACCTCTAACCTGATTTATGGCAATATTTAGAATAGGCACCACCCCTGTGATAGAACTTCATATCCCAGAAGTATGGTCCATCGATGATTTGTTTTTAACGACTTTGAAGAATTTGCCAGCTTTATCGGTAAAATGATCAGTAATACGGTTTGGGCGGAGATTTGTATCTTTTCCATCATGACATAATTCAGTTATGAGCAATGAACAAATCAACCACCGGCCCCAAACAGTGTCCCCTAGTCCGCGACTAGAGCAACCCACCATGCATCTCACATTTCCATTGTTTGTTCATGCTAAAGTTCCAACAACACCAACAACACATCATTCACCAACCTTACCACGATCAATACTGTCGAGGATAAAATCACGGCCCATTGCCATGGCCCACTCCTTGATGGCCTAATCGAACAGCCTCCTAGGGCCTAACTCCATAGAGGGCTCTTTCAGGCCCATGTGCATCCTGCCGAACAGCTTTCTGATTGGCACGGTGCGTAACGGCCTAGGATTCTTGTTTGAGTTTGACTCGAGCAAGAGTTCTACACGGCTACGTGAAGACCCGGACGAAGGTTTTCTGGATTGGAGCAGACGTCGTGATCCCCAAGAATTGGAGTATACCTTATCTACCTTAGGATGTATTTGGCATGTATACGAATTCGTTATGTTCTCGTTGTCAGCCCGGCCCGATTATCCCTTGGCAGGTCGGTTGTTCAACACTATATAAACCAGACCCCTACAACGTGTAGAGGGGGGAACTTCATCAGATCTAGCATCCAAGATCGCATATTATTTCCTGTACACCCAGAATCTCGTCGAGACTTGTTCATCTCGTCGAGTTCCACCTTGTAATCCTCTTTCATATAAAGAAGCGCTGGACGTAGGGTTGTTATCTCCCCGGAGAGGCCTGAACCAGGATAAAAACCCTGTGTTTGCTCGTTGCTTGTTGATTGCTGTTTGCCTTGCTCAGCAGTGTCTTCTATCTCCTCTTCTAAGAACCTTAGTTGACTTGGGACCGATATCCCAACCGTCGACAATTGGCGTCGTCCGTGGGGACCTAGTAGATCAAGCCTGTTCGAGCATATCGAACTCTTTCAGCGACCAGGAAACTCTTCCTGAGGGCTACGACTCAGAAGGGCAGGATGTCACATCCCCTGCCGCATCGGATCGATCCCTTCGATCTCGATCGCCTTCCAGATTTGGGACAGAACTCTCCGGCTACGTCCCGAAGATGGTCTTAGATCAAGCTTCCGTCATTGACGATGAATACGGAACCGACGATCTTTACGCTGGTTTAGATCTCTCGGATTCCAAGACCATGTCGGTTGATTCCTCCTGTGGCGACACAGTGATGACGCCGTCTAGTGTGCCAACACACAGCCGTCGCATCGTCAACATGGCCGGCGCAGAGACCTCAGAGGCTCGTGCGCGGGCCGCCGCGGCCGACGAGATCGAGCAGATCATTTCTGCTCGGCAGCAAGATGGGGCTACGTTGGCTGCTCGCGAACAAGAAGTTGTTCGCCGCAGTCTGGACAGCTCAATTAATCAAACCTTGGCGCATAGCGACAACGACGCGACCCACCTCGCGCACCAATGCCAAGTCTCCCGGCAGAAGTTCTACCTGCTCGAGGCGAATCCCCGCGTAACCAGACTCCGGTCGGGCAAAACGCGGATGCTTCAGGGATCCCAGGACCCCTTGAGCAGAGTCGGGAACGACTTCAAGCCTTGGCAACAGTGGTCAGATCCACCAACCAGGCCAACCTCGCCCTCATGGGTGACGCTGTGGCTTCTCACCTAGAGCGTCTGGCTGAAGACCTTAAGTCCATATGTGAAGTTAACACCTCCTCTGGGCAACGCAGTCAGCCTACCCAGAGGGACTTGGACAGCGAGCGTTCCGATCGATCGCGTGGCCCTTGTCACCGTCAAAGGGCGATTCGCTACGAGCAAGATACCCGTGGTCGACAACGCTCACCAAGTCCCGTGGTCGCCCCGACCACAGGGGCAAGCTGGCGCGCAACGATCACGGACGATCCCCTCGGGACGAGCACATTGTGGCGACCACGAGGAAGGAGTGCGAAGGATTGTCTCGGAGGGAGTACCACCAGGCAGAATCTTTCCGTTCAACTACAGTTCCTCCGGGCAACAGGACTAATGTCTTTTCAAGACTAGGTTCGGCAGGAGAAGGTGGTTGGGCATACGCCTTGGGCTGCAAGGCTTTCTCTAACGAGCTCCGGGCTGTCAGGTGGCCTTCCAAGTTCAAACCTGGCCACATGGAGGGGTACAATGGGACCCAAAATCCAGAGGAGTTCCTTTCCATCTACGCTACCGCCATCATGGCAGCAGGGGGTGACGAGCTAGTCATGGCTAATTACCTTCCGACTATCCTTGAGGGTGCTGTCCGGACGTGGCTGTTCAATCAGGAAGAAGGTTCCATCCGTTCTTGGGACCAACTTTGTGACGCTCTGATTGTCAATTTTCAGAGCTGTTACGTGCGTCTGGGCAAGGAGGATGACCTGCACCAGATGATCCAGATGAACGGGGAGACCCTCCGCAACTTCGTGAAGCGTTTCATCAAGATCTGCAACACGATCCTGAACATCTCAGAATAATACGTTGTCCGCGCCTTTAAAAACGTTGTCTCGAGATCAATGAGACCTAGACCGCCAATGATCTTTTCAAGGCGGCTGATCGCTATTGCAACGCGGCAGAGCGTGTTCAGTATAAAAAGGCGTTCGACAAGGGCGAGCTTTCCGCCCAGCCTGGTGTAGACGAAAAGAAAAAGAATAACAACAATTCTGACGACAAGAAGTCCCAGAAGAAAAAGAACAAAGGTGCGTCGAACAATACCGTTGCGGGTATAGATCGCGCACCTCCTCCCAAGGACAAGCAGAAGAAGCCTGCCAATAAGGGCAAGAAGCCTGCCCAGGGAGGCGATCAAGGCAAGAAAGGTCCCGGTAACCGATATTGCCAATTCCACCAGAACTACGGGCACGATATCAGTCATTGCAGGACCTGGGCTGCAAAGCTCGAGGATTTCTACAACGGTAAAGGCCCCATGCCCACCTAGCACGAAAAAGGTGATGCCGGCAAGGCCAAGCGCCAAGCCGATGGTGGTGATTGGGACGATGAGAATGACTATTCAGAGCCCGTGAACCATATATCCGTTATCTTTAGCGGCTCCTCGGCTTATCCCTCTCGGCGCAACCTCAAGGAAGCTGCTCGGAAGGTCCACAACGTCGAGAAGGGCAAACCACAGCCCGAGTCGATGAAGTGGACCGAGGTCTCCATCTCCTTCTCTAAGAAGGATTGCCCCACTGGGATGACCAAACCTCAGCGGCTCACACTAGTGATCTCTCCGACCTTCAACAACGCTAGAGTCGGGCCTGTCCTGATGTAACGTCCTCATTTTTATGAAAAATAAAAATCATGCATCGCATTGCATCAAATAAAATTTGTGAATAATTTTTTTAATAATATTTATAAAATAAAAATGAGTATGTTACTTTAAAAATAAAATACATTTAATTTTGATTAACGATCAAAGGCTTCTATATTTGTGAGAATAAAATTTAAATTTTGGATGAATTCCTAAAAATCGTATTTAAGTACTTTGTTTTGATGATTATTTTCCTACAACTGTGCAACCCTAGGTTACAGTTGTTAAAAGTTCTAAAATCAAACAAATATATGGATGCCTTTCCAAAAATAAAATCTATATTTTATCTTCAATAATTTTATTTGGTAAAATATTTGGGAAAGAAAGAGAAATATATTTTTATATGATATTTGATTGAAAAATTGGGTAAAAATATAAATGGTGCTACTTATTAAATATAATTAATTGTTAAATTATTTTAAGTGGGTGAAAAATCCTAATTATATTTTAAAATAATATTTCAAGCCCATTTTGCCCCTTTTCTTATGGAAATAATTACCAAAACTCTTCAAATCCGAGTGGGACCCACTTGTCATCCACTCTCTCACCTCTTCGTCTCTCCTCCCACCATCCATTGCGCAGCCACCTTGATTCCCCATTGAAGCCACCATGGAAGAGGAGGAGAAAAGCTTGAAACTGCAAATTGAAGCCTCCACCCAGCCTTAATCCTTCGAGCATCAATTCTTCAGTTACCTAGGGGCGCAATGCCTCAGTTTCTATTCCATTAATTAGCCGTTTTGCAGCTCCATTGCGCAGCACCTTTTGTTCCCTTTGTTCATGAGCAACATCTTCTTTCACCCCCTGCGCAGGCCTGCTGTTCTTCCTGCATGCATGCACAGTGGAGGAGTTTCTCCTCTAATTGCTCCGATTTCCCTAATGGCCATCAAGGGGTGTTAACCCAGCGGTTTCTACTCGTTAATGCGCCACGTTCGGGCATCCCTGCGTAGAGCAAACTCTCCAGATACCTCTCCATCCCCCTCTGTTGTTCCCTATAAAAATCCCCACACCCGAGCTATTCCTTTTCCTTTTGTTCTCTCCTTGATTGAAGCATCGGGTAAGAGTTCTTGCTGAGTTCTTTCCATCATGTCCTACCTTGGTCTCCCGTGAATCCATTTTGCCTTTGAGCCGCAGGAGACGACTACCGGAAAGCCGCCGATTGGACGCCGGAGCCGCAACTGTCCGGAGCGCCGCCCGAAGGTACCGGCGACGAATCCATCACTGCCGTGCAGTAATATCCAAATTCCTCTCTCCAGTAGCATCCCTATGGCGTCTAGAACCCCTCGATCAATAGGGCTGGAGCCGACCTCGCCGGAGCTTCCGCCGTCCATCCATGGCCGCCGCGCCGCCTCTGTGCCGTGCCGCCGCCTCGGGTACTCCCAGCCCAAGCTGCCGCCACCGTCATCTTCCCCGTTCCCTCGCCGAGTCGCCGCACCCTTCCCCTGTCCCTGTGCCTGTCGCCGCCGCCGCCATAGCGCAGCACAATCGCCGTCATGCTCCGCCGCCGCCTCCGCCCCGATCACCCATTGGCGAAGTCCGCCGACCGCCGACCCTCCGCTGCCGCCATCGCCGCCTTGCGGGCGCCGCCGCCCACAAGATCCTCCCTCGTGCCACACCCAGAGGTTGAAGAAGCCAAAGATGGGCCGCCCACTAGTTTTTCCAATTTCGTGATTTTTCGTGAAAAGGCCGAGAATTTAAATAATTGTTTAAAATTATCTCAGAGGTGATAAAATGTGAAACCAATTTTTCAGGTTCTTGCCAAAATCTAGTATTTTACTGCCAAGTTTGGTTCTGTAACTATACATATTAATTTTTTATGATTTATTGTTTAACTAAACTTGTAGCATTTTTAATAAATACATTACTAGTCTAAAAATTGTGAAACTAATTTTAAAAATTATTTTGACCAGAAATAAACCTGCTGTAAAATTGTCATATGCATTGCATTCATCTATTTTGGATTTCATGCATTGTTGAATTTATTTCCGTTATTGTCGTACGTTAGGATCGGGCGACGAGGAACGTTTCGTCGACGCACCGAGGGGTTGTGTCCACTGTACTGAACAAGACAAGTGCTAAAATTTCACTTCCTACTGTTTTGCAAATATTTATTAGCGATTCACAAATTATGCATGTATATTTGACCTTAGAAAACCAGTATTTAGTTAGAGTAGCTACCCCAATAAATTTAATTGTATTATAGCCCAAACCTTGTCGCCCTAGAAACTACATGATTATATATGTTGTTATTATAGCCTCCTTGAAAATTAGGTTTTGCGATACTAGAAATGCTTAGACTCGCTTGTCCCAACTAGTACCTATTTAAAATTAAAATACCAATGAAATGCGTGTATTTAAAAAGCGACAACCGGTGTTGTCCTATTTGCAAATGGGTATAGATAATAGCGGGGAGCTATTAGGATAAAAGAGTTTTAGCAAAACCTGATTGGGGTGGCTGGATGCAAGGTGGTGTGCATTATGCTGAGGCCAATGTTGCACGAGATCTGGGTCCAGTGCGAGATCCACCCCGATCCCTAAGGACTGATTCCTTGAGGTAGTCGAGCTAAGTACTACAGTGCGACCATTGAGTGCCTGTATGGGCAGGCCCTGGCTTAGTAGCTTTTGAAATTCTAATTCGGTGCCCATCCGGTGGGACTATCCTAAGGGCAATGGTCTGGATTGTACTATGCTGAGGCCAATGGTGCAATCTGCAGCCAGTCGAGTGTGGTACTAAGCTGAGGCCAATGGTACCACACTGTTGTGCTGTTGGGAGTGGGGTTACCGAATTAGGAGGAAAACTGCCAAATGCCTTGTTAGGAAGACCCTTTGGCCCGGGAAATCCTGTCTCGTGGGTAAAGCGCGCAACCTTTGCAGAGTGTACAACTATCATGATAGCCTTGCCCGAGGTTAAGGGCGGACGACGGGGAGCTGCCTCTTTGGTAATGTTCGTTTTGATTTTGAAAATGTTTTTCAAAAGAGATTTGTTTTATTCTCCTCACGGCGGGGAACTGTGAGTGATGAGGGTATAGGTTCATGGCGAGGAACCATGATATAGCCACTTGGAAAAATTTTGGCTGCGGCCGAAGGAAAGAAAAGAAATCGAAAACAAAATATTTGTTTTAAATCATGTTATTCCTCATATTTCAAAATATAGGAAAAACCTTTGAAAAGCTGGATTTATGCAAAATAACCTTACCCTTCCTTTGTAAGCCTTAGTTGCATATAGTCAGCCTTGCTTGTTGAGTATTCGCATACTCACCCTCGCCTTTCATGCAGGGCTACTCATTCCAACGAGCAGGTTGCCACAAGAAGATGTTCCCTAACAAGAAGATGGACGAGGATGAAGGTTTCACCAATGGGTTTCAAGATGAAGATTATGCGACACCTAGGAGCACTAACTACAGCTTGCCTGTGGGAATTGTCTTGTTTTGTTCTTTTGAAGTTGAACTTGTATTTTAGTCTTCCGCTAAATTAAGGCCTCCGGCCTAACTTTTGTAATAAACGCCATGCTGGCGCATACTCTGATGTAAAGGCCATCTTGGCTATTATCCTGATGTAATAAAGTTTGTTCGTTTGATGGTTGTGATCCAAGAGCTGTATGTTGTGTGTTCAAGCTACGTGATCCAGGGACTTGAACGGGTAAAACACAACAGGGACTCGACTCCGTTCTCGGGTCCCGACACCTGATCGATGGCGGGCGTGCACTGGACTTACTTTCTATAAAAGTCTTGGACGAGATGCAGATTCATCGTTCCAAGCTCAAAGAGGTCGCGATGCCCTTCTATGGGATTGTACCGGATAAGTCAAGTTTTGCCACCAGGCGCGATTGTTCGCCTTACCTTCGGCAGTTCAAACAACTTCCAGACAGAGTTGATCACGTTTGACGTGGTCGACTTTCCATCTGCCTACAACGCGATCTTGGGCCGACCATCTCTGGGAAAGTTCATGACCGTGTCCCACAATGCATACCACTGCGTGAAGATTCCAGGCCCTAGCAGCGTGATCACGGTCAAGGGCAACTACAAGACCGCTCTCGATTGCGATGAGCAGTCCCTTGCCCTAGCCGACCAACTTCCACCGCGTGGTCCCGAAGTGGCGCAGACCAAGTCTGCCCGTCCCAAGGTTTCTCTCCAGCCAGGGGAGAGACCAAGGGAGTTCCGCTGTCTCTTGACGATCCTTCCAAGACAGTTCATTTGGGGGCCGATCTAGACCCCAAATAGAAAATTGAGCTCATTGCCTTCCTCCGAGCTAATGCAGACGTGTTTGCCTGGGAGCCGTCTAACATGCCCGGGGCACCAAGGGACGTTATTGAGCACAAACTGGCAGTCCGGCCGGACAAAAAGCCCGTTTGCCAGAAACTTCATCGCTTTTCGGATTTCAAGCAGGGGATCAAAAAGGATCAGCTTGAAAAGCTGCTCGCTGCTGGATTCATCCGCGAGATTGATCACACCGAGTGGCTGGCCAACCCTGTGATAGTAAAGAAGAAAGGCGGCAAGTGGCGGATGTGTGTCGACCACACTGACTTGAACGCGGCTTGTCCTAAGGACAATTTCCCGCTGCCTCGCATAGACCAGCTGATCGACGCGACTGCGGATGCCCAGCTCTTGAGTTTTTTGGATGCCTACTCGGTTATCACCAAATAAGCATCTCCCCCGAGGATGAAGAAAAGACTGCCTTCATCACCCTCTTCGGCACTTTCTGCTATACGACCATGTCTTTCGGTCTGCGCAATGCTGGCGCCACTTTCCAACGCTTAATGGAGAAGACTTTCCCAGAACAGCGCGGAAGGAACCTGGAGGTCTATGTTGACGACATAGTTGTAAAGAGCAAGTATGCTCCGGATCATGTAAAAGACCTGGCCGAGACATTTCATAATCTCATCAGGCACAGAATTAAATTAAATCTAGAGAAGTGTACCTTTGGTGTTCGATCCGACATGTTGCTCGACTATGTCATAGGTTTGCAAGGAATTTCTACTAACCCTGAAAAAATCGATGCCATTGAAAACATGAAGGCTCCGACCACCGTTAAGGAAGTCCAGAGCCTAACAGGACGGATGACTGCTTTAAGTAGGTTTATTTTCCGTCAAGGCGAACGCGGGCTGCCCTTCTTTAAGGCCCTGCGCAAGCACAATAGCTTCGAATGGACAGAGGAGGCTGACAGATCTTTCAAATATCTAAAGCAATACCTGTCCAACTCACCTATCTTGACTACCCCGCGACATGGCGAACATCTTTTGCTGTATCTGGGCTGCACGCTACAAGCAGTGAGAGCGGTCTTGATGGTGGAGAGAGAAGGTATCCAGCGGCCAATCTATTACGTGAGCGAGGTACTTCATGGATCAAAGGAGCGTTACCCTGAGGTCAAAAAGTTGCTTTACGCCTTACTCATGTCCTCTAGGAAGCTTCGGCATTATTTTCAGGCGCACCAAATAATGGTCCCGACCAAGTTCCCTCTGGGCGAAATCCTACGGAATAAGGAACCTGGTGGACGTATAGCTAAGTGGGCAATGGAATTAGCAGAATTCGACATTCTGTTTGCTGCCCGAACAGCTATTAAATCCTAGATCCTGGCTGACTTTTGTCGCTGAGTGGACTTGCCCGCCCAAATCCCAGGAAGCTCCCGAGCTACCTGAAGAAACCCCCTAGGCCATGTTTTTCGATGGTTTGCGCACTGGAAACTCGGGGGCTGGTTTTGTTCTCATCTCCCCTTAAGGAGAGCAAATCTAGTATTCTATCAAACTACACTTTGCGGCAACTAACAACGCCGCGGAGTACGAGGCCCTCCTCGCGGGACTAAGAGCGTGCAAGTCGCTCGGCATCCAACGGCTAACTGTGAAGAGAGATTCACAGCTAGTCATCAATCAGGTAAACAAGGAGTATCAGTGCTGCGATGACTCAATGGCGCGATACCTGGTTGAAGTGAGGAAGCTGGAGCGGCACTTTCGACTCTTCGAGGTGCTCTTCGTGCCCAGGAAGGACAACTTCTTGGCCGACCAGCTGTCCAAATTTGGGTCCTCACGCGAACCTGCCCCGGCAGGGGTGCTCGTCGAGCACCTTTATAAGCCCTCTATCACGTCTCCGGACGAGGCAAAAGAGACAGGTGGTGTTGTCTCCGTCATCGAGCAGGCTGCGGACTGAATAATGCCATTTATCCGGTACCTTGTAGATGGGACCCTACCCGGCGACGATGCCGAACATTCTCGGCTTATAAGGCGTGCTAGTCCATACAAGCTTGTGGACGGCATCCTTTATCAGCAAGGTGCTCTGGGAGTACTCTCCAAGTGCATCTCGCAGCAGGAGGGTGTGTTCCTTCTTAGGGACATACACGAGGGTGCCTGCGGCAGCCACGCCTCCTTCAGGACTTTGGTCGGCAAAGCGTTTCGCATGGGGTTATTACTAGCCCACAGCGTTACAGGATGCTCGGGATGTGGTAACTAAGTGCAAGACATTCCAATTTCACGCGCAGAAGGCCCATAAGCCCGCCCAAGAGCTCCAAACGATCCCCCCATCGTGGCCTTTCTCCACATGGGGTCTGGATCTGCTCGGCCCGTTCCCCAAGGGGTTCAAGGGCTGCACGCACTTGCTCGTCGCCATCGACACCTTTACAAAGTGGATTGAGGCCGAGCCTGTGTCATCTCTTCATGCCAAATCGGCTGTGCGTTTCTTTAAAAACAATGTGATCACGCGCTTCGGGATTCTCCACAAGCTGATCACCGATAACGGTCCCCAGTTCAGAAGCGAGCTATTCCAGGAATACTACGAACAACTGGGCACCAAGGTCTGCTTCGCCTTTGTGGCACATCCACAGAGCAATGGAGCAGTCGAGCGAGCTAACGGACAGATAGTCCAGGGTATCAAACGGCGAGTGTTCGTGACTCTCAATGAACACAATAAAGCCTGGGTCGATGAGGTTCTTTCCGTCCTCTAGGCCGTGCGCACCACAGCCAGCCGAGCAACCGGGTAAAACTCCTTTCCAACTGTTCTATGGTGCAGAAGCCATCTTGCCCGCCGAAGTGGTACTCGGCTCGCCTCGCACGAGCTCAGACAACATGGTTGACACAGAGCAAGAGCGCTTGCTCGAACTCGATCTCCTCAACGGCACACGCGACCGGGCACAAGTCAGAATGGCGCGCTACCAGCAAGATCTTCGCCGGCACGCTGCCAAATCTGTTTGACCAAGGGCTTTGAAGGTGGGCGACCTCGTTCTACGCCGCGTCCAGAACCTGTCCAATGCCAACAAGTTAACTCCCCGATGGGAGGGCCCGTTTACGGTCGTTTCTATTGCTCGTCCGGAGGCTGTTCGTCTAGCAATGGAGGATGGGAGAGAGCTGACCAGCACTTGGAACATCGATTAGCTTCGTAAGTTCTTTGTGTAGGTCTTTCGTTTGTTTTCTTAGCTCCGCACTTTTGTCAAACTTCGCGTCATAGTTCGTCCAAGTCTCTCGGGCTGCCATGTAAAGTTCAATCCAATAAATAGTGAATGTTCGCGGCCCTCTGCGGCCCTTTTCACATCTTGTCTTTTTAGACTACTTTCTTTCTGGTAACACTTGATGGCTGCTCGGTCTTGCGAACTCTTAGCTCCGTGATCTTCAGGTTTTCCCTTTCCGCATCTAGTTTCAGCACGTTCCTAAACTCAAAGTTGCGTAACACGGCTTTTCAGCCTTGCGGCTAAGTCCACCCTCGTAAGCCCCCCGCGGCAGAGGCACTTACCGCGCTCGGCACAACCACTCGGCAAAGCCTGCTCTCGTAAGCCCCCGCGGCAGAGGTATTTTCCTTGTTCGGTTACTTTTGGAATCGCCTAACTTACGTTAACGAGCAGTTCATGAAGTGAGTCGATCAGGATGCGGGTGTCGCTCTAACTCTCTACGCACGTGCTTGAATTCGCAAACTTAGGTCTTCAAACATCGTCCGTACTGGAGGCTAGGGTGTCGCTCTTTTGCTTGTGCACTGCCGAGTTCAGAACTTCGTGTTTTCAACAGATGCACAACGGGGCGGGGTGTTAGGTCAAGGCCCTAGCGTTTCTCAAAACTCTCTAGCTACTGCTTTTACCTTGCTCCTTGTTTTCTGTTCGTTCTTGTCTTTTTGCTGCTCTTTTTTGCAGGGACAAGGTAAGAGTTCATTCCAACTAACAAAGTTTTACAGGTACAAAAGGCCCTTTCGGGTACTGCCCTACTGCTACTACTTAGAAGTAAGCAGCTCCTTCAGCTCCTCAATCTCTAACTTGAGGCGCAGAGCTTCCCCTTGGGCTTTGATCCCCCCTTTTGCTTCAGCTCGGAGGCGCTCGGCTTCCTCCTTCCTGACAGTCCTGTGCTTGGCCTGCTCATTGGCCTCTGCACGGAGGGCTTCGACCTCTTCGGTCTTGGCCTGCAACTGCTCGGCTAGAACTTCGTTCTGACTTCGGTGTTGCTCGGCGGTCTTGAGCTACTCGGCCAGCTCCTTGACCCTTCTTTCCACTGTGCTCGCCCTCACGACCAGCCCGCGAAGCTCCTCGGCGTCTTCCTGTGAGATCCACAGGCTCGACACCTTTTCCTGGAGGGCCGCTGAGGACTGCCTCTCTTCGGTCAGTTGGGCTTTGAGCTTCTTCACCTTCGCCTTGAGTCGGCGTCGGCTTTTGGTCATGGCGAGGAGCTCCCCCTCGAGCTCCCTTGCCCGGTGCTGCTGCTGGAAGGCTCCTAAGATGGCGCCGCGCTCGATGACGACGCCTTCTTCGAGGTCCTCCATGGTCGCCCACAAGACCTGAATGCGAGAAGGACAAATACGTCACATTGGTTTGCTGGTAACTTAAGCGGACAATTTTTGGTTTGGGGCTTACCTCTTGAAGCCTGTTCTTTAAGTTGTGGCGAAGGCGCTCCCCAAGGCCTTGGGTTGCAAAGCCCATTTGCCGCTTGAACGGCCGCAAAGACGATGCTCTCCTCATCAGGCCTTCTTTCGCCGGAGCGCCCACGGGGTTCGCCTCTCTCCCGGCACCTTCGGCCCTGGAAGGTCAAGCGGCGGCGTCTTCGCTGCCTTCGAGCTCTCAGACCTCCTCTTCTTCCTCCGCCCGAGTAACCTCGGGCAAGACCGGCGCCCCTCTGCTCTGAGATGTCGGTGGGGCCGCAGACAGGGCGACTTGCGCTCCTTGCTCGCGGTCATCTCCCTGCTCCCCGGTGGCAGGTCTCTCGCCCTGCTCGCCGGAAGTTGCCGTCGCCATAGGGATGATCTGCCCTTGCGATGAAGTACCTGGCAGGACCGTCTGCTCGGTCCTGCCCCGGGCAGCCGGCAGAGCCAACTCCTTGGCCCCGCTCTTCGTGGCATCGCGCCCCACTTCTTCGGCCTCGAGCCGCTCAACCGCGCCCGTCAGTGCGTCGATTTGGTCGGTGGAGTCCGGCGGAAGCACGGCCCACGCTGCCAGCTTGTCCTTGAGGGCGCCAGTCTTGTAGTCCGCGACGCGCCGTGTAGGTGCTTTCGGCGATGGACCGCCGATCGCCGCTCACGCTGTCGGTGGCGATCTCCTCCTCGGCAGCTGATGAAAAAGTGTGTTAGGACTTGTTCTGTTCGGTAGAATGTAAAGGGGGATGTTATTCACCATTGCATACCTGTCGTGTCCGTCGCGGGAAGTTTGACCTTCCTCTTTGCTCCGTGATGGAGCTTGCGCCTTTTGCTTGGCGGATCCTCGGCTTCTTGTTCGCCTTGACCTCCGGGCACCCGCGGTGACAAACTCAGCTCCCTGCTGAGCTGAGCACTCTTTTTGTTCAACGCAAGGAGAGCCTCCTTGCGCGCTACCTCCTCCTCAAGCCTGCTCTGCTCGGCGATCTGTCGCAGCCATTCCATATGGCCCGGGTGAGCCCTTGCATAGCGCCTTAGCCATTGGGTCAGGTTCCGTACCTCCTCGTCGCCTTGCTCGGTGAGGAGGGATGGGCTTGGGCGTTCCTCCTTGGTTGGCCGCGCGTGCGCTTGGCCTGCTTGGCGCGCTTCGTCGCCGCAGGAGGCTTCAGAGGTTGTTGGCGGCCGCTGCGGCGCGGCGAGTTCCGCGTTGGCTCAGCGACCATCCTAGGCTTCTCGGCCACTTTGGCCTTGCCCTTCTTCGCTCCCTCCTTATCAAATCCTGAGAGCTTATCGACAATCCCGCCGATGATCAGCTGCTCGTCCTGCGTATTTGGAGGCAAATGTGAGCATGCCGTAATCGTGTAAGTTTAGCAAATCAGGTGAGGGTTTTGCGTAAGTTACCTCTGGTGAGCGGACGAGCACGTTCCTTGGGCATGTGTAGGCCACCACGCCAGTCACCTCGGCGTCTTTTCTGGCGGCCTTCAGCATGGCGTCGACCTGCTCGGCCACCCATGCGTCGGTAGGTTTCACTGCCCGAATGAAAGAAATTATTAGTTCCTGTTCGGATGAATCACAAAAAAGGTTGAGCGTTTAAGGAACTTACCCGAGCTCTCCCTTGTAATGTCCTCCCAGTCTTCTATCTTATAGAAGGGGTAGGACCTTTTCCGTAGCGGACAGATCCTGTTCGCCATGAAGTCCCGAATGATCTCTCTGCCCGTGAGCCCGAGGCCCACGAGAGAGACGATCTTCCGGGTAAGATACCACTCCTCGCCGATCGGTTCCGGCCGTGGCATCTGCGTCCCCTTTGCCGGAGCTTGTCCGGTGAAGAAGAGCTTGCTGTCGCCACTCCTCTTAGTGTAGAACCACCTCATCCACCACGCGCCCATCGAGTCGAAAGCAATGTGGGCGAGGGTACGACGCTGTCGTCGGCGATGGGTCTTGAGCTTGAGGTAGTAACACCCGAGCCCGGAAGCGGCAGAGCTGCTCCTCGTTACTGCGTAGTAGTGGAGGAACAACCCCACCGATGGATCAACGCTCAGATAGCCCTCGCACAGGTGTGCGAAGACGGCCATCTGGAGGAACGAGTTTGGGTTGAGATTAACAACCTCCAGCCGGCTGATGTTCAGGAAGGCCTCCACGAAATCTCTTTCGAGAGACCTCAGCCCAAACAATGCGAAGAGCTCGAAGTTGACGAACTCATCTTCAAGCGGCTTTAGCATCTCCTCCTCCCCGGGCAGCCTACAGCTGCCGGCGTCGACGTGTCCCTCCGCCTCCAATGTCTTCATGTCCTCCTCGGTCATGCTAGTGCCCGCGAACTTTGCCATAGCAATACCCAGGATTGGCGAATAGTTTTGGAGGTGGGTTGCGACTAGTTGATGTTAGCATAGTTGGAATAGGGCTTAGGAGGGAAAGGCGCACAAGAACGTAAGTGGCGAGCCGCGGGCGGCTTGGGTGCTTTTTATAGCCCTGGTCCGAGCAGCTCTGCAATGGTTTTTTTACCACAAAACGGCTAGTTTTTTACTGCAACGGCTAGTAAAAACGGTCGCTCGTTTCGACTGCGCCGCGAAAGTTACCGTTAGAATCTGCCAACGGTTAATTTTTCCGATTCCTGTATCGAGGGCTGGGTGCTCTGCTCGGACAGATGTGGTTCCCTGTTAGACGCAACAGAGTTGCTCGGCATTGGGCGGGTTTGTTCGATCCCGAACAAGTCTTGTTCGGTTGAACCGTAACCTGTTCGGTCGCCTGTTGCATGTCTTTGTAGCAGCAAAATTACCCTCTTCGTGACTTGGAGTCTCAAGAGGAAGACTCCACTCTAGCGAGATATTCCACTTGAGTCTCGGGGGCTAGCTGTCGGGGATAAAATCACGGCCCATTGCCATGGCCCACTCCCTGACGGCCTAATCGAACAGCCTCCTAGGGCCTAGCTCCCTAGAGGGCTCTTTCAGGCCCATGTGCATCCTGTCGAACAGCTTCCTAGTTGGCACGGTGCGTAACGGCCTAGGATTCCTGTTTGAGTCCGACTCGAGTAAGAGTTCTGCACGGCTGCGTGAAGACCCGGACGAAGGTTTTCCGGATTGGAGTAGACGTCGTGATCCCCAAGAATTGGAGTATACCTTATCTACCTCGGGATGTATTTGGCGTGTATACGAGTACGTTACGTTCTCGTGGTCAGCCCGGCCCGATTATCCCTTGGTAGGTCGGTTGTTCAACACTATATAAACCTGACCCCTACGGCGTGTAGAGGGGGGAACTTCATCAGATCTAGCATCCAAGATCGCATATTATTTCCTGTACACCCAGAATCTCGTCGAGAATTGTTCATCTCGCCGAGTTCCACCTTGTAATCCTCTTTCATATAAAGAAGCGCTAGACGTAGGGTTGTTATCTCCCCGGAGAGGCTTGAACCAGTATAAAAACCCTGTGTCTGCTCGTTGCTCGTTGATTGCTGTTTGCCTTGCTCGGCAGTGTCTTCTATCTCCCCTTCTCAAGAACCTTAGTTGACTTGGGACCATGGTTATCAAGTCGTAAAGTCGAGTCGAGTCGCATGAGGGGAGACTTGGGGACTAGTCGTGGACTAGTCATGGCTAGTCCATGACTAGTCGACAACAACATCATCTATTTTGTTTAGAAAAGTAGTTGTGTAGTTGGCATGACTACTTGTACTTTTGTAAAAAAAAAAATTACAGTGGAGTCCAAAAGCATAGCAAGAATGAGAATGCAATGCCAAGTGACTAGTTTTCTTCTAATGTTAGATGATGGAATTCACGGTAGAATGCCTGGTCGAGTCGAGGTCCCTAGTCGTATTCGAAAAAGAGACTTATAGACTAATCGTGGATTAATCACGACTAATCGCAGGACTTGATAACAATGCTTGGGACCGATATCCCAACCGTCGACAAATACCTCAACAACTCAACCACTTTCCTTTACTTAATCGAAAGATAAATTAATATGCAATAAACATGATCCTATATGTTTATATGAGACTTTGCCATTATTATGGCTAGATTATATTTCCTAGGGAAGCTATAATCTAAATGGGATTATGACTACATGCAATCATAAATATTTTTTAAATAAATTAGACAAAAATTAATTAACTAGAAAATAAATGAAAATTGTAATATTAACGAAAAGGAAACCTGCCTGCTTCAGCTAGATCTTCGATATCAGGGTGAATATCTGAGTATTCCCGTTCGGCTGATCCTAGGGCAATGAATTCGTCTTCTACACGTTGCAAAAAGGGAAACATGGAGGGAATTTAATAAAAAGGAAAAATAAGAATGCATGGAGCATGAATGCATAAAAATCCTTTTTTTAAAGATATTTTTAGAAAAAGGGGTTAGAGTTGACTAGGATGGTGATGGTATGTGTCGACGGTTGGGATATTGACCCAAGTCAACCAAGGTTCTTCAAAGAGGAGATAGGAGACACGCCGAACAACCACGAACAAAGAACGAACAGAGATGTGGGTTTTATCCTGGTTCAGGCCTCTCGGGGGAGATAATAGCCCTACGTCCAGCCTTTCTTATATATCAGGGATGAATACAAGAGGTGGAACTCGGCGAGATCAGCAGGTCTCGGCGAGTAGTATGCGAGAATCTAATGGTCAGGGTCTCAGATCATGCCCCAAAACGCCGTAGGGCCTTGTTTATATAGTACAGAGCAAACCGACCTACCGAGGGAATATCGGGCCGGGCTAACTACGAGATCGTAACGAACTCATACATGCCAAATATGACCTTCGGTGGATAAGGTAAGCTCCTAATCTTGGGGATCACGACTCTTTATCCAATCCGGGAAACCACGTCCGGGTCTTCACGTAGCCGTGCAAAACTCTCGTTCGAGTAAGACTCAAACACGAATCCTAGGCCGTTACGCACCGTGCCGACCAAGAGGCTGCTCGGCAGGATGCACATGGGCCTGATAGAACCTTCCAGGGAGCTGGGCCCTGGTAGGCTGTTTGATCGGGCCGCCAGGGAGTGGGCCATGGCAGTGGCCGTATTCTAATCCCCGACAGTATGTTTGATTTTTGAAGATGGAAGGATTTGTTTTTATTTGGACAACATTTTGGGAGTCCTTCGGGTAGCAAGATTTATGCATGTGTACGTGGGATAAATTTAGTGTAAATGGATCAACAAATTTCCAGAGGTCGGGGTCGACGACAACCACGTTGCCGGAGTTCCGAGATGCAAACTGTTGAGTATAAGGTGAAAATATTGGAAAAATATTTTTTTATTAAAGTATTTGTGCTAATAATAATTTTTAGGTTTTTTAAATATTTAGAAGTCATTTTTTCTGAATTTTTCAAGGTTAAAGAAGAGGAAACAATTTTATTTAAGCTTATTTAATTTATGAAAATGGGGTTTAATAATTTTATTAAACTATTTAGCATTTATAATATTTTATTAAATTTTTATATAATTTTTGGATAGATTTTGTTATTTAAGAAAAATTGAGCACTATTACTAGGTGATTTTAAAAAGGAAGAAGAAAAAGAATAAGGGTGGGCTTCGGCTGGGCCTTGGCCCATGAAAGTACTGAGGAGGGTGTTCTGGTCATCTTACTAATGGACCCCAGTGGCATGAGAGAGAGAGAGAGAGAGAGAGAGAGAGAGAGAGAATCAGAGGAAGCGTTCTGGAGGAGGCGGCGCCGGCGAGCCGTAGCCGCAGACGGCGGGGTGATGGCCGGAGAAAATGCTTATGGGGACGTCGAACTTGATGGAGGTGGTGGTGGTGCTTGGCAGCGAGGGAGGTGACCTGGCGGCGAGGCTAGGTGGCGGTGCTTGAAGATGGCGGCGGAGGAGGGAGCTCCAGTGATCGCCGGTGGGAGGTGGTGGTGGGGGAGGGGTGGCTTGACGATGCTGAGAGTCGGGGACTGCCTATTTATAGGTGGAGATGGATGGTGGAGGCCAGAGGCGAAGGCCGTGGTTTTACTCGAACTACGGAGAGAAATTCCAGCGAAGTGGCTGCGTTCGGGGGGCGCCGACGAGAGGCAAAATGTGGGCGACTATGTGGCGAATCTGTATAGGTTAATGCCATGATCTAGACGGCTCGGGAATGGCCGCGAGGGGCGATTCCGGTAGTGGTGTGGTAGAGAGGCGACGCCGACGGCTTCGGGGGAGGTGGCGCCGTTGGATTAGATTTAAGGATTTGTGGGCGCCGTTGGATCTTCGGGAGGAAGGGGTGTACGGTGGGCGTGATGTGGCAACACATGAGCCGTTGGTTTTTGTGGAAAGAATCTTGGCCGTCGGTTGCCACTTACCGCATCGGAGAGAGAGAAAGAGAGAGACGCCGAAGGCGTATTCCCAGAAGAGAAAGCGGAATCCAGGAATTTCCCAAAAGGGAAAGAGTTTAATTGAATTTCCAAAAAAATAGATTAGGCTTTAGAAATTCATAGTATATTGTAGGGATCTCAGAAAATAATGAAATTGGTCTATAAAAATCAAGAAAAATGAGGAGAACCTAATGGTGGAATAAAATTTATTATTTTTATGGGATGAATATTTTTGGAAAAGTAAAAGAACGGATTTCTTTAATGGAATAAAATAGGAGTTGCTTTGGAAAATTCTCAGAAAATTAGGGAAGGTTTGTAGGGGCTTATAATTGATTTTTGCGAAAAAATTTTATGTTAAAATGGGTTAATTTTGGGTATGTTAGTGTTCACGACATATTCGTCACATATAATTACTTTTCTTGTAGTGGAGAGATAGAAGTCAATGGCTACGTCGTGTCGATTCCTATGCAGGTGGGCTGTTTGAGGAAGTGGATGTGGGACGTGCATAGACAAAGGGTTAGTTTGATGGCAGCGATGGTGCTACTTAGTGGCGGCTTAGCGGTGTTTTTATGTTTTCTTCCTTTGTTTGTGTCAATGGCAGGTTATTGTGCATCCATGATGATCTCTCTCGGTCTTACCTTTTATTTTGTCCCCCAAAGGGGTGCTGGCCATAGGTGATGAATAACACGCTGTTGCTAGCATCGTTGCTCATCAGCACCAGCAAAGTCTGCTAGGTACAAGTTGTGTGCTATGAAAAGTTTGTTGTCGATACCTACAAGTGCGTCATGCTCATTTTGTGTTTAGCTAGGGATTTAAAAGAAATCATCACCCTTTTTTAAAACAATGTCATGTTAGAATTATTACTAGTGCTTCTAGTTTTTTTTAGGGGAATATGGGCTTTATTGATTAGACTCATCACTTACACAAGAGTTAAATAATACATGAGAGCAACATGGTCTGCTAGATAAGCCTAAACTCGGCGCAGACTACTAAATATCTGGCACCTTCTTCTTGATAAGTCTCCACAAGTCTTCTGGAATGGTAACATCCACATCCCCATGCCATTCACCTTCCTCGTGTTTCGTTTTTCCCCAATTCGCCACCGTGTGCGCTAGAATGTTTGCCTTCCTTCCGTGGAACCTCACTGCTACAAGGGGAAATTCGCTCCTTCTTCTTCTCAACTCAGCCACCAGCGACGCTGTAGGGGAACGATCCAATTCCCCACAGGTAATTTTATTTACCAGTGTTTGACAATCTGAGAAGAAGCTTTTGATATCACCAGTGAATCCGCTTGCAAGATGAAAAGCTTCTTTGAGGGCCATAGCTTCCGCGGCTTCAGCATCAGTTGTCATTCCTAGATTTGTTACTTGGATAGCTCCAATTTGTTGAGAATCTAGCAAAATGACAGCAGCCCCATAAGCTTGTTTGGTCACTAGGTCAAAAGCCGCATCCGACATGCAAATGGTTCCTTCCGGGTAAACTAAATCTGTATTTTTATTCACTTGTTCCTTCTCTTTTGAATCTTTAAGCTTGATTATTTCATCATACTGATGTTTCACTCTATGTGCCATCCCATCCACTCCTTCTGGCTTCCCTTGGAAGAGAACCAAATTACGATGTGTCCATAGCTCTAAAATCCCAAGAATGAGGACCAGAAAATCATTATTAATCTTCTGACTAACTTGTGTTAGAATCCATTAACTTGTGTTAGAATCCATTCTGACATTGGAATTTGCAGACAACCATGCCAAGTCGGTATTTTTATCTCAGGTAACAATTTATTAAGGGATTCCCACAATAGGACAGCAATTGGGCATTGGAATCCTATATGCTCAATACTTTCCTCCAAATTGCAGGTTCTGCATCTTGGTCTCACCTCAATTTTTCTGATCACAAGATTCCTCCCAACTGGTAGATTTTGTCTACAAAGCCTCCATATGAACTGGCACACTCTAGCAGGTATTTTGAGCTTCCAAATATGTTTCCACCCCTTAATTATGTAATGGACAGATTGATGTGCCCTGCTAAAAGAATCATTTGTATTTGCTTGACGGTTCTTCATACTTATATGATACCCTGATCTGACCGTATAATGGCCACTTTTGGTTGCACTCCAAGCGGGTAAATCTGGAGAAGGATCTTCTTGAGTTCGTATAGACAATATATCTTCAGCATCACATGGCAAAAACCAAGATGAGACTTTCTGTTCATCCCATTCTCTCGTGCTTGCAATGAATAAATCTTTTACTCTTATATTAGGGTCTCCTCCTCCAATTGGAGCATGCACTTCCGGTCCAGGAATCCACCTATCAGACCAAATTTTTATCCTTCTGCCATCACCCACATACCAAATTAAATTATTCTGCAATAATTCTCTGCCATAACAAATATTCCGCCATGTTGTAGAACATTGTACTGGAATTTTTACCTCCAAGAAGTCCCCATCTGGATAATATCTTGCTTTTAGAACTTTTGCATAGAAGGATTCTGGTTTCGTCAAAAGACGCCAACTTTGTTTTGCTAGCATTGCTTGATTGAAGGATATAATATCCCGAAAGCCTAGCCCCGCTTCCTCTTTCGGCTTTTTGAGGGACTCCCAAGAGCTCCAATGAACTCCCCTTTTTGAGCCATTCCCCCACCAGAAGTTAGCTGAAACACTCTCTATTTGCTTACAAATCTTCACCGGTAACCGTAAACAACTCATAATATAAGTTGGAATAGATTGCACTAAAGCTTTCAACAATACTTCTTTTCCAGCCTGAGACAAAAACTTTTCAGTCCACCCATTCACCCGCTTGAGCACCTTCTCCATGACTGGTTTGAAAGCCTCATTTTTCCTCACTCCAGCAATCGTCGGCATACCCAAGTACGATTCATTTTGGGCCTGTTTATCCACACAGATAACATCCCTGATCAACTCCTTAGTAGAGTCCGACTCATTGTTGGCGATGAAAAATTTTGACTTGAGCCTGTGAACTTTTTGTCCCGAACCACTTGCATAAATATTCAGAATGTAATTTAGTGCATGCAACCCTTTTCGGTCTGCCTCCAAAAAGATAATAGAGTCGTCTGCAAACATCAAGTGATTGACAACCTCACCTGACCTGCCAAAACGAATACCTTTTAGATCTTTTCTCTCTTATGCCTGTTTCAAAAGAGCCGAAAAACCTTCAACACATAGTCTAGTTAGGACCACAAGAAAATACATCATTTACTAAATAATCAAACAGATTTGAAAACAAAATAAAATCACTACCAGATCAACAACGTGATTACAAAAACCTTAGCCTTATATTATAGCAATGACCTGTTTGTCACATATGTTTCTTTGCAAAAGAAAAAAGTACAACAAACATGAAAAGTATGGTGCTCTTAGAAATACTATACTAATCCCAAAATGGTGAAGATAAATTCTACAGCAATTTCATCATCATCATCATCACAACCACCACCATAATCTAATACGAATGTAGCTGTAAAGTGTTGCATTCTTGCAACATATAGGGGAGACAAACAGACACAATCTTGGCTTAATTACAACATGCATCACAAGATATGTTCCTTTCCTACGTAACAAGGACTAATTAATGTACCCTAATTAGTACTAAATCGGAACGACGCTACCTCTTATAGTCTCAACCGCTACCTCTGGACAGGGAGGGATCGATGCACGGAGGATAGTGGCTGATCAAACCCTGGTCTCTTGGTCAACAGATTTCGGGCGACCCTACTTCTTGCTGGCCATGATGCCATTGAAGTTCTCCTATTTACATAGTAGAATCATCTAAAACCAAGAACATTAGCATAGAGTTATGGAGTCATACAAAATAGGGTGTCCTGTACTCATAAGTTCAGGAAGGAATCATGTGTAAAAGGTAGGAAAGATATATCTTGCCTTGGCTTTACGGATGCGTCGGCCCTTTGACTCATCTTTGGTGCCGATGGTTGATGTCTATATAGATTTGTCACAAAAAGTATTTATAAAAGTATAACTTTAATTGTGTTTTATAAATACATATCATAATAATAATTAGTGCTTAAACTTATGTTATGGAGACATGCCGTCATGCCGATGTCCAAAAATGGTAGTTATTGTGAAATGTTGGACTTGTTGTTTACAGATTAAATTAATTAAATTTTAGCTTCTCATTTTTTTACAAACCAAACGATATAATACTTTCTATTCATTTTTGTGGGGGTTTAAATGGTTTTTATTAGAGTTTTAAAATAATTTCCCCCTTATTTTTGTGCTAGATACCAACAATGATTCAACTAGAAGAAGACCTTCTTGGATCAAAGCAAGTTTCAACGTTGACTACACTACCATGTCCTATTTTGTAATTGTGGTTTTAGATTTTATAAAGTGTTAGCTGTTGTTGTAGTGAGGCACCTCCCACCTCTTGACATTTATGTTTCATCCACTACATATAAAGTGTCTGCCATTGTTTTATAAAAGACCCCGCAGAGTCCTCCGAGGCCACCGAAGACTGGAAGGGAAGCAAGAAGGCTCCCCGAGACCCTCTAGGGCTGCAAGGAACCCGAGAGACGCACGAGGAAGTGAGAAGGCTCCACGAGACCCTCTATGGCCCTAGGGCCCTTGGTGTACATGTGGAAATTAATGCACTAAAATCACGCTTAGTCCTTTGAGGCCACAGAGGCGTGGGGAAGCGAGGGAGCTCCACGATACACGACGAGAGACACGAAGGCCCCGCAGAGTCCCTCGAGGCCTCTGAAGAAAAGGGGAACTAAGAAGGTTCCGCGAGGCCCTCAGAGGCCATAAGGCCCTTAGGAACATGTGGAAAAAACATGAAGGTCCCATTGCAAAAAGTTTAAAATAATATGAAAAAACTGAATATTTTAAAATGTCATATCAAGCATGGTCAACATCATTCATATTGACGATCAACTATGACGGCAACGATGATGTTCCACCGGCACCAATTCAGACGAACTTGATGCCATAGAGTGTGTTTGGTACGGAGGAATGAGCACAATTGTGTGGCATGGGGTCTGGTGACCCACACGAAAATATATAGGCCGTATGCATTCCATCGAAAGAATGGAGTCAATGGTGATGAATATTTAAATGAACCGTCACCTATTAGCGGACCCCACTTAATGGACACGACCCTAAAGGAAAAAATGGTGACGCTCATATGAACACTTGTCACCTATTGAAGGCCTGGGGAGACCCGCCACCAATGTGGTTTACAAAGTGACAGTTCTTGTGTACATCCGTTACTACAGTTCTAAGTGACGGGTCCAGTTAAAAGCCATCAATTATGATCTTTCGTAGGTGTCAGGTCCTTAACCGGATCCGGCCTGAGGTTATAAAAGTGATGGCTTGCTTATGGACCCATCATTGATATTTCTTTAGTGACTTGTCCAAACAACCAATCACTTATGTATTGTCTCCTTTATGTGGTTTTAACTTTTAACGTAGTAACCAAGCAAGAGAATCGAACTTAATCGATATAGCATTTACCCGAGATCCTACATGGACACAATTGAAATGGTGATGCGCAACAAGTCGATTGAAATATAGAGAACGGTGAAAACTACCCTATACTAGACCTAATGCAATGAAAATAGACAATTTCGTAGGAAAAAGTAGAATTGTATTGATTGATGGTCGACCCCTTCTATAAAACTATAGACCAGTTATTTACATAGGAGAGAAGACGTTTTTCGCGGATAGTATTTGATTCAAACTCTTACGAAACACTTTCATTCCGTAACCTTAATTCGACCTGAATCCTTATCCTTTCTTTTTTCAAGGCGATCCTTTAGTACTATCCAACTAACTTAAATTTTTTTTCTTTAGCTAACCGGGTCTATAAATCCTTTCCATGTAAACCGATTTCTGAAATCTTCTAGAACCATCGGCATTGTTCGTATTTGGTGTTAACACATCTACTTTGCTTATATAATTTCTAGGCAAGAAAACAAGTTAGAGATTCTATTGCGGTGGATTAATTATATCCATGGGCGTACCTTGTTTTGCGAATTAACTAGGGACATAAAGGGTGGCTTAATTTGTTGGGACCAGTATTTATATGTTAGCCATTTAATTTGCTGCACCGGTTCATACGCATGTTGCACACTCATCTATATCTTGCCTCAGTTGAAGTCCATCTACTCCCTCAGTTGTTTTTTTTATTAGGCGCAAGTATTGAGAGTGCACATGTATTAAATGATTCAAACTTCACAATTTTTAACCAATAATCTTATCTAATAATATATAATTTTTATGACAAAAAATGATACAGTTGGATTTATATTTAAAAGTTTTTTAACGCATATAACTTTGTTATTACGAATGATGTAGGATAAGAAAAATCAAATATAAAGTACAGTTAGGAGACCGTGTAAATCAAACCGCACTTAATTTATGCGGGACAACGGAGGGAATACTCCCTGCAATCCAAAATATAAGGGGATAAAATCACGGCACATTGACATGGCCCACTCCCTGACGGCCCAATCGAACAGCCTACTAGGACCCAGCTCCCTAGAAGGTTCTATCAGGCCCGTGTGCATCTGCCCGACGACCTCTGGGCCGCACGGTCTTGAATGGCCTAGGATTCGTGTTTGAGTCCGACTCGAACAAGAGTTCTGCACGGCTGCGTGAAGACCCGGACGTTGGTTTCTCGGATTGGAACAGATGTCGTGATCCCCAAGAATTGGAGTATTCCTTATCTACCTCGGGACGTATTTGGCATTTATGAGTTCATTACGATTTCATAGTTGGCCCGGCCCGATTATCCCTGGTAGGTCGATTTGCTCAACACTATATAAACAGAGCCCATACGGCGTGTAGAGGGGTCAGAAGATCGAGACTTAGCAGATTGCCGCATATTACTTCCTGTACACCCATAATCTCGCCGAGACCTGTTTGTCTCGTCGAGTTTCCTCTTTGTAATTCTCTTTGATATAAAGAAAGGCTGGATGTAGGGCTATTATCTCCCCTGAGAGGCCCGAACCAGGATAAAAACCCCTATGTCTCCTTATTGCTCGTTGATCGCTGTTCGCATAGCTTGGCAGGTCTTCTATCTTTCTCTTTCAAGAACCTTAGTTGACTTGAGACCGATATCTCAACCGTCGACAGTTGGCGCCGACCGTGTGGATTAGCAGATCAAGTCTGTTTGAGCATGTCGAACTCGCTCAGCGACCAGGAAATTCTTCCTGAAGGGTACGACTCAGAAGGGCAGGGTGTCTCATCCCCTGCTAGATCGGGTCGATCCGTTCGATCTCGATCTCTTTCCGTATCTGGGACAGAGGTCTCCGGCTATGCTCCGGAGATGGTCCTAGATCAAGTTCCCATCATTGACGATGATTACGGAACCGATGATCTTTACGTCGGTTTTGATTTTTCGGATTCCAGGGCCATGTCGGTAGATTCTTCCTGTGACGACACAGTGATGACACCGTCCAGTGTGCCCTCGCACGGCCGTCGTAGCATTAACATGGCCGGCACAGGAACTTCAGAGAATCCTGCGCGGGCCGCGGCGGCCGAAGAGATCGAGCATGTTAACTCTGCTCGGCAACAAGATGGATCTGCCCCAACTGCCCGTGAGCAAGAGGTTGTTCGCCGCAGTCTGGATGAGTCCATCAACCAAACTCTGGCGCAGATTCGCGATCAGCGCAAGCGTCAGCGACGCGACCCGCCTCGCGTACCAACACCAGATCCCTCGGCAAAGGCTCCACTTGTTCGGGATGAATCCCCGCGCAACCGGACTCCGGTCCGGCAAGACGCAGATGCCTTAGGGATCCCAGGACCCCTTGAGCAAAGTCGAGAACGACTCCAGGCCATAGCTACGGTCTTCAGATCCACCAACCAGACCGACCTCGCCCGCATGGGCGATGCTATTGCTTCTCACCTTGAGCGACTGGCCGAAGGCCTCAAGTCCATAGACCATAGGTGAAGTCAACACCTCATCCGGACAGCGCAGTCAGCCTATCCGGGTGGACTCGGACAGCGAGCGCTCCGATCGATCGCGTGACCATCGTCACCGTAGAAAGATCATTGTCCACGAACAAGCTACCCGTGGTCGCCGTCGCTCGCCAAGTCCCAGTAGTCATCGCGACCACAGGGGCAAGCGTGCGCGCGACGATCACGGACGGTCCCCTCATAAGGAGCGCATCGTAGCGACCACGAGGAAGGAGCGTGGAGGATTATCACGGAGAGAGTTCCTTCAGGCATAGTCCTTCCGCTCAACTAGAGTTCCTCTAGGTAACAGGACCAACGTCTTTTCAAGGCTAGGTTCTGCTGGGGAAGGTGGCCAGTCGTATGCCTTGGGCTGTAAGGCTTTCTCTGATGAGCTTCGCGCTGTCAGGTGACCCTCTAAGTTTAAGCCCGGTCACATGGAGAGGTACAATGGGACTCAAAACCCAGAAGAGTTCCTTTCCATCTATGCTACAGCCATCATGGCAGCCGGAGGTGATGAGCTAGTCATGGCAAATTACCTTCCGACTGTCCTTGAGGAGTTGAGGGCGCTGCTCGGACGTGGCTGTTCAATCAGCAAGAGGGTTCCATCAGCTCTTAGGACCAACTTTGTGACGCTCTGATCGCCAATTTCCAGAGCTGTTACGTGCGTCTGGGTAAGGAGGATGATCTGCACCAGATGATCCAGATGAACGGGGAGACCCTCCGCAACTTCGTGAAGCGTTTCATCAAGATCCGCAACACGATCCCGAACACGATCTGTTGTCCGCGCCTTCAAAAACGGAGTCCGCGACGAGCGGCTCACCCAGGGTCTCGAGATCAATGAGACCTGGACCGCCAACGATCTGTTCAAGGCGGCTGACCGCTATGCCAACGCGGCAGAGCGCGTTCAGTATAAGAAGGCGTTCGACAAGGGCGAGCTACCCGCCCAGCCTGGTGTGGAGGAAAAGAAGAAGAGCAGCAACAATCCTGGTGACAAGAAGTCCCAGAAGAAGAAGAGCAAGGGTGATGCGAACAACACCGTCGCCGGTTTAGATCGCGCACCTCCTCCCAAAGACGGGCAGAAGAAGAAGCCCAAGAAGCCCGCCCAGGGAGGCAATCAAGGTAAGAAAGGTCCGAGTGACCGATATTGCAAGTTCCAACAGAACTACGAACATGATACACGCTATTGCAGGACCTGGGTTGCAAAGCTCGAGGATTTCTACAACGGCAAGGGCCCAATGCCCACCCTGCCCGAAAAAGGTGATGCCGGCAAGGACAAGCGCCAAGCCGATGGTGGTGATCGGGACGATGATGATGAATATTAGGAGCCCGTGAACCATATCGCCGTCATTTTCGGCGGCTCCTCGGCTTATCCCTCTCGGCGCAGCCTCAAGGAAGCTGCTCGGGAGGTCCACAACGTTGAGAAGGGCAAACCACAGTCCGAATCGATGAAGTGGACCGAGGTTTCTATCTCCTTCTCTCAGGAGGATTGCCCTACTGGGATGACCAAGCCTCAGCGGCTCCTACTGGTGGTCGCTCCGACCATCAGCAATGCCAGAGTTGGCCGTGTCTTGGTCGACGGCGGGAGTGCTTTGCCCTTGTTTTCTGCCAAAGATTTGGACGAGATGCAGATTCCTCGCTCCAAGCTCAAAAAGGTCGCGATGCCCTTCTACGGGATTGTTCCGAGAGAAGTCGCTCAAATTGTTAGGCGATTGTTCTTCCGTCATCTTCTGGCGTTTCAATCAACTTTCGGATAGAGTTGATCACGTTTGACGTGGTTGACTTCCCATCTGCCTACAACGCGATTTTGGACCGGCCATCTCTTGGCAAATTCATGGCCGTATCCCACCATGTATGCCATTGCGTGAAGATACCGGGCCCTAACGGTGTGATCACGGTTATGGGCAACTACAAGGCTGCTCTAGATTGCGACGAGCAGTCCCTCGCCCTGGTCGACCAGTTTCCACCGCATGGTCCCGAAGTTCCGCAGACCAAGTCTGCACGTCCCAAGGTTTCTGTCCAGCCAGGGGGAGAGACCAAGGAAGTTCCGTTGTCTCTTGATGACTCTTCCAAGACAGTGCATTTGGGGGCCAATCTGGACCCCAAATAGGAAAGCGATCTCATTGTCTTCCTCCGAGCTAATGCAGACATGTTTGCCTGGGAGCCGTCTGACATGCCCGGGGTCTCAAGGGAGGTTATCGAGCACAAACTGGCAGTCCGGCCGGACAAAAAGCCTGTTTGCCAGAAGTTTCGACGCTTTTCGAACTTCAAACAGGGGATCGTCAAGGATCAGGTTGACAAGTTGCTCGCTGCTGGCTTCATCCGCGAGGTTGATCCCACAGAGTGGCTAGCCACCCTGTCATTGTAAAGAAGAAAGGCGGCAAGTGCAGGATGTGTGTCGATCACACAGATTTGAACGCTGCTTGTCCTAAAGACAATTTCCCGTTGCCTCGCATAGACCAGCTGATCGACGCGACTGCGGATGCCCAGCTTTTGAGTTTTTTGGATGCTTTCTCCGGTTATCACCAAATAACACTACAGAAAAACAAAGTGTTTTCGTCGGCCGATCATAATTTCGTCGGTCTAGAAAAACCGATGAAAATAAGTCAATAATTTCGTCGGTTTCCTAAAACCGACGAAAATACAGTAATAATTTCGCGTTTGAATCGCACTGCGCCGACGAATAGGTCATAATTTCGTCGGTTCGGGCCGACGAAATTACGGTGCCGCCGGATCGCGGACCTGAGGGATGACGTGGCAGTATTTTCGTGATCTGAACCGACGAAATTACAGAAAAACCCTATTACCCCGCGCGCGCGTGTGCTGTTTGGGGGGGAAAAAGTTACCACGCCCCCGCTCGCTCCGCGCCTCCGCGCCACCGCGACCTCTGACACCGCCGCACCCGCCCCCGCCCTGCGCCGGCCTCGCCACCTCGCCGCCCCACGCCGCCGTGACCAGTACCGCACCATCCAGCCCCTTCCACCCGCCACCCCGTCTGGCGCCACCCCTTCCACCGCGACCTAGGGTTTCGCCTCCGGGCGGAGGCGCGGCTCGGGACGATGATGTCGCTGCGGCCGAGCGAGCGGGTGGAGGTGCGGCGCCGCCGCTACAAGGTGGCGGTGGACGCGGAGGAGGGCCGCCGCCCCCGCGAGGACAAAATGGTGGAGATCCGCAAGAGCCGCCGCGAGGAGAGCCTCCTCAAGAAGCGCCGCGACGGGCTCCCGCCCGCCGCCGCCGCCGCCGGCGCCACGCCCCAGATGGCCCACTCCACCGCGCTCCAGCAGAAGGTATGCCCCCTCTCGGCCCCCGATCTTGTCGGTTTTGGTAGGGTTTGTGGAGGGGGGAAGCCTCGATCTGACGGGTTCGGATCTGTTCATCTCTGCGTGTGGGCGCGTGCAGCTCGAGGGCTTGCCGGCGATGGTACAGGCGGTGCTCTCGGACGACAGCGCCGTGCAGCTGGAGGCCACCACGCAGTTCCGGAAGCTGCCCTCCATTGGTAAGATTTGAATTATCTACTTGTTGATGTCTACGGGGTAAAAATTTGTGCTGGTTTGAGTTATTGTGGATGTAACTGTGAGGGTTTGGGCAGCTCGAGATTTGTTATTTCCGTTGTTGCAGCAGCTTAATGAGCATGCGAAGCTATCAATGCTCAGGAATGCCACATGGACACTCTCCAACTTCTGCCGTGGGAAGCTACACCCGAACTTTGAACAGGTTTGATCCTCGGATGGTATCTCATTTGTCATACTGACTATATTTGTTGATTCTTAGGATGTTTTGGTTTATGTGTGCTTGAGCAGGTCAAACCTGCGCTCTCAGCACTGCAGCGCCTAATCCATTCACAGAACGAGGAGGTCCGGACTGATGCTTGCTGGGCTCTCTCGTACTTGTCTGATGGAACTAATGACAAGATCCAAGCTGTGATTGAATCTGGTGTCTTTCCACGACTTGTGGAGCTTCTCATGTATGCTTTTTTTGTTTATTTTTTGTTAATATATACCCTTTGAGCTACTGATGGAACATTACAGGTACTTAAAGTTTTAACTCTTGTTATTCAATTTAGGCATCCTTCGGCATCAGTGCTCATTCCAGCTCTACGCACGGTGGGTAACATTGTCACTGGGGATGATATGCAGACTCAGGTAAACTCGATTAGCAAATCCATATTTTTACATTGTTATTTGCTTTCTATGTTTGGCTACTCATATTACCTGCTATTACTTTAAGTGAATATGGAATCTCTAGTTTTTTGTTGCAATGCTTAAAGAGCGGTAGTGTATTTGGAAATCTAATCCTGCATCTATGTGGTTGAATGTGATTTAAAGAGCGGTAATGTGATTGCGGGGGCCTGGGGCTGCTAGTTGATGAGGTACTTGAATGTTTGTAGAGCGAAGTCCTCCAATTGAGGAGGTAATCAACACAGGCGTGGTGCCTCGCTTCATGGCCACCGCCGTCGTGGAGGTGTTTATACTGATCCCATGCACCAAAAACAAATGAGGTAATCAACACAGGCGTGGTCCTTTTAATGAGGCTTGTCTGCAATGTTTGACCAAAGCTTGTGATACCAAAATTTTCGCAATGATAAGTTTAAGCGATTAGTGCTGTTGCAAGGACCTTTTCTTCCTGAATAGCAATATTTTGCAATTATATATTTTTCATTATTTGTTCTCTGAAGTTTTTTTCACATCTTTATATAGTCATGTTAGTTCTTTTGAACTCTTTCCATACTTTTTTGCGCATAATTAACTTGTTACAGTTGAAACCAGATTCTTTAGCTCTACCACTTCTGGTGTTAATCCACTTGATGTTAGCATCACGGCTCCAGATTATGTTAATTTAGTCCAAGATACACTCCGTGTTGAAGCAAACAATCACAATACGGTATGCTATTGTGAGCAAGTAAATTACCTCTGGAGATAGTTTTCTATCTTATTTTTTTTCCTGTATATAATCTGTAGTTTGTTGCTTCTGCATGTACTATTTCAGAAGATAATACATTTCTTAGAGCTTTTTGGTGTGGAAGCTTTTCCACCAAGGTTATGAGGGCATTATTGCAGTTTCCCATGATTGTGGCTGGAAATTCCAATTTAAGTTTGTGTATCATCTCATCATCAGTTCATTTTATGTTTTTCTTGAATTTCATAGGCCTACATCGGTTTATATACATGCTTTGCTGCACTAGCTTTTTTCTTTTTCCAATGCTTGTTAGGAATGCCCCTGTGTTGCCATAATATTTAGTAGTACATTATTGTTACACTTATCAGCTTTTATGTTGAAATCAGTTTTTAATATCTTGTGTCTTGTGTTTCCAAGTGGTTTACTGATCCTTTTTTTTCTTTTGCTGTTGCCATGTTAAATACAGATACAGATGTAATTTACAGCTGGAGAACATGGCCACCAATGCTAAAATCTCAGGGACCTTATCAGCCTTTTTATATGTTACTGCTTATTGTTTCTACTCATTGGCAGTTGGTGGATTGTTTAAGCTATTTGTAACCATGCAGTCCATAACATTTCACTTCATGTGATCTGCTCCTAAAATACCCATCATATACTTATGGAATACAATAAGTTATCTAGCTGAGAACATCTTCAAATTTTTAACTTGGACATTTTGTAAGCAATCAAATTATTGAGCTGATAAAAACTAGCTGAACCGATGATCAAATTATCTTTAAAATTATTAAGGGATTATGCAGACATTGACTCTTATTGCTGATTGTATCATTTAGCTATTGAACATTAGATCTTTATTAGTTTTTATCTTAGTTCATTGCTCGGAAATATTTCCCCTATTAATTCTATCTATGTGGTCCTATGCATCTTGTGTTGGATGGTCATGTGATGTTGTTTACAAGTTTGTGATAATATGAATATCTATGAATTTTCTGTGATTTTTTTGTGAATTTTTGTGGATTTTGTGGATGGACTTATGTATTAATTATATGTATGTATATACTCTTATGCATCTTGTGGTGGATGGTCATGTGATGTTGGGTACAAGTTTGCGATGATATGAATATTTATGATTTTTCTATGATTTTTCTGGATTTTCTATGATTTTTAAATGATTTTATATTGAACCCTGTATTTTTTTTTGTAATTTCGTCGGCCTAAGCTGATGAAATTAACGGTTTTGGCCGACGAAATTAATAGCTAGTCATCCAGAGCAAACCGGCGTTGCTATTTTTTTTTTTTCGACGTAAGTAAATAATTTAAATCGGCCAAAACCGAAATTAAATTAAGTGCCACGTCGACTTTTTGTCGCCCACACGGTGTCGGTTTTTAATTTCGCGGCCTAAAAACGGATTTAAAATCTTGTAATTTCATCGAACCCATTTAAAAGGCATTTAATTTAAATCTAGCACATTTAAATCGGCTTAATTTAATTTCGTTTAAACCCACCAAATTACGTTAATTTCGTCGGTTTTTCTCTAATTTTATCGGTTTTTGGCCGACGAAATTACTGCGGTTTCCTGTGGTGTAAGCATCTCCCCTCGAGGATGAGAGAAAATTATCTTCATCACCTTCTTTGGTATTTTCTGCTATACGACCATGTCTTTCGGTTTGCGCAATGCTGGTGCCACGTTCCAACGTTTAATGGAGAAGATTTTTCTAGAACAGCGCGGAAGAAACTTGGAGGTCTATGTCGACGACATAGTTGTAAAGAGCAAGTATGCTCCAGATCATGTAAAAAACTTGCTCGAGACTTTTCGTAATCTCACCAGACATCGAATTAAATTAAATCCAGAGAAGTGTACCTTTGGTGTTCGATATGGAATGTTGTTCGGCTACGTCATTGGTTCGCAAGAAATTTCTGCTAATCCTGAAAAAATTGAGGCCATTGAAAACATGCAGGTTTCGACTACCGTTAAGAAAGTTCAGAGCCTAACAGGATGGATGGCTGCTCTGAGCAGGTTCATTTCCCGTCAAGGCGAACATGGACTACCCTTCTTTAAGGCCCTGCGCAAGCACAATGGCTTCGAGTGGACAGAGGAGACTGACAAATCCTTCTAAGATCTAAAGCAATACCTGTCCAACCCACCTGTCTTGACTACCCCGCGGCATGACGAACAGCTTTTGTTGTATCTTGGTCAGACGCCACAAGCGTGGCGCGGGTCTTGACGGAAAGGAAGGCATCCAGCGGTCAATCTATTACGTGAGCGAGGTGCTTCATGGATCAAATGAGCGTTACTCCAAGGTTCAGAAGTTGCTCTATGTCTTGCTCATGTTCTCCAGAAAGCTTCGCCACTACTTCCATGCGCTTCAAATACTAGTCCCAACCAAGTTCCCACTGGGAGAAATCGTACAGAATAAGGAACCCGGCGGACGTATAGCTAAGTGGGCAATGGAACTGGCAGAGTTCGATATTTTGTTTGCTGCCCGAACAACTATTAAATCCCTGGTCCGGCTGACTTTGTCGCTGAATGGACTTGTCTATTCAAGTCTCAGGAAGCTCCCGAGCAACCTGAAGAAACCCCCTGGACCATGTTGTCGGTACATAAGGTACCGGGGTGTCCTCTCCACCTCCCCCAGAAGGGGGTAAAAGACGGCATCATCCAAAAGGATCGTGAAGACCGGGTCTGGTTCCGAGTGGACTGGTGGGCACGCGGGCCCCATCGCTCGGAACTGGGCCTCGAGGCGTCTCTCGGCGCAGGTGGGGGCGGCTAGACCCTCTGGCCGGAGACCGGCGAGCCTCCACGTGTCGGGGACGACGGACCCGGCCTGCGGGCGAGCCTCCACGTGTCAGCGAACGACCGGACCCGGCCTGCGGGCGAGCCTCTACGCAGGCGGGCGACCGGGCTCGACGCTGGCGAGCCCTCTACGTGCCGGTAGGCGGCGGCGCCCGACGAGACGACCTGGCGGCCAGGCGGCGGCTTCGGCGACAAGGATACAAAGCGGATCGGCGACTAGGGCGCGGGCGATCGGCGGTCAAGCGGCGATCGGGCCCCGCGCCAGACGGTGACCACGTGAGCAGTTGGTAGGGTCGGCGGGACTATGGGCCCCACCTGCCACCGATGGGACGCAAAAGGGCAGCAGGACGTGCGTAGCAGGCGGCTATGACTACACGGCATTTATTGTATACCTGCCAGTACAGTGATCATGTAATAGGCTAGACATCCCCTGTTTCTCTCCCCCGTGGTTCGGGCTCTCCCATGTTATATAAGGGGCCAAGCCACCATGGGGTGAGGGGTTCCAAGGCTTTCTTCTTCATCCCACCTTATTTTCATGGCAATACATACACATAGAGCGAGAGCTCAGCAGGAGTAGGGCTATTACCCACCTCGGGGGCCTGAACCTGGGTATATCGCTGTGTTCATACTGTTCTTAGGAGCTCGAGGGCGGTTCGAGGCGCAGCAGTGCTACCCCCCGTGTCAGATCTCTGATTCTTCTCGTCTAGCGGCAGAAAAATACGCTGACACATGTTCTTTGATGGCTCGCGCACTGGAAACTCGGGGGCTGGTTTTGTTATCATCTCCCCTCAAGGAGAGCAGCTCCAGTATTCTATCCAACTACACTTTGCGGTGACTAAGAACGCCGCGGAGTACGAGACCCTCCTCGCGGGACTAAGAGCGTGCAAGTCGCTCGGCGTCCAACGGCTAACTGTGAATGGAGATTCACAGCTGGTCATCAATCAGGTAAACAAGGAGTATTAGTGCTGCGATGATTCAATGACGTGATACCTGGTTGAAGTGAGGAAGTTGGAGCGGCACTTTTGATTTTTCGAGGTGCTCTTCGTGCCCAGGAAGGACACCTTTTTGGTCGACCAGCTGTCCAAGTATGGATCCTCACGCAAACCTGCTCCGGTAGGGGTGCTCGTCGAGCACCTTTACAAGCCCTCTATCACGTCTCGGAACGAGGCAAAAGGGACAGGTGGTGCTGTCTCCGTTATCGAGCAGACTGCGGACTGGACAACGCCATTTGTCCGGTACCTTGCAGATGGGACCCTGCCCGACGACAAAGCCGAGCGTTCCCGGCTTATAAGACGTGCTAGTCCATACAAGCTTTTGGACGGCATCCTTTACCGCCAAGGTGCGCTAGGAGTCCTCTCCAAGTGCATCTCTCAGCAGGAGGGTGTGTTCCTTCTTAGAGACATACACGAGGGTGCCTGTGGCAACCACGCCTCCTTCAGGACTCTGGTCGGCAAAGCGTTTCGCATGGGTTATTATTGGCCCACAGCGTTACAAGATGTCTGAGATATGGTAACTAAGTGCAAGGCATGCCAATTTCATGCCCGAAAAGCACATAAGCCCGCCCAAGAGCTCCAAACGATCCTCCCTCTTGGCCTTTCTCCACCTGGGGTCTGGATCTGCTCGGCCTGTTCCTCAAGGGGTATAAGGGCTACACGCACTTGCTCATCGCCATCGACACTTTTACAAAGTGGATTGAGGCAGAGCCGGTGTCATTTCTTCACGCCAAAACGGCTGTGCGCTTCTTTAAGAGCAACGTGATCACGCGCTTCGGGATTCCTCATAAGCTGGTCACCGATAACGGTCCCCAATTCAGAAGCGAGCTATTACAGGAATACTGCGAACAGCTGGGAACCAAGGTCCGCTTCGCCTCTGTGGCACACCCACAGAGCAATGGAGCAGTCGAGCGAGCTAACGGACAGATAGTCCAGGATATCAAACGGCGCGTGTTCGCGGCACTCCGCGAGCACAACAAAGCACGGTTGACGGTTCCTTCCGTCCTCGGGGCGTTCGCACCACGACCGGTAAGACAGCAACCGGGAAACTCCTTTTCAATTGGTCCACGGTGCAGAAGCCATCTTGCCCGCCGAAGTAGTACTCGGCTCGCCTCGCACGAGCTCAGACAACTTGGTTGACTCTGAGTAAGAGCGCTTACTCGAACTCGATCTCCTCGAAGGCACACGCGACCGGGCACAAGTCAGAATGGCGCGCTACCAGTAAGATCTTCGCCGGCACGCTGCCAAATCTGTTAGACCAATGCCGGCACGGTGGGAGACCTCGTTTTGCGCCGTGTCCAGAACCTGTCCAATGCCAACAAATTAACTCCCCGTTGGGAGGACCCGTTCACGGTCGTTTCTACCGCTCGCCCGGGGGCTGTTCGCCTGGCAATGGAGGGGCGGAGAGAGCGATCGAGACTTGGAACATCGACCAACCGTAAGTTCTTTGTGTAGGTTTTTCGTGTTTGCTTAGCCGCTTTTTTTGTCAAACTTCGCGCCTTAGTTCGTCCAAGTCTCTCGGGCTGCCATGTAAAGTTCAATCCAATAAACAGTGAATTTTCACGGCCCCCTGCGGCCCTTTTCACTTCTTGTCTTCTCAGACTATCTCGTCTCTGGTAACACTTGATCGCTGCCCGGTCTTGCGAACTCTTGGCTCCGCGATCTTCACAGTTTTCCTGCCTGTATCTAGTTTCAACAACTTCCTAAACTTGGAGTTGCGTAAAACGGCTTTTTCGCCTCGCGGCTAAGTCTGCTCTCGTAAGCCCTTCGCGGTAGAGGCACTTACCGCTCACGGCACAACTACTTGGCGAAGCCTGCTCTCGTAAGCCCTCCACGGCAGAGGCGCTTTTCTTGTTCGGTTACCTTTGGAATCGCCTAACTTACGTTAACGAACAGTTCCTGGGACAAGTCAATCATGATTCGGGTGTCGCTCTATCTCTCTAAGCACGTGCTCGAATTTGCAAACTTAGGTCTTTGAGCATCGTCCGTACCGGGGGCTAGGGTGTCGCTCTTTCTCTTGTGCACCTGTTCGAGTTTGCAAACTCAGGTTTTCAAGCAGATGCACAACGGGGCTGGGAGTTAGGTCAAGGGTTCTACCGTTTTTCATAAAACCTACTAGCGCTGTTTCGCCTTTCTCTTGGTTTCTGCTCGTTCTTGTCTTTTTGCTGCTCTTTTTTGCAGAGAAAAGGTAAGTCTTTATTTACATAACCAAAAGTTTGCAGGTACAAAGTCCCTTTCGGGTTACAACCCTGTCGCTACTTAAAAGCAAGTTGCTCCTTCAACTCCTCAATCACCTCCTTGAGACGCAGGACTTCCCTTGGGCTTTGAACCCTTCTCTGGCCTCTGCTCGGAGACATTCGGCTTCCTCCTTGCTGTGCCTGGCCTGCTCCGTTGCCTTTACACGGAGAGCCTCGACCTCTTTGGCCTTGACGCGCAACTGCTCTGTCAGAATCTCGCTCTGACTAGCTCGCTGCTCGGCGGTCTTGAGCTGCTCGTCTATCTCCTTGACCCTTCTCTCTGCGGTGCTCGCCCTTGCGGCCAACCCGTGCATCTCCTCGGCCTCCTCCTGTGATACCCACAGGGCGTAGATCTTCTCCTGGAGAGCCGCGGAAGACTGCCTCTCCTCGGTCAGCTGGGCCTTAAATTTTTCACCTTAGCCTTCAGTCGGCTTCGGCTTTTGGCCGGTGCAAGGCGCTCTCCCTCGAGCTCTCTCGCCCGGTACTCCTGGAAGGCTCCCAGAATAGCGCTGCGCTCCACGCCAACGCCTTCTTCGAAGTCATCCATGGTGCCCCGCCAAACCTGAGTGAGAGAAGAGCAAATCTATCAAATTCAGTCGCTCGTGACATAAAAATCTCAAGTTCCGGTCTGGGGGTTCACCTCTTGGAGTCTTCTCTTTAAGTTTTCGCTGAGGGGCTCTCCGAGGCCGTGGGTCGCGAATCCTCGGCTGCTCGGGGCGGTCGCCGCACGATACTCTTCGCGCCGCGACTTCTTCCTGTCGGAGCGCGCCCGCTTGGGGGCTCGCCCTCTCCTCTTGACACCTTTGGCCCTGGGAGGGCTGATGGCTACGGCTTCGTCGCCGTCCGACTCCTGTTGTCGGGGATTAGATCACGGCCCATTGCCATGGCCCACTCCCTGACGGCCCAATCGAACAGCCTACCAGGGCCCAGCTCCTGGGAGGGTTCTATCAGGCCTATGTGCATCCTGCCGAACAGCTTCATGGCTGGCACGGTGCGTAATGGCCTAGGATTCCTGTTTGAGTCCGACTCGAACAGAGTTCTGCACGGCTACGTGAAGACCCGGACGTGGTTTCCCGGACTGGATTAGGAGTCGTGATCCCCAAGATTAGGAGTTTACCTTATCTACCTCGGGATATACTTGGCATGTACTGAGTTCGTTACGATCTCGTAGTTAGCCCGGCCCGATATTCCCTCGGTAGATCGGTTTGCTCAAGACTATATAAACAGGGCCCTACGGCGTTTAGAGGATCCACGGCATTGAGTTTTACATCTCGAAGATCTAGCTTAGGACCCTTAGCGAGATAGATTTTTCGCATACTACTCGCCGAGACCTGCTGATCTCGTCGAGTTCCACCTTGTAATCCTCTTTGATATAAAGAAAGGCGGACGTGGGGCTATTATCTCTCCGAGAGGCTGAACCGGGATAAAACCCCCGCCTCCTGCTCGTTCTTTGTTAAGTGGTTGTTCGGCGTGTCTCCTATCTCCTCTTTGAAGAACCTTGGTTGACTTGGGTCGATATCCCAACCGTCGGCAATGGCGCCGTCCGTGGGGACACGCAGATCGAGCATGTCGAACTCCATCGCTGTCTGAGATACTTCACGAGGGCTACGACTCGGAGGGCAGGATGTCTCATCCTGTCGATTCGGATCGATCTGTTCGGTCTCGAACACTTTACGCATCCGGCGCGATATCTCGCCTACATGACGGAGATAGCCTCGATCGCACTCCGTCATCGGCGATTTACTACGAACCGATGATCTTTACGGCGGTTTAGATTTATCGATTCCAAGGCTATGTCGGTAGATTCCACTGTGGAGACACAGCGATGACACCGTCTAGCATACCTTCGCATAGCCCCCGCAGCATTAACATGGCGATGTAGGAACCTCGAGGATCCCGCACGGACCGTGGCGGCCGGGCGGTCGGGCGATTAACTCGCCGGCATCAAGGCGAGGTCGCGCAGTCGCCTTTCGAGCAAGGCGTCATTCGCCGCAGACCTCGGCGATTCCATCAATCAAACCTTAGCGGTTTCACGACCGGTGTAGCGGCAGCGTCGCGACCCACCTCGCGTCTTGGCGCTAAGTCTTCGTGACTTCCCTGTTGGGTCAATTCCCGCGTGACCGGACTCGATCGGGCGAACAGCGGATGGTTCGAGATCCGGGACCCATAGATCAAAGTCGGGAGCGGCTCGAGGCTATGGCGGCGGTCCTTAGATCCACCAATCAAGTCGATCTCGCCCGCATGGGCGTCTTTGTGCGACTAACCTAGAGCGGCGGGTCAAGGCCTAAAGTCTCTAGGAGAAGTCAACAACTCCTCCAGCGGCCTTGCAGCCCAAACTGCCGGAATGATTCGGACAGCTCGATCGATCGCGTGACTCCGTCACCATCGAAGGATCCTTGTCCATGAGCGGGCTACCGTGGTCGCCGTCGCTCGCCCGATCCTCGTAGTCATCGCGACCACGAGGGCAAGCAAGCCGCGATGGTCGCAGACGGTCCCCTCGTGATGGCGCGTCGTCGCAACCATGAGGAAGGGCGTGGTGGATTGTCCGGAGAGAGTTTCTCGGGCGAGTCATCCTGTTCAGCGAGGAGTTCCTCCGCGCCGCAGACTAACGTCTTCTCAAGACTAGGTTACGCGGGGAAGGTGGCGGTCATATGCTCTGGGCTGCGGGGCTTTCTCCGACGAGCTTGGCTGTCCGGTGGCCCTCAAAATTCAAGCCGGTCACATGGAGAAGTACAATGGGACCGTAACCCAGAGGAATTCCTTTCCATCTACGCCACGCCATCATGGCGGCCGGGGTGACGAGCTCGTTATGGCTAATTACCTCCCGATCGTCCTTGAGGGTCTTTGCTCGGACGTGGTCGTTCAATCGGCAAGAGGGTTCCATCGGCTCATGGAACCCGCTTTGTGACGCCTCGATTGCTAATTTCGGAGGCATTACGTGCGTCTGGGCAAGGAGGATGATCTGCACGGATGATCCGGATGAGCGGGAGACCCTCCGCAACCGTGAAGCGTTTCATTAAGATCCGCAACACGATCCCGAACATCTCGGATGAATCATTGTCGCGCCTTCAAAAACGGAGTCCGCGACGAGCGGCTCACCCAGATCTCGAGATCAATGAGACTGGACCGCCAACGACTGTTCAAGGCGGTGACCGCTATGCTAACGCGGCAGAGCGCGTTCAATCTAAAAGGCGTTCGACAAGGCGAGCCGCCCGACTGGTGTGGATGAGAAGAAGAAGGGCGGCGAGAATGTTCTGGTGACAAGAAGTCCCGGAAGAAGAAGAACAAAGGTGATCACGAACAATACCGTCGCGGTATGGATCGCGCACCCTCCCAAGGGCGGGCGTAAGAAGCCCAACAATAATTACAAGGGCAAAAAGCCTGCTCAGGGAGGCGGACAAGGCAAGAAAGGTCCGAGCGACCGATTTTGCAAGTTCCACCAGCACTACGGGCATGATATACGCCACTGTAGAACTTGGGCTGCAAAGCTCGAAGATTTCTACAACGGCAAGGGCCCAATGCCCACCCCGCCCAACATGATGATGCGGTAAGGCTGGCGTAAACCGGCGATGGTGATCGGAAGATGATGGCGAATATCACGAGCCGTGAACCATATCGCCGTCATTTTGGCGGCTCCTCGGCTTACACCTCTCGGCGCAGCCTCAAGGAAGCTGCTCGGGAGGTCCTAGCGTCGAAAAGGCAAAACCTCAGTCTGAATCGATGAAGTGGACTGAGGTCTCCATCTCCTTCTCTAAGGAGGATTGCCCCACTGGGATGACCAAGCCTCAGCGGCTCCCACTGGTGGTCGCCCCGACCATCAGCAACGCGAGAGTTGGCCGTGTCTTAGTAGACGGCGGGAGCGCTTTGGACTTGCTTTCTGCTAAAGTCTTGGACAAGATGCAAATCCCTCGCTCCAAGCTGAAGGAAGTCGCAATGCCCTTCTACGGAATTGTTCCGGGAGAAGCTGTCAAACCGTTGGGGCAGGTTGTTCTTCCTGTCACCTTGACAGCAAGCAACTTCCGGACGAGTTGATCACTTTCGATGTGGTCGACTTCCGTCGGCGTCTAACGCAATCTTGGGCGAGCCATCTCTCGGTAAGTTTATGGTCGTATCCCACCACGCTTACCATTGCGTGAAGATACCGGACCTAACGGCGTGATCACGGTCAAGGGCAACTACAAAGTCCTTTGGATTGTGACGAAAGCGATCCCTTGCCTGGTCGACCAGCTTCCGCCATGCGATCCGGTTCCATGAGACCAAGTCTCAGACGCCCTGAGTCTCCCTTCACCAGGGGAGAAACGAGGAAGTCCTCATTGCCGCAGCGATACTTCCAAGGCAGTTTCACTTGGAGGCCAATCTGGACCCCAAATAGGAAGCGAGCTCATTGCCTTCCTCCGAGCCAATGCGGATGTATTCGCACAGGGAGCCATCGACATGCCCGAGTCCCAAGAGAGGTGTCGAGCACAAAGCGGTGTCCGGTGGACAAGAAGCTGTTCGCGGAAGCTTGCCGCTTTGAATTCAAGCGAGGATCATCAAAGATCGACAGCAAGCGCTTTCATTCTTTGGGTTCATCCGCGAGGTTGATCACACCGAGTGGTTAGCGAACCTGTCATTGTAAAGAAGAAAGGCGGCAAGTGGAGGATGTGTCGATCACACAGATCTGAGCATTGCTTGTCCTAAGGACAATTTTCCGCGCCTCGTATTGACCAAATTGGTCGATGCGATCATTGCGGATGCCCCACTTCGAGTTTTTAGATGCTTACTCGGTTACCACCAAATAAGCATCTCCCGAGGATGAAGAGAAGCGCCTTCATCACCCCTTTCGGCACTTTCGCTATACGACCATGTCTTTCGGTCTGCGCAATGTTTGGTGCCACGTTCGGCGCTTAATGGAAAGACCTTCCCGTAATCGCGGAAAAACACGGAGGTCTATGTCGGCGACATAGTTGTAAAGAGCAAGTATGCTCCAGATCATGTAAAAGACCGGCGAGACCTTTCACAATCTCACGGGTAATCGAATAAAATTAAATCCAGAGAAGTGTACCTTTGGTGTTCGATCCGAATGTTGCTCGGTTATGTCATTGGCTCGCAAGGTATTTACGCCAACCCCGAAAAAATCGAGGCCATTGAAAATATGCGAGCTCCAACTACCGTAAAGGAAGTACAAAGCCTCACTTGGACGGATGGCTGCTCTAAGCGTGTTTATTTCCGTCAAAGGCGAACGCTGGCTACCCTTTTTAAGGCCTGCGCAAGCACAATGGTTTCGTGGGCGGAAGTTTATAGATCCTTCCAGGATCTGAGCGATACTGTCCAATCCTCCGTCTTGACTACCCAGCGGCATGGCGGCAGCTCTCCATCAGTACCTAGGTTGCACGCCACAAGCGGTGGCGATCTTGGCGGTCGAAAGGAAGGCCTCAATGACCAATCTATTACGTGGCGAGGTACTTCACGGATCAAAGGAGCGTTACCACGAGGTCGAAGCTCCTTTATGCCTTGCTCATGTCCTCCAGGAAGCTTCGCCACTACTTCCAGGCGCATCAAATACTGGTCCCGACCACGTTCCCTCTGGGAGAAATAAATGCGGAACAAGGAGTCGAGCGGACGTATAGCTAAGTGGGCAATGGAACTAGCAGAGTTTGATCTGTTATTCGCTGCCCGAACTGCTATTAAGTCACAGGTCCTAGCCGACTTTGTCGCTGAATGGACTTGCCCGCTCAAATCCCAGAAAGCTCCCGAGCAACTTGATGAACCCTCCTGGACCATGTTTTTCGATGGCTCGCGCCTTTGAAACTTCGGGGCTGGTTTTGTTCTCATCTCCTCACGGAGATCAACTCCGCTTTCTATCCAACTACACTTTGCGGCGACTAACAACGCCGCAGATCTGAGGCCTCTCGCGGGACTAAGCGTGCAAAGTCGCTTGGTGTCCAGCGGCCGATCGTGAAGGAGATTCACGGTGGTCATCAATCGAGTTAACAAGGAGTATCGGTCTTTGCGATGACTCAATGGCGCGATACCGGTTGAAGTGAGGAAGTTGGGCGGCATTTTCAATTTTTCGGTGCTCTTCGTGCCTAGGAAGGACAACTTCTGGCCGACCAGCTATCAAGTATGGATCCTCACGCGAACACCGCTTCCGGCAGGTGCTCGTCGAGCACCTTCACAAGCCCTCAATCACGTCTCGGACGAGGCAGCGAGAGATGTGGTGCTGTCTCCGTTATCGGCAGGTGTCATGGATCGACAACGCCATTTGTCCGGTACCTTGCAAATGGGACCACGCCGACGACGGCGGCGTTCCCGGCTTACAAGGCGTCTTTGCTCCATACAAGCTTGTGGGCGGCATCCTTTACCGTCGAGGTGCTCGGGAGTTCTCTCCAAGTGCATCTCGCAGCAGAGGTGTGTTCCTTCTTAGGAACATACACGAGGGTGCTGTGGCAACCACGCCTTCGTAACTCGGTCGGCAAAGCGCTTCGCATGGGCTATTATTGGCCCATGCGTTACAAGATGCCCGGACATCGTGACTAAGTGCAAGGCTTGCCAATTTCACGCCGGAAGGCACACAAGCCCGCCCAAGAGCTCCAAACAATCCCCATCTTGGCCTTTTCCACATGGGGTGCAGATCTGCTCGGCCCATTCCCTAAGGGGTATAAGGGCTATACACACCGCTGTCGCCACGTACACTTTTACAAAGTGGATTGAGGCGAGCTCGTGTCGCCTCTTCACGCCAAAGCGGTGTTAAGCTTTTTCAAAAGCAACGTGGTCACGCCGCCGATTCCCCATAAGGCGATCACGGATAACGGTACCCGCTTGAAGCGAGCTATTCGGTGAATCTGCGAACAACCGGGCACCAATGTCTGTTTTCGCCTCGTGGCACATCCACGAGCAATGGAGCGATCGGCGAGCTAACGGACGATAGTTCGAGGTATCAAGCGGCGGGTATTTGCTGCTCTCGGCCGAGCACAAGAAGGCTCGGGTTGACGGTTCCTTCCGTCCTCAGGGCGATTCGCTTTACGGCCACCGGACGACCGGGAAACTCCTTTCCAATCGGTCTATGGTGCGAAGCCATTACGCCGCCGAAATAGTACTCGGTTACGCTTCGACGAAGCTCGGTCAACTTAGTTGACGGCGAGCAAGCGCCTCCTCGATCTCGATCTCCTCGAAGGCACACGCGACCGGGCACAAGTCAGAATGGCGCGCTACCAGCAAGATCTTCGCCGGCACGCTGCCAAGACAGTTCGACCTAGGGCTTTGAAGGCGGGCGACCTCGTTCTGCGCCGTGTCCAGAACTTGTCCAATGCCAACAAGTTAAGTCCTCGTTGGGAGGGCCCGTTCACGGTCGTTTCTTCCGCTTTCGCCCGGGCTGCTCGCTTTGCCATGGTGGGCGGGAGAGAGTCGACCAACACTTGGAACATCGATCGCCCGTAAGTTCTTTGTGTAGGTCTTTTCTGTGTTTGCTTAGCTTTGCGCTTTTGTAAAACTTCGCGCCTTAGTTCGTTCAAGTCTCTCGGGCACCATGTAAAGTTCAATCCAATTCTCAGTGAATCTTCGCGGCCTCTGTGCTTTTCACCGCTTGTCTTCTCGCACTACTTTCTCTCTGGTAACACTTGATGGCTGCCGGTCTTGCGAACTCTTGGCTCCGCAATCTTAAGGATTGTTCCCACCCGTCTGGTTCGACAAGTTCCTAAACTCGGGGTTGCGTAACACGGCCTTTCCACCTTGCGGCTAAGTTCGCTCTCGTAAGCCCTCCACGGCAGAGGCACTTCTTGCTTTCGGCACGCACCACTTGGCAAAGCTCGCTCTCGTAAGCCCCGCGCAGAGGCACTTTCCTTGTTCGGCTACTCTGAATCGCTTAACTTACGCCAACGAAAGCGGACTACGGAACGAATCGAGCAAGGTACGGGTGTCGCTCTTTCTCCCTACGACGCGTCGCGAAGTTCGCAGCTTAGGTTCTCGAGCATCGTCCGTGCACGGGGGCCGGGTGTCGCTCTTTCTCTTGTGCACTGCTCGGTTCGCAAACTCAGTTTCGAGCAGATGCACAACGGGCCGGGAGTTAGGCGGGCGCTCTGCGTTTTCTTAAACTCCTAGCGCTGTTCGCTTTTCTCTTAGTTTTGTTCGTTCTTGTCCTTTTGTTGCTCTCTCTTTGCAGGAAAAGGGTAAGTCTTTATTAACAAAATTTGCAGTACAAAAGTCCATCTCGGTTCTGACCCTCTGACTACCTAGAAGCGAGTTGCTCCTTGAGCTCCTCGATCACTTCCTTAAGGCGCAGACTTCCCCACAGGCTTTGAAGCCCTCTCGGCCTCGGCTCGAGACGATCGGCTTCCTCCTTGTCGCTCTGGCTGCTCCGTCGCCTTTCAAGACGGAGAGCCTCGACCTCTTCGGTCTTGGCCCTTGATTGGTCGGTCGAGCCTCGCTCGACTAACTTGTTGCTCGGCGGTCTTGAGCTGCTCGTCCAGCCTCCTTGACCTGCTCTCCGCGGTGATCGCCCTCACCGCCATCCCACAGATCTCCTCAATCTCCTCCCGTGAAGCCCACAGGTTGAGATCTTAGCCTGAGTCCCGGGATGTCTGCCTCCTCCTGGCGGCCGGGCTTTGAGCTTCAGGCTTCCTCTGCAAGCTGGTTCCGCTTGATGGGGCCAGCGTCGTGGCTGCTCCTCGAGCCACTTCGTGCGGCCCGGCATCTCCTCCGTGGTGCTCGCCTTCACGGCTTGCACGCGAAGCTCCTCGGCTTCCTTTAGGAGAGCCTCAGAGGAATGCCTCTCCTTGGTCAGCTTGGCCTTGAGCTTCTTCGCTTTCGCCTTCAGCCGGCTCCGGCTCTGGGCCAGCGCAGAGTGCTCTGCCCCGGGATCTCCTGCCCGAAGATGCTCCCGGAGGGATGCCAGCACGGCGGCCCGTTCGATGGTGACCCCATCCTCGAGTTCCGCCATGGTGTCCCTGAAGACCTGAGAGGGAAGAACAAGTTAACTACGTTGCGATGATATGGCTAAGCTGAATAAAATTCGGCCTCGGTGTTTACCTTGCCAAGTCGGCGTTTCAGTCCGCGACGCAGGCGGTCCTCGAGGCCATGCGTCACGAAGCCCCGCTCGTGCGGGACGAGGCGGGCGCGCTCTTGCCGTCGCCGCCTTGTGCGCTCCTTCTTCTTGCGGAGGCGCGTCTGCTCGGGAGCGGGAGCGACAGGCGAAGCACTTTCGTCTCCGCGCTCCTTCCCCCCTTCCTTCTCCTCTTCCGCCCGAACGTCTTCGGGCGAGGCCGGAGCCACTCCGCTCGGCGGCGCCGTTGTTTCCACCGGCAGGACGACCTGCTCGGCCTGCTCGGGGGCTTCTTCTTGTTCCCGGGCAGCTGGGGTCTCACCTTGCTCGGCGGAGAATCCCGTCGCTTCGGGGGTGAGCTGCCCCTGCGACGAAGTGCCTGGCAGTACCGGCTGCTCGGTCCTGCCCTGGGCAGCTTCCGGAGCCATTGCCTTGGCCCCGAGGTCCGTGGCGCCACCATTGCTTTTTTCGCCTCCGGTACTTCACGCGCCTTTGAGCGCGTCGATCTACTCGCTGAGCCAGCGGCGGCGAGTTCGCGCCGCCAATTTGTCCTGAGGCTCGCCACCTCATCGCCATGACGCGCCGTGCGGTCTTTCGGGCGGCGATGGATCGCTCAACCGCCTCCTCGATCGTCTGTGGCGGTCTCTTCTTGGGCGGTGATGAGCGAGAGTTGATCGTTAAGTCTAATGCGGTCGAGGCTGGAAAAATCAAAAGATCGATTTCTACATACCGCCGTGGGGGCTTGACCACGATCTTCTTCGCCGAACTTTCCGCCTTTTCCTCGGGGCTCCTTGGCGGCTTCTCGCTTTGGCCCTTGGGCGTTAGCATACGATGAGCTCAGCTCTCTGGTGAGTGAGCACTCCTCTCAGCAAGAACGCAAGGAGTTTCTCCTTGCGCGCAACCTCCTCCTCGAGTCTCCTTTGCTCGGCGACTGTTGTAGCCGCGCCATATGGCCCCGTGAGCTTGCGTGTAACGCCTAAGCCGAGGGCCATGGTCTTCTCTCTTCGTCGCTCTGCTTCGGCGAGGAGGGAGGGCTTGGTCTCTTCTCATTGGGGTGACCGCTACCCGCTTGATGCGCCGGTCGCTCCGTCGCCTTGTTGGTTTCTTCGGCGGCTGGCGGCCGCCATGGCGCGGCGAGCTTCGCGTCGGCTCAGCCGCCACCTTGGGCTTTGTGGCCGCCTTGGCCTTGCCCTTCTTCGGCTTCTCCTTCTCAGATCCGGAGAGATCCTCGACGATCCCTCCGAGGATCAGCTGGTCCTCCTGCGCATTTTGAGAAGCGAACGTCAGCATTAAAACCAACAGCGTAAATCTAGCAACACGGGCTGGGTATAAGTGATTTACCTCGTCTGTGCGGATGAGCACGTTTCTCGGACAGGTGTAGGCCACCTCGCCGGTGACCTCGCTGTCTTTCTTCGCCGCCTTCAGCATGGCGTCAACCCGCTCGGTCACCCATGCGTCGGTTGGCATCTCTGCCCGAGCAGATGGAGTCGTTAAATTCCTGTTCGGAGGAAACGATCAATGAAGAGGTTGAGTCTTAAAGGCACTTACCCGTGCTCTCCCTTGTGATGTCTTCCCATCCCTCTATCTTGTAGAAGGGATAGGACCTTCTCCGCAATGGCGATTACATTGTTGTGAAGTCCCGGATGATCTCCCTGCCCGTGAGCCCAAGGCTCACGAGGAAGGCGATCTTCCTTGTCGCGTACCAGTCCTCGGCACTCATCTCCGGCCGAGGCATTGGTGTCCCCTTCTCCGGCGCCTTTCCGGTGAAGATGAGCTTGCTGTCGCCGCTCCGCTTGTTGTAGAACCACCTCACCCACCACGCGCCCATTGAGTCGAAAGGAGGTGGGCGAGGGTCTGTGCGTCGTCGGCGGTGGCCGGAGCTTGAGGTAGTAGCACCCCAGCGCTGAAGCGGCGGGCTGCTCTCGTCATCAGTATAATAGTGGAGGAACAGCCCCACGGTGGATCGATTCTCAGATAGCCTTCGCGACAAAAAGCGAAGACGGCCATCTGGAGGATGTTGTTCGGATTGAGGTTCGCCACCTCCAATCCGCTAATGTTTAAGAAGGCCTCAACGAAGTCGCTTTCAGGAGATCGCAACCCGAACAGTGCGAACTGTTCGAAGTTAACAAATTCTCCCTCCAGCGGCTCCGGAGTATCCTCCTCTCCGGGCAGCCTCCAGCTACCGGTGTCGATGTGGCCCTCCTCCTCCCAGACTTTCAGGTCCTCCTCGGTCATGCTAGTGCCGGTGAACTTGGCCATAGCGGTTCCAGGGATCGGCGAGCAAGGTTGGTGATGGAGTTTTGGTCGCTTGATCTTTGGTAGCGGTTGGAACTAGGGCTTAGAGAGGAAAGGCGTGAGAATGAGTGGCTGGCATGGCGGCTTGGGTGCTTTATAGTCCCGTATAAGCAGCTCAGCACGGTTTAGTCCCAAAGCGGCTAGTTTTTACTTTAACGGCTAGGTAAAGCGGTCGCTTTGTTTTCATTCTTGCAATGACGAAGTTACCGTTGGAGTGCATAACGGCTATTTTTCGATGTATTCAGACGAAGGTGAGTGCTCGCTTTCGGACAGATGTCGTTTCCTGTTCGACGCGACGGAGTTGCTCGGCGCTGATCGGGTTTATTCGGTTCCGAACAAGTCTTGTCCGGTTGAACCATAACCTGTTCAGTCGCCTGTTACATGCCTTTGTAGCAGAGAAAAATACCCTCTTCGTGACTTAGAGTCTCAAGAGGAAGACCCCACTCTAGTGAGTCCTTCCACTTGAGTCTCGGGGGCTAGCTGTCGGGGATTAGATCACGGCCCATTGCCATGGCCCACTCCCTGACGGCCCAATCGAACAGACCTACGGGGCCCGGCTCACGGGAGGGTTCTATCGAGCCCATGTGCATCTGCCGCCAACGGCTTCATGGCTGGCACGGTGCGTAATGGCCTAGGATTCCTGTTTGAGTCCGACTCGAACAGAGTTCTGCACGGCTACGTGAAGACCCGGACGTGGTTTCCCGGACTGGATTAGGAGTCGTGATCCCCAAGATTAGGAGTTTACCTTATCTACCTCGGGATATACTTGGCATGTCTTGAGTTCACATTTATCTCGTAGTTAGCCCGGCCGATATTCCCTCGGAGATCGGTTTGCTCAAGACTATATAAACAGGCCCCTACGGCGTTTAGAGGATCCCCGGCATTGAGTTTTACATCTCAAATCTAGCTTAGGACCCTTAGCGAGATAGATTTTTCAGATACTACTCGCCGAGACCTGCCGATCTCGTCGAGTTCCACCTTGTAATCCTCTTTGATATAAAGAAAGGCCGGACGTGGGGCTATTATCTCTCGAGAGGCTGAACCAGATAAAACCCACATCTCTGTTCGTTCTTTGTTCGTGGTTGTTCGGCGTGTCTCCTATCTCCTCTTTGAAGAACCTTGGTTGACTTGGGTCGATATTCCAACCGTCGACACCTGTACTTCCGGTTCTTCCTCCACCTGAGTAGTCTCAGGCAAGCCCGGCGCCGCTCTGCTCAGCGATGCCGGAGGGGTCACGGACAGGGTCTCTTGCGCCTCTTGCCCGCGATCGGATTCCTGCTCCTCGCCTTGCTCGCCGGGAGTTCCCGTCGCTACAGGGATGGACTGCCCCTGCGACGAAGTGCCCGGTAGGACCGCTTGCTCGGTCCCACCTCGGGCAGCTAGTGGTGCCAGCACCTTGGCCCCGCTCTCCGTGGCGCTGTGTGCCGCTTCTTCCGCCTCCAGCCGCTCCACTGCGCCTTTCAACGCATCGAGCTGGTCGCTGGGGCCCGGCGGCAGCACGCTCCACGCTGCCAGCTTGTCTTTGAGGGCGAGCAGCCTTACTATCCGCAATGCACCGTGCAAGTGCTCGGGTAGCAGAGACTGCTCGATCGCCGCGTTCGCGTCATCCGCGGCGGCCTCTTCGTGGGCAGCTGATGAAAAAGGAATGGTTTAAACCCTGCGTGTTTCGGCTGAGTACGAAAGGAATAGCTTTGTCGTTCCGTACCTGCCGTGGAGGGCTTGATCTTTTTTTTCCTCGCCACAAGGCGAAGCTTGCGCCTCTTGCTTAGCGGTTCCTCGGCTTCTTGTTCGCCTTGGGCTCCGGGCGCTTGTGGCGACAAACTCAGCTCTCTGCTAAGCTGAGCACATTTCCTGCGCAACGTAAGAAAAAATTCCTTGCGCGCTACCTCCTCCGCAAGCCTCCTCTGCTCGGCGACCTATTGCAACCGTTCCATATGGTCCGGGTGAGCCTGCGTATAGCGCGTAAGCCATAGGGTCAGGTTCCGTACCTCCTCGTCGCTTTGTTCGATGAGGAGGGTGGGCTTGGGCGTCTCTCACTTGGCTGGCCGCGCGCGCGCTTGGTTTGTTCGGCGCGCTTCGGTGTCGCAGAGGGCTTCCTTGAGGGCTGGCGGCCACCATGGCGCGGCGAGCTCCGCGTCGGCTCGGCGGCCACCTTGGGTTTCACGGCCTTCTTGGCCTTGCCCTTCCTTGTCTCCTCCTTCTCTGACCCGGAAAGCTCTTCGATGATCCCGCCGATGATGAGCTGCTCCTCCTGAAAAGTTGGAGGCGAGTGAAGTTAAGCCTTGGTTGTGTGAGTCTAGCGACTTAGAGGGAGTTCTTTGAAAATTATCTCTGGTGAGCGGACGAGCATGTTCCTCGGGCACGTATAGGCCACCTCGCCGGTGACCTCGCTGTCCTTCCTGGCAGCCTTCAGCATAGCGTCGACCTGTTCGGCCACCCATGCTCCTGTTGGTTTCTCTGCCCGAACATAAGACGCTTTTAAGTTCCTGTTCGGATGAATCACTAAGGAAGGGTTGAGCGTTTGAGAAGCTTACCCGAACTTTCCCTGGTGATGTCTTCCCTATCTACTATCTTGTAGAAGGGGTAAGACCTCTTCCGCAGCGGACAGATCTTGTTCGCTACGAAGTCCCGGATTATCTCCCTGCCCGTGAGCCCAAGGCCCACGAGAGAGGCGATCTTCCCGGGGTGATGTATCACTCCTCGCCGCTCGGCTCTAGCCGCGGCATTGGAGTTCCCTTCGCCGGCGCATTTCCGATGAAGACGAGCTTGCTGTCGCCATTCCTTCTGGTGTAGAACCACCTCTCCCACCACGGCCCCATCGAGTCGAGCAGTGGCGGATGAGGGTAGGGCGCGTCGTCGACGGTGGCCCGGAACTTGAGGTAGTAGCACCCGAGCGCCGAAGCGGCGGAGCTACTCCTCGTCACTGTGTAATAGTGAAGGAACAGCCCCACCGATGGATCTACTCCAAGGTAGCCCTCGCACAGGTGTGCGAAGACGGCCATCTGGAGGATGGAGTTCAGATTGAGGTTCGCCATCTCCAATCTGCTGATGTTGAGAAAGGCCTCCACAAAATCGCTTTCGAGAGACCTCAACCCGAAAACAGCGAACTGCTCGAAGATGACGAACTCTTCCTCGAGCAGCTTCGGTTCTTCCTCTTCCTCGGGCAGCCTCCAACTACCGTTGTCGACGTGTCCCTCTGCCTCTAAGATCTTAAGGTCCTCCTTGGTCATGCTAGTCCCTGAGAACTTGGCCATAGCAGTCCCCAGGGCTGGACGATTAGATTTCGGAGTGGAGTTTGACTGTTTGATGCTGAGCGCGGTTGGAATTAGGGCTTGGGAAGGAAAGGTGTGAGAGCGAAAGTGGCAAGCCGCGGGCGGTTTGGGTGCTTTTATAGTCACGTACGAGCAGCTCTGCAGCGGATTTTCGCCACAAACGGTTAGTTTTTGCTGCAACGGCTAGGTAAAAACGGTCGACTGCTTTCACTGCGCAGCGTAAGTTACCGTTGAGATCTGCCAACGGCTACTTTTTTCCAGTGTCTGTACTGAGGACTGAGTGCTCTGCTCGGATAGATGTGTTCCCTTGTTCGACGCAACAGAGTTGCTCGGTACTGATCGGGTTTGTTCGATCTCGGACAAGTCCTGTTCGGGAGAACCTTAACCTGCTCGGTCTTTTGTTGTACGTCCTCGTAACAGCAATATTTTTCTCTTCGTGACTTGGAGTCTCAAGAGGAAGACCCCACTCTAGTGAGTCCTTCCACTTGAGTCTTGGGGGTTAGCTGTCGGGGATAAAATCACGGCCCATTGCCATGGGCCACTCCCTGACGGCCCAATCGAACAACCTACTAGGGCCCAGCTCCCTAGAAGGTTCTATCGAACCGTGTGCATCTGCGCCAACGACCTCTGGGCGGCACGATGCGTAATGGCCTAGGATTCGTGTTTGAGTCCGACTCGAACAAGTGTTCTGCACGGCTGCGTGAAGACCTGGACGTTGGTTTCCCAGATTGGAACAGATGTTGTGATCCCCAAGAATTGGAATATTTCTTATCTACCTCGGGATGTATTTGGCATGTATGAGTTCGTTACGATCTCATAGTTGGCCCGGCCCGATTATCCCTGGTAGGTCGGTTTGCTCAACACTATATAAACAGGGCCCCTACAGCGTGTAGAGGGGCCAGAAGATCGAGACTTAGCAGATTGTCGCATATTACTTCCTGTACACCTATAATCTCGCCGAGACTTGTTTGTCTCGTCGAGTTTCCTCCTTGTAATTCTCTTTGATATAAAGAAAGACTGGACGAAGGGCTATTATCTCCCCTAAGAGGCCCGAACCAGGATAAAAACCCTTGTGTCTCTCTATTGTTCGTTGATCGTTGTTCGCATAGCTTGGCAGGTCTTCTATCTCCCTCTTTCAAGAACCTTAGTTGACTTGAGACCAATATCACAACCGTCGACACATATTTTTTTAACGGTCTTCAGTATAAAACTTTGACAATTAATATTTTTATAATATATCATCAATAACTACAAAATTAACATCATATGAAATTTCTTTTAAATACTAATTCAACTATATGACATGCATAATACGAAACATATATATTTTTTAACTTAATTATCAACCAAAAGTTATAAATGTTGACTTTTTCGAATGCAAGCCTTGTATTTTAGGACGGAAGGAGTATCTTGCAAACAACTAATCAATCATCAAGCATCTTGCTATATACATGAAGTACTAACTGATCTGATTGTTATCCTGTGCATCCGGTAAGCACGTGCACACTCATTCAGCGAGAGACTGCCCTCTGATCGAGATCGAACGCTCCCCATCGACCTATGGATATTTTCCGATTAACCGTCCGCCGAGCGAGGCGTTTTTCCGAATTGCCCCCCGCGTTTTCCCCTGAGAAACCCTCTGCCCCCGCACGCAGCCCCAGACGCTGCAGCTCCTTGAAGCCCTCCATCGGTGCCTCCTCAGTAACCTTCGCCACATATTTACGTACTCATCCAAGGTGCCGCGCGCCGCCGGGCAGCCTCTGCAAGGCTGCTCGAACCTCCATATGGCAAAACTAGATAATGGGAAGCGGTCATTCTTACATATTTAAAATCTTTCTGTGGTACTTAAATCGAGAGGTCATTCTTACAAAGAATAATTTGGCAAAGCGGGGTTGGCAGGGCAATTTGCAATGTGTTTTTTACAATAAAAGAGAAACTATTCAGCATTTGTTCTTTAATTGTCACTTCGCTAGATCTATGTGGCGAATTGTTCACATAGCTCTAAATTTAGATTTACCAAGGAGTCTTTCTCATTTAAGAGAAAATTGGATCCATGGTTTAAGACTATCAAAGATATGTCAATATTTTCACTGGCATGGCAGCTATGTTTTGGTCTATTTGACTTTGTCGAAATAATGTGGTTTTTGACAAACGCAAAGAAACATCTTTTTTGCAGGGCATTTTCAGAGCTACATATTGGTTAAGGCATTGGGCATTACTGCATAAGGAGGATGACCGGAAACCATTTATCGAAGCATGTCAATCTTTAGAAGAGGTGGCTATGATGTTTTTCAATAATTATGGTTGGAGAAATATTCATAGATTATGTTTTGTTTAATGTAATTTTTATTTTGCTCGTCTTAAGATTGTTAGTCTTAAGTCGAACCGTTCTTTGTGAACTTGGCTGTGTGCATCTCACGATATAGAGGCCGGAATTTTATTCCATTATCTAAAAAAAAAGATAATGGGAAGCAAATTGCAGAATTGCTCGATTGTTTTATTGAGGGTTTCCAATTTCAATGTGTATGTACGTAGCTGAAGTTTGTATGCCAATGTGATTTGGCACTGTCGAAACTTTGTATGGTCTAGAAATATCCTGTGACTACTAATGTATGGACAATGTTTGAATAAAGAGTGAATGTATTAAGATAAGTACGGAATGCTTGTGTGATTTATGATCGAGAATTTCGGTTTTAGAATTTTTAATTGGCAAGCTTGATTGAGCGGCAGAGAACCCATTCATTTATTTAGTCCGTAATCTTGATAAAAAAAAAATGGTTCCCATCTGTCAATAAGCATTCTTGTTTATTTCGAGCACCGTGAAGGATGTGATTCCTATCCAGTGCTACCGCTAAAAGCTGAAAGCTGAGCGGTGGAGACTGAATTTTGTTAAGCTGAAAACTGAACACATATTGTTTTTTGTGTCGTTGAAAATGTATTTTCAGAATATGTGAAACGTGTTTCGTTTTAGTGGAAAATGTCAGTGTACAAAAAAGTATTTGTTTCAGCTGATAATGTGTTGTCCAAAGCTTTATCAACAATAGAGATGCATGTGTGTTGTGCTCCTGTTATGTCAGAAGTCTGTGAGCAGGCAAGAAGAATGTTGCCATTTTTATGTCATATATTCCTGCATATACATTGCTTAGAGACCCAAGAAGGGTGATTGCATTCATTTAAATATCAATTATGGGCAGTCAGAAATAGATAGAACCATTCCTCCACAATCAATGTTGACATTTTGGGGGCAATATTAGAACATATATGCTCAGGTTATATTTTAAGAACAAAAACTGAACTAATGGCTTCTTTCTGAATTCACAAAAAAAAAAACATTTCACAACTCACATCTTGTCCCCTGTTATGATCTTATGGCTAGCTTCTAAACAAAAGTACAAACATTAATGCCATACAGAACCAGGAAATAGTAACTATAACATATACATTATCTTAGTAGGAATTGGTATACATGTACATTTGTTCAATCTCAGCCACAAATTGATGCAAATCCATATATACCAGTTCAGAAAGTAAAGATCAAAACAATGCGGCTACAAATGAAAATGCTTTAATTTGTTCATCCACTAGAGTGCCCTGGAGCTTGTGGCAGCGGTGCACAAGCCGGATGCACCGGACATGTTGCCTAGTTTAAATCACTAAATAGCTAGTACTTGGACATAAAAATACAGTGACGATACGTTTTTTGATGCATTTGTAAACACGGGAAAATAAGAATTTCAGATTCAAGAGACAGGCGTATTGAGACATGTATAGAGCAAGTGACACATGCATATACATGGCCTCATTACTTATACAGTACATCACAACATTACTACAGTATGGAGCCCTTTATTTATGTCTAACTAATTAATGGAAGTTGAACAAAACAAAGGAAACAAGTTCTACGACACGTTAATACGATACATGTAGGTTGGGCTCCATCTTCAAACAAGTGAAAATTTTAGGGTTGCGCATCACCATATCCAGACCCACCGCCTTGGCCACCACCACTTCCACCATTTTGACCATAGCCTTTGCCATCGCCATTGCCATTAGCATTTGCATTTGCAGCACCTTGTCCATACCAATATGTATTGGAGGAGCTAGAGCCAGAGCCAGTCCCACTACCAGATCCACCACCACTTGATCCATAATAACCTCCGGCTTGTCCTCCACCACCGCCACCACCGTTACCGCCGGCGCTAGAATATCCACCATAACCAGAATATGGCCCTTGGCTATATTGACTAGAGGCTGAGCCTGAGCCTGATCCACTACCATATCCAGTGCCGCCATATTGGCTACTACCACCGCCTCCACCTCCACCGCTAGCACTTGCATGGGCACCATTTGCACCACTCTGGGCAGCCCCAGAACCACTACCCAACCCAGAGCCACCGCCATTCACATACCCACCGCCGCCTCCCCCTCCCGTGCCACTTCCTTCGGAACTTGAATACCTAGCCACCCTAGCGGCATTGGCTAATCCAATGCTCAAGAGGACAATGAGCCCAAGAGCCGCAAGTTTAGTGCCTGCCATTTTTGTGCTTTATTAGTAGCTAGAGCTTAAGATGGGATGGGTGCTATGCTGAAGATTGCATGGGTATTTATAGTGTCTGATCAGGCCATGCAACTAATGATTCTTTATGTTGTGTTAGCATGGAGAATTAGTGAAGAGCTGAAAGAGAACAAGTGGCGGGTTAAATTGTGCTAGAGTAATTAATGCAGCTTGTTGACGTAGACTTCAATCAAACAAGCAGTAATGAAGAGATTACGTATATCACTTGTGTTATCATTCACTATTTTAATTTAGGTCTTAATTCTGGCTACCCTATCCATGTGATAGGTGTTTGTTCAAAGGCGTCGTGGCACTGTCATTGGATATGCTCTAGCTATTCCATTTGTTCTAACATGTGACGATGTTTCGTAGATCGTTCATGGTATCCAGTGTAATCGAGCTTGAATGTTTATTTTGAATGTTAATCAAAATCATAAAGAATCTAATCCTGTACGTAAAAGCACACTGATAAATGTACCAGTAGCACCGAGCGAAAAAAGTGTTTGATTAGTCCTTTTGGGACACTAGCGGTTCAAGAGAGCTCGTAAACTTTTGACTGCACACATTCTAAAAAACTTCATCCCTGTTTGAATCAAAGTTTCAAGAAAACTTTGTTAGTAGAGTTTCACAATTTATGCATACAAAATAATGGTTTCAACTAACATCTATACCACGGTTTTTCTTAAAACTACGAGTTGTTTATTTTCATGGTTCGTGGATGTAAAATTCTTACCAAATACAACTACAACACTACCAATAATCAAAGTTCGAAACAAAGAGTTGTGAAGTGGAATTATAAAACTAAAAAAACCGTGGTTTATATCAGGAATTGATAATATATATATTTATAGTTAGGTTTTTCTAACAAATCAATAATAGAACGTGTGTAGCCTCTAATTTATATATGCCATGTGTCCTTATGGTTATCCACAAGTACATTTGCCTGTGGGCTTCTTCAAAGGCCAAGTCGCTCCATTGCATGGGCCTCGCCATATCCCCACCCATAGCACAAGGGCTATGGACTTTGACCTAGACATGGGAGGCGGCGTGACGAAAGGAGATTTGCGGCGTACCCAATCTATGAGATGTCATAATATGTCTTATAGTTTTTCGTAGATACAATTCCATATTTAATCATAATTACCCTTATTTATGAGGGATATTACATGCAGAGATAGTAGATAGCACGATATAATACCTATCTCCAACACCTAACACATCAACTCAATCTAGGTTAGAACAAGCTCAAGACATCCTTCTATATTACCACCTCATCGAAATCAATATGCTGGACGCAAAGCTATTATGTTGATAAGAGAGGCCTGAACCGGTGTAAAAATCATGCGCTTTTGTTTAGTTTTGGCATTGTAGAAGTCTAATTTAAGACATAATAAGGCCTTTGATCCCCGTATTAAGAGTAAGCTCGACGAAGAACCTATTTCTCAATCATCGATAATCAGACTTATTAAACTGTGCCAAACCTTTTGTATCCATGCACCACAAAGTTTTCCAAACTATTAAATTTTTATAAACCAGAGTTTTACCTTGAACTATTAAAAAAATTATGATGTCCAACAGGTCTGCCCTACACCATGCTCATGCCTTCATTTAATTGCTATCGTTGAATAATTTTTCTGTCATAGAAACAATAACAAGGGTATGATCACCAGTACACCCCGGGTCGCTCTTTTCATGTATAATGATGAGTTAAATGTAGAATGCGACTAATTTATCTATCGTAATAATCAAACAAGGTGCAACGGAGCCACCGTATTAATCCTAAAATCGTATAAATTTCCACATAAATTGGAAAGAAAAATAAAGATCTACACCATTGATTGTTGTGGATCTAAATCATAATGGATTAGACTAAAGCTTTGTTTTTTGGGCTGATCTGGATGGCTGAACAACTGAAATAACTGAATTTCGAGAGCTTCTCGAGGCAATTTCGAGATTCAGATCCATTTCGTTTGACTTGCTTGTACTATTGAAATGGTTTGTTAGTAGAGCTGTAGAGATGTTCCCAATAGCGCAACTGCTGCCTCTACTCTGCCTTCTTTAAAGCGTTAGGACCCACCATCGAGACTGTGGAAAAAATGGACTAAAAAAACTCAAAGCATATGTCTTTCAAAATGTGGATAAATCGTTAAGCTGTCAAGCTAAAAAGAACTGTTCAGATTAGCTCAAAAGAAAGATTCCATATAAACTAAAAAAAATTTGGAATGAAAAATAGGAAAATAGTCCATGCTAGTTTTTTTTTAAAAAAAGTTTGCATCGGGTGCAACAAAAATAGTAAATAAATTCAAAAAATGTGGAACTTGGTTGGGAGTTACATTTCAATGAGACAAAGATGATCAACTGTTCAAATCGGTCGATAATAATCTTGGATTGTAAAAACTCGTCGGGAGTACGGAGGGATTTGTACTCTCGAGAATACGCTAGCCTCCTTCTTCTTCTTCTTCTTCTTCTTCTTCTTCTTCTTCTCTCTCTCACAATATATATGAAATAAAAATAATGGAAATAACATATTATGTTGAAAAAATTGTGTACATTTGAAAAAAATAGAAATAACATGTTAGATTCGAACAAGGATTTTGGTTGTGACTCTAGTTGTGCCAATGGATGTAGCAGACCTAGACCCAATTCCATCTGTTAGTCTTGGGGAGAGTCGGATTGTTGCTGGGCCATGCTATGGCAGGATAATAACGGGCTATAACAAGTGGTATCAGAGTCAAGGTCAATAACCCATAACATCTACAGGAGATCACATGGTTCTCAGATGGCTTCTAATTTGTGAATGTGATAGAGGGAATTATTGGTTTTAGTCTCATATATTGGTAATGAGGGAGCACAACTTAAAAGGTCTAATCAAGTTAGTCTTTTGTGTTGAGTTGGGGTTGGATTTTGGTTGTGTCTCCAATTGGAACAATGGTTGTAGAAGATCTAGGCCCGAGACCAGATGTTACTCTTGAGGGAGCCATATCGTTGCTGCAGCAGTCTCAAACATGCTATACATCACACACACACACACACACACACACACACACACACACACATTATGTGTGTGTGTGTTTATATACACAGAGAGATAGAGAGAATGGCCAGTGTACTGTCGAGACAAAAATCATTCCGTACTTCCGACAAGTTTTTCATCGTCTGATCCGAATCACTGATCTTATTTATCTCATCGTAATGTCGGTACCAACAAAGTTTCATATTAATTTTTTTAAATTTATTTACTATTATTTTTTATATTTTTGAAAATCAGCCTTCCAATTACTCGTGGATCGTAAAAAAATTTTGAATTTGCAAAACTAATGGTAAACAAATTTTAAAAAATATAAAATTTTATTGATAACTATATTTCGATGGGTTTTATTGATAACTTTATTTCGATGGGATAAACAAGATCAATGATTATCGATGAAATTCTCGGATTTTATAAACTCATCAGACTTCTCTCCCTCGTATATGTGTGTAGCTGGTATGAATGAACGATTAACACGGCTGGTTAGGCGGAGATACCAATGAAGATCACGAAAATCATCGGTACCATTGACAAGTGATGGTGGAAACAAAGATCAACTACCATGCTCGATGGATAGCAGGAGCTAGCGAAGTAAACGATGACCCAGCTGATTGAGTTCGTTCAAGTATCAAATTAAATTAACACAAGCATCCATTGACCAAACACCACAATCCTAGCTAGTTGACATGCAGAGAGGCGACCTCGATGTTTTCGTTATTGACTTCGACATATATGCAAATCAGTACATGCAAATTTTATTTTATTTTACTACGCTACGTAGCGCGTAGCTGCCTGTATTCCGGCCTTCTCGCGGTGGCTACGTCCCCGTTTATTCTCGACCGTCCATTTCGCATGATCTGCGACCAGCAACGCGCCAAGCCAGCACATCTCACCTAACTTCGCCCGCCCCACCTCCCGCGCTTGCTGTCCACACCAGCTTCTACCGCATGTCGAGCCCTCGTAGGCCAATCGTCTTTTTAGAAAACCCTTCGTATTTTCTGATTTTCTGTCCACATCCCGTAGACGCGCATCGGACCCCTTTACTATACATGCGATTTTACGCTAAGCCCCTCATATTTTTCCATTCAGTGCAGTGCTACCCTTTTTGCTTTCGTAGATGCACCCGGCTTTCTCCATAATTACGGCCTCTGTGCCACCGAACAAAAAATACATATGACTGGGTCCAGGCGCGCAGACATCCTCTAGTTATATACATATGGGCATAGCAAGCAGACTCTCCGCGCGACCCCTCTAGTTATATACATATGGGCGTAGCAAGCAGACTCTCCGCGCGACCACACGACAGAAAAGAATAGAAATTAAGTAGACATCGTTTTTGTATTTCATACTTTGAAGTCAATTATTAATTACTCTTTGGCTTCTATATGTATGGACAAAGGAGTTGTTTTACATTTCTATGTGAAGTGATGTACATTACATTCTATTATATTTAAACGAATAAGATTCATTTTTTGATTATTGCCCATATTTAGAGTTGTTCAAGATAAATTTTAGAAAATTATGTGTGACAACTATATTATCTATAAAAAATATAATTATATACACATGCATTTAATGATGTTGCAATAGACTGTTTAAGTGATGCTGTCAGATACTACCAATTTAATGTGTACATGTGATGCTAAATTCATGTTGCTAGCTAGCAACATATATATAAACATATCGCATCATATAATTTTGTGATGCAACATACAACTAGCAACACCAAATATAACAACACTTGCGTTATGTGATATTGCATCATGATTTCTGCTTGGTCATATTTTCAGGGATCCACTGCATTTATTTGTAAGTTACTACTAGGGCTAGATCTTGTGCATCAGAGCATCTCCACTAGTATTTCTAAATACAGTACTATTTACTGCACACTATATTTATATCTCTATAAAATTCCTTTCACACTATATACTACACTTGATTTTTTTTTTTCTCAACCACACACTCTATTACTACATATTTTGTTTTACAAATTTCTTTATAAATGCTCTCGATACATGTCGCAGTCTGACGAGCCCAGAAAATAGGGATTTCGATTTTTTTAAATTTTTTTTTTGGCACACCAAACACCAGCAGTTCATTCTTTCGTTTTACATGATCATCTCAAACACTCCGACAATCCGGCCTCTAGCTGAAAGTAATAGTTAAATCTTTTTTTATCAGAAGATATTGACAGGCAGCACGACTGAGGACTGGGGTTGTATTTCTTTGCACTGTCTGGCTGCAGGCTGTCTCGCTTATCGCAATCTCCGCATTCCCCGATCGAATTCTACAGTCGACTCTACGTGGTCGGGTTGGCACCTGCTAGGCTCAAACGTGGGTCAAAGTAAAACACGAACTCCGAGGTCGTCGCCTCTGCAATGTCAACACAACAATATTTTTCCCATTCCTGTTTTGATTTCAGATGTACAAATGCAGTTAGCCGGTCGTCGTTTACTACACCGTACGTTCAAGAACTAAAGATAATTAAACATGCGTGCTTTATTTTTTGTTTGCATAACTACCGATTACCTCGTGGTGGGTCTTTTCGTCGTAACACACGCTCTCTCTCTCTTTTTTTTTCCTTTTTTTTCTTGCTCAAAGTCAACTAAACTGAACTGCACTGAACAGCTTGAGATGTAGTTTTAGTTTTGTACAAGTCATATATACCAGTTATTTCTTCAAAACATAATATAGTTTTTCCCAAAAATCTAAAAAATAAAATATATTTTCTTCTTTGTCGAGGCTTTTCTTTTGAGCTCTCAATTTTTCAGCTTATAAGCCGATCAAAATTTTAAGTCGAATCAAACAGGAAACCCCGGCCATACCAGTTTTTCACTTTTGTTTAGATGTTTGGCCGGTTGCTTGACGTAGATGCATTTGTCAATTAGATGTGTTAGTAAAGTAGTTAGGGACCTGGAGTTATAAAGGAAAATCATAATACTATATAAATTGTTTATAAGAGTTGTCATGTCTTCTATTTGCTGATGTGGATGAAAGAGAGAAATTCTTTACACATTTGTAGTCGATTATAGTATAGAAACAAAGTGATTGTACATAGGGAGGAGCTGTTTATAAAAAAAGATAACCATCTATATTGTTATAATATAGACGGTAGTCGCCCATACACAATATCACAGAGATCAATCACAGAGATGAACATAAAGATGTAGAGAGGAAGTAACGGCACAGATCTTTATTAATCTCATATCTCTATCAAATACAAAGTGATGCCTCTCATATTTATAGGGCAGGGTTTCTTAGCAACCAAGAAACCTCCTTATAGATATATTCGGTTTTGACCATAATAGCCCTAGGGTTATAACACTCCCCTTGGGCAAAACTGCGCTATGCCAATGCCTTGTCAAAAACTCCATCCAAAATCCAGTGGGAAAAAAAGATTGGAGAAAAGAGTACATTGCACATGCATGTTGTATTGTAATTTTGCCTCGTTAAAAACCTTGATATGAGAAACCTCATGGGGAAAACTCATGCAAAGAAAAAAGAGTACAACATATAACTTTTAGGGTCTGATATTCAGGATCAATGCGGTCTATTGGACCTTTATGTTATAAAACTTCTAGATCTATGTCGTGGTGTGGTAAAATACTTTAATTGAGCGTCATGTCAACCTACTGGGTTAGACAAAGTGAAACCATCAGGGTTTCATATGAACTGAATCAATATGTAACTCATGCTCTCCCTTGTGAGAACGACATCCTAGATGCCTTCCGACATTTTGATATCTATGGACATCCATCACACTATGCTTCTGCAAAATGTGAACAAAATAATTTAGGAACAATATAGCTTAATCTTCAAGTACCACTATCTACTTCTGTAATACAAGCAACATTATCCTAATGGATAAACATGGGGTATGGGTGGTACTCGTGCCACATAACTCTTGGATGTGGTCACCATCCTTTTCAGCCAAACACACATGTGAGACTTCATATAAAACATTAATCTCAGAACACAATCTAAGATTAAGCGATATGCAGATTACACATGAATCCCGCATCCATATAACCCATCATGGTCCTCGGTTAACAAACAACATGAGGTCATGCATAACCAGCAGTTACCTAAAGACGGTTTTAGTGTCGGCCCAATGACTTCTAGATGGCACCACACTATATCAGCCAATTAATTCACAGCAAACGCAGTGCCAGGCCTAGTATAATTGGCAAGGTACATATGTGCTTCTAATAGCACTTGGGGCAAGAAACATCAGAGGTACCAATGTACAGGTAGGAAGGACGCTCGCGCTGGCGGAGCGAGCTGATCTGGAGGGTAGGTAGTCCAAGACTATCGAGGCCCCAGACAGCTTGGCAGCGTGCAGCCACTTGACGCGCGCCACCATGGTACGGAGCTCCGCCGTGTCCTCCACCGCTGCGGTCCAGCTGTCTGAGGCGACCGCCCTCTCTTTTGGAAGCTGCAGAGCGTCGAGGCCACTGTCGTCGTCGATGTAGACCCAATCGGCCCTCTAATTGCGCCAGTTGGATCTCATCGGCAAGGTGATGTACTGGCCGCTGAGGTGGTTTCAAAGCCAGATGTGGAAGCTCCCCACCATGGGACCGTCGGTGTTGGGGCGGATGCAGAAGAAGTAGCAAAAAAACGGAAGGTTTGGTGCCACCCCCACGAACATTTCATAGAGATGCGCGAAGGCAGCGATGCAGATGATGGAGTTGGGGGTGAGGTGAAGAGAATGGAGGTTGTAGAAATGGAGGACGGAGAGGAAGAACTCCGAGTACGGCGGCATGACGCCCGCCAGGATTGCCCACACGAAGGTGATGATCTCGCTGCTTCAGGGCAGCGGCTTGACGCTGCCGGGGTGGACGTGGAGCGCGTCGCTGGGCGCGATCATCTTGATCTTGCCCTCGCGCTCGGCGTCAATGTTGGAACTAGGAAGGATCGCCATCGAGGTGGTGGCGAAGTGGTTGCTGCTGCGGCGAGAAGGGCAAAAGGTGCCTAAGTGAGAAGAGCCCTAGCTCAAAGATAGGAGGCGACGGCGCAAGAGTTGGCAAAGGCTGGAGTGGGTGAGCCGCGAGGCTAAGTCCCCCAATTTATAGGCGAAGCTTCGACGATTTGGCTAGCGGGGGGCGGTGGAAGCAAAACTGTCCCTGATGGAAGCATTATGGAGCCGTACCACGATCTCCATGACCGTCCGTTTCCCCACGCGTGGTGTCAGTTCCCGAAAAGACGGAGGCAGCGGAGTGACGGCCCACCAAGCCAGTTGAGCAAATAAAGTGGTGGGACCCCCCTTGATTCGCGGGGATTCCCAGCAAGGCAGTTTTATTGCCCTGGGCGTGGAAGGCATGTGTCTCTGGGTGGTCCCAGGGGCTACTATCAATGTATTCTACAGCGAGGTGTGCTCCCGCTCCACTGCCATGTGGGACCAGAGTCTAATTAGGGAGCGCCCCATACTTAGCAGCATCGGGCCTCAGCGGGTCAGTTGCTGGTCCTAAAAAAGGTAAAGATTCAAAGCCGTTTGTTCAGGACACATGCCGTCTGGCGTATAGGCGGGCGACCAGGCCCTAGGCGCCGGGCGACCAGGACATGTGGCGTCCGGCGCACAGGCGGGTGACCAGGACACGTGGCGTCCGACGAGCAGGCGCTGTGCAAGCACGTAGGGGCAGCATGTGGTACACGAGCCCCACTGTCAGGGATACAGGACGACGGTAGCAAGGAAGCTTCCTTGCTAAGGATTTCTCCGGGATATATACACCAAATTCAGATCATTCAATGCGACAGAACGGGTTTGACAAGTAGGCGGAGGTCTGACGACATTATTGCCCCCGCCCCGCTAGTGATGTTAGATACACTATGGTTGTCTCCGTATCCGTCCCGTTCGTTCCAGCTACGGTGTGACAGAAAGGTGCTCGGGGCAGGCGGGCCGCTCTGTCCTATTAGCTGGTGGGGCAAGAAAGATGGCGGCGAAGACTAGCACTTGAGGAATGATGGCTACAGCGGCAGGATCATTTAATGCACACTGTTTTGTACATTGCAGCCCGCACCAGCTCGAGTATATAAAGGCTAGGGGGTGCATCTGTAAGGGGGTTCGAAGATCGATTCGGAGATTGAATTCCCAAAGACTAGCCAGTTCACACGTTGCAAGAATCTTGAGCAGGATTAAGACTATTACCCGATCAGGGGGCCTGAATCTGGGTAAAACTTAGTGTCTGTTCTTGTGTTCTTGCATCGAAGAGAGAGGAGAGGAGCGAGCTAGCTGCACACACCCCCACTAACGAACAACTGGATTAGGTCTCGGAAAAACCTGTCAGCTAAAACACGCCGACACCTAGTATGAGCTGATGGGTGCTTATCCGAAAGAGGAATGGAAAGAAGAAGGTAGTGAGATATAAAGCGAGACTTGCTACATAAGGGTTCCACAGAGACCTAGAATTTATTATGATGAAACCTATTATCCGGTCATGAGTGAAATAGTCTTCCAATACCTAATATCTTTGGCAGCAAGTATGAATTTAAAAATACAGTTAATTAATGTAGTGACCACATTTTTGTTTGGGTTACTAAATTTGAAGATTTATACGAGAGTCCCTGAAGGAGTAAAAATCCTGAATCGAGGATATATGAATATGAATAGCGTCAAGTCGAGAAAATCGCTATATGAGCTTAAACAGTCGGGTAACATGTAGTACAACCGACCGAATGAATTCCTCTTGAAGACGTGATACACAAATAATGATGATTGTCCCTACGTGTTTATAAATAAATCCCTGAATGAATTTTCTATTTTTCAATCTATGTTGATGATCTGAATATCATCGGGACAATAGAGGAGATTTGTAAGTTGAGTACTCACCCAATGATAGAGTTTGAAATGAAAGATTTGAGTGAAACCAAATTTTGTTTGGGCCTGTAGCTTGAGTATTTGTCTACTGTGATATTTGTACATCAGACTTCCTATACCTAGAATGTACTAGAGAAATTTAATACTCCCTCCTTTCTGTTCTATAAGTCATTTTTTCACTTGAAAAAAGTCTTCAAGGACAGACTTTAACTACTAGTTTCTCTTATTATATATTGTTGATTGCTATAATATTACATATATTCAAAGCTATTTGGAATGCAAACATGTTGATATAACCTTCATCCACTAAAGATGCATATTATTTAACTAATTGTTGGTCAAAATTGATAACTTTTGACTTTTTTAAAGTCAAAATACGCCTTATGAAATGGAAAGGACTGAGTATGACTAAAATACATCCCTTGAAAACCCCCATAATGGTCATGTCCTTAAAAGTGGACAAGTATTCCTTTAGACCTAGGACAGAGGATGAGGAGGCCTTGGGACCGGAAATCCCTTATCTAAGTGTCATTAGTGCAATGATGTATCTTGTCAGTTATAATAGGCCTCATTGCTTTTCTAGTCAATTAATTGGCTAGATGCAGCGCGGCACCAACCAGGAGACATTGGCTCGGCATTAAAACTGCCTTTAGGTGCATGCAAGATGCACATGATTTTGGATTGTTTTATGAGACGAGTCCAAGACCATGGTTTATACTAAATCTCAGACTGGGTTTGTTTACCTGTATGTATGATGGTACTATGATTTCATAAAAATCTGGCAAGAAAACACTTGTGCCCACGTCCACTAACCACTCTGAGATAGTCTTCTTATATGAAGCCGCATGAGAGTGTGTTTGGCAAAGGAGGATGGTAAACCACATCGATCTAGAGTCTTCTGGCGTTGATACCATTGATACCTTCACAATTATTTATGAGGATAATGTTTCTTGCGTAATGGAAATGAAAACAGACTACACTAAGAGTGATATGACGAAACATATTTCTCCAGAAGAGTGGAGAAATTGAGCTAGTTCAGGCGAAATCGTGTGATAATATGGCACATTCACTACTAGAAAACTGGGCTAATATACCAGCACATTAGTACCGGTTGTATTGGAACCGGTACTGACAGTGGCATCAGTACCAGTTCGTAGAAACAATAGCGATCCGGATTTTTAGTACCGATTGGAGGCTGTAAAGATTGCTTTCGTAGATGGGTATAGGCCAGCTGGCATGCGGACTCATCAATACTGGTTTGTAATATGGACCGGTCATATGCTAGTTATGTGAAAGCGCGTGGGTGGGTGAGTTGGCTAGAAGAGATATGTGTGGGTCATAAGGGGGCAAGAGATGCTAGGTTCAAGTCCTGGTTCTCCCCATTTTCATAGCTTTTTTAAGTCTATATCCCTTTAGTACCATTTGTTGAACCGGTACTGATGCTTCCTTGGCATCAGGCCCGGATTACCGTTACCGGTTCAAAAACTGGTATTATTGGCCCTTACCAGCCGATAGTAAATGTCACTTTTATAGTAGTGATTTATTCATAAAGACATTGGCTAACTCAACATTCTGTAAGTGTGTTCATAGAATAGGAATGAGACGATTTTGTGAGTTGCAAGTTTTAGGCACGATAGTGAAAAAAATAACATACATAATATTACACAATACACAACCATCGTGATAGTCCTAGCCTCATTAGTTGCACAATACATCACAACATTCAATACTCTATGGATGCATGGAGCCCTTTATTTTTACCCAACTAATTGAAATGGAACAAAAGAAAGGAAATAAATTCTGACATTGACGTGAACACATATCTTGGGCTCCAGCAAAAATTTTAGGGGTGTGCATCACCGTTTCCCGACCCACTGCCTTGGCCACCACCACTCCCACCATTTTGACCGGAGCCGGTGCCACTACCATTTCCATTACCACTTACATCTTCAATTGGTCCACGAAAGGATGTATAAACTGAGCTAGATCCAGAGCCAGTTCCACCACCATACCCACTACCACTAGATCCACTATAACCTCCTTGACCTCCACCGCCACCGCCACCATTACCGCTAGCGCTGGAGTATCCTCCATAACCAGGATAATATCCTGGACCATGTTGACTAGAGCTTGAGGCCAAATCTGATCCATCACCATATCCGGCTCCATCGTATTGGCTTTTGCCACCACCTCCACCTCCGCTTACAGCACTTGCATAGCTACCATTGTCACTGCTCTCACTGAATCCACTGCCACTTCCTGACCCCGAACCACCGCCATTCGCGTAGCCACCGCCTTCTCCGCCACCGTCGCCAGTTGCTCCAGCATTCGAGCTGGCATGGGCTAATCCAACGCTCAAAAGTACAATGAAGCCCAGAGCCGTAACTTTAGTACCTAGCATTTTGTGATTTTCTTAATTACTAGCTAGAGCATAGATTTGATGACTGATGAGTGCTTAGCCGAAGACTGCAATGTATTTATACTGCCGGAGGCCATATATATGCAGTTACTACTACCACGCTCTTGCGATTGAAAAAGCACAGGCATGCATGCACTTGACCATGTTACAAATCCACCGCGGTGAATGAACAGCTGGCCTGGCTGAGATTCCGAAAAGATCTGGAGATCGTTGGCACCATTAACAATTAACAGATCATTGGCATCAATATTCAACAAACAACGACCTGGATATATATTATTAGATTTACTCCTACGTCGAATATTAGTGATAGGTGACCATAACTTAAAAGATAAAGATATCTTTCACTCATTAGGCTAATTTTTTGAGTTGAGTTGGACCAAAACCTTGATTGTTCTTGATCATGACTTTAGTTGGGTCAATGAATCAAGTGACTTGGGCCAGAGATCATGTATCAGAGTCAAGGTCGGTAACTCAAAACATCTTCTAGAGATTGCATGGATGTTGGATAGGATCTCATGTGTCATGGGGGGAGATTGTTGTGTTTAGTCCAATATTGCACATTGGTGATAGGGGCCACAATTTAAAAGGTGTAGGTGTCCCTCACCTACTAGCTTAGTCTTTGGAAATTGATTTGGGTCAGGACCTTGATTGTGACCTTAGTTGGACCAATGTATGAGATAATTTAGACATGAGACCATGTGTTGGGTTTAGAAAGAACCGAATCGTAATTAATTGACCATAAGATGACATGATCACAACAGTTAGTGTTTTGTATTGAGTTGGATCGGGACCTTATTGTGACTCCGGTTGTACCAATGGATGAGATGATGAAAGGATCGCTATGCTGCCTAGAGGGGGGTGAATAGGCGAATAAAACGAAATTGCGAAATTAATAAAGCCAAACAGTAACCAGTCGGTCGGATGTTCTGATGCAGATCGGATGTTCCGATCTGGTCCAGTAACCCCTGCGTCGGATGTTCTGATCTGAGTTGGATGTTCCGACGGGCGTCGGATGTTCCGATCCTGGGTATTCTGGAATTATCGAAAACCTGCAGAAAAACGGATTTCTCGTAAAACCAAGGTTAGATCTATTCAAGAATATTTAGAACAGGCCAACACTAATAGTAAAAACAACCAAATCAAGACCAAGACGAAAACACAACGATTTTTGTTTACCGATGTTCGGATCTTTGAAGGGAGATCCTACTCACCGTTAGGGAAGGCACTAAGCCCGGATCACCAAGACCCTAATCCCCTTACCAATGAAGCACACAACACTCACCGTCGATCACTAGTTGAATCATTTTCCTTGCGGAGGTAGATTCACACCTTCACAAACTCCGGAGGCACGCCACACAAAGATCGACGACTCACCGGCGACACCTAGCCGTCTAGGAGCCCTTCAAGCCTCCAAGAGTAACAAATGCGATGAAGAAAAGTAGGAATCGCTAAGTGCCTAAATTGGACAACTCTAATTTGTGGAGCACTTAGGTGCCTTGATCTCTCTAGATCTAGATCTCACAAGATGAACAAGAGAGAGACAAGGCTAGGGTTCTTTAGAAAGATGATGGAGAATATAAATTAGGCTCAAATCAGGATGTAAAACAAAGTCAGTAACCTTTGGCAGGTATTAGAGGAGGTCTTAAATAGGGATTCTCAAAAAGTAGCCATTGCAGCAGTTAAACCCGCATCAAATGTTCAGACCCCGTCGGATGTTCCGACCCGCGTCGGATGTTCCGACCGAAGTTCCGATGGACCCCTTACTGGATGGCATGAAAAACTGGTAGACTGGATTACCATCGGATGTTCCGACCCTCGTCGGATGTTCTGATGATGTAGATTCTGTATGAGGTGTATTTTGACTGGAAAGACTCACACGAACTTCGAGATACCTATTTTAAGCACTTAGGAACCTTTATAAGCTTATCTATTGCATCCCTCTTCATAGTACGGCATCCCTAGGACTCAATAAATAAAGATTTACAAATAAATACTAGTCTTGATGCCTTCTTGCAATATATCCACTTTTGAGGGGTACACCATCACGTTTAAACATATACCTCATGGAATAACCTGTATAACATCCGTGCACAATTCTCCAATAGAAATGTTAGCTTTATAATTGTTACTCATTAATCACCAAAATCACATAAGGGCCTAAATGCACTTTCAATCTCCCCCTTTTTGGTGTATTGATGACAACAATTATAGCTCACAAATAAATTAAAAACAAGAATATATGAAAGAGCTCCCCCTGAAACTATGGCAATAATAACAACAAGAGCTCCCCCTATATCCTTGGCAAATTTGAATCTAAATGCAATATGGCAGGATGTATCACACAATGCGAAAGAACTTAAATGACTAGCAATTCACCATTACATCATCATCACAAGATAAATAAAGTCTTACAACCACATCGTACCACATAAACATTGAGTTTAAAACATAGTTTTACACACGCTTAAACATTCAAGTTTTAAACAAAGAAAAAAAAGAGTAGAAAAGATAAACTTTTCTCCCCCTTAACATTTCTCCCCCTTTGGCATCAAGACGCCAAAAACAAAAAAACTAAAAGTGGACTACTCAATCCACTCTGGATCACTGCTGCTGGAACTGCCATCACCACGACCCTGAACATCAGCACCACCAGTGACTTCATCATCATCGTCGTTGTTGCCGCCACCGGAAGGAGGAATCCCAAATAGTCCTCGATTGTAGGTATCAATGGTAGTGTTGGGAGACTCAGTATCACTTAGGGTAGAAACCGTGAGGTAAAAGGAACAGGGACCCACACGGTTAAGATAGAATAGGTGGCAAAACTAGGCGCCATTGGAAGTTCCGACGCCGGTCGGAACATCCGACGAGACCCTCACTGGATGCCATCGGAAGTTCCGATGCTGATCGGAACATCCGATCCCCCTCTTGTTGGATTTGAAAGATTTAGACTTCAGACTCCTTGAGAATAGATAAGATAGCTCCGAAAGAATAGAGGGGAGTTCTAAGAATTGAATTTACCCATGAATGACCCGTAAGCATCTCAATCAATCAAACTAAGGTCATCCGTGAATAAATGGGATAAGAATATCCAAAGAGCCAAATCAATCAATTTATTTTATATAAAGACGTATATAGCTATATAAAATAAATAACAGGATAAAAAAAACCTTTTCAATCACCAAACAATGTATGCAATATGTCAAGCAACATTCCGAGAGTCAAGGATATTTAATTCACTCCTCAACTCACAGAATTTTCTCTCATCAAGGGGTTTGGTGAAAATATCAGCTAGTTGATTTTTGATTCTCACATGGGTAATATCGATATCACCTTTGGTTGAATGGTCTCTTAAGAAGTGGTGGCGAATATCGATATGTTTGGTTCGGGAGTGTTGAATAGGATTGTTGGCTATTTTTATGGCACTCTCATTGTCACACAAATGTGGGATGTGGTTGAGGTTAAGGCCATAATCTCTCAAGGTTTGCCTCATCCAAAGTAGTTGAGCACAACAATGTCCCGCGGCAATATATTCAGCTTCAGCTATGGATAGGGTTACAGAATGTTGTTTCTTGGACGCCCACGAAACGAGCGACCTTTCAAGGAATTGGCAAGTACCGGAGATATTCTTTCTATCCACTTTACAACCGGCATAATCCGCATCCGAATAGCCTATTAGGTCAAAGTTTGATCCTCTAGAATACCAAAGGCCAAAGTTGAGAGTGTGTATCAAATATCTTAATATTCTCTTGGCTGCCACTAAGTAGCAATCCTTGGGTACAGCTTGAAATCTTACACACATGCACACACTAAGCATAATATCAGGCCTAAATGCATAAAGATAAAGCAGAGAGCCAATGATAGAATGATATACCTTCTGATCGACATCCTTACCATTTACGTTTAAATCAAGATGACCATTTATTGGCATAGGAGTCTTGATTGGTTTAGTGTCGCTCATATCAAACTTTTTAAGCATATCCTTCATGTACTTTGATTGGCTAATGAAAGTTCATTCCTTCATTTGTTTCACTTGTAGTCCAAGAAAGAACTTCAGCTCTCCCATCATAGACAGCTCAAATCGTTTAGTCATTAAGCGACTATTTCAAAACCTTTTCTCACCAAAAAATCCTTCAGGCACTCATACCATACACGAGGTGCTTGTTTCAACCCATAGAGCGCCTTGTTGAGTTTGTAGACATGATTTGGATACTTTGTGTCTTCAAAACCCGATGGTTGCTCAACGTAGACAAGCTCGGAAAGTGGACCGTTAAAAAAAGCGCTCTTGACATCCATTTGCCACAACTTAAAGCCATGGTGAGTAGCAAAAGCAATTAAAATTCAAATAACATCTACTCTTGCTACGGGAGCGTAAGTCTCACCACAATCCAAACCTTCGATTTGCGTGAAGCCTTGTGCAACCAACCGTACTTTGTTTCTTGTCACTATACCATGTTCGTCTTGTTTGTTGCGGAAGACCCATTTTGTACCGATGATATTTTGCTTCGGTCTTTCCACCAACTCCCACACTTTATTTCTAGTGAAGTTGTTTAACTCCTCTTGCATGGCAATAATCCAATCGGGATTCTTGATAGCTTGATCTATATTTAGTGGCTCAAGGGAGGAGACAAACGAGTAAAATGCACAAAAGTTTGAAATATGAGATCTAGTAGTTACTCCCTTGTTTATGTCACCAATGATGCTTTCGACGAGATGATCTCGTTGAACACTTTGGCGTACTCTTGGATGTGCATTTGGTGGGTTGGGATCTTCATCATCACATTCACTTGACTTGTCATCCTCCTCTTCTTAAATGGCCGTTTGAGGTTCAACTTGAATTGATGAAGGAGATAAGTCATCGTCTTCGACACCTTCTTGTGGTTTGACATCACCGATAGCCATTTTCTTGATAGTCTGACTTGGTGGTTCTTCTTCATCTATCACATCTTGATCAACTTGCTCTACTTGAGAGCCGTTAGTCTTATCAAATGTCACGTCACTCGAGATTTCAACCACACCGCAGATATTGTTGAAAACTCGGTACGCATAGGCATTTGATCCATAACCAAGCATAAAACTTTCATCAAGCTTAGGAGCAAACTTAGAACTTCTAGATCTCTTAATCAAAATATAACACTTACTGCCAAAGACTCTGAAGTATGAAATATTTGGTTTGTTACCGGTAAGAAGCTCATACAATGTTTTCTTCAGTAACTTATGTAGATAGATTCGGTTGATGGCGTGACAGGCAGTGTTCACAACTTCTGCCCAATATATGTCCGAAACCTTGTATTCATTCAGCATGGTTCTCGCCATCTCGATGAGGCTTCGATTCTTCCTCTCGATCACCCCGTTTTGTTGAGGGGAGTAGGGGGCCGAGAATTCGTGCTTAATGCCTTTCTCATCAAGATATTCATCAACATCGATGTTTTTGAATTCCTTCCCATTGTCACTTCGAATTTTCTTGATATTCACTTCATATTCATTTTCAGATCTTTTCATAAACTTTTTCAATATTCCTTTTACTTCTGTCTTATCATGCAAAAAGAATACCCACGTGAAGCGTGAAAATCATCAACAATGACAAGACCGTATTTGTTACCTCCTATACTTATGTATGCAATCGGTCCAAAGAGGTCCATATGAAGTAGCTGTAAAGGTCTTGTTGTGGTCATCACGTTCTTCGAAGGATGGGGTACTCCAACTTGTTTTTCCGCTTGACATGCGCTACAAGGCTTGTCTTTCTCAAACTTCACATTTGTTAGTCCAATGATGTGATTCTCTTTCGAGAGTTTGTGAAGGTTTCTCATATCAACATGGGCTAGTCGACGAAGCCAAAGCCAACCCATGCTAGATTTAGCCAGTAGGCATATCCCAGGGCTAGGTCTATCCATGGAGAAGTCCACAAGATAAAGATTTTCCTTTCGATGACCTTTAAAGGCTATTAAACCATCACTCCTTCGAACGACATTCACACCATCACAAGAAAAGATACAATCGTAACTGTAGTAAATTCTTGTCTGAGATAATAGATTGCATTTCAATGAATCCACAAGTAAGATATTTGTAAGAAAAAGATTTTTAGAAATTGCAATCTTACCAAGACCAAGTACATCACCTTTACTATCATCTCCAAAAATAATGCTCTCACTTGGTTGATTGTAGCAATTGATTTGAGAGAACATTCTCTTCTCTCCGGTCATATGATGAGTGCAACCGCTGTCGAGTACCCAACTAGAGCCACCGGAGAGATATTTCTACAAAGTTTAAGTTTTGGTCTTAGATACCCAAATTTGATTGGGTCCTTTGAGATTAGTCACAAGAGCCTTCGGGACCCAAATGGATCTCACCAAAGGTGCATTAGTACGCTTCGGTCCAACAAGCAAGCACTCTACCAAAATTATTCTTTTTAAGAATGTAAGAGGCATTAAAAGTAGAGTGAGAAATGTGAGTCTTTGAGCTTTGCTTTCTCACAAAATGGATTGGCTTAGTGACCGGTGTTACCACAATATGCGCCTTCTTACCCTACGGTGGAACATAGCCAAGTCCAGCCTGCTTGAAGTTTTTCTCTTCTCTTGTCTAGTATCTCATCAAGTCCCTTAATCGACTTATAGATCTTTGAATACCATTTTCAAGTAGACCCTTTAGTTCCTTATTCTCACTAGTAAGATTTTGTAAAGTTGCGAAATTTGTTGCATATGCATTTACATCCACATTGTAGCATCTTGCACAACCATTGCTCGTGGAAGGAGTTGAGTCACAAGTTGCAATTGAAAGAATAGAGGTGCTCTTCAAAAGATCATCAAACTTTACTCTAAGAGTCTTATGTGCGTCCATTGCACAAATGAGTTCTTCCTTGAGTGAAGAGTTGTTGATTTCAACAGAGCTTGTTTTGGATTTGACCTCCGAAAGTTCTTTGGTCATCTCCTCAACCCGCTTCTTTTCCAATGCTAGTTCCTTCTCAAGTTGGAGGTTTCTCTCCTTTTCAAGTATGAGCAAGTCTTCTCATTTCTCAAGAAGGTCCTCTTGTTGCTCAACCCTCTCCATGAACTCGGTTAGCTTACCCATATCAAATTTTCTCATCATCTTGACCAAACTAACATGGTTCATATCATCCTCATCATCACTACAGTTGTTAGTATAAGAATTGACTAGAGATTTTGAGGATCTTGATGATACTTTAGGGCCCTTGGCCATGAAACACATTGTAGGTTCATCATCGTCATCCGTCAATTCGCCAAATAGAGATGAGATCCTTTTTGGGATAGCCATTCTAATGCATGCGACACTCTCATCATCGGATTTAGAGTTAGACTCGGAGTCGGATTCGGAGTCCCACTCCTCACCAATGTGAGCTTCACCTCTTGAACTCTCTTGTGTCTCTTACTCTTTTCTTTGTCTTTCTTCTAACTTTTTTCTTTCTTATTTTCTTCCTTGTCCTTATCCTTCTTGTTTGTGCACTTGGCAATGAAGTGTCCGGTTTCTTCACATTCATAACACTTTCTCCTTGAACTTCTTAAAGATTTGGATTTACCGGAGTCCTTCTTGCCTTTGCTATTATAACCATTTGTCGGGGATATAATTCCGGCCCATTGCCATGGCCCACTCCCTGACGGCCCAATCGAACAGCCTACCAGGGCCCAGTCCCCTGGAAGGTTCTATCAGGCCCATGTGTATCCTGCCGAACCGTTTCTTGGTTGGCACGGTGCGTAATGGCCTATGATTCATGTTTGAGTCCGACTCGAACAAGAGTTCTGCACGGCTACGTGAAGACCCGGACGTGGTTTCCCGGATTGGATCAGGAGTCGTGATCCCCAAGATTAGGAGATTATCTTGTCTACCGTAGGTTGTATTTGGCATGTATGAGTTCGTTGCGATCTCATAGTTAGCCCGGCCCGATATTTCTCGGTAGATCGGTTTGCTCCGTACTATATAAACAGGGCCCGACGGCGTTTAGAGGGACCCCCTGGCCAAGAGATTTTCGCATACTACTCGTCGAGACCTGCTGATCTCGCCAAGTTCCACCTTGTAATCCTCTTTGATATAAAGAAAGGCTGGACGTAGGGCTATTATCTCTCCCGAGAGGCCTGAACCAGGATAAAAACCCCTGTCTCCTGTTCGTTGTTGTTCGTGGTTGTTCGGCGTGTCTCCTATCTCCTCCTTGAAGAACCTTGGTTGACTTGGGTCAATATCCCAACCGTCGACAGCTGGCGCCGTCCGTGGGGACACGCAGATCGAGCATGTCGAACTCAGTCAGTGATACAGAGATACTTCCTGAGGGCTACGACTCAGAAGGACAGGATGTTTCATCCCCTGTCAGTTCAGATCGATCTGTTCGGTCTCGAACACTTTCCGTATATGGGACGGAGGTCTCCGCCTATATGGCAGAGATAGCCGCAGATCGCACTCCCGTCATTGACGATGACTACGGAACCGATGATCTTTACGACGGTTTAGATCTATCGGATTCCAAGGCTATGTCGGTAGATTCTACCTGTGGAGACACAGCGATGACACCGTCTAGCATACCTTCGCATGGCCCCCGCAGCATTAACATGGCGATGTAGGAACCTCGAGAATCACCGCGAGCCGTGGCGGCGGGCGAGGCCGGGCGAGTTAACTCGCTCGGCATCAAGACGAGATCTGCCGGCTGCGCCGCGAGCAAGGCGTCATTCGCCGCAGCCTCGGCGATTCCATCAATCATACCTTAGCACGGTTTCGCGATCGGTGTAAGCGGCGTCGCGACCCACCTCGCGTCTTGGCGCTAAGTCTCCCCAAGCGAAGCTTCCTGTTCGATCAATTCCGCGTGATCGAACTCGGTCGGGCGAGCGCGGATGGTTCAGAGGATCCGGGACCCATAGATCGAGTCGGAACGGCTCGAAGCTATAGCAACGGTCTTTAGATCCACCAATCAAGCTGATCTCGCCCGCATGGGCGATGCTGTTGCGTCTAACCTAGAGCGACTGGCTGAAGGCCTAAAGTCTCTAGGAGAAGTGAACAACTCCTTCAGGCAGCGCGGCCAAACTGCCTGAAATGATTCGGACAGCTCTGATCGATCGCGTGACCCTCGTCACCATCGAAGGATCACTGTCCATGAGCAGGCTACCCGTGGTCGCCGTCGCTCGCCAAGTCCTCGTAGTCATCGCGACCATAGGGGCAAGCGCGCACGCAATGATCACGGACGGTCCCCTCGTGAGGAGCGCGTCGTCGCGACCACGAGGAAGGAGCGTGGTGGATTGTCTCGGAGAGAGTTTCTCCAGGCCGAATCATCCCGTTCAGCAGGAGTTCCTCCGCGCAACAGGACCAACGTCTTCTCAAGACTAGGTTCTGCCGGGGAAGGTGGCCGGTCATATGCTTTGGGCTGCAGGGCTTTCTCTGACGAGCTTCGGGCTGTCCGGTGGCCCTCAAAGTTCAAGCCCGGTCACATGGAGAGGTACAATAGGACTCAGAACCCAGAGGAATTCCTTTCCATCTCGCCTGACCATCATGGCGGCGGGGTGACGAGCTCGTTATGGCTAACTACCTCCGACCGTCCTTGAGGGCGCTTTCGGACGTGGTCGTTCAATCGGCAGGAGGGTTCCATCACTCATGGAACCAGCTTTGTGATGCTCGATCGGTAATTTCGGAGCTGTTACGTGCGTCTGGCAAGGAGGATGATCTGCACGGATGATCCGGATGAGCGGGAGACCCTCCGCAACCGTTAAGCGTTTCATTAAGATCCGCAACACGATCCCGAATATCTCGGATGAATCATTGTCCGCGCCTTCAAAAGCGGAGTCATGACGAAGCGTATCACCCAGATCTCGAGATCAATGAGACTGGACCGCCAACGACCTGTTCAAGATACCGATCGCTATGCCAACGCCGCGAGCGTGTTCGATACAAAAAGGCGTTTGACAAGGGCGAGCCGCCGCCCAACCCGGTGTGGATGAGAAGAAGAAGAGCGGCGACAACCACGGTGACAAGAAGTCCCAGAAGAAGAAAAATAAAGGTGATGCGAACAATACCGTCGCTGGTATAGATAGCGCACCTCCTCCTAAGGATGGGCAGAAGAAGCCCAACAATAACTACAAGGGCAAAAAACCTGCTCAGGGAGGCGGACAATTCAAGAAAGGTCCAAGCGACCGATTCTGCAAATTCCACCAACACTACGGGCACGACATACGCCACTGCAGAACTTGGGCTGCAAAGCTCGAAGATTTCTACAGCGGCAAGGGCCCAATGCCCACCCTGCCAGAACAAGGTGATGTCGGTAAGGCCAAGCGCCAAACCGACGATGGTGATCGGGAAGATGATGATGAATATCAAGAGCCCGTGAACCATATCGCCGTCATCTTCGGTGGCTCCTCGGCTTATACCTCTCGGCGCAGCCTCAAGGAAGCTGCTCGGGAGGTCCACAACGTCGAAAAGGCAAAACCTCAGCCCGAATCGATGAAGTGGACCGAGGTCCCCATCTCCTTCTCTCAGGAGGATTGCCCTACTGGGATGACCAAGCCTCAGCGGCTCCCTCTGGTGGTCGCCCCGACCATCAGCAACGCGAGAGTTGGCCGTGTACTCGTGAGCGGCGGGGCGCTTTGGACTTGCTACGCTAAGGTCTTGGGCGAGATGCGATTCCTCGTTCTAAGTCAAGGAAGTCGCAATGCCCTTCTACGGAATTGTTCCGGAGAAGCCGCAAGCCGTTAGGCGAGTTGTCCCGCCGATTACCTTCGCAACCCAAGCAACTTCCGGACGAGTTGATCACTTTCGACGTGGTCGACTTCCCATCCGCGTATAACGCGATCTTGGGCAGGCCATCTCTTGGTAAGTTCATGGCCGTGTCCCATCATGGATACCATTGCGTCAAGATACCAGGCCCTAACGGTGTAATCACGGTCAAGGGCAATTACAAAGCTTCTCTGGATTGCGACGAGCAGTCCCTCGCCCTGGTCGATCAGCTTCCGCCGCGCGGTCCTGAAGTTCCGCAGACCAAGTCTCAGACGCCCTAGGGTCTCCTTCACCGGGGAGAAACCAAGGAAGTTCCACTGTCCCTTGATGATACTTCCAAGATAGCCACTTGGGCGCCAATCTGGACCCCAAATAGGAAGCGAGCTCATTGCCTTCCTCCGAGCTAATGCGAGATGTGTTTGCACAGGAGCCATCTGACATGCCCGGAGTCCCAAGGGAGGTCATCGAGCACAAACTGGCTGTCCGGTCAGACAAAAAGCCTGTTCGCGGAAGCTTCGTCGCTTTTAAATTCAAGCAGGATCATTAAAGATCGACAGCAAGCCGCTCACGCCGGGTTCATCCGCGAGGTTGATCACACCGAGTGGTTAGCCAACCCTGTCATTGTAAAGAAGAAAGGCGGCAAGTGGAGGATGTGTGTCGATCACACGGATCTGAACGCTGCTTGTCCTAAGGACAACTTCCCGTTGCCTCGTATTGAGCAGCTAGTCGATGCAACTGCGGATGCCCAGCTCTTGAGTTTTTTAGATGCTTACTTCGGTTATCACCAAATAAGCATCTCCCCCGAGGATGAAGAGAAGACTGCCTTCATCACCCCCTTCGCACTTTCTCGCTATCGACCATGTCTTTCGGTCTGCGCAATCTCGGTACCACGTTCCAAATAGCAATGGAGAAGACCTTCCCGAGCAATATGGAAAAAACACGGAGGTCTATGTCGATTTACATAGTTGTAAAAAGCAAGTATGCTCCAGATCATGTAAAAGACACAGCAGAGACTTTTCGTAATCTCACGGGCATCGAATAAAATTAAATCGAGAGAAGTGTACCTTTGGTGTTCGATCCGGAATGTTGCTCGGTTATGTTATTGGTTATTAAGGTATTTACATCAACCCCGAAAAAATCGAGGCCATGGAAAATATGCGAGCTCCAACTACCGTAAAGGAGGTACAGAGTCTCACGGGCGGATGGTTGCTCTAAGCAGATTATTTCCGTCAAAGCGAACGCGGGCTGCCCTTCTTTAAGGCCTGCGCAAGCACAATGGTTTCGAGTGGATGAAGAAGCCGATAGATCCTTCCAAGATCTGAGCGATACTGTCCAATCCTCCGTCTTGACTACCCAGCGGCATGGCGGCAGCTCTGCTGTACCTAGGTTACACGCCACAAGCGGTGGCGCGGTTTTGACGGTCGAAAGGGAAGGCATACAATGACCAATCTATTACGTGGCGAGTACTTCATGGATCAAAGGAACGTTACCACGAGGTCGAAGCGCTTTACGCCTTGCTCATGTCCTCCGTGAAGCTTCGCCACTATTTCCGTGCACATCAAATCTGGTCCCGACCACGTTCCCTCAGGGAGAAATCCTACTAACAAGGAATCCAGCGGGCGTATAGCTAAGTGGACAATGGAACTAGCAGAGTTTGATCTGTCTTTCGCTGCCCGAACTGCTATTAAGTCACAAGTCTTAGCTGACTTTGTCGCTGAATGGACTTGCCCGCCCAAATCCCAGGAAGCTCCCGAGCAACCTGATGAGCCTCCTTGGACCATGTTTTTTGATGGCTCGCGCACTGGACACTCGGGGGCAGGTTTTGTTCTCATCTCCCCTAATGGAGAGCAACTCCAGTATTCTATCCAACTACACTTCGCGGCGACTAACAACGCTGCGGAGTACGAGGCCCTCCTCGCGGGACTAAGAGCGTGCAAGTCGCTCGATGTCCAACGACTAACTGTGAAGGGAGATTCACAGCTGGTCATCAACTAGGTGAACAAGGAGTATCAGTGCTGCGATGACTCAATGGCGCAATACCTGGTTGAAGTGAGGAAGTTGGAGCGGCACTTTCGATTTTTCGAGGTGCTCTTCATGCCCAGGAAGGACAACTTCCTGGCCGACCAGCTATCCAAGTATGGATCCTCACGAGAATCTGCTCCGGTAGGGGTGCTCGTCGAGCACCTTCACAAGCCTTCAATCACGTCTCCAGACGAGGCAACAGAGACAGGTGGTGCTGTCTCCGTTATTGAGCGGTCATGGATCGACAACGCCATTTGTCCGGTACCTCGCAGATGGGACCCTGCCCGACGACGAAGCCGAGCGCTTCCGGCTTATAAGGCGTGCTGCTCCATACAAGCTTGTGGACTGCATCCTTTACCGTCGAGGTGCTCTGGGAGTTCTCTCCAAGTGCATCTCGCAGCAGGAGGGTGTGTTCCTTCTTAGGGACATACACGAGGGTGCCTGCGGCAACCACGCCTCCTTCAGAATGCTGGTCGGCAAAGCGTTTCGCATGGGCTATTATTGGCCCACTGCGCTGCAAGATGCCCGAGATATCGTGACTAAGTGCAAGGCTTGCCAATTTCACGCCCGGAAGGCACACAAGCCCGCCCAAGAGCTCCAAACAATCCCCCCATCTTGGCCTTTTTCCACATGGGGTCTGGATCTTCTTGGCCCATTCCCTAAGGGGTACAAGGGCTATACACACCTTCTCGTCGCCATAGACACTTTTACAAAGTGGATTGAGGCAGAGCCCGTGTCGTCTCTTCACGCCAAAACAGCTGTGCGCTTCTTCAAAAGCAACGTGGTCACGCGCCTTGGGATTCCCCACAAGTTGATCACGAATAATCGGTACCAGTTGAGCGAGCTATTCGAGAATCTGCGAGCACCGGGCACCAAGGTCTGTTCGCCTCGTGGCACATCCACGAACAGCGGAGCAATCGGCGAGCTATCGGACAGATAGTCTAGGGTATTAAACGGCGGGTATTTGCTGCTCTCAGCGAGCACAACAAGGCCTAGGTTGACGAAGTTCCTTCCGTCCTCCGGGCGATTCGCTTTTCTGACGGCGGCGGGGAAACTCCTTTCCAATTGGTCTATAGTGCGAAGCCATCACGCCCCGAAATCGTACTCGGTTACGCCTCGCCGACGAGCTCGGTCAACTTAGTTGACGATGAGCAAGCGCCTCCTCGATCTCGATCTCCTCGAAGGCACACGCGACCGGGCACAAGTCGAATGGCGCTACCGGCAAAGATCTTCCACGCAGACGCTGCCAAGTCGATTCGACCAAGGGTTTTGAAGGCGGGCGACCTGCGTTACTGCCGTGTCGAGAACCCGTCCAATGCCAACAAGTTAACTCCTCGTTGGGAGGGCCCGTTCACGGTCGTTTCCTTTGCTTTCGCCTGGGCTGCTCGCTGGCTATGGAGGACGGGAGAGAGTCGACCAAAGACTTGGAACATCGACCGACCGTAAGTTCTTTGTGTAGGTCTTCGTTTGTTTGCTTAGCCTCGCGTTTTTTGTCAAACTTCGCGCCTTAGTTCGTTCAAGTCTCTCGGGCACCATGTAAAGTTCAATCCAATTCTTAAGTGAATTCTCGCGGCCTCTGCGTCTTTTTCACTTCTTGTCTTTTGAAGACTACCTCTTTCTCTCTGGTAACACTTGATGGCTGTCCGGTCTTGCGAACTCTTGGCCCCGCAATCTCAAGGATCGTTTCCTTCCCGTATCTAGTTTCGATAAGCTCCTACACTCAAGGTTGCGTAACACGGCCTTTCCACCTTGCGGCTAAGTCTGCTCTCGTAAGCCCTCCGGCGGAGAGGCACTTCTCGCTGGCACGACCACTTGGCAAAGCTCGCTCTCGTAAGCCCCACGCGGCAGAGGCACTTTCCTTGTTCGGTTACTCTCGGAACTGCCTAACTTACGTCAACGAGCAGATTATGGAATACATCGAGCAAAGATGCAGGCGTCGCTCTTTCTCTCTACGCGCGTGCTCGAGTTCGCAAGCTTAGGTTCTCGAGCATCGTCCGTACCGGGGGCTACGGCGTCGCTCTTTCTCTTGTGCACCTGTTCGAGTTCGCAAACTTAGGTGCTCGAGCAGCTACACAACGGGGGCAGGGAGTTAGGCAAAGCGCTCTACCGGTTTTCTTAAACTTTCTAGCGCTGTTCGCTTTTCTCTTAGTTTCTGTTCGTTCTTGCCTTTTTTCTGCTCTTTTTTGCAGGAAAAAAAAGGTAAGTACTTCATTATATTACTCAAAAGTTTCAGGTACAAGGCCCTTTCGGGTTACAGCTGCGGTACTACTTAGGAGCAAGCTGCTCCTTTAGCTCCTCAACTTCTAACTTGAGGCGCACGACTTCACCCCGAAGGCCGATTCCTTCCTGAGCTTCACTCGAGGCGTTCGATCTCCTCCTTGTTCGCTATTTGCGCCGCGCCCTCTGCCGGATGCTCTCGACCTCCTCGGTCTTGGCGCCAAGAATCGATCGGTCGAGCCTCGCTCTGGTGACTCATTTTCGGCGATCTTGAGCTGCTCGTCCGGCTCCTTGACCTTCTTCTTTGCGGTGATCGCCCTCACCGTCATCCCGCGCATCTCCTCGATCTCTCCCTGTGAAGCCCACAGGGTCGAGATTTTTGCTTGGAGACCCGCGGAAGTTTGCTCTTCCTTGGCGAGCTGGGCCTTAAGCTTCTTGGCTTCCGCCGCGAGCTGGTCCCGCCAGTGAGACGCGTCGGCGAGTTGCTCTTCGAGCCACTTTGTCCGGCCCGGCTTATCTTCATGGCGCCGACCTTCCGGCTTCTTGCCAAGCTCCTCGGCTTCTTTAAGAGGGCCTCGGAGGAACGCCTCTCTTTGGTCACTCGACCTTGAGCTTCTTCGCTTCGCCTTGGTAGGCTCGGCTTTGGGCCAGAGAGGCTCTGCCGGGATCCTCGACCGAGATGCTCCGGAGGATGCTAGTACGGCGGCCCGTTCCACGATGATTCCGTCCTCGAATTCCGCCATGGTATCCCTAAAGACCTGAGGGAGAAGATCAAGTTAAACACCTTGCGATAATACAGTTAAACTGAACAAGGTTTAGCTTTGGAGTTTACCTTGCCAAGCCGATGCTTCAAACCGCGGCGCAGGCGGTCCTCGAGGCCATGCGTCACGAAGCCCCGCTTGTGAGGGATGAGACGGGTGCGTTGTTCCCGTCGCTGCCTTGTTCGCTCCTTCTTCTTGCGGGAGCGCGTCTGCTCGGGAGTAGGGGCAACGGGCGAAGCGCTTTCGTCTCCGCGCTCCCTCTCCTCTTCCTCTTTCTCTTTCGCCCGAACGCCTTCGGGCGAGGCCGGAGCCACTCTGCTGGGTGGCGCCGTTGTTTCCGCGGGCAGGACGACTTGCGCGACCTGCTCGGGGGCTTCTTCTTGCTCCCTAGCGGCTAGGGTTTCACCCTGCTCGCCAGAAAATCCCGTCGCCTCAGGCGTGAGCTGCCCCTGCGACGAAGTCCCTGGCAGGACCGGCTGCTCGGTCCCGCCCTGGGCAGCTTCCGGAGCCATCATCTTGGCCCCGCTGTCCGTGGCGCCGCGCGCTGCCTCTTCTGCCTCCAGCCGCTCCACCGCGCTTTTGAGCGCGTCGAGCTGCTCGCCGGAGCCTGGCGTGAGCAGGCTCCATGCCGCCAGCTTGTCCTTGAGGCTTGCCAGCCTTACTGCCCGCGATGCACCGTGTAGGTGCTCGGGCAGCAGCGACCGCTCGAGCGCCTTCTCGGCGTCGTCTGTGGCGACCTCCTCTCGGGCAGCTGACGAAAAAGGGATGATCGTTAAGTCTAACGCGGTCAGAGGGTTGAAAGATCTAAAGATCGATTCCTACATACCTGCCGTGGAAGGCTTGATTCTGATCTTCTTCGCTGGAATTTTTCGCCTCTTCCTCGGGGGCTCCTTGGCGGCTTCTCCGCTTTGGCCCTTGGGTGTTCTCGGCGATGCGCTCAGCTCCCTAGTAAGCTGAGCACTCCTCTCGCGCAGCGCAAGAAGTTTTTCCTTGCGCGTAACCTCCTCTTCGAGCCTCCTCTGCTCGGCGACCTGTTGGAGCCGTGCCAAATGGCCCGGGTGAGCCTGCGAGTAACGCCTAAGCCAGAGGGTCATGTTCTTTACCTCTTCGTCACTTTGCTCGGCGAGGAGGGAGGAGCTTGGTCTCTTCCCGCTGGGCTGACCGCGAGCCCGCTTGCTCTGTTCGGCGCCCTCCGTCGCCGCGGGTGACCTTTTCGATGTCTGGCGGCCGCCGTGTCGCGGCGAGCTCCGCGTAGGCTCGGCCGTCACCTTGGGCTTTGTGGCCGCCTTGGCCTTGCCCTTCTTCGCCTTCTCCTTCTCAGGCTCAGAAAGTTCTTCCACGATCCCGCCAAGGATCAACTCATCTTCCTGTGTGTTCGAGAAGCGAAGGTTAGTTTGAATAAGCGGTGCAAATCCTGCGACGCAGACGAGGGTTTGAGCAACTCACCTCGGTAAGCGACGAAAGCACGTTCCTCGGACAGTATAGGCTACCTCGCCGGTGACCTCGCTGTCCTTCTTCGCCGCCTTGAAATGGCGTCGACCCTTCGGTCACCCATGCGTCGGTGGGTTTCTCCGCCCGAATGAAGGGATCGTCGGTTCTGTTCGGATAGAAGTCATCAGTAAAGGTTGAGTCTTAAAGGCACTTACCCGTGCTCTCCCCGAGATGTCTTCCCATCCTCTATCTTGTAGAAGGATAGGGCCTTCTCCGCAGCGGACGCACCTCCACATCATTTGTGTAGTCCCGGATGATCTCCCTGCCCGCGAGCCCAAGGCTCACGAGGGAGGTGATCTTTCTCGTCAAAAACCAGTCCTCGGCGGTCATCTCCGGCCGAGGCATTGGCGTCCCCTTCGCCGGTGTCTTCCCGGTGAAGACGAGCTTGCTGTCGCTGCTTTGCTTGCTGTAGAACCACCTCACCCACCACGCACCCATCGAGTCGAGCAGCGGTGGGCGAGGGTACGGCGCGTCGTCGGCGGTGGCCCGGAGCTTGAGGTAGTAGCACCCCAGCGCCGAAGCGGCGGAGCTGCTCCTCGTCACTGTGTAATAGTGGAGGAACAGCCCCACCGGTGGATCGATGCCCAGATAGCCCTCGCACAGGTGTGCGAAGACGGCCATCTGGAGGATGGAGTTCGGATTGAGGTTCGCCACCTCCAATCCGCTGATGTTCAAGAAGGCCTCGACGAAGTCGCTCTCGGGAGACCTCAACCCGAACAGTGCGAACTGTTCGAAGTTGACAAACTCTCCCTCGAGCGGCTCCGGAGTATCCTCCTCTCCAGGCAGCCTCCAGCTACCGGTGTCTACGTGGCCCTCCTCCTCCCAGACCTTCAGGTCCTCCTCGGTCGGTGGTGCCGATGAATTTAGCCATGGCGGTTCTGTATGGGCGAACAGGTTGGAGGTGGAGTTCGGCTCTTTGATCTTGGCGAGGTTGGAGTCGAGGCTTGAGAGGAAAGGCGTGAGCAGTGGCTGGCAGCGGGCGGCTTGGGTGCTTTTATAGTCCCGTATAAGCAGCTCCGCAGCGGTTTTGTCCCGAATCGGCTAGTTTTTACCGCAGCGGCTAGGTAAAGCGGTGCTTTGCTTTCACTTCAATGATAGGGAGTTACTGTTGGAGTGCCGCTAGCGGCTATTTTTCTAGTGTCCTGACCAAGTCTGAGTAATCCGCTCGGGCAGGTGTGATTCCCTGTTCGACGCAACAGAGTTGCTCGGTACTGGTCGGGTCTGTTCGGCCCCGAACAAGTCTTGTTCGGTTGAACCATAACCTGTTCGGTCATTTGTTACATGTCTTTGTAGCAGCAAAATTTCCCTCTTTGTGACTTGGAGTCCCAAGAGGAAGACCCCACTCTAGTGAGTCCTTCCACTTGAGTCTCGGGGGCTAGCTGTCGGGGATAGAATTACGGCCCATTGCCATGGCCCACTCCCTAACGGCCCAATCGAACAGCTTACCAGGGCCCAGTCCCCTGGAAGGTTCTATCAGGCCCATGTGTATCCTGCCGAACCGTTTCTTGGTTGGCACGGTGCGTAATGGCCTATGATTTATGTTTGAGTCCGACTCGAACAAGAGTTCTGCACGGCTACGTGAAGACCCGGACGTGGTTTCCCGGATTGGATCAGGAGTCGTGATCCCCAAGATTAGGAGATTATCTTGTCTACCGTAGGTTGTATTTAGTATGTATGAGTTCGTTGCGATCTCGTAGTTAGCCCGGCCCGATATTTCTCGGTAGATCGGTTTGCTCCGTACTATATAAACAGGGCCCGACGGCGTTTAGAGGGACCCCCTGGCCAAGAGATTTTCGCATACTACTCGTCGAGACCTGCTGATCTCGCCGAGTTCCACCTTGTAATCCTCTTTGATATAAAGAAAGGCCGGGCGTGGGCTATTATCTCTCGAGAGGCTGAACCGTGATAAAACCCACATCTCTGTTCGTTCTTTGTTAAGTGGTTGTTCGGCGTGTCTCCTATCTCCTCCTTGAAGAACCTTGGTTGACTTGGGTCAATATCCCAACCGTCGACACCATTCTTCTTGAGAAATTTGTTGAATTTTCTTATAAAGAACGCCATCTCTTCCATGTTCATTTGCCCATCTTCATCATTACTGCTTGAGCTATCATCCTTTGTCTTTGTCACTTTGCTCGCCTTCAAAGCTATGCTCTTCTTCTTTGTAGATTGAGCCATCTCTTTGATGTTCGAGGCTTCTTGGTCCATCAACTCAACACTAAGAATTCTTCCAAGCACTTCATGCGGTGTGATTAAGTGATAGTTGTCTCTATCTCGAATCATTTGTACCAAGTGGCGATTGGATGGAGTAATAACCAGGAGTAAAATCTTGACCACCTCATGATCAGTTAGAGACTTGCAACCAAGCCCCTTTGCTTCATTTACCAACACCATGAGCCGATCAAACATTGTATTGTAGTCTTTTCCTTCTTCTAGAATGAATCTTCCTAACTTGCCATTGATAAGCTCGATCTTGGTTTCCCTCACACTTGATGTGTCTTCGTGAACAATCTTGAGGGTATCCCAAATTGTTTTAGTTTCTTCAAGTCCGTCAACCCGATTGAACTCATTTGGGCTCAAAGCACCAAATAATGCATTGACGGCTTGGTAGTTGCGGAAGGAGTCTCTTTCCTCATCGGCAGTGAGGTTATCCGGTTCCTTGGGCTTGAAATCCGTTTCTACAATTCTCCAAATAGAAGGATGAATAGACATTAGATACATCTTCATCTTATGTCTCTATTGTGGGTAGTATGTGCATCAAAGTGTGGCGCACGCCCAGTGGAAACAGAAACATGAGATGATGATGTTGCATCACGATAAACATAAGGAATAGCGGCCTTTTTGTTTCCTTCACTTGAAGTCTCGATCTCGGTATCGTCTTTGTTGTTAGGCATGATTCTCCAAGCTGTTAAGCTCAAAACAGGAGGTTAGGCTCTGATACCAATTGAAAGGATCGCTATGCTGCCTAGAGGGGGGTGAATAGGCGAATAAAACAAAATTGCGGAATTAATAAAGCCAAACAGTAACCAGTCGGTTGGATGTTCCGATGCAGATCGGATGTTCCGATCTGGTCAAGTAACCCCTGCGTCGGATGTTCTGATCTGGGTCGGATGTTTCGACGGGCGTCGAATGTTCCATCCTGGATATTCTGGAATTGTCGAAAACGTGCAGAAAAATTGATTTCTCGCAAAACCAAGGTTAGATCTATTCAAGAATATTTAGAACAGGCCAACACTAATAGTAAAAACAACCAAATCAAGACCAAGACGAAAATACAGCGATTTTTGTTTACCGATGTTCGGATCTTTGAAGGGAGATCCTACTCACCGTTAGGGAAGGCACTAAGCCCGGATCACCAAGACCCTAATCCCCTTACTGATGAAGCACACAGCACTCACCGGCGATCACTAGTTGAATCATTTTCCTTGCGGAGGTAGATTCACACCTTCACAAATTTCGGAGTCACACCACACAAAGATCGGCTACTCACCGGCGACACCTAGCCGTCTAGGAGCCCTTCAAACCTTCAAGAGTAACAAATGCGATGAAGAAAAGTAGGAATCGCTAAGTGCTTAAATTGGACAACTCTAATTTATGGAGCACTTGGGTGTCTTGATCTCTCTAGATCTAGATCTCACAAGATGAACAAGAGAGAGACAAGGCTAGGGTTCTTTAGAAAGATGATGGAGAATATGAATTAGGCTCAAATTAGGATGTAAAACAGAGTCAGTAACCTTTGGCAGGTATTAGAGGAGGTCTTAAATAGGGATTCTCGAAAAGTAGCCGTTGCAGCACTTAAACACACGTCAGATGTTCAGACCCCGTCGGATGTTCTGACCCGCGTCGGATGTTCCGACCGAAGTTCCGATGGACCCCTTATTGGGTGGCATAAAAAACTGGCAGACTGGATTACCATCGGATGTTCCGACCCTCGTCGGATGTTCTGATGATGTAGGTTCTGTATGAGGTATATTTTGAGTGGAAAGACTCGCACGAACTTCGAGATACCTATTTTGAGCACTTAGAAACCTTTATAAGCTTCTCCATTGCATCCCTCTTCATAGTACGGCATCCCTAGGACTCAATCAATAAAGATTTACAAATAAATACTTGTCTTGATGCCTTCTTGCAATATATCCACTTTTGAAAGGTACACCATCATGTTTAAACATGTACCTCATGGAATAACCTGTATAACATCTGTGCACAATTCTCCAATAGAAATGTTAGCTCTATAATTATTACTCATTAATCACAAAAATCACATAAGGGCCTAGTTGCACTTTCAGATGACTTGGACGTTAGACTAGGTGTTGGTCTTACAAAGAACCGGATTATTGTTGAACCATAAGACGATAGGAATTTACAGTGGGCCCTAACACGCAGAATTCTTAATTGCATGCATATTTCGATATCAACGTTAGCATCCACCGGATCTGCAGCACAATCCTAGTTTACGTTGCACAGGCGACCTCGATGTTTTCGTTGTATATTTTGACATACGTAGTAAGAACTTGATGGTAAAATACCCCAAATAATCAACAGTAAATGCAAAATTAATAAAATAATCCACAGAAAACAAAAATTACAAAATTAGCACTGGTCCGCCACCCGGGTGGTGCCACATCGGGCGCGACATGACCATTGCCGCCACCGGCGACGCAGAAGAGCCGCCACCACCGTGTGGCGAACTCTCTGCGGCCGCCCGGTGGCGGCGGCTTCATGCAACCGCCCGATGGCGGCGACTCACGACCGACCCCTAATTTGGCGTCCGTTATCGCATGCGGAAAAAAATATTAAAAAAGCCGTCTTGAAAAAGCGGTCGCGAAAAATAATAAAATAAGATCCACCGACAAAAGCGGTGTCAAAAAAATAATAAAATAATCCGCACCGACAAAATAGTGATGACTTTTTAATTAAGCAAACAAGTAATTGCATGATTTACGCTAATTAATACCGATTAGAGTCACGATGATCAAAAATTTACTCTATATATATCGCGTTACGCGTTCGTTCGTCTTCACACACGCGGCACTCTCGCTTTCGATTCATTTCACATACGCTACGGCTTCACACGCAGAGCGGCCTTCACACACGCACTCTCTCGCTTTCACCACACACACGCGAGCTTCACCGCAGAAAGCCTTCACACACTCACTCTCTCGCTTTCAGTTCTTTTCGATTCGTTCGATTCGGTATATTATTCACGATACCTCGGTTGAGGATTCATCAGAGTGTGACTTCGCTAATATTTTATGCTTTCAAATGAGGGAATATTTTGGAATTTAAATTTGATGTACTTGCTAAATTAGTGTTATTATGCACGATATGCAAGAGTTAATTTTGACATAATAATATTCTATGCTAATATTATTTGCGATGTTGTATGCTAATCTTGCCATATTAGTACTTAATATTGTATGTATATATTGATATGTGAGGGCTATCGACTATCTTGATGTTGGCATAGTATGTTGTTAATGATAATTAAACTAATCACCATCACGTAATTAATTAATTAAACTAAGCACCAAAGACTTAGGTCTTGCTTTTATTTTGTTATTAATTTTGCACATAAGCACCGTAGCACGCACCAATCTCAGAGAGCGAAATAAGCATGCACCAGATTCTGAAGGTAACAAGTACATACGATGATAGTTTAATATGACCACTTAATTTCGTATATTACGTGTAATTTACACGCTTGTTTTAATTTTTTCAGGGAACTTTGAACCGATCGATCTTATAACCGTCAGTACGCATTTTATAGTTAACATAAACTTGTTGTGTTAGGTTAATTTAAAATATGATTAGTGATTAATTAGTTACGTAAGGAGAGAAATGATGTACAAATATAATGTAAATTAGTGAATTTTTATACATGTAATATATGAATGTTTAAATTTTAATTGCACGTGCAGTATAAAATTATATATAATTAGCGACAAATTAGCGCTAGTGTGCGTACTTAAAAAGAGTGACTATATTTTTCATGTAGTAATTTTCTTGTTAGCTTAATTAAACATAATAGGAAATGAATCTATATTTTGCATGCAAATAGTAATACAATTGTATGTATTTTAGTGACATTTTACTTAATAATTAGGGTCTTTGGAGTATTAGTGGAGTTCTTTGTATTGTATGTTCAAATTTATTTACACGTATTATGTATTAAACACGTAAGCTAACATTTTATGTAATGTTTGAAATAATAGTTAAATATAAAACAAACTTATATTTAATATTAATATGAATGAACACGTGCATATTACTGAGGCGTAAATGGAGACAAAGATCGACTATTTTTACGGAGATGCACCGTGCCAATGCAAGGGAATTTTGTAAGCATGCACACATGCGACCATTTGCGAACCACAATAACATTGCCAATAGAGTCGCCAATCTTTGGCGAGGGTTATAGCTCGAAATCTCCGTATAAACCGTCATGAATACAAACTTGTTCTACGGTGTTAGGCCATGTCAAGTTCCAAATAGTTCAATGTCACGATACAAACCTGTGGCCACCGAGAAATAAGTCATCTTGGGCGTACTATGTTAATAAGGCGATAGAAGAGGGTACCACTTAGGTGTGTACGTCTTTGCTGAGGCAAGACAATCGGAGGCGGGCCTAGCAACACCGTAGAAGAGAGTGCACATGAGGAAGTACCGAAGGGTATGCGGAGGACCCAATTGGTAGTATGGCATCGCCCGATGTCGAGCCATTCGGCATGGGCACGGATCCGGATATCTCAATGGAGGAAGGAGAGATAGATGCACATGCGTTAGGGGATGATTTCAATGAAGGGGGTGAAGACGATGTCGAAGAAGAGGACGACCCAATGCCCGCCATAGCGTATTATCGCGCTCTGGATGCTTCGAATTGGGTGATCGGGGATCACTCGAATATTTCGAGATGGGGGTATATGCATAATGACATAACAGTGGGTCAAGAGTTTAGCACGAAGGATGAGGTCATACACTTCATCAGCAACTTTGGTGTCACAACACGGCGCGAGCACTCCGTGGCACGGTCCGGACCGCCGTGTACGAGGTGAAGTCGTGAAGAAGCCGGAGTGCTCATTCCATGTTCGCCCATCGCCCAAAATATGAGCACCACTTCATAATCGGAGGTACGAGCCGCACACGTGTGCGGAGGAGTTGGTGCATAATATTAGCGATAATGTGGACTCGAAGTTCATAGCGCAGATGTTGCTAATCGCTATTCAAGCCGATATCTCAATGAAACCACACTCCATAATGGCGAGGTGCGAACCGCCCGGCATGTCGATTACATATCACCAAGCATGGCGAGCCAAGCAAAACCTTGAAATTGTTGTTCGGGATTATAAGGAGTCATACAACTGGGCTCCCGTCTCCTCAAGATCTGAGAGACCAATCTCGGACATGCTATGTTTACGCCCATGAGGTCAGATATCTCCCGATGGAAGTGTCGCACCCAACCACTTCTACGATGCTTTGTTTTGGTCTTTTGGCGGTGCATAGAGGCCTTCCGGCATTGTCGCCTGTCATTTGTGTCGATGGGACATTCCTCACGGTAGGTACTATGGTGCTCTCTCGACGGCACTTGGGTTGACGGAACAACCAGATATTGCCTCTAGCATTTGCTTTTGTGGAGAGCGAGAACAATGACGGTGGTTGTGGTTTCTAACTCTTCGAAGATTCACGTTGTCACGGATCGTCCCGAGTGTCGTCATTTCGACCGCCACCGGGAATCCTACATGGTGTAACTTGTATTGTCCACGGTGATGCCCCAATGTGGCGGACGTTCGTTCTCGATGGTGCATGCGTCACCGGGGCGAACCTATACACCGCATTCAAGAATAAGCCCTAGTGAAGAAATTCAAGACAATGTGCATGTGAAAAACCAACAGCGCAAATTCAATGCGCTTTTCAATGATATTAACGAACGTACCAGGAAAATGGTCGCCGAAGAGCAAAGCACATCAGGGGTTCAAATACTAGGGGGCGAGCAAGTCAGCTCTCGCCGTAAAATTACTTTTGCTCAGTGGATAGCGCAAAAACCGGCGGAGAAATGGGCTCTCGTACATGACAATCGATGGCGCCTTGAAGTCGGGTAGATTTATTTACAATGTTAGTTTCCATTCCGTTCGATCGTAAATTTAAGAAGTCTCGTATTGCAGATACACGGTGATGACGACGAACATAGCTGAGTCGTATAATAATGTGCTACGAGGAGTGCGCGGCCTGCCAATATGCACTATCATTGAGATGATCTTTTTTAGGACAAGAGATTATTTCCGCGACCGAGAAATGGCGGCCATGCAAATCACAAGCACTTTCTCCCCTCGCGTCGAAGCCATCCTACAGAGGCGTCGACAGAAATCTCAGTTCCACCGCACGTCAATATATGACCGTATGAATAACATATTCAATGTGGACTGCAAGAGAAAGTACATGACAGGATTTAGCGCAGGAGATAATCAACAAAAGTGCCAACTTGGCCAGTATGAGGCTGTATGCACTTGCAATAAACCCCGCCTCGAACACATCCCATGCTCGCACGTCATGGCGGCATGTCGAGATCTTGCTGGCAACGATGGCACCCAATACGTCTCTCCGTACTATTCGATGAATGCAATTAGGCAAACATGGGCACCCAAGATGTAGCCAATTAATCGAGGGGATATAAAAACTCAGAAGGGCCTACCTTCCATCCATTCCCCACTACGAAGCGTGTTGCACAAGGTAGACCGCGTCTGGCGCGTTCGAAGGTGACATGGATGTTTGCCGATGGAGGAGATGGTTTGCGTCATTGTCGGCTATGTAAACAGCCAGGACATGACCGTAGGCGCTGTCCAAATCAGGGATGAGTCCTGCAATATCATTACGCAATTCTTGTATCACCGCCATATTTTAATAAAATAGTTGTATTCGTTATATCCTCACTTCTTGTTTCACCGTCAGCACAATATTATTCGGCTATCGCCACTTGTAAGTTTTAATAAAAGACTTGTATTCGCCATCCTTTGTCACATGATGTTTTACTATTTGTCGATGTAATAACTATAATATTTTCTTGCAAGATAGACAATGGAGGTTCCACAGTTCTTCTCCAAGACGGATGACTCCGCCATAGGTCGCAGAAATGGGTGCAGGGGCAATGAACAGTTTGCATGTTTCATAAAAATTATATCATATTAACATGGTTAGCTAACATTATGATATTGTTATTTGTAGATGCAAACATTACGATTGAGGGCATCACGACAAATCAAACAATTGGATGCCCGCTTTTGGATGTTCCTTGCCCGTGCCGGACTATTGCCGTGGGCACTCACTGTTAATGGGGTCCCACAAGGAAATGACCGTCTGACACCGCTACCAAGACTAGACCCGGGCCTTATCACCGCACTGGTCGACCGCTGGCGTCCTGAGACGCACACGTTCCACTTACCGGTCGGTGAGATGACAATTACATTGAAGGATGTGGCCATGCTCACAGGGTTGCCCATCTCTGGACGGGTCTTCGTTGTCAACAAACCAAGCAGGCAAACATGGAAAAATTATGTCGAAGAAAGGTGAGTGTCTACTTTTTCACTTGCAAATTTGTAATTAGTACACAAATTTACCCTATGAAATATTATTCTAAATCTGCGCAGGTTTGAAGTTGAATATAATGGAAGCGACCAGGGTGTTTCGATCTCATGGCTCGAGCACCTTGACGAGGCTGGTCCGTGTCCAGTCAATGCTGAAGAGGCGATCGTACTGCGGCATTATGAGGTGTATCTGTACTACCTCCTCGCCGGCGTCATGTTCACAAATGGCAACGGTGATCAGATACCCCTCATCTAGTCTTCGTGGCTCGAGAGCTATGCAACGAAGCTTTATTTAATGAGGACTACGAGCCGTGCAGGTTGGGGTCTGCGCCAGATACGATACATACCGGGAGTTATGTGTCATGCCATCGGTCGACCCGAATGCGATGTTTGGGGTTGTCCTCTCCTCATCTAATTATGGTCGTGGAGTTATTTGCCACTAAATCGTCCAAACACGCCATGACGATACTATCCTGTTCATGTAGACGCCGATTTGACCCCGGCATGTAGACCAACAATGGGATATAGATGGTTGCATGCGGTTGCGATGGTGAGAGAATTAGTAGGCGTAGGCGTCTTACACGCGGTTTGTGTCGACCTAGACCTTCCGGTACATGACCAAGTTACGTGGGAACCATTACGCCATCCGGCAACCTATGATATTGCCACGGGGCTTGCGGCTAGCGACGTAATCGAGAGTGTAGACTATTGGATGACGACACATTATCTAGTCTGCATGAATGCCGTCGAAGGATACTCGCGGAACGCGTTCAACGGCAATTTGGCTACCGCAAACATTTCCACTTCCACCGCCGGCATCCGCAACTCCCATGGGTATGCATCATAAGTTAAATATTTGAATATATTTGTACCACTCATAATATAGCGTACAAGTGTTTTTCAGGCTTAGTTCAACCGGCGCAATCGTGATTGGGCCCACGCTGACGCCCACATCGAAGCGGTGGACTGAGTTATCTTGACGAAGTGTGGTACCACGATGGAGCCGCGCACGATGATATTTGGGGTACATGGAATGGTACCGCCCAAGGACCGATGTCGACTATGCGATACCACGAGCAAAGAAGAAGACCGCTCGACAACCGTGAGGGTTATGCCCAACGAGTCCATGTTCGCACGACGGCGCGCTCTCGATAGTTTCATCTATATTATGTACTTCATACCTCCTTCTGAATACCATATGACATGGTTGATGCAGACACAGGAGGCCGATTCGTTGCATGGCCATGCAACGGAGCTTGTATCGCAAACACAGCGGACCGGCCAATCTTCTTCAAATTCATTGAGGGCCCTCATTAGAAGGGCGGGATCTCGGCTTACGGGAGCGATTAGGGGGGTCGGCGGGCATAGATCGCGCACAGATCGCGAAAGGGATACCCCGATCCGAGAAGAATCAGTGCACCGCATAACCGAGTCACCACCTCCTCCAAAGTCTGCTGCTCTGCGAGATCACGACCATGGACAAAGCGTACACCACGGGTTCGATTCCACGCCGACAATCTCAACCTCCCGAGCCTCTACATCGACACCCTTCCAACACAAATACCACCATTCTTCAACTCCAAATGGGCCAGTCACGAGGAGGATTGATATTAACGTAGCGCCGTCTTGAAACCTCGATGACTATCGCGAAGACACAAGATACCCAATTTGATGCAAATTGGGCAAACATGGAGGATCAATGCTTGGATAGTGCATTTGCATCCAACCTTAGCTTTCAAGATATCTTGGGCGGATGCAACATTCCTATACCAGATCCGACACAGCCTGGGGGGTCTAACTGGCAAACTCCCCATGGGGTCCCTTCAAATTTGCAACACGGGGAGCAAACCCCCTATGCGGTCCCTCCACAGGTTGTGCACGCCAAGCCACCCTTATGAACAAAGCATGATGGGGGTTTTCCATATTTTGGTGGAGTCACAGTGCGCCATAAGTTCACAAACTGGGTATATCCCAACCATGGACCAAACCGATGATCAAATTCGGTTTGGACCTTCTCAGTCAGCCGGACAACAGACGTCTGATCCACACGACCATTACACCCTAAGTGCATACACGACAAGGGGTCGTCGGCGCTAAGTGTAATAATGTAATTGATGGACTTATGTTATTATGTGCATTCGGCGGTTTGGCCATGAAATTATTCTCCATACAATTATTAACATTGCATTGACCATTATGGCGATTAGTGACGTTGCATTTACTACTACTTCGCACTTACCACATGCCGTTAACAAGTCTATGCACGACACGCCTATTCACATGACAAGATTCACTTTACGTGTATTTAATGTTTTATTTATCTCATAGCTTCTAACTCTACAAAATTTAGTTTGCCGTACAAACGACTATTAACACTTGCTAAAATTTTAAATTTGCAATTTTGTAAAATTACATACAATTTTGAGTTTTAAAATGTATATTCACATGCTTATACATGTATCAAATTTTACTTCGCCCATATATTTATCATATATATTAAAATTATAGGGAGAAGCTATCCGGTCACATGTGTATATAAATATATCTATATTATACATATATTATAATGTATATATGCCATATGCTATCCGGTCACATGTGTATATAAATATCATACGTACATGCAACGTGGCATGGGAGAAGGTCCAGTCGCTTGGTCTTCGCCTCGGTCGATCAACGGAGCAAATTGAGCGGAAGGTGCAGCGAGAAGCGTGTGCGTGTGTGATCGTGGTTCATGAGCAAATTGTCATCTTACGAGCTCACTGCACTGGAAAAATTGTGGGAGGCTTTCTTCGAACGAAACCTACCTCCCAACGTAAATTATTTTACACATGCCATTTTACTAATCAATTATCAATAAAATTACACGCCACCTACTACATATTTTTGGACAACTATAATAATTTAGTATATATTTATCATATATTTATATTAAAATATAATATTAGTAATAACTCGTGAATCCCCAATCGAGGTATCGTGAATAATATACCCGAATCGAACGAACTAAAAAGAACTGAAAGCGAGAGAGTGAGTGTGTGAAGGCGGCTCTGCGATGTGAAGCTGCGCGTGTGTGAAATGAACTGAAAGCGAGAGTCTTTGTGTGTGTGAAGAACGAACGAGCGTAACGCGATATATATAGAGTAAATTTTTGATCATCGTGACCTCTAATCGGTATTAATTAGCGTAAATCATGCAATTCTCGTTTGCTTAATTAAAAGTCATCACTATTTTGTCGGTGCAGATTTTTTATTATTTTTTTGACACTGTTTTGTCGGTGGATATTATTTTATTATTTTTTCACAGACTATTTTGTCGGACGACACTTTTTTTCCCGCATGCGATAACGGACGCTGGAATTAGGGGCGGTCGGGGCGTGAAGCCGCCGCCACCGGCGCGTCAAGAAGAGCCGCCACCACCCGGCGCGGCAAGAGAGCGCCGCCACCGGGTGGCGGCAGCAGTCATGCGTCGTCGGTGGCAGTATCAACGACTCACAAGATGCCGATGGCGGCCGCCACCGGGTGGCGGGACACGAGGATATTTTGTAATTTCCTTTTACAGTGGATTATTCTATTAATTTTCTATTTTACTGTTGATTATTTCGGGTATTTTTCCGAACTTGATGCTTCCAGAAGTTGGTTGATCTAACGCACAGTGAAAGTGAATCCTAGTTAACCTCCATAAATTCATGCCAACTTTTTTTTGAGGAACAAGCAGGAGAACTGCCTTGTATTAATTCAGTAGAAAAGTTACACGGTCAAAATTTAGGGGGGAGGTTTAAACGCATTCCCCCCGAACACATGATACAAGTGAAATTAATTTATTATAAAACGGGCGCCTGCCGCCCCCCAAAAGCGCAGGACCTCCATGAGCAATTGGAAGAATGTCGTCAGCGATAGCTCCTTCGAGTTGAAAATACGATTATTCCTTTCGAGTCAGAGATGCCATAAGGTTGCTAGCACGATAGATCCTAGACCCGGGCACTACTAAAGAACGGACCTTCTATCCCGGCACATCAATCTCGGTAATCTACAAACCCGAATTGATAGTGGCATCAATCCCGGTTCATGGCTACTAGGCCAAAAGCACAATTTTTCGTCCACATTAGTCCCGGTTTATGTTACAAACCGGGATAGAAAAGAGATTTGAAAAACAGGTACATGCCAGCTGGCACGGGCACAAATTAGTCCCGGTTCGTAACACGAACCAGATCGAAATAGCTTTAGTCGGTTAAATGCGAACCGACTAAAGCCTCGTTTCAGCATAGTTCAAAAGGAATGCATATCCTAGTTTAGTAAATACGCGTGGCTGGGTGGGTTGGTTAGATGGGTGAGTGCAGAGTCCCGTGGTAACAGGAGGTTCCAGGTTCGAATCTTAAGTTCGCCATATTTTTTAGATATTTTCTATACCGTGGTAACGTTGGAGTCTTGAGTTTGCCATATTTTTTAGATACCTCCAGGTTCGAATCTTAAGTTCGCCATATTTTTTAGATATTTTCTATACCGTGGTAACGTTGGAGTCTTGAGTTTGCCATATTTTTTAGATATTTTCTATACCGTGGTAACGTTTGTGTCCTGGTTGAGAAAACCGGTTTGGCAACCGGGACTAAAGCCAGTTGCCAACCGGGATTAAAGGCCCTTTCCGTGGTAGTGGGGGCAAGGTTGGGTTGCAGGATGTCCTCGGCCCACCAGGCAGTGAGATCATCAGAGTGTGTCCACGCAGAGCGGGATCATTAGAGTGTGTCCACGCAGAGCGAAGAAGGCATGGGGCGTTGAACTTGGAAGCCAAGAGGTTCCAGATGTGAGAGGAGAAGGGGCACTCGAGGAAGAGGTGTTCCGGGGTCTCCAGGCATCGGAGGCAAAGGACACAGAAGTAGTTATTCGGTAGACCCCTACGCAGGAGGACATCAGCAGTCATAATCCTCCTTAGGAACAACGTCCAAGCGAAGAACTTGTACTTGGAGGGCGCCCATTGCTTCCAAATTAGCGCAAGTGCCTTCGGATATGTCCTTCCAACGAAATTCATGTCAACTTACTAAACAATGATCACGAACTTCACTCCTCACGACGGAATCACACCGCAACCACCACGAACATGATCGCCTTCCATTGCGACTACACTTGAACACCATCCAAATCTCATCACACTACTTCGTTCGCGAGAGTTGAAGCATCGGAGGCTCTCACGGCCTCATGTCTTTCTCTTTCGCCATGCCTCTCGCCACGTCGTGACAACGAAGGTGCCCTCTTGATACATGCACCGTTGGGCTGCGTCGCAACCACAAAGCTTATTTTCACAACCTCGCTCTGATACCAATTGTAGATTTTAGCTTAAGATCAAAGCTTCAGAATAAATTCACATCTTAATGTCGTTGCTTTGTATCGCTCATCATTGGCTTAACTCCTGTTGTATGTCCGGCAACGGTGCAACTTCGCCGAGATCAATGGCTAGCAATTGACAGCTTCAGGATCAATAAATCTTGTGAAGGTGCATGCCTTTAACGTACAAATACAACTAACTACATCTAGTATACGTACTTATTTGTATAGATATAGATGAGATCTGTGGCAGGAAGATCTTGGCTAGAACGATAAAAGAAAAAATATCGCAAAAAGATGAATTTTGGTGGTGCCTCAATTGTCACTTTTTTTCTGGCCTCTGACCCTTTATTTATAATAGTAAAATTACAAGACTCCTATTTAAAGCATTGTTAATGTTTAGACCTCTTTTCAAGTGCTCTCAAATTTGCTACAGTAATACGCCAACACAATGATCTTGTACTTCGATATAAACTATAAAATCTAAATCCTATTTCAACTAGACTTGTTCTTGTTACAAAAACTAGTAACTCATATTGAATTTTATCAAGATTAATTCAAACATGATGCATCGGATCCTTAATTACTGTCAGCACTTGTCCCAAACTCCAAGTTCTCGATTTCTCTGCCTAAAATAACCTACAAGATTTCTCTGTTGAACACAGAGCTAGATGCTTGCTTAGTTGCTTTGTTTTACGCAGGTGCATGAAGTAGCCCGGGCCTGTGGACGTAGACCACCGTGCTGTTCTCGAACTGACAATTGACCATGCATTATTTTTCTTCGTTTGATTGATAATTATCTCCTGACCTTTTAATTGTCACATGGCGCCATTAGTAGGGCAGTTGAGATCATACATCTAGAACCTAGGGGCCGGATAGCAAGGCTCCGCCTGAGCTGCTTAAGGCTTAAGCTTGGCTTGATATAGGTTTGATTTGAGATTGACTCACTCTAGGATCGATTCAATCTCGAACTAGTATAGCTAGTCAACTGGACATGCAAAGTAGGCCTATAGAAAATAGATTTACTAATTGTTACAAAAACGGAGAAGATTACAGTCGATTAACTTGCCTCGCCTTGGCGGCTTGGCCTGCTTCCTCCTCTCCCGTACCTTCCTCTATAATCTCCTTCCACCAATGAGAGGTTCAGGACAGGTTTGGATTGTGGTTCAAGTAGACTTGTTCATGGGCGGCCTGGCCCGGCGAGCCTGGCCCGACCCGGCCCAAAAAGCCCGGCTCGACCGATGCATCGGGCCGGGCTTGGGCTCAAGAAAAATGTGATAAGCCGTGGTCGGGCCGGGCTTTTGGGCTTCGGGCCAGGTTCAGGCCTGAAACCGAAGCCCAAAGCGTCGGGCCGGGCTCGGGCTTGGTTCCACGCCCGGCCCGATGATCAGGCCTAGGTTCAAGTTACCCAGACTCCCATAAAGAGATGTCAGTGTCCACTGCTACAGAACACAAGGCCCTTTCTCCTGTTGCACATGTTGGTTGAGGAGGAGCTGTATGACGACCCTACGCATCATGGCGCAGTCAGGATTTCAATCATGAGAGTGCCATATAAAAATTCAAACGTAACAGCGATTGATTATCACTTCCTTGCATAATCCCTTCCCCTTGCTCTTCCAGTTCTATCGTTGGTTTCTTTGCAAAAAAAGAGAGAATGTCTTGATTCCTCTTCATATCTCCCAAATTGGCAAATCCAAACAATGAGAAATTTGAATCTGAATCTAAATCCTATAACAACAATTCAAATAATTCGATTACTCTAACAGTGGCAGCTTCTACTTAGGGCAGCACCGCAGCAGGAGCTCCTAGCTGCAAGATAAGGCTGGGGGCCGGGGGGCACCGGCGGCCCAGTACCATGACGAGGCAGGGCGGGGAGGCACCGTGGCTAGGGTTGGCTCCGCTTGGGGCCTTGGGTTACACACTCGCACGCCTCCTCTCGCTCTGGGCACTGGGGCCTTGGGGACTGGGTCACAGGGGCCTGGGGGAGAGGGTCATAGGGGGAGGGCTGAGTGGGGGGTCTCCGCCCATGCTACGCAAGTCAGTTGGCACACCGCACTGGTGTGCCAGAAGCCACCATCATGCGCGTGTGGATCCGATTAAACGAGGTGGGGGTGGATTGAGGGCTAAAAATACAAATTGGAGGCTGGGGACACGACCATGGCACGTATCATACAGAGGCATGGTGGCAACGTAGAAGTAGGTGGCGCCACCTTGACCTATGGCAAAGGAGGCGATAGCGCGAGGAGAGAAGCGAGTAGTTGGAGCGAGGCAGACCATACAGTTGGTATATATATAATAAATAATAGGGTACAAGTGAACCGATGTGAGGCGCTGCCGGTTCGAGTCCACCAACCTATAGTATTAACCGATACAACTATAAGTTATTCACCATAAGTTATTTCACCAACCGGTAGTGATAGTGGTTTGCCACATGGGGGGAAATCACTTGAGGATTTAAGAACCGGTAGTGATGTGCGAGTGCTACAAAGTTTCATTGTCTTCCCGAGTCTCTCATATTCATTTCCCAAGTTTTTTCCCCAATGCCCAAGCATGGAACCCTTCCTCTTCCCCTTCACACTCCCCGACACGTCGAACATCGAAACCTGGACACAATATGTCGAATATCTCCAATCGCTCCTTTATCTCCACGATTCTGTATATGCTGGCGATGGCAAGAACTTGCCACATTTTTCTAGAAAAATCCCATCCACCTCCTCCTCCTCCATATGAATTCTCCACCGCGGTACCCTCATCTCTTCTTTGTCCTTCATGGTACATAGACGTGGTGGTTGTGGCGCATCCACAAGTAATGCACGACTGAATGGGACGTTGCGGGCCATACTGCCCCCTCCGCCGCAGCCGCAGCCATAGCCACGACGCCACCTCTATCGCGGGCTTCCTCCTTTCGGGCTAGTCACGTCGCGCCCTACCACACGAGCCACCACCGCCTTAATGCCGTCACGAAGGTGTCTCCAACTTGGTTCTTAGTGCCTCGTTTGGTGCCTCCCCCTCCAGCTCCCCTACATCCTCCTCTACCACCATCTTCGACTCTGGTGGTGCTAGAGGGCATCCCTATCATTGGGTTCATCGGTGAGGACTACCGATGCGAGTGTTGGTTCAAGCATTACCCGGCCATCCTTGTCTTGTATGTATCCTCAGAGAGTAGGAGGAGTAAGTCTTAGAGGTAACAACTACAATGTCGGGTCCTTGTATTTTTATAGTGATTCATATATGTTAAATAGTATGTCAAATGCCAAAATGCTATGTGAAATGTCATGCTAAATGCTACGTCAAATGCTATGTTTTGTGAAATGCAGTAAGTCACCATTGAATTTTTCATGCGCTATCAAATTTTATGTCAATTGCTGCACCAAATGCAGTGTGACATGTTTTGTGAAATGCAATAATGCACCTTGAGAGTCAGAATCCCATGCACTAGTCTCTGGATCGGTATACTAGTGCGGAAGATCACATAGCCGATACAAGCATACATCGATTAATCATAATCCCTGAATATTACATACCAAGTTACGCCCTTAGGTGAATTTAGTAAGGCGATTTTCAGCAGCCATATGTTACAAAACATTATTCAGAGTATTAGCAGCTTTCCCAAAATATGTACTCAAAAGAATCTCCTATCGGCTAGATGCCTTCCAAACGACCGGAGCAACCCTTAAGACTCGTCAGGTCCACCGAAATCCTGTCCATCGTCTTCATGGCAATCGTACAGATCCTCCTCGATTCCCTCTTCTAAAGAATGTAAGTAGGCGAGGTCAGCGTCATCCACGCTGACTAGTTAACACTTCCCATAATGCAATTAGTGTATAGAAGGCTTTATTTGGGGGAAGGGGTTATTTTATTTGCGTAAGGTCAGTTTTTAAATGACTTGAAAAACTTCCTAAACTAGCATCATGTATTAGTAGTCTTATTATCTCAAGGGTTTAGCATCGAAACAATACATCCCAAGCCCACAACTAAACCACCGACACTTTTGATCAACCCTGAACAGACCAAATCTTGACCAACATTCACTTGATATCATACTTCACCAATCCATACTTCTTATTGCCCCCAACATTTCCTAGATACGCCATCCTTTCAAGATTTGGCAATCCTATTGTAGACCACACTTGTCATGGCATGCCCGCCTCAGCCTAGGGGGTTGCTAGCCCTCACTAGCCGAGCGCCACCCTAGGGAAGTGTGACCTTTATCACCCTCGGTGATGACCTATGCTGGTCCCTATCGAGAATGGTCCCATAGGGACTCCGCAGAGCGCTCACAGCTGGCGATCCAAGACCCGTACTCCGCGCAATGGCTATGCGTTGTGTTGGAACTATCCCTCAGATGGCAGCGATCTCCCCGCTACGCGTGTTCTTCTAGGCTCCTCTTGGGTAAGCCCTGGCTAAACCCAGCACTAGGCACCCTGTGCCTTAATCATCCATCATGATATCATCTAGGGGCAACTCACCATTCAATTACCTCTACTTCCACGGTCATCGACCTTGCCATACATGAACTATCCCAACCAACCGACCAACCTAGACCGACATCCCGCATAACCATACGCTCAACCACATTCAACCTAACATGCAACTAATAGCCCTAACTGTCACATGTCATAACAATTTCAATGAAGGAATGAATGACCGGTGAATATCGGTTCAACGTTCCGTGGCGATTTTCCAGAAGATTTGTTTAAGCCTAAGCCAATCTAAGCAGGTTTTACCCATTAGGTACGGTTAAAGTGATTATAAGATTAATCTTAGACTAACAAGGGTAATGACAATCAATGCAGCCATGAAGGCTAAACAATTCAAGGGCAGGCATGTATAAGTATTACATGATTATCGATTAGGCAGATTAATAAGCATGCATTTTTAATAATAAACAATATAGTTGGCAGAAAATTGGGTAATGAACATGATATTAGTGATGTTAATCCGCACTAGCGAAAGTCATAATCTCTCCCTAATACGGACAAACATCTAAAGAGTAAGTGTTAACTCGCCTTGCTCAAGTGGGTGGTCCTCCTCAGCGTCTCCGAACCTCCCCATGTGATCGCCTACATTTAAGCACACATACAATCCAATAATTACTTACCGATGCAAGCAGAAAACATGATACATGCACGTGCTCTAGGTTTTACCTTCCACACTATTATATAGGATCGGTTAACAAAGCTAAGTTTCGTATGATATGCAATGTATGCCCTGATGCACTTATTAAGTAAGAATATCATTTTATAATAGCCTAGCTATACCCCAAAATACGCTTTCATACGATCGTAACAGTAATCGAGTGTTTAGGGTTTTAAAGCGACATATGATGACGACATGTCGAATTACGACCTACAAACAAGGTTAGGATTATCGGAGTGCGTCTTTTCTATGTGCTCCTAAATACAAGTGAAATTCTAAGTTATAACGTATTTTAATGCATTTTCTAAAGTCCATTCCCATTAGGTTCAATATAGGATATATTACCTCTCAAAAAAAATATAGGATCTATTAAGATTTGTGGATAATTAGGAATTTAATTTCCCTAATAAACAAAATTTGGCAAGAATATATTTTGTAGATTTCTCTAGATATTAATGTCCTTGTAACCCTTATTCTAACTTCTTATAATTTTATAAGGTCAGACTCATTATTTATTTTTACTAAATTCACCTTAAATCTAGTTTAAACATTTTCTATATAAGAAGTCTACTATTTTAACAAAACTGTGCCATTCTCCTATTATAGTAGTCGTTTTCATAATTTTATAAAATCATAAATGACTTAAGCTATTTATTAAATTTTTTCAGATTTTTGGGAGCTTCTAACTATTTTAGATAAATATTTAACCATTTCTGGAATTAATTAACCAGAAAAATTGCTGGAAAATGATTAATTCGCTTCGGGCCAACCCAGCGAATGAGCCGGCCTAGCCTCGGATGCAGTCTATGGCCCATTCGCGCGCGCGCCAGTGCCGGCCTAGGCGGCTACGCCAAAGGCGTAATTTTGCAAGGCGCCAATGCAACGGTGCAGGCGCCGAACCCAGTGCGTGTCCACTTAACCTGACCAGTGGGCCAAGGGCCTACTGTCAGTGGCTCAAGACCAACGAATCACAACACGCGCTCGGGGAATTTCCTAGCAGGTGGGGCCTGCGTGACAGCGACTGAGCTAACGAGTGAATGCACAGCGCGGGATCGACGGCTGAGGATCATCGTCTTCCTCCGAACGGGTGACATGGCCGGCGGCGGCGGCGAGCGACGCGGCAGCGTGACAACTACGCTCCGGCCGAGAGTGTCAGCGTTCCGGCATCACCATCCTCCTATGGTCCTAATGATGCCCTCGTCGAAGCCGGAGGCCGCCGGACTCGGCAGCGCGACGGTGGCGGCGAAGCCCAAGGCTCGCCGGAGTTGCCCGCACTCCCTAAGGATCTATAAGCAATGAAAATGAACAGGGAGCTCAAGGAGGTACCAATGGTGCTCACCGAGCTCACGGACGAGCGCGTGGAGGAATGGAGGCAGCTGGAGACGAGGAGCCCCTGTGGTGACACGACAGCTCCGAGCGCCTCCGCTGAAATTGGTCGAGACGAAAAGGATAGAGCAAGGTTTAGTAGCTCGGGACGGAAGGAATTAGCCTTAGGTTCGCGAAATCGACGGGATGATCTCTGGCGCCAGCGTGGTGAGATTTGGGGAAAATGGGAAAAAGGGCCCGGCGAGGACGCTCACGGCTTTATAGGCGCGGGGCAAGGGTGTCGGCCCGATGACGCACGCAACGGCGCGGCGACAAGACGGGTGTGGCGCGCGGAGCGGCAGGGGACGGCGTGCCAGAGAGCGGTGCGGAGTGGCGTGACCGTCACGGGCGTGTCGCGCGATGATGGCGTGCGCGGCACGTTCAGAGCAGTGTGGAGCAGGCAGTGCGGCGGCAGGGCCACCAGGCAGGGGAAGGGAGGGAGAGAAGAGAGAGAGAGGAGTGGAGCCCACATGTTAATGCAATTTCAACCGAAATTTGAAATTCAAGAAAATTTTGAATTAGCCCCAAATTTGTGATGTTACAATGCTATGGTTGCTACGAAAGCCAATGTGCTCCTCGGGACACACTATTCACAGTGAGCCAGCCCACTCGAGCTCCCGCCGGTGGATAAGTGGAACCGAGAGAGCGGGTGAGGTTGAGACTTGAGACTTGAGAGAGAGGCAGTGGCATGGCCCACCAGTGCGGCAGCCATGGCTTGCATAGGGCGGCGCAACACGTAGACAAGGACGGTTTCTGGCAATGGAATAGAATTGACATGATTCAGTGGATTGGGTTTTGAGGTGCTTGCATCCCTTGCTTCTGCAAATGAGAACACAGGCGGTGCAAATCATTAGACTATGGTGACTAGGTTTGTAAGAGTTTTGGCTAGAGTTGAAGAGGATTTAATTTGAGATTCAGAGAGGTAACAAATAAATCTAGCCATCCATATGTTACGGATAGGACCAAAATTAAACTTTACCTTCCCTATCCTTCATTCTCTCTACTCTGCACAAACAGGTGTCAGGTGTGAGTTGCATGATTGTCGAATGGTGGCATGCGAGCATGCAGCGAGGTTGATTTGACTATGGCAGCCAAAAGGTGGCGGCAGGCAAGCGGCATAGTGGTGCTTGTGCAGGTAGCCCGAGGGGTGCATGTGGCTATGGCAGATAGCTAGATGGTAGAGCACAGGTAGACAATGCCTATCATGGGTTGTGATGGTCAAATGATGGGGACTAGAACTATACCACCATTGCAGTAGCCGGACATTGGTGTGCTAACTGCTAACGCTATGGCCGAATATACTTGTACTTCACTAGTTGTGTAGGCGGACCCATGGCCCACCGAGTTTGCATTACATTAAGTTATGTTTTTAGCAAATACAAAGATTACCACAACATAATACAACGATGATCATTAAATCAAATAAAATAGGTCAATCATATGTTTGCAAACGTTCAACAAAATCAATCAAACATGGAAACAAATATATGTAGATATCCCATTAAATTCAACCGACAGTGTACAAATAATTTAGCACAAAAAACATAATATATAAAACCAAATGTTGTAATATTACTGCAAAAATTAAGAAAATAGGAAGATAGAACCTCTAATTTGGTGATAGCTTCGAACTCTTGACTATGAAGAATAGATCAAAAGCATAGAACTATAAAATTCCTAGATACAATCTAGTAGAGAACATAGTCCTAAAATTTACTAAGAAATTGCTAGAACAACTCTATATCCAAGTAGGAATTCCACGCTTTTTTATAGGGAAATAGAGGAGTTGCTCTAGTACACTGGCACTCCTAAGGAAAATATTTGTTCCCACTGGTGAACGCATATGCAAAACCACTGGTTGATACAGGGAAAATCCATCTCACAACCTAAGAGGCAGGACAAAAAAAACCACTGGTTGATACAGGGAAAATCCATCTCACAACCTAAGAGGCAAGACAAAAAATATCTCCCTCCTTTGATTATCCTACTTTCTAAGCGTTCTAGTTTCTCAATATCTAGAAGCTCATCGACAACGCAATGCTTCCATATGCAAGCATTCAAGAGAAACAGAACTTGGAAGAGAACGAAATATTGACATTTCTAAAAGAAAACCGCACAGTGACATGGCTATAACATTTTGCTTTGGTTATAACATAATGCAAATAACTATTTTAGGAAAACAACTCACACTGTATATAAAGATTTATTTCGGTTACAACACATCGGTCTGAAGTTCGCATTGCAGGTATGTCAAGTTTTTTGAACAAACTACAGGAAGCAGTTGGCTGTGTTTGTTGCTGTATGAAATACCTTATGATTCATAGGTCCATGCTTCCATAACCCACACCGATCAGACCGGCCATGAAGGCATAGACACCATTTTTTGCAAGAAAAGAAAGTGGGAACATGTAAGATTCAGTAACAGTTTGCATTGAAATACAAAGGGAACTCACCAACCATCAAACGGTCAGCAACATATATAGGTGGTCCCACTTCCATAGCAATAATTCTGCAAACTAATATAGCAAAGACAGTATAACTATACTGCCAATACCAAGCTAAAGAAAATAGCTAAACAAAAAGAACAATAGAGAGTTGCCATGAATCAAAGTCTTCTAAAGATCGCTATACCGAAGGCAACTCTATACCATGGATGTGCATAAAAATGAACAAAGGCCTCACTTTCAGATAGTTGAAAGGAATAAAGGAAAAGCTCTTGGTGCCAAATGAATCATGGTAACTCAATGCTGCCTATGACCACATGTAAGCAGGAAACTTAAATCATGTAACCACTAACCAGTTGAAGTTACCACACACTAAGATCGTTTCCAAACGGTCACATGCATAAGAATAGGGAACCATATGTATAATAACCAAAATCAGTTGCTTGTAATTGCCTCCGATTTGTATCCAATTGATCTTGCTTGTAATTTTCATCTAAGCAAGTGAACTATTAGCATATTTTAGCAAGGCAGCATGTAAAATTGTTAAATTTAATATACATTAGCTAATTGCAGCCTGAGCATGAGATTACTCCTAAGTAAAAAAACAGAAAAGGCGGCATACCTCACGGTGTGTTTGGTATGTGCGCTTTGGCCAAAACAAATCCATTAAATTGTGCCTGAGGACCGAAACCCATCAAACACAAAACCAACAAAAATAACACCTAGGAAGAGCCGAAGAGGAGCCGCACTGGCCAGGCACCGTGGGGAACCGTCGACAAAGCTGTCGAACAGCGCAAAAGAAGATTTCATAAGAAACTCTAGGAGCAGTACACCATGGGGAGAGATATCATAAGCTAGGTGAAAACAGCTATGCCCCCTTCTCCCCAATTAAACAAAGATAAATGCAATGGTCATGAAAATAATTAGCTTGCATAACGTACACCATAACAGACGCATCAATAATTTTGGAACCACTTTTAGCTATGCGTTGCTATCAATGGCCAGTTCTATTCTTTGAGCTAACCTGTGAATCAGAGCTTCCGGTCCTATTGTTCCTCAGAGATGAAAAGAGTTACATCTAGTTAGCTTCTTCGCCTTCCCGTGCTGGCTGTGGCCACCATTGATGTCGCCCTCACGGCCGCGGTTCTTCTTCCATGGCCATCACCAATGACTGTGTAACGCGTGGACGTGTCGGTAGTTGCCGGCGGTCGCGGTTCGTGTTTCTTGCATTTTAAGATATCAACTTAAGGCATACTGTTTTCTTACCTAATTAAAATTAATTAAACCATTTAAATGAGAGAACAATAATGCAGTACCTGTAACTCCTGGAAAACAATCGGTAGAGCAAGAAGATCGTGTACTCAGTCTAAAAATTAGAAAGCAAAACCGATGCTCATTCCAGCTTAAAAAAGACATGTAGCTACTACATGTTGCTTGGTCTTATTCTAAAAAAAAAAAAAAAAGACCTGAGATAAACATAACATCCATTGACAAATTGAACTTGGGTAGGAGGATTATTCGTAATACATAGCAGGAAGACAAAATCAGTGAGAGGACAATGTATCATCAGTTCTCTTTAGACTCCAAAACAATGCTGCCAACCTAAAAAGAGTAGGAGCAACAGTTAATTTAGAGCAGTTAAATAACATAATTGAAGCAATCGAATAGCAGACCAAATGCGCAGCAGAAATTATGGAGCTCTGACTCTATATATAACATCACCAAGAATTCAGAAGCATTTTTCTTCAGAATATAAGATACTATGGGTACATGTTTGCTTGTCATCGAACACTAAATTGGAAGATCCATTGTCTGGCCACAAATACAGGCGAGGGATAAGGGCAAGATTCCAAATCGACTCGTATTGGAAGGTTTATGCTAAGGATCCGCCGGGGCAATGGCCTGCCCCGATCTGGACAGAGCAGAAGGTCAGAGGGCAAACCTAAGGAAGACGACGCCGCCGTGACCTCCAGGCCGTGCCGCCGTTGTGGGGGAGCCGACGCCGCCGGCACGCCCTCCGAATCGAGCTGCCGCCGTCGCCGGGTCCCTCGGCTGCCCCGATCTGGACAGAGCAGAAGAAGAGAGGGCAAACCTGAGGAAGACGACGCCGCCGTGACCTCCAGGTCGCGCCGCTCCCCCTCCGAATCGAGCTGCCGACGTTGCTCTAGAGAAGGAGGATCTCATTCCACCATCGTGGCCACATCGTCCTTCCCGGAGCCGACCGCCGCGGCATTGTGGCCACTACGAAGGTGCCGCCGAAAGCGTCGGCGGAAGGGGGGAGAAAGCGGACAACGGCGAGTCGGGAGAGGGGGGCGGCAGAGACAATGGCGGCTGCAGCAGCCGCGCCGGGGCCGGAAGTGGAGGCGGAAAGGGGGGAGAGGAGCCGGCACTGAGGAAGACGGCTCAGTCGCGGGCAGGATTAGCGGCCCTCCCAAAGGCCGCCGTCACCTGATCAGGGGGCGGCGGGGCAGAGAGCCGGCGGCGGGTGCAGCAGCGGCAACGGGGCGGGGGAAGTAAGTCCTCTCGAGAGCCGGGGGAAGGAGAGGGGAACCGGAACGGGCGGCATGGAGGCGGAGCAGCCGAGACGTAGTTAGATGGGGCGGCGTGGATGAACCTTGTCCGCGGAACCCACCGCGTAATTTGGACCATTCGATCGACATTGGACGGGCGTGGGATGGCGCGGGGAACGGCAGCTCATGGGCGAGCGCGAGCGCGCGAGAGCGCGCGAGAGCGGCCAGGCGGACGGCCACGTGGCGACGGAACGCACGGGCGCGAGCGCTGCGCGCTGGGAGGCGGCCCACGTGGCGGGCAGGGACGCCTTCGCTGTCGCATCAATCAACTTTATCAAACAAGGCGCTACCAGCGCGCCTCCAGGTTTGGCCACGTCGCCCGCCCGTTCCGCGCTGTGCCACGTCGCCCGAAAAAACCAAGCCCGTTCGATCATCTCGCGAAATCAAATCCGGCCGTCCATACATCATTTATATATAAAACGAATTTTTTCGCCAGGTTCTCAGCGAGGCGGGCGCACAGGCCAGTTGGCTAGCCGAGCTAGCTCTCGCTCAGCTGGCCCGCGTTCGAATCCCGCGCTCGCTTTCAGCGTGCGGTGTTTTTCCCTCCCCTTCGCATGCGTGCTTTCGTTTTCTGCGCTTCGTTTTGCCATCTTGTGCTGTCGTGGCTGCAGAGAGTTGGCTACGGGCATGCATGGGGCTAGGAGTGCAAGCGGTGGCGGGCCGTCCACTAGCCCGCAAGACCTGCCTGCAACCGAGGCCCACAATAATACCCGCTTTGTTCCACATTGCTCTAACGGCCGAAGCGGTCAGCCCGCGACTGCCCGTCGGGCCCAGAAGCCAGAACCCTAGCCGCCTCCTCGATTCGGCCTCTCACCTCGTCCTCTCCCGCAGCCACCCAACCTGCCTCCTCATGTCCAAGAGCTCGTCGGCGTCGATGCCCGGCGGTGCTATCCAGGATGCCTGAAAAGGGGAAGAAGCCTCATTTGAGAACAAGGAGCTTGCGGTGGTGGTCACATACGGCCTTGGGCGACGGTGCCGCAGATCCTCCTCATCTCTTGTGCCTGCTGCTGGATCTAGATGGCTTCCGTCACCAACATCAAGATGCCCAGCGCCTTGGCGATTCCACAAGATGTCCCTGCCAACGTCCCGATCCCCCTTGGCGATGCCATTTCCTCTGCCACAATCAAGAAGCCCAGCGACGTGCCCACCTCATCGACTGTCTCTCCACTAGAGGTGAGATGTCATTGTCCAATTTTCCTCTGTGTAGGCCGGTAGTTCTTGTTGATTGATCTGTTTCAGAAAAAAATTTGGTAGCCGCAAGCATGCATAAGTAATCAACTGTTTAGTAAATTTGTGTAGGCTGGTAGTTCATTTTTTTTGTCTTTAAGATATGGATAAGTAATCAACTGCTTTATAGGGATTTTGGAGTTTGCACTAGAGGAAGGCCTCCGCTATTTTCATCCCTAGTTTGCACTAGTACCAGATTTCATTATTTTTTTGTGATCTCACATCACCTAGGATGGGCAGTCTTCAATTTATAATTTCCTTGTTTTTCTGTAATTTTTTGTGCTTCCGATGATAGCTACTTGGATGGAAGTTCCTTGGCAGTAGTACTGCTTAGTAAATTTAGTATGAGTGCTACGCAATTATCTGATTATGAGTGCTTTTGGCAGATATTGAATATAGAGGCTGAAGATGAGGAGTGAGGGGTATCATCCAGTCACTTGTTGGCAGTGAAGCGAAAAACCCCTATGAAGAAGCAAAGTTCTATGCCATCTAAGCGGCTAAAATCACCTTTAGTGCCAATAGTAAGATCTCCAGGGATAAGACTGAAAATGTCCCCATTAATGCCGTCAACATCTACAGCACGAGTGAGGTCTCCAATAGCGATTTCACCATCTCAAGGGAGGGCAAGATCCCCATCACTTTGTCATAGTAAGCCTTCCTATTTCCTACTATTAGCTAATCAATTTTTCTGAAGCTAGAATTTATCCGGATGTTGTTTGTGTTGTTGTTATTATTTTATATCTGATTAATTCGTGTTGCTTACTTTTATTTGATTAATTGTTCTCATGCTAATGATTTAGGATCTCTGAGTAGAACTCGAAGGCGCAAATTAAGATATGAAATCTGGAATGATTTTGAGGCTATATATGCGGGTAGAAAAATTGTAGAAGCTCAATGCATTCATTGTAACAAAATTTTTTGTGCTTCACGAGATAGTGGAACAAGTTCTTGCCGCAGGCATTTGGAAACTTGTGAAGAAAGAGCCAAACTGCATCAAATGATAGACCATATGAATACTTCTAATCTTTCTGCACATGTGTCTGATTTGAAAAAATGGAATTTCAACCAAGAAGTTTCTCGACAAGAACTTGTCAAATTGATAGTCTTGCATGAGCTACCCTTCTGCATAGTTGAGTATCCAAGATTCAAAAATTTTGTGGCTAGTCTAAACCCACTGTTTAGACTTGTTTCTAGAACTACCGTTAAAAATGACTGCATTGGTGCATATGAGCAACAAAAAATGGCTCTACGAGAGGTGTTGAAGAACTCACCTTCTAGGGTATCTCTCACAGCTGATATGTGGATATCTAATCAAACATTAGGTTACATGTGTGTCACTTGTCATTTTATTGACAACACATGGAAGATGCAAAAGCGAATTATAAGGTTTACCCTTGTAGAGACACCACATGATGCTAGAGCTATGTTTAATGCAATCTTGAAGAGCATCCTAGATTGGCGTGTGGAAGATAGGCTCTTCACTATTACATTAGACAATGCATCTGTAAATGATGCTATGATGAATTCTTTGCGGAAAAACCTTGTTGAAAAGAATATGTTGCCTTGTAAAGGTTTATTGTTCCATGGTCGTTGTGCTGCACATATTCTTAATCTTGTAGTTCAAGAAGGATTAAAGGTTATTAGTAGTGTTACTAATAACATTAGAGAAAGTGTGAAATATGTGAAGAGTTCACAATCTCGCAAACAAAGATTTGAAGCAATGATTGACCAAGTTGGCATATCCTGTGATAAGAGGCCATCGCTTGATGTAGCCACTCGTTGGAATTCAACGTACATCATGCTTAAATCATCTTTACAGTTTAGGAGGGCATTTGAAACTTTAGCACGTGAGGACACACAATACACTAGTGCACCTTCTACTCAAGAATGGGAGATGGCAGGGGAACTATGCATCATGTTGAAAGTTTTCTATGATGCCACTATAGCTGTATCAGGATCCAAATACCCTACTGCTACATGCTACTTTCATCAAATGTGGGAGGTGAAAAAATTGTTGCATAGAGAGTCAAGCAATCCAGACATTGGTATTTCATCCATGGTTGGGCAAATGATGAGAAAAATTCAGAAATATTGGGACATATCTTTCTTGCAAATTTGTGTTCCTATTGTTCTTGATCCTAGATTTAAGTTGGGTTTTCTGGAATATCGCTTGAATAAAGGATTTGGGACTAGTGCATCAAGATATTTTGCTAATGTGAGGAAGACAATTAGAAAACTGTTTGCTGAATATTCATCGGAAGTGCAAGACACTGAAAATGAACAGGGAACCAACTGTGATGTGGTGAATATAGATGAAAATAACCCATGGGCTGATTGGGGCCAACATCTTAGTGAAGCAAAGAAAGAAAACAGGAGAATGAATTGGAAAAATACTTGGAAGAAGAAACTATCCGGTTGCAATGGATTTTAACATCTTGCAATATTGGATGATGTTCTCTAACAAGTATCCTATACTTTCTCGCATGGCATGTGATCTTTTGGCGTTCCTACATCTACAATTGCATCGAGTCGCATTTTCTCTTGGTGAGAGGGTTATAAGTAATTATCGAAGTAGGTTGAGCAGTGAAACGGTGGAAGCTTTGATTTGTCTTCAAGACTGGATTAGAGCCGACGGTAAATTTCTACAAATTATAGCTCATATTGTACTAAATTTCTTTTTGTCTTATTGCATACTGATTCTTCATAATTTTTCTAGAATCTGGTGAGAACATTTCAACTTGTGATGACGGGGATGGTGATCTTCTTTAGAACTTAGGTAATCTGTTTGTAAAATGTTTATTATCTGTTTATAAATGCATCACACTGTAATTCTAGGGTGCATTCAATTGTGTGGATCAGTACCATTTTTGCTTGCTTGCTGTGTGTTTTATTGTGTACCATCCGAGTTGTGCTATACTTGCTTGTTGTCCCTGCTATTATGTTCTGCAAAAACATGCAGCTTCTACCACCATTTTGGTTAATATTTTTTGATCTAAAAATATACCTTGAGATATTCCCATATACATTGCATGTGATCCTGACATAACATGCAGTTTCTACCACCATGCAGCCGCGGATTGGATGATTGGGATGAGGGACATGTTCCTATCTTGTCTGCTAAACCTGTAGCTATATTGAGTCTTATCTGCTGCAATGATGTTCCTAACTGAACACAGAAAGAGTTTCCAGCAGGGGTTGGATAGGGATGCTAAAAAATGTATTCTTTACTCAATATCTTTTGAAATACACTTATTGGATAGGGATGCTGAACATGTATTGAATATGCCAGTGATGTTAATATGCTGGGAAGAACACTGCTGTGACCTGACAATGATTGCTACCGGGTACATGTTTGCAGACAGTTCTTTGTTGAAATGCAGCATCTCATGATTTGCTATGCGTGTAATGGCTCAATGGCAATTTTTTTTTTTGAAGATGATGGAAATTGGTTCTGTCCAAGTCTATGGGTTCTGTCCAAGTTTATTGGTTACTATTGTCTAGATGCGTGTAATGGCTCAACTTGATTTGTCTTAGACAAATGTAATATGTCAATGCCTACATGTTTTACATAGTACTGTTTTTTAACTAATTTTTGATAATGTTTATGATATAATTTTGGGAAATATTTAAGGCAAAATATTAGTAGTTAGCAGCCGGTGGATACAATTGCGTGGTTATGTCCTAGCAGTAGGTTCATCACAAATTTGTGATTGCATTTTTGTCAAATTTTTTCCACATGGCCCTCACCAGGACGAAGAAATCATTGATTTTCCGACACTCTTCTTTTGCTCTTGGGTGGATTATGCAGATTTTAATTTTTTGGTGAGCCCGTTGCATCAATCATTTTGGCATTTTATTGGTATTTTGCTCTTGAACGTGGTGTTATATTTCTTCGTTAACCTTCGTAGCGGTCTGTAATGCGGGAGTGTATGCTGGCCGCCGCGTTAGCCGCAATTTTTGTAACGTGGGAGTGTATGCTGGCCGCCGCATTAGCCGCAATTTTTGCAACGGTATCTAAAGCGGTAGTGGAATGTCCCGCTTCTAACTATGCAGTTGGTGCGGGCGGGTGCGGACTGGCCGCAACCTGCCCCACTTACATCCCTAGCATGGGCTGCTGTGCTATGCGTTTTCTTGCCTTTGCAATCTCCTTTTTTTGCAATCTCCCACAGAAAAAACATACAAGTTTGAAAAATATCAAAAATTAAACCATGGTTGCAAAAACAACATCTACAAAAAAATTCAACATACAAATTTGAAAATTATCAAAAATTAAAACATGGTTGCCAAAAAAACATCTACAAAAAAATTGATATTACTCAGAATTTTGTTAAGTCCAAATTTACAAAAAAAAAAAACGATGGCTCTTTCTTATTAACGGCATATTTTTTTCTCGATTAGCGCTTTCCGGCTTTATTTATTGTGGGTCACAAAAAAATTCTAAAAATTAAAAGTTTCCGAACCATGTATCCCCAAAGAACATCCAAAAATTTTCGAGCCATGTTTGCACAAAGAACATCCAAAGTTAAAATTTTACAAAAAAAAGTTTTCACAATGCAGAATTATAACTAAGGATTTCATTTTTGGTGGGATATAATACTTTTCTATGGTTTAGGGTTTAGAATGAAAAAAAGAATAAAGGGTTTCATATATAAGCCCTAAACCATATAATACTTTTGAATGACGAAATAAAAAAAATCTAAACCATTCATGCTAGCTTTTATACTTAGCTTAAAAAATCCTGTTGAATCAGACCATTGTAGAATTGAACCGTAATTTTATTCTACGATTTCATGCGAAGATTTAAATATTACACAAGAAACATAATAAATAATTGATAAATGATGGGATGAAGGATAAAGAAGACTTTGAGAAAATATAATTAAGAAGACTTTGAGAAAATATAATTAGAGTTTAAGGTCAGCGGTCCATAGAATGAACAATGAAAAACAAGGTTTAAAAATAGAGCCATAACCATAATTGCATGGTAAGGTCCATCAAAATATTTAGGCGTTCAAAATAAATAGGTTTCACAGAATTGATTGCATCATTCTATCAGCTGAAATTTTGCTCAAAATCCTTTAAATGTTTAGCCTCAGCACTTTAATGGGATATTTATTTGAACCTGATCGAAACAAAACGTTAGTTATTTCTTTAGGCCAATTCTTTATCGCTTAAACCAATCGGTCGGCGCGCCACGGGCGCGCTTACATCGCTAGTAATAGTACAAAGCCAACAGCGAAGCAGCCAACGAGCGACACGTGGGTTGCCTCACCGAGCGCAGCGCTCGCGCGCAGCGCTCGAGCCCTCGCCCCCGTCCGTTCCGTCGCCACGTGGTGCCTGCCCGCTCGCTCGCTCGGGCCAAGCCGACGCGTGCCTGCCCGGCCCGCGGCGGAGCTGCTCGATCGAGGCAGGCCGACGCGTGGCTGCCATCTCGGTCGCTCCCAATCTCCCACCGCTCGCTCGCGCCCACCGCTTCCTCTTGCGCCTCGTCCCTCGCACAGCCACCTCCTCTCCCCTCGCCCTCCCCGCGACCCCGTCCCCTCTGATTCCCTCACGACGTCCTCACCCTTCCGCTCCCTCTCGGCCTCTTCGCCTCCTAAGCGCCTCTCTCTCACGCATCCGCACCCACCGCCGCATCTCTCCCGCGAATCAACACTGGCGGCGGCGCGGACAGGTGTGGCGGTGCCCACGGCGGCGGAGGCGGCATGGGCGCGTGCGGCGACTGCGGTGGCGGCGCTCTCTCCATCTGGAGGCGAGTGCCGTCGGCCGGTGTCTGGATCTGGAGGGAGGGCGCCGTGTCGCATCGGCTGTGGCTCCCTCATGGCGGCGACAGGATCCATCGCGCCAGCGCCGCCTCTTCTCGCTTCTTCGATCCCGTTCACTCCTCGATCTAGGTGGCTAGCTCCTAGGGTTCGCCCTAATTGAAAGGTTTGCCCAAAAATACTCCTTATTTTGCTCGGATTTAGACATTTAGGGTTCGGAGATTGGGGAGAAAATTGGGGATTCTCACTGATTTGGGTCTTAGGGACTTCTTCTCCCGTTAAACAATGCCCCCACGGTGCTAAACCAACCTCAACCACGGCAAGATCTTTGTGTTCCTGTTCTTTGTTGTTTCGCTATATTTTTAAATTCAGGTCGCATGTTTGTTATTGCTATCGTTTAGTATTCGTTTTTATAAAAGCTTTATTGTCCCACCGTGATGCGCTCATTCATGGCTGATTTCGATCTGTTCCGATGTGCAGTCTCTCTTGATTTACATTTCTAAAGATAAGATGCATCATAGTAATAGCCTAATAGGACATAGTCCATTATTTATATATTCGTTAATGTGTTCAGCATATGTGCTTAGCCTTAACACTGCAGTGCTTACCGATTTAAATATATAAGCGGCAGGCACAGCATAGTAACAGCCAATCATAGATGACGGTGGATTTTAAATAGACTATGTTTATATGCAATTATGGTGTTTAGGGTTTATAATGCAGGCCTCAACTTTTAGAAGGAACTAGGTCTATTGCTGCAAAGCAGCACCACATATATAAATCTTATGTCTTTAGCATGTTTCTTTCAGAGCATTGATGACTATGTTTAATACACATTATGGTTGTTTTTCCAATGAGATGCACTTTTAGTACAAGTTAACGAATGACCACAGCCTTTCCTTCTGTTAGTTAGTGTATATTTATATATATATCTATATTTGTTTGTCGACCTACAGAACTGGACCCTTTTTGGCAAAACTAAAGATTAATTTGGTTCTTTGTGCGAACCGGTGATGGTAAGGGTGCCTGCAGGTATGCGTTTCTTGGTTCTTACTTTCTACTGTGTTACTGTCTGCCATACCGTGTTTTTCATTTCCCGCTGTTAATTACTACAGATATTTAATAATGATTGTTCTCCATGTTTATATGATGTTATATCGATATTAGTTTTAGATATAATCTGTTAACAAGAGGTGCTTTGCTTCTCTAACATCCTGATCGACCAATCATATGCATGATGCACTGCTATACTTATGTCAGAATGGTTATCGTTACTTCCATCCATTTTTTGGTCTTACCTTTGTAACAGTTTTCTTATTAGTCTTTGCTTTCTTACTTGGTGTACGTCTTTCTGCATGGCGATGGATCTCGGTCTGCTATTATGAAAATGGGGTGTGACCCGCAGTTAGGATTGGTAAAAATTCATGGTGCATCTTGGAAGGTCAGCATCCTTTATGTCTTCAGCAATTTTTAATTTATTTTTAATTTGTGCCTATGCAACAAAACTCTTCGAGTACAAAACATGTTGTTTGTCCTTGCCAAATTCATGAGACTATGAATTATCCAACCTCTAAGACCAAATTTGGAACATAGTGATTTCATAGTAAACAGTTCAATTCCTGTAGGAATTAGGAAAAAAATTCCTGTGTTGCAAACAGGGCTAATTGTTTTGCATTCCTTCCAAACCAGAGTTCGTATGTGTATTTGAGGACTTAGCTAATTATAATACTTTCCTTGAGGTCTTAAAGTTGGTGATGATTTATACTATAACCCACTAATGTATCTGTTCTAATTGTGGTATAACCGGCTAATTATAATCTTTTTTCAGAGAGAATTGATGTAATGCACTAAAGGTGATGGTAACCCATAATATGCTCCAAAGTTGATAGACCACTTGACAATTTGCCCCTTTTAGAATGTCTAAACAGTTTTTAACGTTCAGTTAATGGGAAAAGATCCTATTCCGCCTGGTTGGACCAACCCAATTGGCTCAGCTAAAACAATATGGCAATGTGCAGGATTTTTTTTTTGTGACATCACAAATGGAGTTTAAAGCAGTGATATTTCATCATCAATTTTAGTCTACCTGACAGGCTCATGTTGTTTATTTGATTCGAGTCCTTATGCTTGCTGTGCAAATATATTGTGTATTAAATATTACTATTCACACATTACATGTAGAACCCAGTGCAAAATTGATTGGATGTTGCACTCTTATTATTAGGGCATCGATAGCAGGTCCTATTTGGGTGCATGATTTATTGTTCCCTTACATATTTATAGCATGTTTTTTGCGCGCACGGTTTTACTTGCTTCTTTTCGAGAATTCAGAAGACCATGCATTATTTGCTAGGGTAGTAGGGTTATATATGTCCAAGGGTTTTTTTACGGAGCTTATTCTCTATGCGTAGTGCTCATGGGCATGATCTATTTTGTTTTGGTTTAGCTGTGTTTATTTCTTACCATTATTCTATATGGCTTTATCTGACCATATGTGTTCTTTCCTTGATTCATTTGTCATCTGCCATAAGATATACTGAATTGTGGGCGATAGAATTTTGTATGGGGTTTTACCTATATCCTATATTTAGTGCTAATGAAATGAAATTGAATGTAATAGTTCAGTTTAGAACAGAGATGCTTTTAAATTTATTTCTTCACATGATGAAATGTTTTAGATGGTGGGTTGCTTTGTGTTGTAGTGTTATTTGTCTTCGAGTCATAATTTGCTAATATGTGTGGGTTCTATTTAATGCATCAGTATTTAGTGACTATGTTCAAACTGCATGATGTGAACATCTTTTTCTTTCTATTTGTTGTGCAGCTGAGGTTCTAGGCCAAGATGCATAAAGCCAATATCCTATGGAAACTAACTATGAGCTCGATGGTTGTGTGGCACTTTCAGTTTTGTCTTTATCTACGAAACTTTGTATAGCCACATTGCTTTTTAAAAAAACTTTAAAATTCTAGCCAGCATGTCATGTGTTTCCGGTTGTTGTGGCTTGATCGTTTTCGAGGTAAGTAGTGTAAGATGGTTGTGTATGATTTGTCCCGACCTTTGAAAATTCATAAATTTTGTTGATCCCCTTACAAATCAAAATGCCTGGATACAATTTCTCCTCGGCGCGTCGACGGGCACGCTTACTCCACTAGTTTGTACTATTATTGATTGATTATTGATAAGGCGTAGCAGTCCTCCAAGCTGAGCAAGGCCATGTCACTTTTTTGTTTCGCTGGGCCACATCACTCTGAAAAGCACAACCGTCGGATTCTCATCGGGTGGTTCAGTTTAGGCGGTCGATTCATGTGGGCATGCTTCGTCCACGTCGCCCCTCCTTGCCTTATTTCCTCGCAACCTCGCAGACCCCGCTTCCATAGTCCACACCCTTTCTCTCCCCTCCCCTTCTTCGCCAGCAGATCCCCTGCCATTGTAAACTTACGCAGAGTGCCGTTGTGTGTGAGGTCCGTGGGGGCCCACCACTCTCTGGGCCCACGTGCAGTGGCACAACGGCACTCTGCCGTTACGGCAGAGGATATGCGCTCCCCTTCTTCCGGCCGCTGCTACCGTCGCCCCCATTGCCATACCGACGTTGCGCCCCTGCTCCTCTGCTACCTGCTGCTTCCGCCGCCACCGCCGCCGGGGAGAGCGGGTTCGGCGACGGCGGGCCCTCCAGTCCCTACTGTTTCCGTCGCCGCATCGGCCCCTCTACTCCCGTGCGCCGCGGCCGCCTTGCACGCCGTTGGCCCTCTGCCCCCCGTTGCTTCCGCCGTCGCCGGCAAGGGGAGCGGGTCCGGCGTCGGCCCGCCCATCCTTCCGCGGCTACTCCTGCCATCACGTCGGTCTCCCCCTCCACGTCCGAGTTCCGTCGCCGCCAGGGAGAGCGGGTCCAGCAATGGCGGCCCCAGGTACGCCGGATCTGTGCAGTTGGGTTTCAACCCGCCGATTTGACACCGGGGATCCTCCGTCCCCACTACTGTCTCTGAGGAGAATGGATCCGGCCACGGCCTGTCCTGGTTTCCCTGCCTTTTGTGGCTTATTGCCGCTGCCACCGAGCTCTTCCCTGCCGCGAGGTTCCATGGCGCCGTCCTCCCCGGTGCCAACAATTTTGCCAGGTGTTCGATTCCGGCAGCGGGGGGCTTTTCTCCGCCGGTTGGAGCTGGGCTTCGGCGTGAGGTTGGTCAGCTCCGGTGGCAGAGGCTCCATCCCGGCTGCGGCTGTTTGACTCCAGCTGGGCAACACCGGTAGCTCTCCTTCCTTTGCCGCTGTCACCACCTCCTCTTGACACCATCGATGTGTCTCTACCTCTCGCTGGCACTGCATCCCCTTCTCTGATGGCACAGCTCCCCCCATGCCAATACTAGCTCACCTCCTACTCCGTCCCCATGTCGTCGGCGTCTCAGATCGACAAGGAGAGACGACTTGATGCAATGACGATCCTACGGTTGATTCCATCTGCCAACAACAGAGTATTCAGACTTCCTACGAAGTCTGCTTCCCTCATGTCTTTGTCAGATTATCTGATAGTGATTTTTGGTAGGGTACTGATAGCAAACTCCTTCGCATGGTCTGTACATGATAAGAAATTCATGTTCAAAACCGTTGCTATCTGATGAGCAATTTATTTCTATATGTGTATGTGTTGTTTTCTTTCCTATATTAAAAATGTAATGCTCTTGCTTAGATGTCCAGCTGCTCAGAGTTAGTGCCAAGGCTATTGATGACCTATGGCACAACGACAAGGCTTAATTTTGTTTTTAATCTATGAAGTTATCTGCGCGATATTGGCCCTAGGCTACTGATAGTGTATTGTGATGCTGTTGATTTGCCATTGCAAATTATATAATTGTTGCACTGCGTAGGTCTCCATCATGTTTAGTCCCTGGGCTTGAGAGATTGGCTTTGGAGATCTCTACTCTAGGTAACGCACAGAAGTGTTCAGTTGAAATTTTTGTATGCATATATAGAATGTAGAGAAATTTTTGTATATTATTTTATCGACTAATTTTTTTGGGCACCTGGACAGGTTTTGTAAGCCAGGGGAATGAATTCTCACATTATATGATGGTTTTGTTCAGGTTTCATTCTAAACCATTCTTACCGGAATTCAGGGAGCCAATGAATGGACTATATATCCTTGGATACAAAGCAACTGCAATTCTCTTTTGGACAATGATCACCTTTGACCTGTTTCATTTCCTGGTATTCACGCCTCAAGGTACTTATGCCATGTTTTCCTTATCGGTGTACCCCTGCAAAGTAATATGTTTACATTAAGCGTTCTGCGTACATTTAGTGCAAGGTGCTGATGGATGCATGTAGGACCATAACATTTCCTTTGATCAAAATACAATTGTGTTGATTATATCTATAGGCATGCTATATTTTGTATGTGAAACATTTTAGATATACAATAGTGTGTGTCAATATATATGAATATGTATTGTTCTATAGGCCAAGGCCTGTATATATATGGTAGACACGGGCTGTACTATATTTCTAACAACACAAATTAGCATATTGAATATTTACAAATTTGGGATTGTATGTGTGAGATTTGAACTTCTCAAATTTAATCCACCTATTTAAATTGTAATTTTTATAGAACACAATCTACAAGTGTTTGATCTTTGGATATTAAAATATTTTCAATTTAAATCAAATGTATGATTGCTTCTAACTACCTAATCTAGACCCCTCGGAGCGCCACCAGTGTGCATGTGTTGCCTCCACAATGCCTCAGCGGCATGAGCTTCGTCTCATGTTTAAGACGATGACTTCGATTGCTAGCTTGCTGCTATCACAGCTGCATATTGGTGGTAGTTTTGTTAAAATATTGGCTTCGATGTAAATAGCAGCAATACCCATACTGATTTTAGGTCCTACCTTGCTTATAGCTGCTCTGATTGTGAATAATAGCATTATCCATGTTAATTTTAGGTCCTACCTTCCTCACAACAGGTCTGATTATGATTTTGTTTGATTCCTAAAAAAATTTTATAATTATGGTCATACGTTGCTGCAGGTTCTGGTGTAATTATGAAAAAGTGGACCTCAACGTTGAAAGGACACTCCTTTCTTTCTTTTGATAAATCATTACATAGTCCCTGATTCTCTGAATATACCTAGATTGGAAACCAATTTTGGTGCCCTGCTGTTTCGTTCATTGGAGATGAAGCCATGAAGATAGCATGTAACAATTTTTTTGATAGGGTTTATTTCACAATCTGTCAGAGCACAAGGCTTTTTCCAGCGATTAGCATGTGAGCGAGTGCTGTAATTCTCTATTCATTGCTGCCATTGAAAGCATTTTTCAACGGCCATCACGGTTTAAGTCCTTCCTTCTATAATAGCTACTTTGGTTTTCGGTTTTAAAAAGATTTCGTTGATGCTCATGGTACGCTTATAGATGTTCTATGGCTCGAACTGTAATCGAAACTGAATGCTCTTATAGATGTCCTATGGCTGAAACTGAATTGATACCGTTATTTTAGCCCTGTAACTGTCTTATAGCTAAAACTCTGATGCTCTTATAATTTTCGTATAGCTGAAATTACCCTGCTGTTATGATTGTCTATTGCTGAGACTGCAGTGGCAATTGATTTTCTTATATCTGAACCTAAAATTGTTGCTCTCATACCTTGAATTCTGATTTTGTTATGGATACAACATGTTCCTGATTTCTTAGTGTACATTGTTGGTCTCCTTATTTTGACAGGGTATAATATATGATTTGCACTTTGCACTCTACTAATTTCCGTAAAAAAAACTAGCAGTCAACATTAGCGAAATAATTAATCGGTGGTCCTCCTTTCCTTCATTCGGTTTTCCAATGTCGTCAAAGACAGCCTAGCTTGCGAGCGCGCTTTCACCTCTAGTAGTTTTCATGTGGCTTCGACTGTGGTGATGCGTTGCTGTGGAGGCCAAGCGAAGGCACATTATTGCTAGGTTGGTGCGGTGGTTGGCTAGTACGCAACAGTGATTTGTTGCTAGCTCTAATAGAGAATAAGGAAGAAGAAATAGAGTGACGAGAATATAGTTGAACTGATGATACGGTTGATCACTACCGACTCGAGGGATAAACCAATAGTGGTGACATGGACAACACTACCGGCTGGCGACTTCACCTGGTAATGATAGATCACTATTGGATTAGGGTACACACCGGCGGTAGTGATAGCAACATTTTTAGTTCTGATTTGTGGGCTAAACCTGCAGTGCATGTCCACTCTTCATCCTCTTCCTTCCTCCATAGCAGGTCCCATAGCTCCATTCTCTTGATCCCCTCAACCTTGACCAAGACGTTGATGTCGCCTTGTGTCTCAATGACCCCAACAACGTTGTTTTTGTTCGAGGTGAGTGTTGACGGGCATCCTAAGAGCGGTGGTAATAGTGACCGACACAAAAATGGTTATGGCAAGAGGGGACAAAGAAAAGGGGGGAGAGAGAGAGAGAGAACCTTACCTATGAATTTAATGAAATAAATGGGCTCTCTTAAAAAACAATAGACAAAAGAGCAGGAGTTGATGGGCCACATATACCTCAAAGCCAATTGCATAGATCCACATGTACATTGAAAACATGTTCGTACCATGTACTTATGGGCTAGGGCTGCTAATGGGTTCAAAACCAGCCCATATCCACCCCATCTCATTTAAAGAAAACTATTTTTCCTTCTCACCAACCCCAATCTATTTTTATGTGAACCGAAACCAATCCAACCCACACCTCTCATATGGGTTCAACCCCATTTCTTAACCCATTTGAATCCATTTCTCAATCCAATTCTATATGAAAGTTAGACTTTATGTAAAAAACACCTTAGTTTTTTTAAAAAACCTTGCGTTCACACTTAAAAAAATCAATGACATTGTTTGAATTTATTTTCATAACTCTACACATCCAGACACAACTTTGTGTAGATTCACAGGTTAAACAAAATAGATGGGCTCACGTGTAGAATTTGGTGCATTTCTATAAAGTAGACCTGTCCAAAGGCCAGGCTTGGCCGGGTTTCGGGCTGGGCTTGGAAAAGCCCGGTTCCATGGGACTAGGCCCAAGCCCAGCCCGGTTTGATGCCTTTTCCTAGTTTCAAGCTCGAGTACCCCAGCCCGAAGCCCAGCCTGACCTAGTCCTTTTTTTGTTTCCTCTTCGGGCCCGGGCCCAGCCCGACGGGCATGCTCTAGATCGAAGTCCAAGCCGGCCTGGTGTACTGCTCAGGTCGGCATGCTCGGGCTGCCCATGGCTAGATCTATTATAAAACATCTCAATTTTTTTAAAAAAACCTCGTGTTCACACTATAAAAATTATCAAAATTATTTGAATTTTTTGTTATGACTACATATCTAAAATCAACTTTGTGCAAGTTGCCATGTCAACTTAAATAGGTAGGGCCCACATGTAAAAATTTATGGTATATTATAGAACCCAGATGAACCCATTCAATACAAACCCGTGGGTTGAAACCATTTAAACCCAAACCTTTTAAAATCCAAACCAACCCATTTCAACTTAAAACCCATCCCAACCCAACCCTACCCATTAGCTACATCAAACCTATTTCCACCCATACAAAGCAACCCATTATAAAACCCAACTCATTAATTTCACCCCTTTCACTTCAACCCGTTAACACCAAAAAAAAAAAAAAAAAGCGTGGGCTTGATCCCTGTAGAGTGTAGACACGATCGGTCAGAGATCAGGATGCACTTGCCTCGTATTCTAGCTGCGTTCTTGGGTTGACGCCGACTACTATATCTATACGCCCATATGCGCATGTGCATACATTCATGCCAAAGTCAATGACGAAAACATGGAGGTCGTCTACTGCAATGTCAGCTAGGATTATGCATTTTATGCTGCTGATCAGTGGATGCCGGCTGCATGTGTCCATCCATTTTGATACTCGCATGCATGCCAGTTAAGAGTCATCGATCGTTTGCTTCGCCTGTCATCGGGCATGCATATATGCTGAATGCATGGTACGTATAGTGGAATGGATAATTGTTTCCGCTGTTCAATTGTCAGCGATACCCATTGTTTCGTATTTTGATATCGTCCTGCCCGTTGTACCCTAATCGATGCATTATGCATGTGAATTTTGTACTATTGGCATAGCCCTAAATATAGAGAGAGACATATGGATGTGTTTATTAGGGAAATGAAGGAGGAGGATTAGTCGAGAGTCGAGACTCATGATATATATATATATAGAGAGACACATATGCATGTGTTTATTGGGGAAATGAAGGAGGGGGATTAGTCGAGAGTCGAGACTCATGATATCTCCGGTAAATAAAGGGATCGTATAATGGTGGTGGTAGGTGATGGCAAGAATAAGATGCATGGTAATTAACCTAGTCGATCGTGCACTGTTCAAAGTGGAAACACGTATGACAGTTTGATGGCAAGAAAGGCCAAGTTTTGAGCATTTCTATAATGTTGTCCTATTCTAACACTATATACTAGCGCACAAAATCTAATCTATGCCAGTTTATAACTAGCATCGGCACCGATTTTTAAACCGTCACAAACAATCAGGTATAGATGAGCAAGGTCATTATGCCAGTTGGCGTGCCGGTCGTAGCTAGAATTGATAAATATATCTAGACTATATGTGTTAGTTCTAGCACGAAACGACACAAATAGGTTTAAAATATGTGTTATTTCTAGCCATGAACCGACACAGATGGTTTGGGTAGCCATTATTGGCAATTTTAGCAGTTTACAGCTACTTAGAATTTACAATATTCATGTATAGTCATATACACATGAAGTAATGAACATCCATTCATATATACGCCGATTTATCAATATCAATGGAGAAAATGATCGCAAGAGTATCCACAAGTATCAATACAGTAGAGACAATTACATCCACATGATAATCAAATTTAGGTAAAACAAAATGCGAGGGTAATACCTATGTAACTTATTGTTTTGCAGCAAATGCTCACAAAGCATAACAGTCATTACTAGTTATTGGAACCTCTTCATATAACACGTGATGACTCCTTGGACCAGGGGCGGACCCAGGCCCACCCGGGGCATGGCCCATAACAAGACCCCCCCACCTATTCGTCCACAGCAGGCCCAGCCCGACGCCCCCACTTCTCCCTAGCTGCCCCAACGCCCCCACCCCTAGCAGCCTCCTCTCACACGTCTATCGCACAAGCTCCCTACGCGACGCCTCGCTCCAGACGATCGTCTGGCCACGGCCATCAAATTTTTGCCCAGTCTACTCCTCCCGCCTCCCTCAGGTCTACCTCCCTCCGTGGCTGGCGCCCACGGCCCACCCACCTAGCCGCCTCCGCCCCGGGCCACCGCCCACCGACGCCACTGCCCAGCCCATCCGTCGCTGCCCCGTGGCCACCGCCCCTCGGCCGGCCTCCTCCATTCTGCAAAGATGGGTACTAGATGAAAATCCCTATGCCTTTTACATACACTGCTTTGCCCATCAGTTTCAACTAGTGGTTGTCTCTGTTGCTAAATGTTGTGCTTCTGTCATGGATTTCTTTAATTACACCACCTTGATTGTTAATATTTTAATGCTTCTTGTAAGAGACACGAACAATTGGCCCAAGAACACCATGATAACCTTGTGCATAGTTTGGAAACCGGTGAAATTTTTTCTGGAAGAGGAAAAGACCAAACAACTAATCTTGCAAGACCTACAGATACTCGGTGGGGTTCACATCACAAAACTTTGTGTCGTCTTCAATTCATGTGAAAAGCGTTCTTAGAGGTATTAGAGAACATATGTGAATATGGCCGTACCACAATACAGAAAACAACTGCAACAGGTCTGCTAAAACAAATGAAGAGTTTTGAGTTTGTGCTTATAATGTCTCATGATTAAGTTATTGGGTAAAACTATTGATTTGTCACAATTCTTGCAAAAGAAAGACCAAAATGTCGTTCGTGTTGCAGGATTGATTGGAACAACAATGCAGAAAGTTAATGATATTAGGCAACATGTTTGAGAAGAGCTATTTGAAGATGCAAAATCATTTTGTTTCAAATATAATATTGTTGTGCCAAACATGGCGGATACTACAACTGCTTGGGGTCGTTCGATTGAACATGAAGTCTTTAATGTGGTGCTCAACCAATTTATTGTGGAGTCAAACAATCGCTTTGCTGAAAGATCCACTCAATTGTTGAGATGCATTGCCTGTCTTGATCCTAAAGATTATTTTTGCCAATTTTGATGAAAATAAGCTAGTTGAGCTTGCTAAATTATATGAGGCGGACTTTTCTCACTATGATTGCATAGTCTTGAAGGCAACTTGAGAGGTTCATTGCTGATGTGAGGGTGAATCCATATTTCTTAAGTTGTAGTGACCTCAAAAATCTTGTTGTGAGAATGGTTCAGAGTGAGAGACATACTGTTTTCCCTTTGGTATATTGCCTCATCGAGTTGGCTTTGGTTTTACCAGTGGCAACTGCAATTGTAGAAAAGGCTTTCTCAGCTATGAATATCATCAAAACCGAGTTAAGGAACAAGATGAGTGATGAACGGCTAAATCATCGCATGGTATGCCATATTGAGAGAGATGTATTTTTGAGCATCGAAGATGGCAAGATATTAAAACATTTTCAAGATATGAGAACCCGCAAGATGAAGGTACCTCTTTCCAGTGGTATTTAAAAGTGCTTGCTTTAAATTTTGCTTACTATTAGCTTGTTAATTTGTCCATTTCTTGTCGTTAATATTGATTTTTATTTTAATTTCTAGGTTTGATATCTACAGCTACTATTGATGAAGATATAGGCTTGGAAGAAGCGAATCTGTCTTAAAAAGATACTATATCATTTTAGATTAGCAATCTTTCTTTTAATTTCTTTGTTACTTTTTTATTAGACAAATTGAGCTGTGTGATTGGACAAATTTTTATATTATATTAGTAACATAATTCCTAGTTTGATCTACTAATTAGAATTGCCGGTAGTTGGCCCGGATCTTATCAAAATCCTGGGTCCGCCACTGCCTCCGACACATATGTAGTGGATGCATTAGACAGATTGAATAGAATTCATGATATCCCAAAGGCGATGAATCACCTGGTAAGATGAATACCACATTTTGACGTTCAGATAGTGGTTGACCTTGGACCTTGGTAGCACGCTCGCTACCATATGGTCTTGATCATTGCCTTATATCACTCTAGCAAAGAAATGCATGGAGGAGGTGGATCCTAGTACCGGCCAGGAGGAGATGGAGGAAGGGGAGGATGTGGTGTCATTGATGAACCCACTGATTCGGTAGGCGTGCGGTGCCGGCAGCAGCGGTGCTGTTGTAGATGCATGTGGATGCAGCGGAGCACAGTCTAGCGCTGTAGTCATACCCCTTCGCTCTTGCATTCTGACAACCCTTCGTTCATCGATGAACCCACTGATTCGGTACGCGCGCGGTGCCGGCGGTAGCGGTGTCGTTGCCAGTGCATGTGGATGCAGCGGAGTACAGTCTATCGATGTAGGGATGCCCCTTCGCTCGCCGCGAATTCTGACAACCCTTCGTTCATTCGAAGTGTAGAGGCATATGTCAGGACGTTGTGAAGGTGGTTGGTTGTCCATGTAGCTAACAATCATACACTATATAAGGCATCAACAAAATGAGTTGGTTAAAAATGACATAGTAGATATGAAATATGATCTATCATGAATAAGTTTGTCAACACATTGCAGCAAGACTATTGTAAAAGCTTACCTTTTCGACTAAAAGAGACTCTCACATCTACTAGAGCCAAGGTTTTAATGGCAAAGTATATGAGAGATAAGCTTTGAGAAAGAAATGTGTGAAAGAATAGCAACTGGAGAAGACTCGGAAAAAAAGTCAGTCATTGGGATATATGAGTTGAGAGACATCCATGTCGATTCTAGCCATAAACCGGCACAGATGCTTTGTATTGGTTCATTTATGCTAGTTCATGGTTAGAACCAGCAAAAATACGTACGCTCGCCCCGCTCCAAATCTCATCAACCAGCACACATGAGCCGCCATATATGAGAGTTTTGATTTAGTGATAGCAAGTCCTAAATACTATAGCGAATAAAATATCAGAGACAACAATGTGTTGGGCTTTTGCCCTTTGCTCCTTGGGCCAGTAGGCCTTTGGCCCATTACGTGAGACAAGAAAAGGGGCAGCGATGCTGCCCCTGGCTGTGTGCGTGCTCAGCTAGGGTTCATCGAACCCTGCTGGCTCATGGCGGCGGCGGCGGCCGTTGGCTCGCCTCCGGCTTGCGCGAGTGCGTGGGTGCGTGGAGGAGAGGCCGGAGACTTCGGGGACGCCGTTCTCATCGCCTATATGGGGAAGTCCCGTCCTCCTCTCAGTCACTTACGTTCTGAAATTGCTCTCGGCTGGCTCTTGGTTTTCCCCTCTCCACTTCTCACTGCTTCTCGGGTGCTGCTCTCGCCGGCGTCCCGGCTTTGTGGCCGGCTGGTGCTTGCAGCCCTCGGTTGGTCCTCTTCGACTCAGGTTCCCGTGGCCACGGAGTGGTCGCCGTGAATTTGCCGCTGCGTTCTCCTGCATCTCGGGCTCCTTCCGTGGTCTTTGGCCATAGAGGAGTGACGACATCGTATCTCCGATCCTCTTCGTCGGTGGTGCTTCATAGCACGGCGAATTGTTTTCTGGGACAGTGTGCTACACGCTTTGCCTCATCTTCATCGGCTTGGTTCCGGTGCCTTCGTAAGAAATTCGATTCCTGTTTATTTGTCATCCAAAGGACCGATTTGATTTTCGGGGACTAGCCTTCTAGCTAGAGGCCGTGGTCAAATCAGAGGCATCAATGTTGTCCTCTAACTTTGTTCGATGATGATTGCTCTATTCGAGTTATTTATAAACTGGATTAGGGCTTTTGTGACAAGTTATTAGCACTTGCAGGTCTGCTTATGTGATAAATTTGGGTCACTACATTAGCATTGAACTATTAAAGAGATTATCCAAATTGTTGCCGTGTTCACCGTGAGAATTTCGGATTTGTTCCTATTTCGTCATTGCTAGAAAAGTATTGTTTTGTGCTATGATGTGACTGTATGCGTTTGGTATATTCTCGGGTGATCCGCACTCTTGGTTAGTTGATCTGGCGGTCGCTTCTTCTTTGGAAGAATTGTCATTAGATTTGTCACTCTTGAAATCATGTGATTTAGACCTAGAGCGATTACAATACTTCTATGGTTTAAGCCCTGGTTCAGTTTATTAATTCTACGATATAACTCATCAAAAATTGGTTGGATGGCTAATTTTATTAGCAGCCCCTTTTCTTGCAATCTGAGAACAAACTTTCTATCAAACTTGAGCTTTAAAGCTGGTCCTTTTATTGTCCATTTAGCTGCCATGAATCTGAATTTACTGCTGGTCATGAGTTTACTTTTGTTCTTGTTGAAAGCTGTTAAATTCATGATTTACCTTCTTATTCATGGCTTAAATGTGATCTATTTCCTAGCTGTTCATGATCTGGTCATATTCCAATTTATCTTGCTCATTACGCCAATTTTGTAACAATCCAGAAAACAATTGTTCTTATCTATGGCCTCGGGGAGTAGTAGCGATGTAGTTAAGCCTGAGACATTTGACGGCACCAGCGTTAAACGCTGGCAGGCACGTACTAGGCTGTGGTTGACAGAGTTGAAAATCTACTGGGTTATCTTCGATCCTCCGAAGGAGAAGAAGAAACTTGAAGGTGAGGAGAAGACCCGATGGGAGAATGCCAACCACGCAGTCCTAGCACGATTGTTAGCCGTAGTGTCAAATAGGCTTTTCGACACCTACTCCACTTTCACTGATGCCAAGGAGCTATGGGATGACCTGGAGCTGAAATTTTCAGAAGGGGATAACGGGAATAAGAGCTTTGTGGCCGAGAGTTACCTGAACTACAGGATTGTGGAGAACCGCTCGATTTTGGAGTAGGTCCAGGAGCTTCAGCTCCATGTGATGGACCTGAACCAGTTCGAGTGTCTCCTGCCTGAAAGTTTTTAGGTGAATGTAGCTCTGGCTAAGCTCCCGCCCTCGTGGCGTGACTTCGTGACTGCTCGCCGACACATGAAGGAGCGCCTGACGTTCCCTGAACTTCAGGCAGCTATAAATGTCGAGGAGAGGCCCCGTGCTAGTGGAGGCTCAAAGCACTCTACGTCCCCTGTCCAGGCCAATGTGGCTGATGCCAAGAACTCCAAGGCTGGTGGTGGGAAGAAGAAGAAGAAGCCCCAGAACCAGACTGGCGCCAATGGCAAAAACATGAAGAAGAAGAAAGAGGATCTGGTTTGCTATGTGTGTGGCAACCTCGGGCACATCGCTCGAAGGTGCCGTGACCGCAAGGGCAAAGGACCAGGTCCAGGACAGCAGAACGGCCCTCAGGCCCAGGCGCATGTTGCGGAGGTGGCTCCTAGCTCCTCCACAGGGTATGTACCTAGAGCCTTTATGGGTGATTCATCACTTGATTGGTGGATCGATACAGGTGCTACGCGTCATATAGCTGCTGACAGAGGCTCTTTTACTTCATTTCAGGGTCAAGATTGTGGATCCGTCTTGATGGGCAATGGAGCGTCAGCACGTATACGAGGAGTCGGCTAGGTCTGCTTGAAGTTGACTTCGGGCAAGACGCTGGTTCTTCGTGACGTGTTGTTCGTGCCCACGATGCGACGGAATTTGATCAGTGGCTCGGCTTTATGTCGTCAGGGTGTCAGATTAGTGTTTGAGTCAAACAAGATCATCTTGACCAAGTTTGGTGCCTTCATAGGCAAGGGGTATGAGAGAGATGGCATGTTTAGTCTCTCCGTCTTATGTCAGAACAATCTTTCCATTTTTAATGTGGTTTGTAATAAACATCATGATGTATGGCATTTACGCTTATGTCATTTGAATTTTGAGGCCATTGTGCGTTTGAGCAAGATGAATTTGATTCCAGAGTATAGCTATGAGAAGGGCTCCAAGTGTGAGGTGTGTGTGCAAACTAAGTAGCCTCGAAAGCCGTTTCATACGGTTGAAGGGCGAACCACCTCTCCACTAGAGCTAGTCCACTCCGACTTATGTGAGATGAATGGTATCTTAACTAAGGGTGGCAAACGGTATTTCTTTACTCTCATAGATGATAGTAGTATATATTGTTATATCTATCTATTAAAAACTAAAGATGAAGCACTAGAATATTTTAAGATCTATAAAGCTAAAGTGGAAAACCAACTAGGAAAGACTATTAAACGGTTAAGGTCAGACAGAGGAGGAGAGTATATCTCTAAGGATTTCGCCGGTTTCTGTAAAGAATGTGGTATCATTCATGAAACCACACCTCCCTACTCTCCCCAATCAAATGGGGAGGCCGAGAGAAAGAACCGAACTATATGTGACTTGGTTAACTCGTTACAAAGTTCTGGTATGTCGGTTCGATGGTGGGGGGAGGCTGTTCTCACAGTTAATTATGTCCTAAATAGGGTGGCGCCGCGCAATCGCGAGGTGACGCCTTATGAAGGATGGAAAGGGAGAAAGCCAAACCTGTCTCATCTTAGGACTTGGGGTTGCCTTGCTAAGGTGAATGTGCCCGTGCCTAAGAAAAGGAAACTAGGACCAAAAACTGTCGACTGTGTCTTCCTAGGGTATGCTTTAAATAGCATGGCCTATAGGTTTCTAGTGGTCAAATCCGAGACGAGCGAAGTCGCTCCCAATAACCTTATGGAGTCTACGGATGCGACATTCTTTGAGACTATTTTTCCTATGAGATCAAATGATATAATCGCACCAGGTGGCTCTAACGAGCATTACTCTATTCCTCCTGAGGTGGCTGAGCCCGCTCTTGAATTGGAGTTGAGGAGGAGTAAGAGACAAAGGACTGAAAAGTCGTTTGGTGATGATTTTGCCATCTATTCTGTGGATGACGAACCACTCACCCTCGCTGAGGCTTTTGCATCTCCTGATGCTGAGTATTGGAGGGAGGCAGTCCGTAGCGAGATGGATTTCATCGTCGCTAATGGAACGTGGGAAGTCACTGATTTACCTAGTGGATGCAAACCAGTGGGGTGCAAGTGGATTTTTAAGAAAAAGAGGAGACCTGATGGTACTATTGAAAAATACAAGGCCCGCTTAGTGGCTAAGGGTTTCACTCAAAAAGAAGGCGAGGATTATTTTGATACTTATTCTCCTGTGGCGAGACTACCCACTATCCATGTGCTTATAGCTCTAGCAGCTGCATATAAACTCCTAGTCCACAAATGGACGTGAAGACCGCTTTTCTTAATGGAGAGCTGGAAAAGGAGATATATATGCAGCAGCCTGATGGATTTGTGGTTAATGGCCAAGAGAACAAGGTGTGTCGTTTGATTAAGTCTTTGTATGGTCTTAAGCAAGCCCCTATGCAGTGGCATGAGAAATTCGATAAGACGATGACATCTGTGGGGTTTTGTGTAAACGAGGCTGACAGATGTGTGTATTATCGATTTCAGGGGGGCCGAGGTGTCATTCTATGTCTTTACGTGGATGACATATTGCTTTTTGGGACTGACTTGGATGTAATCAACGAAACAAAAGAATATCTTTCCTCAAATTTTGACATGAAGGATCTAGGAGAGGCTGATGTTATTCTTAACATCAAGCTTATAAAGGGTGAGAGTAGGATAACTCTGTCACAATCCCATTATGTGGAGAAGGTCCTAACCCGCTTCGGGCATATGGACTCTAAGCCTGCCTCCACGCCCTATGATTCTAATCTAAGACTTTGCAAACATACTGGTGAAGGGGTTAATCAATGCCTGTATTCACAAGTAATTGGATCCTTGATGTATCTCAGTAGCGCAACTAGACCCGACATCTCATATGCAGTATGCAGGTTGAGCCGTTACACGGTAAATCCGGGAGATGATCATCGGGTAGCACTACATCGAGTACTTAGGTACCTTAAGGGCACCATGAAGCTTGGGATCCATTCTCTGGCCATCCAGCTGTCCTAGAGGGATTCAGTGATTCTAACTGGATCAGTGACTCGAATGAGATGAAGGCTACTAGTGGATATGTGTTCACTATAGCTGGTGGGGCGGTGTCTTGGAAGTCTGCCAAACAGACTGTCATTACACGCTCAACCATGGAGGCTGAACTAGTCACCCTAGATTTAGCGGCTGTGGAGGCAGAATGGCTCAAGGAGCTTCTTTCTGACCTACCTGTGTTGGAAAAGCCGATACCAGCAGTCTTAGTATATTGCGATAACTAGACTGTACTAGTCAAGGTTAAGAATAGAAAAGACAATATGAAGTCCTCGAGGCATATTAAGAGAAGGTTTAAGTCTACTCGGCATGCGAGAGAGACGGGTGTTATTGTTGTAGAATACACTCAGTCTGGTAGTAATCTAGCTGATCCCTTTACAAAGGGTTTGCCTAGATCAACTATCGAAGCAGCATCTAGAGGAATGGGGCTTATACCCTGCTAGTAGTAACCAACAGTGGTAACCCATCTTGAAAGAGCGAAGATCCCGTGAATCAGGCTCTGGGACAACTAAGTCGTGTGTATCACAAGACACCTTTCTAAGTTCCATTCGTTGCAGTGCTTTATCTGTATGGCAGGTTGAGGTGAAAACCTCTTAATGAGTTCGGAGCCCTAAGGGCTAGGGAGCTGTCCTACAGAGTTCCCGTGAAGAACAAACCTATGTGAGCTGATTGTGTGGTCGCGATCTATGAGAGGTTGGGGTATACTCTCTAGTGAGCTCATGAATAGATACAAGGACATGACCATAAAGTCCTGCCCCGCTAGAGGTGCAGATTTGCAGCCTAGTACTGTGTGTCTCTAGGATGAACGCCCTCACACCAAGGCTTTGGATCAAGGCGTAGTCCTCCAGTGTCTGTGTTGGGTTGAATTCCTTTGGACTAAACTCTGGTTCAAACCTATATGGTACCTTTGTTGAACAACAGTATATTAAACAAGTTTCATGACGATAATACCTTTGTCGAAAAGAGGCAAAAGGGTGGGGATTGTTGGGCTTTTGCCCTTTGCTCCTTGGGCCAGTAGGCCTTTGGCCCATTACGTGAGACAAGAAAAGGGGCAGCGATGCTGCCCCTGGCTGTGTGCGTGCTCAGCTAGGTTTCATCGAACCCTGCTGGCTCGTGGCGGCGGCGGCGGCCGTTGGCTCGCCTCCGGCTTGCGCGGGCGCGTGGGTGTGTGGAGGAGAGGCCGGAGACTTCAGGGACATCATTCTCATCGCCTATATGGGGAAGTCCCGTCCTCCTCTCAGTCACTTACGTTCTGAAATTGCTCTCGGCTGGCTCTTGGTTTTCCCCTCTCCACTTCTCACTGCTTCTCGGGTGCTGCTCTCGCCGGCTGGTGCTTGCAGCCCTCGGTTGGTCCTCTTCGACTCAGGTTCCCGTGGCCACGGAGTGGTCGCCGTGAACTTGCCACTGCGTTCTCCTACATCTCGGGCTCCTTCCGTGGTCTTTGGCCATAGAGGAGTGACGGCATCGTATCTCCGATCCTCTTCGTCGGTGGTGCTTCATAGCACGGCGAATTGTTTTCTGGGACAGTGTGCTACACGCTTTGCCTCATCTTCATCGGCTTGGTTCCGGTGCACTGTAAGAACTTCGATTCCCTGTTTATTTGCTCTCCAGTGGACTGATTTGATTTTTTGGGGGACTAGCCCTCGAGCTAGAGGCCGTGGTCAAATCAGGAGGCACTGAATGTTGGCCATGTAACTTTGTTCGATGATGATTGCTCTATTTGAGTTATTTATAAACTGGATTAGGGCTTTTGTGACAAGTTATTAGCACTGCTTGTGGTCTGTTTATGTGATAAATTTGGGTCACTACATTAGCATTGAACTATTAAAGAGATTATCTAGCTGTTGCCAGGTTCACCTGTGAGAATTTCAGATTTGTTCCTATTTCTGTCATTGCTAGATAAGTACTGTTTTGTGCTATGATGTGACTGTGTGTTTGGTATATTCTGGACTGATCTGCACTACTGGTTAGTTGATCTGGCAGTGCAGTTCTTGCTGGCAGAATTGTCGTTAGATTTGTCACTCTTGAAATCATGTGATTTAGACCTAGAGCAGTGCAATACTTCTATGGTTTAAGCCCTGGTTCAGTTTATTAATTCTGTGATATAACTCATCAAAAATTGGTTGGATGGCTAATTTTATTAGCAACCCCTTTTCTTGCAATCTGAGAACAAACTTTCTATCAAACTTGAGCTTTAAAGCTGGTCCTTTTATTGTCCATTTAGCTGCCATGAATCTGAATTTACTGCTGGTCATGAGTTTACTTTTGTTCTTGTTGAAAGCTGTTAAATTCATGATTTACCTTCTTATTCATGGCTTAAATGTGATCTATTTCCTAGCTGTTCATGATCTGGTCATATTGCTATTTATCTTGCTCATTACGCCAATTTTGCAACACAATGTGGGTGAATAAAAAATATATAAATAGTGGATATGATTAATAATGTAAGATTAGTATTAGAGATGAAAATACGTTACACCAGTACAATAAATATTGCACCAATTGCTACAGCTAGGATCAGAGGGAGAGTAAGGAGCGCGCAACACCGACCAGCGAGATGGATAGGAATACCAAATTTAACAACGGAAGACGACCGAGTTAATTATGGAGTTCCTTGAACTTGCTTACTTGCGACAGCCATGCATGCACGACACTCAACGACCATTGAACAGATCAAGTTACGTGGTGGCCTACAGCAAACGGTATTTACACGGTCGAATCGGCATACTGCCTTCAACTCATCGGCATGTTCCCGAACAAGGCCAGATTTTTAATCAAAATTTACGAAATTAAGCTCTTTTACAATACCGCCTCACGCATGGTATGATCACTGGACGGTTACATAAAATATTTACGGCCTAGATTTATTCAACCGTCTTAATTACCATTGTGAGATTACTAGACCACTGGATCAAATAAAATGAACCGGCACACTGGTTTGGATGTGTCGCGATCTTATCAAATCCCAAAGAAATTGGACGCGGGCAAAAACTTTTTTAGTGCGAGGAATGGAAACCGTTCCAGTACGCAAGTTATATCAGAAGTATATGTTGAGAACTTAATATTCACTAGAACCAATGGAGTGGCTTGCTAGTTTTAAATTAGGTTACCTGTAGTGTCAAAGAGACCTGATAAAGTTAAAACAATGTTAAAATCTAACAAAAAACTTAAATTGATCTTACATTTCCTCAGTTCCTATGATCCCCGAATGAACAGATCACATATGTTCAGATGAGTTAATTAACCTTCCAAGGATATATAGGGCTAACTAGATAGAGTTGAACATGCAGAATGTAAATAATTAAGAAAGAAGAAAAAGTGAAATAACCCAACAAGGTCAACAAGGTGTATTAATTACTATGCCATTTCAAACCCTCAACTTGTTCTCAGCATTAAACCAGTTCAACATGCAAAGACAATAAAGAATCTATAATTGCATGGTATCAACCACTATAAATACCCATGCAATCTTCACCGCAGCACTCATCACATGCTTCTAACACTCAAGCCAGTATAAGCTCACAAAAATGGCAGCCACTAAACTTGTGGCTCTTGGGTTCATTGTCCTCTTGAGCATTGGATTAGCCAATGCCTCCTCGAGTTCCCAGGGAACTGGCACCGGAGGAGGAAGCGGTGGTGGGTATGTTAATGGTGGTGGCTCAGGGTCTGGGAGTGGTGCTGGTTCTGGTCAGAGCAACCCAAATGGTGTCCATGCGAGTGGTGGAGGTGGAGGCGGAGGTGGTGGTAGCAGCCAATATGGTGGAGTAGGATATGGAAGTGGATCAGGCTCGGGCTCAGGCTCTAGTCAAAATAGTCAAGGGTATTATTCAGGTTATGGCGGATATACTAGTGCTGGAGGAAATGGTGGCGGCGGTGGTGGAGGACAAGCTGGAGGTTATTATGGATCTAGCGGAAGTGGGTCTGGTAGTGGAACTGGCTCGGGCTCTAGCTCAACTAATACATATTGGGGTGGACCAAATTATGCAGGTGCCAACGCCTATGGCAATGGTGGTGGCCAAGGCAACGGTCAGTATGGAGGAAGTGGTGGTGGGAAAGGTTCTGGCTCTGGGTATGGTGATGCACAACCTTAAAATTTCACTTATCTCAGACATGGAGCCCAACCTATGCATTTTGCGTTGTCGTCATAAATTTTATTGTGTGCTCAACTTATTTCATTTTCATTAGCAGATACAATAAAGGGCCCCATATGTGTTAAATGACTACTAAATGTTGTGATGTACTATGCAATCAAGGAGGTTAATGTACCATTTTGTGTCTACAATCTGAATGCTTGTCTCCTATATCTAAATTCTTTTGCATGCTACAAGTTTGATTCTCACGTTGCATCTGTCTTGGTACACGTACTAGCTAGCTACATAACAATTAAAATTTAAGAAAAATTACCCATGCGGTGTTCTGCGACACGTCTCTCGCCTATATACCACCTTGCAAAACTCTCACTCTCTAGCAACACTGTTTAATCCTGTGGTTAGTTTCTAAAGTGCTACACCATTAACTTTAAAAAAACAAAGGCCCAGACTAAAGATCTATGCATCCACGCCTCTACGCCTCTCTTCCCCTGACGCCTCTCTATCCTCCTCCCAACACCGCCCTTCCTCTCCCTAGCCCCACCCCGCCCCCTCCATCACGGGCCTTCTCCTCCACCACAATGTATCTCTCCACTCCATCTAGCCAAGCCCCGCCACTGAGCCGTCCTAGGCCGATCACTCATCATTGACTTGAATCATGCACATCGCTCCATTCCTCGAACTGGCAAGGCTGACATCGCTCAAATCTGTCGTTGATGGCCCTGTCCTCGGTCAAAATTGGCATCTCCAACCATGGTGTAGTTCTTGTCCTTGCTAGCTAGCGTTGCTCGGATCCAACGCCGGTCACCGTAGTGAGCCGTCGTTGACTCCACTCACCTCTCTTGCGATTAGGCCCCCCTCCAGCACGCCCTGTTGTGACGTTCCAACTGATCCTCCCCTCTAACGCTGCTTAGCTCCTCTGGTGGTTATGTTTTGGCCGCCGATGAGAGATAAGAGAAAAGGTATGAAAAGTGAGAGAGAAGAAGAAAAAAATTAACAGAGTGCTATAGAAACTAACGGCGGAGTTAAACAATTCTATTGGAGCACGAGAGCTTTGTGTGTTGGTACGTAGATAAGAGACGCATTGCGGAGTGAGAAATTTTCCCAAAAACTTAAACAGAGAATACCCACATTAAATTCGACTTAATTCCATGTGCATGCAGGACCTTCGTGATAGTAGAAGTCTAGAAATAATTATATTACCGGCTGTCTGAGTAGTGTAAAATGGTGTACACTTCCAACATATATGAGTTACTTCCTTATTTGCCATCACCAAACTTCATGGTTCCTTATTTGCCACTGAAAAAGATTGGCTTACTTATTTGCCATCTATTTAAAGTTCAGTGCCTCATTTGCCACACCCGTTAGTTTTGGTGTTAACAGCCGTTAAGTAGGCAACAAAATGGTTAATTTTAGCATAATCTCCTTTTAATTCCTATAGAAATTACCTTTTTGTCATCATTTGAATTGAACAGATCCACCAAATTTGTCTGAATTTTTAAACTTTTTACCATATTTGTATTTGATAGGGTTTCAATCAGATTTCACATATTTTCATTTAAATTTGATAGATTTCAACAAGTTTTCATTTAAATTCATCAAAATTTAATAGAATTTTATTTAAATTCGACATAATGGTATAATTTCATGTAAAAGTTTAAATCTCAAATTTAGAAGTTTGAATCATTTAAAAAGTTTGAATGAATTTAAATGAAAATTTGTTGAGTTTTATCAAATTAAAATGAAAATATAAAAATCTAATTGAAATCCAATCACATACAAATATGGTAAAAAGTTTAAACATTCAGACAAAATTAGGTGGATCTGTCCAATTCAAATGATGGTAAAAAAGTAATTTCTATTTCTATTGGAATTAAAAGAAGATTATGTTTAAATTAACCATTTGTTGCCTACCTACTTAATGGTAGTTAACACCAAAACTAACGGAGGGGCAAATGAGGCACTGAACTTTAAATGTATGGTAAATGTGAAAGCCAAATTATCTTGGTGGCAAATAAGGAACCGCAAAGTTTGGTGATGGCAAATAAGGAAATAACTCAAAAATTGGCTTACTTATTTGCCATCTATTTAAAGTTCAGTGCCTTACTTTAAAGAAATCCAATCGGATTTCCGATCATTACGGAAAGAAGAGGGCGAGACCGAAGCGCAACTACGCAAAGATTTGCGGGGAGTTTTATGAAGTTTTCTAATAACTCTTATTTGGGTTATGTAGATTGATTTGATTGTAGGCATCATTCTTAATATTGCATTTAGGGCTGGGAGCTTTCATTCGAGGAAGCAATGGTTAAATGGATGCGCAAAGACAATAGATAATATATCTCCGGTGCAGCTGGGTAAAGCTGTGGCAAGGTCTTCGATTGTCGCTTGACAAAGGCATATGTAAGCAGATTGTGGAGTCAGATGAGTTTTCCGAAAATTCTCCCAAAAGCATGCCTGCAGCAAATGAATTTAGCCAGCACAGTTACAGAATTCGGAAAACCGCGCCGAGATCTATCGACTATAGCATGAAAGTCCCAAAAGTGAACAGATTGCTCGTTACCCTAAACTCGAATATATAACACGTTACCATTCAATAATCTAACAATTTAAGATCAAGCCGGATATATGAACGACATCATATATATTAACAAATTTACTTAATTATGATTGCCTTAGCCCACTCCTAGAATCCCAGGGACAATTAATGGTACGACCGTACGGGTATGTATGGAGAACCAGGATCAATTTGTTGAGGAACCACGCCCAAGCACGGACCGGCCTTGGGCCCGGCACGGCTAAGGGGTGGGACCCACTTGTATGGATCAAGCCGAAACCCTAGCACCAAGCATAAATAGAAGAGGTTTCAATCTATTATGTATACAAGAGAAAAGCAATAAATAATACTTTCTCTCCTATATCATCGTGTTCATCTGTGATTGTTCTTCACCGTCTACGATCTACGCACTGCTAGGCAACCTCGGACTACACCCGGTAGCGTGGTTGTCTAACACGTTATCAACACGAAGCTCTGACGAACGACGCCGGAGATCGGTCGCCGACGAACAGCATCGCATCTTCGTCCCCTCCGTAGGCTTAGTTGGGACCCGTTGATCTATCCTACGTACGCGATAGTTCACGCATCCTATCTTTGCCGCAAGCATCGAAGGTATAGATCGGTTTTTCCCGCGGAATCCCGTTTGGATCTGTTACAGAATTGCAGGAATCTCGAAAAATCCATCGAATTAAACTGTCGGTCTTTTGGATCGGCGACGAACAAGTGTAAAGAATTGAACAAAGCGTCGTGCCGTCGCCGGTGCCGTTGAAGAAGGCCATGCGCCCTGGAAAGCCGGCGCCGTGCCTCGAAGGCGGCAGCGCCAGCGCAATGCCGCGCCAGCCAGCAGCGCACAGCCACCGCGCCACGCCAGCAGCGCCGCCACCAGACGCTTCAGCCAAGCCACGCCCCTCCCGCCTACCGGCGGCGGCTAGAAACCCTAGGCGCCCGCCAGGCAGCCAGCCGTGCCCCATGGGCGTTACACCGCCTGGTGTGCCACCCCTACAGCGGCGCCCCTCCAAAGAAGCCGCACTTTGCGGGCCATCCCAGCAAAGCCACCTCCTCGCAGTCCGCCTGCCCGTGCGCCAGCGCCCCTCCGCCGAACGTTGCCCGCATGGGCCGCACTCTCGCCTGGGCGCTCCGGAAGCCGCCCACTGCCACCGCAAGAAGCCGCTTGCGCTTCACCCTCGCCAGATCGGGCCTCCGCCAACAGGGTCAGTGCCGCCTCTAGCAGGCCGCTCCACGTGGGGCCCACACGCCCTAGCAGGCCGCCGCCCGCGTGGGCCGCGCCCCCTGTGCACCTCTTTAGCACGCCAAAATAGAGAAAGAAATGGGTGCGCTACGGGAAAGAAAGAATGAAAAGAAAGGAAGGCCGAAAATGAATTATGCATTATGAAAAGAAAAATAAAGAAAAGAAAAGAGGAGTTGGGCTGTGTGTTTAAGAAAAGAAGGCCTCCGGCTGAATGAAATTAGAGAAATAAAGAATTTAAAAAAATGAATTGCATGGGGCTTGAATTTTGAAATTGCATGTGTATTTTGCATTGCGAATTTACACTTTGACCCTAGAAATTTATGAAAAGAAGGGCGCGGGCCGGGCCATGAAATAAATATGAAAAATTGGGGCTCCTGGACGGGTTTTGAACAGACCGGACCGAAAAAGAAAAGAAAAGAATGGGCCGGGGCAGACTGGATAGAATGGGGAATAAATCTGTTTGCCCTGTAATTTTATGAATAAGTCCTCGGGTTTTCTAGAAATTATGAGAAATTTTCTAGGCAATTGTTTTACAGAAAAATCCTTGGCATTTGGAAAATTATATGAAATATTTTCTGGATTTAAGAATATTGCAGAAAGCCCCTGAGAATTATGGAAATTAAACTTAGCTTTTCCTAAGCATTGAAAATTCCATAAAGCCCCTTGGAATTAGCAGAAATTGAAGAAAGCATATATTCAGGCATGAAAGCACATTGGGCGTTCAATTTTTGGCCCCGGTTTTGAATTTGCAAGCTTATTTAGCTGCTGTTAATTACTTTTATGCAATTATCTCTTGAATTTGCTTTTGTAATTATCAGTTTTTGCCTGTTTATTATATGAATTGGTAATGGCATATAAGTAGGAATATTGGATTTACATGAGAATTTATGTATTGAAGTCTACTTAGCGCCACTCTCCCCTCTAGATTACTTATAGTAATCTTCTGAATGAATTTTGAAATATGAAATTGTCAGGTATCATAGTTTATGAATTTGAGAAACTGGCCCCTTGTGGCCTGAATTATCTCACTTGGGCATAGGACATGATGATTGTATTCGGTCTCTAGAAACCCAACACTGTCAATCGGTTTAGGTCCCTGCAAGGGAAAGAAACCTACAGATAAGCAGAACGAAAGCACTGCACTTTCTTAGACACCACCTCCTTACCAAATTTTGCATGCATGGTTGAGGGGGAGCACACTGATGCTATGTGCTGCACTGCACTTTAGAAGTGGCTTATGAAGCTCAAGCATGCTATCCTGCCATAAGTATAACAGGATTTAGTGCACATAAGGTTTGCAGACTATAGAATTGTGACTGAGTACAACTCAATATGCATAGAATTTATACGATCCCTCTCTATGTGACAAGATCACAAACGAGGGGATTGTACCACCCACTTTTCACCTCAGTGCAATTAGAGCAGCTACTAGGGGTGAAAAGCCCATTCGTTGGAAGAATGGAAAGAAGGAAAATTATAGAAATTGACCTAGAAAAGAAAATCCATTGTCCAAGTGACATAGAATATAAGAATAAAGTCACATAATGCAAGCCACATGACCACTAGATCAAGATATGCTATAAATGTGGTATTTAGGGGCATTGGTCGAAGATTCGCCGCAAACCTATTGATGAAATTGCGGCTTATTAGACCGAAAAGAATTTCAAAACAGTAGAGGTGTCTCATTGTGGCTAGAAAAGAAATCTTTTGGTAGAATACACCTATGAAGAGACAACTTTGCATCGCCTCTTAATCGTATTGAAGTCACAAGAAGTGAATAAAGAAGAGAAGATCTCGACAAATAGAATTGACGCTAAGAGAAAGTGCATAATTGTAGCATTTAACTATGCAGGAGTTGCACTATTACCTTTCTCCCTATAGATTGTGGTCGCTAATAGACATTTTATGAATTTTAGTATGAAGAATTTGAAACTCTCGAAGAGCATACTATTTGAAAGAAACAAATTGAAACTCTCGAAGAGCAAACTGTAATTCTCATGTTCATTATGAATTTATCCTATATTTCAATATATACTTTGAAGTTGCAGTCAATATTTGAATTATATGAATTATGAGTATTGCCATTGCCTGATTGCAACTATGAATAGAACTAGTGTAGTGCCCTATGGAGATATGAATTGTTGGTAGTTTAACAACACCAATAGAATTTTAAGAGACGACATAAATTCTATGGGTATTACATCAGCACTTTAAAGAAGCATTGTTTTACCCAGAATCCATTTGAACTCTCTTAAAATCGAAAGACATCCATCTCGACGGCTTCCGTGTTGAGACCAATGAAGAATGGCAAAGAATTATTATGCATTGTGAAGCATGATGGATGTGAATAAAGAATATTAGAATTCCCCCTCCATTTAAATTTGGGCTATACTACATTAGAATATATTTAGAAGCTCTAATCTCTTCCATCTGGCATCGCAGAATTGCAATCTCAATTATAGAAAAGATGAGGTGCAATCAGCTCGCAAGGACATAGCATTAGTATAAGAATTTTCTGAATCATGAACTGGGCACTCTCCTATTAAAGGTTAAGTCGAGTTTTCTCCTTGCCTAGAATGCATCTAGGAGAGGTTCGTGGTTGTATGCAGCCCTTGCCAAGGGCACTTAACGACATTCTAGTGCTCACAATTGCTTCTTTGTGGTAAGGCATGAGTTTATTCTCTACATAAACCACATGTTCGTGAAGCTGATCTCGTAGATCATAAGAATTAAAGAATAAATTATCTGATCATTACTATGAAGTCCAAAATAAGAAGGACAATGCTAGCTGATCGATAATCATTGAACTGTATCGAATACCAAAGAAGAGTACTATATATCTCATGTCTGAGCGTCATGGACTAGAGATGTCCGGCTGCTCTTGCTGAGTTGCCATATATTGAATAAAGAAAGAGAAGCCCCACTAGCAGCCCTCATCAATTAATACAGGGGACACGTAGTTCCACAACATTTGACTAGTTCAAAGAAAAGAAATTTCCCAATTTGAATGCAAGTTTTATGTACCTATACCACACTTACAATGAATTTTAAAACGATGAGGATTAATTCCCGTCATTAGGGGGAGAAATAGAACCCTGAAAAGAAGAATGCCGGGAAAAGATGTGGCTAACCTTAGACACCACTAATGCATTCCCGCACATTAGCTGCACTAGTATGAATTTAAAGTAATAAAACAATTAGCAAACGAACTGCCTAATCATTTTTGTGATTTGAAGGATGTGATCAAGTCGAATTACTGACAATAATGCACCAGAGAGGGTCAAAATACCATAGAAGGTATCCCTCATTCTGTTCCGAGGCCTCAAAGAAAAGGACAGAAAATCTGGTTACTCGAATCCCAAGTATCCGGGGACGCCTGGAGAAAAACGGATAAGAGAGCTTGCCACAACCGATCACGAAAATGCCCCAAAGGAAATAGAAGGGGACTAGTTAGACCTGGCGCTGTTGAGCCTGCTAGCGAGGCACTCCCAGTTTTGAATTTACCGGTACAAGAATAAAGAATTAAAGAAGAAGCCGAAAGACATGCAAACGAGCGTGTCGAAGGGCGTGCAGACGAGCATGTGAATGCGCACATCGGCAACCATCTAAAGGTCCTTGCTCCCGCGATTGGGAAATAGCGGTGCAGAGCAAGTGATGGTGCAAGAAGCACAAGTGCACGAAGCACCCCATGAAGAAATGGTCATAAATTTTGTACACTCCGAGGATATATTGAATAGAATCACAGCCAATGTCGACATATACTTTGCAAAGAATGTTGCCAAAGCAATTAAACTCGATCCTGAGTCTGCATCTCTTTTGAGTGTAAGACACGGCTGGACCGAAAAGAATGTAAGAAGGCAATCACCGCGGAACTATTCTCTGAACAAAGGAGAAGTGCTTAGGCCTCTGTGCCGCACATTTCCTCGTGTATGCCCCGTGGGCCTTTGTTCGAAAGGAGAAATAAAGAAAGCAAGGCTGGTAGTAAAATGTTTCAATCAGCGCCTTTGCGTTGTTTATGAAGAAACTTATTCCTCGGTCATGGGTGGTGTAACCTTTAGATACCCTTATCTCAATGGCAGTCCTCAACTGAAAGTTGACAAAGAAAATGAATTGAATGGATGTTGTAACTGGAAAGAGACTTGGATGGACTTTTATATGAAGATACATAAGTATCATTGTTCTGAACCAAGATAGAGCGAATAGAAATCTGTATTGTGTAATCCTTTGCATTACCATACAGATTGAAGAAAAGAATAAAGTACATACTTGATGTATGAGAAAGAGATGAATGGATTGTCCATTGCAGCTTAGGTTAACACCTTGAACATATGCCAAATGAATCTTGCTACACCAGTCAACCTACACGTTGATCGTGTTGTAAAGGTTTGATTTTGAGAAGGTGTACCCATGAAAACCCAATGGTCGGTCGGTCAATTTTTGCAGGCCTAGACCTGTACAGACTTAAGGATGAGGGGGAGGATGTCCAGAAACATGAAGTTCTGTATCAGAATTTGAATGGGCCATATACCTCGTGAATAGCATATGACAGTACAATGCATTTGCTGGCTGTACGTTGCAGTTGCCATTAATTTTTATCAACTTGGTATAATGCAGAGCACAAGAAGGACATTTGAAAAAATTAAGAATATCTCCCGATACCTTCGAAGAAAGAGAAATCTTGGAATGAAAGAACCAAGATATGAATATGAATATGTTTCCTATGTGGTAAGAATTGGAATTAAGTAGAAGTCGTCAATGCAGACTTTTATGTCAATGTCGACAAACCACTCGGAAATAATAGCAATGAATGAAGCATATTATGAATATGCATGGTTTTGAAGAAGGTCATTCCACATTTTCAGTCATGTGGATTGTACGCTGAATGAGCCCCTAGTATCATTTATAAAAATAATGCAGCATGTGTCGCACAAGTGTAGACTGGATATGTGAGGGGAAATTTATTAAGTATACGGACCCCAAGTAAACAATCAGTTTTCTGCACATTAAGTCAATTGAGAATATAGCAGACTTATTTAATAAGTCACTCCTTACATCTACATTTGAAAGATGTGTGACAGGAATTGGAATGAGAAGATTTAGAGAAGTGCAGAATTCAGGAGGAGAAACTTTATATATTATGAATTGAAATCTTGAACATGAAGTTCGAGTACCCAACTTGAATGAATGAATGCATAAATTATGAAGAAACGTTGGGTGGATCTGTACTCTTTTTCCCTTAAGTGAGTTTTCAATGAAGTTTCTCACGTGAGGTTTTTGACGAGGCAAATCCGTGCGCACAGCAAACATATGCTATGTACTCTTTCTTCAACATTTTTCCTACTGGGTTTTTATGAAGTTTTTGGGGCATATGCATCACGCGACAAGGTTCAAGGGGGAGTGTTGAGGAACCACGCCCAAGCATGGGCCAGCCTTGGGCCCGGCACGACTAAGGGGTGGGACCCACCTGTATGGACCAAGCCGAAACCCTAGCACCAAGCATAAATAGGAGAGGTTTCAATCTATTATGTACACAGGAGAAAAATAATAAAGAATACTTCCTCTCCTATATCGTCGTGTTCATCTGTGATTGTTCTTCGCCGTCTACGATCTACGCACTGCTAGGCAACCTCGGACTACACTCGGCAGCGTGGTTGTCTAACACAATTAACTACCAACAATTCAAAAAGAGGAGTTGATTTTTTTTTTATGCCATTACAGTTTAGATATGAGAGAAAAAAACCACTACAAAATCAGTATTGCTTAAATATAATTACAAAACCCTGTAGATTGTAAAAAAAAACTTGATAGGCATCACCTGGAATTAAACTGTCAATACCATATTTTTTAAATCTGAACAATTCTACCCCGTGTCCAGTCTTTATTTACATCAATGCCCTCCTTCCTTCTTCGCTACTCTCTTCAATCGTAGCTCCCAAGTGCAGCCGTTCACTGGAGAGCTTCGCCACGGCCTCTGCGAGCTCCGGCCGGCTGCCACAACATCTAGATATATCTATGCTCGCTGTAGCCAACTTTATTTACGTCGGTAAAAAAAAAGACGTAAATAAACTGGATATTCACGTCGGCTTACACGGACCGACGAAAATATACCTATTTACGTCGGCTCAGCTGACATAAACACAGGTGGTCCCAACTTAGGCCCAGAAAGATGTCATGCTACCATTGTTTATGTCGATCTGGTCAACATAAATAGGGGAAAACATATTTATTGATAGATCATCTTCGTGCATTTGTTGATATCTGGATTGGAACAAAATTGGTTGAATGCTTAAATTAAGGTAAAAACTGATGACTGGCTGCCTGCTAGCAGGGTTCCGATATTTATATAACCAGTATTACTACAAAAATAGTCAGCCCTATTTACGTCGACTAGGGCGGCGGCTCAGGCCAACAACCCGTAAAGTAAGCTCTCAAGATGTCGGCTTAGGCCAAAGGCCAATATTTATGTCAGCCTGAATATTTACGTCGGCTGCCGATGTGAATAGACCTATTTACTTCGTTGTGTTTACGTCGGTATGCCAACATAAATAGCTATGTACGCCAGTCTCAATCTCAGATTCCTGTAGTGGCTAGTTCACCCAAAAAAAATGAAATCAATCAGGCAGTCTGAAAAAAAAAACTTGGAGCATCAATTGGCCGCTTCTAGTCTGTTAATTACAAGGATCGATCGGCATTTTCTTTTTCCCTGACGCAAACATGCATATATATTATAAATAACAAACTACATATTTTGATTTACAAAGTTTGTTAGTACACGTACTCTTACCTTGAACGATTGTAGCAACGTACGTATATATAATTTGCATGCAGTACCTCAGCAAGTAATATACCATAAAAGTTGTGTTGTACCCACCTCTAATCATAAATAATTAACATTTGAGATATATGTCAGTCAAACTTTTAAAACTTGAGTCACTATTTTAAATTATATATGTAGATTCGTCTTATAGAATACTTCAATAATATTTTAAATTTTATTGATTTTAAAAATAAATTATAATAGAAATGAGTGGTTGAAGTTGTATATGCGAGGCCGTGCAAAATTAAAAATATCATACATTCATGATCTGAGGGAGTAGCTGTTACAATACGATTGCTATGTTTAATTAGATTTACAAAATGAAACATACCTAAGTTGACTGCAAGCTGACATACTTTGTCACTCTTTTATTCATGGTTTGATTTAGTTTGATATATGCAAAAATTGAGAGCCTTATGTACAAGGAAATGATAAAAATTAAATAACTATATTTTCAAAATCATTAAAAAAAATATTGCATGTAAAAAATAATAAATTTTGGCTAAACTAAATAATATTAAACCAAACCGCGGACTGAAGAGGATCTCTACCGTCCACTGGATCTGCACATATATATAGATGATTCCATTATTACTCAATTAGTACTGATCTAAGTCAGTGCTGCATGTTACGAAGTTGCAACTACTAGTACCGTGGTACGGATAAGTACGCACGTGACATTACGTCCTGTAGTCTGTAGATCGATTGGTCGTAGCCAAGGTGAAGTCTAGGGAGCAATACACGAACTTCGAGGTTGCATAGACAAGTCAACAAACATGTGTAGCTTTTTTTTTTTAAAAAAAAAAGGTGTTCGGTTAGCTAGGCCGGCCATGTTTGACGCTCCGAGTTGTTTATGGACTGTACCATTTCTATTTAATTACATTAAATTAGTATTTTACTTTTCATATATTTATATCTTACATTTTAATTTCTATTCTATTATTACAGTATTAGATTTTTTTTTTTGGGTATCAAATGGGTTCAACATTTAACGTGCCCTCAAGATTTTATTGTGGACGATAGTGTGCTTGTTTCATGACTTTCCTAGGACACCTTCAATTAATTAATACATCTAGTTTAGAGTCTTTATAAGTGCTGTTTCCCTAGTTAAGATAAAAAACGAGTTGAATGGTTAGTTACTTAGTTAGTGAGGTGAGGAAAAATATCGTATCTTATTTAGAAGATAACCTCCACCCGGTTCTAAGGCCAACAAACAATGAAAATTAGCATTTGGTGGAGATCACCGTTTCTTAGTCCCTTCGCATGGATCAGATGTGGCAACCTTTTGCTCATTATTGACCAAGTATCTTTTTTTTTTCAGATGCAGAAGATCCATGCATATACTGATTAGCCACGTAATATTATGGTAATCAATATTAGAGATAACCGAAAGAAAGTATCCATGGGGATGGTCATCTCTAAAAAAGCATTTCATGCTTTCTAGACCTTTTGGAATCCAATAGATCTGATGATCTCATCTTACATCCAGTAACACAACCACACATAGTATATCCTTTATAGTCACATTTTTTAACGAGATCAGCCCTTTTCTCAAAACAACACTAAGCTGGTCTTGATCTCGGCGTTGTTCCTGAGAGCCCGATTGAAATCTCCTCTGTATTTGTACTACACATCAGTAAAAGGAAGGTTGGACGTAAAGTTATTACTTTCTCTAGAAAAGGGTATGAACCAAGGTAAAAAACATTCATAATATCAGCTGAGGCCTGCTGACTGCTTTATTCACTATCATTTGAGCGTGAAATATGTGAAGTAAAGGGTGTGGTTCCCGCAATATATTCATAAGATCAGCTGAGGCCGGCTGACTGCTTAAACCGACAATGGCCATCTCTAAAAAGCATTTCATGTTTACTCTCACCTTTTAGAAATTGCTAGTGATGATGAAATATTGGTAGCGTCCAAATATCTCAACCATCTGGATTATTAAGATCCGATGGTCTCCTTGTTGGGGAGGATGAGAATTTGATAATTTATGATGACACTTTAATTTTTAGGAGTTCTGCAATTCATTCAAGTAATAAAATATAGAAAAAATAACACAACACAAGGCGCCGAACCACACCGCTAAACCTGCTAGTGGATTGGATCTTAATGGTGTTTATGGTTTGGATATCCCTTTGGATTCTTTTGGATGGGTGGAAATGGATCAAGGCCGAACATTGGACTGGTTTGGCTTGGGTTTAGCCTCATAATGGTTCGGGGTTTGGTTTGGGTTTAGCCTCATAATGGTTCGGTTCGATTTGGGAGTGGGCTATGAAAATTTGGGGTGCTAACGGTTTCAATCCATGGTTCCCACCCATCGGTAACTCCACGCCAACCCAGTGAGTGCTCCGGAGCACGCTACACGCCATGGCCAGAAACTAGAGTTTCAAATCCATCGCTGTCGTCAACCGTATCCTCCCGCCGAGCACCGTGTCTCTTGCCGGCATCTTCCCGCCGGCGCGGCCGCTCGCCGCTGTGGCCGCTCGCTGCTGCGTGCCCTCATGGTTGTCTGAGGTCGCATCTCCATGATTCCTCCAACGCCGCCGCCGAGAATGTCATCCGGTGAAGCGTCGCCTGTGACCTAAACAGCTAGCGTCGAGGCCGCGTCTCCACGTATCCTCGTGCATGGTGCGCCACCGCCGCCGCCACCGAGAATGCCCGTCCAGTCGAGGAGTGCCTACGACCCAAACGACACCAGCGCCGTACGTAAGTGCTTGAGGGCGAGTACGATATCCTCCACATGCTCCAGCTACAGGTAACACAAGAAGAAGAAGAAGAAGAAGAAGAAGAAGAAGAAGAAGAGACAGATGTATTGCTTCTAGCTAGCTAGCAAGTAAAAGCAACAGGCGGAGTGTACGTAGTGCTACTAGCTAGCAAGCAGGAGCAGCAAACCATGGGGTTGAAATGGGCTCAAACCAATCGGCGGAATGGTTTGAAACCGAAAGTATTAAATGGGTTGGGGTGATCTGGTTACACGGTGCTTATGGTGTGGGTTGGTTTGGGTTTTTTAAACTGATTATTGGGTTGGTTCGGGGTAGGGAAATGCGTTGTGTTTGTATGGAGTAGTTACTCAACAGAGCGACGCGAGGGCCCATGACACTTCAATTTTTATGTGGTATAATCTAAATTCTAACTGAATCGACTGATTTTAGATCTATCTATCTATATATCTAATGTGTGTGCGAGCGCGCATTGGTTGCACTAGGCGTAGGATGCACATCCACGTGAGTAGGGACCACGACCCTTTCTATATAAATGACATCCCAATGTCAGCATGTCAGGCTGTCAGAGGTTAACAGCTCACGCGTACACGAAGTAGCTCCCGGGTGCAAACTAATAGCAAAGAAATGAACACTATCGCTTACATGCTCGCAATCAGAAAATTATAGTACGCGTGTGGTTGGGTTGACGCCGCTCGGTACGTACGCATGTGCATATAATATACATGCCGGCCTAATTAGTCATTAAAGTCAATACCAAAACATCGAGGTTGCCTCATGCACCTGCTAGGAATGCGCTGGCTGATCACTGGATGCTTGCGTTGATCGCGATTTCTAAACTCGCATGCAATTAAGAGTTCGACGATCCGGGTGTCGACGGCGCTAGCTGTTCCATAGCATGCATGGTAGTTCAGTTTCCTTGTTGAATTTTCAATGCTACGTACCTATGATATCGTCATCCCTTTTTTTTTATCGTGCGCTTAGTTTTATAATTAAATAGCACAGAATTATGCTGCTAGATTTGTCAGTTTATACGGAATTATATTTCGAACGATATAATTAGATATAATATTAATACATTTTACAATCTACAAGATTATATGATAAGACAGCTAGATATATTGTAAATTTGTAATTATTGAAATATATTCTTTATTACATTTAAATTAAAACTTTCTTAACATCAACACGTTTACAACCCCGCACACTTGCGCATCTTGTTAATTTATACTTAGGTTCGACAGATTATTTTATTTAGCTAAAAACATAGTAAAATCACAACTAATCAAGATAAACTATAATTGACGTTTTGTATTCTTTTTTTCACATAAATGAGAGTTTTAAAATTTTTATGGTGTGGTCACTGTGCCTCACTTGAGTATGGAGATCGAAAATAGAAACAGAAATTCTAAACAACGGGATCTCGTTCGGGGCGGGATCCGGACGGGGTCCATCCCCATGCGACACGTGTTCAAGCCGCTGTGCAGAGGAGGAGGAGGAGGAGGGGGAGCTGACCTCGCCACCGCCGCCCTCGCCCTCGCCCTCGCCGTCGCCTGCCGAGCTTCGCCGCCGCCGTTTGTTAGGGTTAGGGAATATATCGACCGGGCGGGTTTAGAGGAGGTCGGGAGGCGGCGGACCGGCGGTGGGTGGGGTTCGTCGGGGCGGCGGGCGGCGGTGGCGCCGCCAAGCCGGGAGGGGGCAAGGCGGCCGGACCGCGGTGGAGGAGGACCGCCTCACCCCTCGGATTAGGGGGGCTGGGCGGCGGAGCGGCCGGCGCGGGCGCCGCCGCGGGAGGGTGGAGGAAGGAGGCAAGGCGGCGGGCGGCGGGGGCGGAGGGTGGAGCGGCCGGCGGCGGGCGCCGCCGCCGGGCGGAGGAAGGAGGCGGCGGGCGCGACGGGGTGGGCGAGGCGCGGGGAGGCGAGTGGAGGGAGGGATCCCGTCGGGGTGGGCTCCCGACGGGAACCCGTTAGCTAGTAGCCCCCGAAAGAAAATGGGCGCGCGTAATGATATTTTATTACTGTTTCGTAGTCTCTTGCTTTGGTATTCATGTATTTCATATTAATATTTTTTCCATACAAATAATAGGCGTTATCTCATCCCTACGCACCGTACTAATTTTCTCATCTTCAAGTAGTTTGATCTCCGGGCTTGTACATTTTGGAGCATTCCGATCTACGATAGCGCATACTGCGTCCACCTCCAGATTTTCGGTCTTTAACAGTGCACAAATGTTTCCTTATTATGATTCCCATTTATCTAAATATTCACTATATGTAATCGATTGGGTTGATTTTTATCTTTTTCTTTGATAAATATGAGAATATTATAATATTTTCTAGCATGGAGGCTATAGTGCACCAGAGCTAGCACGTGAAGAATTGACTATGAAGAAAAATATTAATCTTTTCTATTACATTTGGTTGCCATGCTTTGAAATTTATGCATCATTTTTCTTTTCATGCTATTTTTTCTTGATTAAATCAAAGCAATGGGGGAGCACATGTAACTTCTCTACGCCATTGGTGTAACATCCCAATTTGGGGGTAATTTGAAAATTGTTTGAAATTCAAATTTCGTTTGACTTTGTGTTGCCAAGTGGGCCATCTCTCTCTCTCCCCCTCTCTGCCTGGCCCTGCCCTACCTACTTTGCCCTGCTCTGCTCCGCTCCGCTGCCCGCCGCGCCTGCCTCTGTACCAGCCGCTTGCGCCATCATCGCCTCGCCGTGCCACTTCGGTCATGCCCGCGCTGCGCGCGTCCCTTCGCCGCGCCCCTCTGACCCCCGTGCCGCTGAGTGAGCCACCGGGCCAGCACCCTCGCCCCGCGCCAATAAAATCGAAAGCCTTCCCCCGCTGGCACCATTTCCCTATTTTCCCCAAAATCCTCCACGCCGACGCCAAGGACACCCTCTTCGATTTCGTGAGCCCGAGACAAATTCCATTCGTCCCAAGCCTCTAAACTTCACTCTAACCTCTTCGCCTCGCTCAATTTCAGTGAAGCCGTTCGGAGGAGCCATGCCGGCGATGCCTCTGTTTCGGCCGTCGTTGGGCTCTTTGCCGCCGGCCACCTCCGCCCCACCTCATGCTCGGCCGTGAGCTCGGTGATCGAGCATCGTCGATACCTTCTGGAGCTCTCCGTTCATTTTCATAGCGCGTAGGTGCTTAGCGTGGGCGAACAACTCCGGCGGGCCTTCGGCACAGCCGCCGCTCGTTGCGCCGCCGCGTCTGGCCATCTCCGGCCTCGATGATGGCGTTGTTAGGTCCGTAGGGAGCCGTAGATGCTAGAGCGTGAATGCACATGGCCGGATTGGGGCGGAATCGCCGCCGCGGCTCGAACCGGCGCTGCCGGCCACGTCGCCCGGCTGGAGATAGATGAAGGCCAGGAGCCGTTGCATCCGCACCGTGATTCGTGTGGGCCGAAGCGCTTAGAGACACTGGCGTGCGGGCCCCACCTGCCAGGAACTCCCCCTCGCGCGCTGGGTTAAACCCTTGGCTACGTGTCTCCGCCATGTGGGCCCAGGGCCCACCGGGCAGGTTAAGTGGCCGCGCCCCTAGGCGCGGCACTAAACCTATGCGTTATACCCATTTAAAATACGCCGCATATACGCCATTGTCGGTAGCAGCGCACGGCGTGGCCGTGGCCAACCGTCGCTTAGCGGCTAGTTCGCTGGTTCGGCCCGATTTAACCAGTTATTTAAATACAGAAATAGTTATTGATTTATTTAGAATAGCTAGAGTCTTGTAAAAATTCTAGAAAAATTTAGATAAATATATTAGGCCATTCCTGATTTTATAAAATTATGAAAACAACCACTGTGATGAAAAAATGACACTGTTTAAAAGGCCGCTTCATACAGGACAACTTCATGCTTGTCCAGCAGACCGCAAGATTTCTTCATCATCAACGACAGCCTAGCATGCTTCTCAAGTTAGATATTACAAAAGCCTTCGACTCGGTGTCCTGGCCGTTTCTCCTTGAAGTGTTGAGAAGAATGGGCTTTGGGGCGGTCTGGTGTGATATTCTTAGTGGTCTGCTTGCTTCTTCCTCCTCTCAAGTCCTTCTCAATGGTAATCCAGGTGAGAGGATCTTCCACAGACGTGGGCTGAGACAGGGGGATCCTCTCTCCCCCATGCTCTTCATTCTTGTAATGGATGTCCTAAGCCACTTGTTCTCCAAAGCTTCTGATGAAGGGTTGCTGCTACCATTATCCTCTAGAGCCCTCATGCACCGGGTCTCTCTCTACGCTGATGACGTCGTCATCTTCATAAAACCAGATGCAATGGATATGGATACCACCTTGGACATTCTTGAGTTTTTTGGTGATGCGTCTGGACTTAGGACCAATCTGCAACAGAGTAATATTTACCCAATCCGTTGCAGTGAAGCAGAGATTAATTCCATCCAGGATCATCTTCCTTGCGAGGTGCAGGACCTCCCATGTAAGTACTTGGGGCTGCCCCTCTCCCTTAAGAAACTTACAAAGGCAGAAGTACAACCACTCATAGACCGCATTGCTAGTAAACTCTCTGGTTGGAAGGCCGATTTGTTAAGTCGAGCAGGGCGAATGATTTTGGTGCAATTCGTGCTTTCCTCAATGGTGGTGTACTTGGCTATGGCAACTGATCTTCCTCCTTGGGCTGTTAAAGAAATTGATAAGATTAGGAGACGCTTTCTTTGGAGAGGGCGTAAAGAGCCTAAGGGTGGCCATTGTCGGGTAGCATGGACCAAAGTCTGCCGCCCGCCAGAGCTTGGTGGGCTGGGTATTTCAGATCTTCAAAAGATGGGCTGGGCCTTGAGGATGCGTTGGCTTTGGCTTCAAAAGACCGAGCCTGATCGCCCTTGGTCCGCCTTTCCAGTTCAGGTTCACCCTCAAGTCCGTTCCTTCTTTGATATCGCAGTGTATACAGTAATTGGGGATGGTTCCCGCACCCTCTTCTGGCAGGACAGATGGCTTTCTGGGCAGAGAATTGTGGACCTAGCACCACAGCTGTTCGCCTTGGTTTCCACGAGAAATGCAAAGAAGCGAACAGTGCTACAAGCGCTCTCAGACCACTCTTGGGTGAGGGACCTGCAGGGTGCGCTATCTGTAGGGGTTATGTTAGAATATTTGAAGCTCTGGGATATTCTTTCTCAAGTGGAGTTGCAGCCAGGGGATGTTGACAGACACATTTGGAGATTTTCTTCTACAGGAGTGTACTCGGCCAAATCTGCTTATAGAGGTTACTTCATTGGTGCTAGCGATTTCGGCCCTTGGAAACTAATTTGGAAATCTTGGGCTCCAAATAAGTGCAGTTCTTCCTGTGGCTTGTGGCACTTAACAAATGTTGGACCATGGACCGACTCGCTACACATGGCTGCATCACCCAAAGAAGATGTCTTTTTGCGATCGGAGGAGGAAACCATTAACCATCTACTAATATCATGCCCCTGTCTCGGCAATTCTGGTTTGGACTGCTTGAGAAGGTGGGTCTTCACAACTCTCTCCGCAATAAGACACGCCTTCCTTCTTGATTGGTGGTTAGCTTCTATTGAAGCGTGGATGGTTTTTCTCGACAAGGGTTTAACTCTATAATCTTGCTTGGGGCCCGGTTCTGTGGAATCATCGAAACCGTGCGTTTTGATGGTATCACACGGATGTGCATCAGGTCATGGAGGAGGCTAGAGAGGAAATGAGGCTTTGGGGTATAGTCGGGCGCTAAGGGCATCAGTCGCTCACCGCCGCAAAGTCGAGGATGTGTAATCCCTTGTTTGGTCTAGTTCTGGTCGTCTTGTGTGTTTGTTAAGGGCGTGGGTGTGTAGTGTTGTACTTTCGGGGCTCTTCCCCCTTCTTCTTAATTAAATGACACGCAGCTCTCCTACGTGTTCGATAAAAAAAATGACACTGTTTAATAAAATGAGTAGAATTCCTATAAAGAAAATGATTAAACTGGAAATTGGGTGACTTTATTTATATTAAATAATGAATCTGACCCTATAAAGTCGTAAGAAAATAAAATAGGTAGACAAATGCCTTAATAGATATAGAACATTATAAAAATGCCATTCTTTTCCAAATGTAATCATTAGAGTATTAACTAGCTAAAACACAATTAGTAAATTCCTTATTTATTAAATTAGGTGCTGACCTTAGAAAAATGCATTAAAATATCTTTTAACATGGAATTACACTATATATTTACGAACACTTAGAAAATACCAACTCCGATAAACTTAACTTCGTATGTAGGCCATATTACGATGTGCCATCATCGTATGTCGCCTTAAAACCCTAATCACTCAATTATCACTATATCGTACGACATTGTATTTTGGGGTGTAGTTAGACTATTGTGTAATGGTGTATTTAACTATTAAAACATTATGGCATGCATCGCATATCATACGTAACTAGTACCGTTATCCGACTTTATACATCGTGGTACCGATGATAGGACCTAGGTCACACGCATAGATCATGTTTTCTGTTTTGCATCAGTAAGTAATTATTGGATTGTATGTGTGCTTAGACATAGGCTATCTCGAGGGAAGGTTCGGAGACGCTGCGGAAGACCTTCCACCTGAGCAAGGCGAGTTAACACTTATTCTTATAAATGTTTAACCATATTAGGGAAGGATTGTGACTTTCCCTAGTGCGGATTAACATCAATATATTCATGTCTATTACCCAGTTTGCCAAACTAAATTGTTTAATATTAAAATGCATACTTATTAACCTTCCCAATTGTTAATAATGTTAATATTTATACTGCATGTCCTTGGATTATTTTGGCCTTTATGACTGCCTTGATTGTCATAATCCTTGTTAGCCTAAGAATAGTTTGGTAACAACTTTAACCCTACCTATTGGGTAAAACCTACTTAGACTTGCTTAGAATTAAACAAATCTTCTGGCAATTAGCTATGGAACGGTGAACCCGATATTCACCGGTCATTCATTCCTTCATTAAAATGGTTACGACATGTGACGGTTAGGACTAGTAGATGCATGATGGGCTGGTTGTGGTTGTGGGTATGGCTATGTGGTGTGTCGGGTTGGTTTGGTCGGTCAATCGGGGTAGATCGCGTGTGGTAATGTTAAAGGTTATTGAGGTGGAGGCTAGATGGTTGGAAGGTTGCCCCTTAGATGACATCCTGATGGATGATTAAGGCACGAGGTGCCTTGTGCTGGGTTTAGCCAGGGCTTACCCAGGAGGAGCGCGGAAGAACACGCGTAGCGGGGCGATCGCTGCCATCTGGAGGATGGTTCCAACACAACGCGTGGCCATCGCGCGTAGTACAGGTTTGGTTCGCCAGTTGTGAGCGCTCCACGGAGTCCCTCTGGAACCACTCTCGATAGGGACCGGCATTGGTCGTCACTAGATGTGATGGAGGCCACACTTCTCTAGAATGACGCTAGGCTAGCGCGGGCTGGCAACCCCTTTGACCGAGGAGAGCAGTCTATGGCAAGTGTGGTCCACAATAGGATTGCCAAATCCTGGAAGGATGGCGGACATAGGAAAAGGTTGGGGGTAACAAGGAGTTTGGTGTGGTGAAGTACAAAGTCGAGAGTATGTTGGTCGTGGGTTGGTCTACTTAGGGTTGGTTGATGAGGTTGGTCAGTAGGATGGGGTTGGGAAGAGTTTGTTTTAGTGCTAAACTCTTTGTGACTTATTGACTGTTAATACCTGATGCTAGATAGAGTAATTTCAACTCGTTTTAAAATCTAGATTTACACAAATAAAATAACCCTTTCCCCAATTCAAGGCCTTCTATTCACTAAGTACATTAAGGGAAGTGTTAACTAGCCAGTGTTTGGATGACGCTGATCACGCCTACTTATACCCTTTTAGACGATGGAATCAAGGTGGATCTGTACGAGTGTCATGAAGACAATGGACAGGACTTCGGTGGGCCAGACGAGTCTTAGGGTTGATCCGGTCTCTTGCAAAACACTTAGCCATGGAGATATTCTTTTGGATAGATATTTTGGATAGCTGCAATACTCTGAACTATGTTTTGTATTAAAAGGCTATTGTTGATCGCCTTACTAAATTCACCTAAGGGCGTAACTTGGTATGTAATATTCAGGGATTTATGATTTAATCGATATATGCTTGTATCGGCTAGGTGATCTTCCGATCTAGTGTTCCGATCCAGAGACTAGTGCATGGGATTCCGATCAAGGTAAGTTAAATTTGAGGGTTGACAATTGGCATCTCCACTAGCTTCATCTCCTTTCTACACTCTGTGATTACTTCATTCCACCATTGATTCTTCTGCTCTTTGGGATCATCATCTTTAAAGCATTATGGTTGATAGCAACATGCATGTATCTCCTCCTCGGCCTTTCGATTTTGTAGCAACACAATTTTTGGGGGCAATTAAAAATTTTTGAAATTTCAAAATTCAACCAAATTTGTGCTGACATGTGGGCCCCACAGGCTCTCTCTCTCCTTCTCTCTTCCCACTCTCTCCTTCTCTCTTCTTCTCTCTTTGGTGTGTACTGCCGCCGCTCGTACGTCTTTGCCACCTGCTCGCTCGCTCTGTTCAGATCGCGCCGTCGCCGTGCGTTCGCCATCATCATCAACGCCACGGTCGTCGCATCGCCATGCCGTCCCTCCCAGCGCTCTACCAGCGCATGCGCCTTTGTCGACCGTCGCCATGACCGAAGCGGACCATCGGGCCAAATGTCTCGCCCCGAGCCCATAAAACCCTGGCTTCCCTACCGTCCTCGCCTTTCCCGCTTTCCCCAAAATCCACCCTCGCCGACGCTGAAGAAATCCCGGCGAACTCGTGAGCCATTCCCCGATTCCTATCGCCCCGAGCCTTCTTCACTCATCCTAAGGCCTTCTCCTCACTCAATTTCAGGGAAGCTGCTTGGAGGTGCCGAGCCCGCGGAGCCCCTGTTCTGATCACCGTCGGGTCCTCCGCCGCCAGCCGCCCCCGAGCCTGCTTGTCCCCGTCGAAGCCCGTGGTGAGCACCCTCTGGACCCCCTCTAGCTCGCCGTCCAAGCTCGTAGCCTATAGATCCGTATCACGACACGGATTTTCCAGCGAATCCACAGTTTTCGCAGCCGCCGCCGCCGCCGCGTCCGGCCACCTCTGGCCTCGGCGCGTGCTTCGTTAGGACCCTCAGGGGCTATAGATGTCGGAGCGCAAACGCTCTTTGCCGGCCATGGGCCGTAGCGCCGCCGCGGCACGAGCCGTCACCGCTGGCCATGTCGCCGCTTCCAGAGGAAGACGATGAGCAGTAGCCGTCGATCTGGTGCCAAGATTCATGTAGGCGGTGAACGTAAAGTCGATGACATGCGGGCCCCATTCGCTAGAAAACATTCCACTAGCGGGTTGGATCGGTGTCACTGCCAGGTGGGCCCAGGGCCCACTGGACAGTTTAAATGGACACGCCCGTAAGCGATACATGAATCTCGTGCAAAAGAGTCTCAGCAAAATATGCCTTCGGCATTTCCACCCCGGCTGGCGCGGGCACGCGCGCGTTGGCCGTGCACCGCTTACGCCGCTAGGCCGGCTTGTCCATTGGATCGACCCGAAGATTTTTGTCCTTATCCGCAATTTCACCATTTTGTTAAATACCGAAATAGCTTTTGGAATTATTAAAAATAGCTGGAGACTCCCAAAAATTTTAGAAAAATTTAGATAAATATATAGTTTAGACTTTTTATTTTATAAAAAAAAATAAAAACAACCACTGTTATGGGGTAATCGCACTGTTCCTTAATTTGGATAGAATTCCCTATAAGAAAATGATTAAAATAAAGACTAAGGTAATTATGCTTATATTAAATAAATATTCTGACCCTAAAATCCTTCAGGTAATAAAATGGGTAAATAATTGCCACAATAAATTTACAATAACTTTAGAATACCATCCACGCCTTAATATATTCTTAGGAATATTTATTTGGTAGACACCGGCAAATAATCAACACATCCCTTAATAAATTAAACTAGGTGTTGAATTTAGAAAATATATTAATCAGGGATATAACTCAAGATTACCTCATATATTTGGGAGCACCTAGTATATTGTCAACTCCAATAAACTTTACTATGAACATATGCCGTATTATTAAGTATTGTCAACATTTGTCGTTTCAAAAAACCATAATCATCCTATAGTGATCATATCGTACGATATCATATTTTGGGGTATAGCTAGACTATTATAATAATATTATTGTTACTTAATAACGCATTAGGGCATGCATGGCATATCAGACGAAGATTAGAATCGTTAAACGATCTTGGAGGATAGTGTCAAACGGTAAAACCTAGGGCACGATCGTGCATCATGATTTCTGCTTGCATTAGTCAATGATTATTAGTTTGATTGTGTGATTAGATGTAGGCGATCCCGAAGGGAGGTTTGGTGACGCCGAGGAGGACCACCTACCTGAGCAAGGCGAGTTAACAGTTACTCTTTAGATTTGTCCGTATTAGGGAGAGATTGCGACTTTCCCTAGTGCGGATTAACATCGCTAATACCATGTTCATTTCTCAGTTTTCTGTTAACTATTTTGTTTATTATTTAAATGCATGCTTAGTAATCTGCCTAATTGTTAATCATGTAATACTTATACATGCCTACCCTTAATTTGTTTAGCCTTAATGTCTGCCTTGATTGTCATTACCCTTGTTAGCCTATGATTAGTCTAGTAATCACTTTAACCCTACCTAATGGGTAAAACTTGCTTAGACTGGCTTAGGTTTAAACAAATCTTCCGGCTAATCGCCACAGAACGGTGAACCAATTCATCGGTCATTCATTCTCTTCATTCAAATATGATATGGCATATGACAGTTAGGGCTATTAGATGCATGTTGGGCTGATTGTGTTTGAGGGTAAGGTTATGTGGAAGGTCAGTCTGGTTTGGTCGATTGGTTAGGATAGTCCAAGTGTGGTACTGTCGATGACCGTGGAAGTAGAGATTGATTGGTGGCTTGCCCTAGAGGACATCCTGATGGATGATTGAGGCACAGGGTGCCTGGTGCTGGGTTTAGCCAGGGCTTACCTAGGAGGAGCACGGAGTAACACGCGTAGCAGGGAGATCGCTGCCATCTGAGGGATGGTTCCAACACAATGCGTGGCCATCGATCGCATGGTGTACGAGTCATTGGATTGCCAGCTGTGAGCGCTCTACGGAGGCCCTCTGGGACCATTCTCGATAGGGACCGGCATGGGTCATCACTGCGGGTGATAAAGGCCACACTTCCCTAGGGTGACGGTCGGCTAATGAGGGCTGGCAACCCCCTAGGCCGAGACAGGCATGCCATGGCAAGTGTGGTCCACAACAGGATTGCCAAATCTTGAAAAGATGGTGGATCTAGGAAATGTTTTGGGGCAACAGGAAGAAAGTCAGGGTGATCGGTTAAGCTGGCTTGGGTATTTGGTCGAAAGTTGGTCTATTGTGGGTTGGTCGGTATGGGTGTTGATTAGTGGGTTTGGGAGAATTATTAAGATGGTAAACCTCTGATTTATATAAACAAGACAAATTCTAGTTGATGCTAGTTAGGATGATTTCAAAATCTTATAAACCTGGCTTTACGCAAATGAAATAACCCTTTCCTCCAAATAAAGCCTTCTAAACACTATGTGCATTAAGGGAAGTGTTAACTAGCCAGCGTTTGGATGACACTGACCTCGCCTACTTTCATTCTTTAGACGAGGGAATCGAGGAAGACCTATACGAGTGCCATGAAGACGACGGGCAGGACTTCGGTGGACCTGATGAGTCGTAAGGGTTACTTCGGTCGTTGGCAGGACTTAGCCGATAGGAGATTCTGTTGGGTACATATTTTGGGGATAGCTACAATACTCTGAACAATATTTTGTAATATTAAGGCGTGTGTTGACCGCCTTACTAAACTCGCCTAAGGGTGCAATATGTTATGTAATATTCAGGGATTCTAATTTATCGATGCATGCTTGTATCGGCTATGTGATCTTCCGCGCTAGTGTACCGATGCAGGGACTAGTGCATGGGATTCCGACTCTCAAGGTAAGTTAAAATTGGGGGTTGACAAATTTGCAGCATCAGGGCGTCTTTCTTTCAACATTCCAATGAATTTAAGATCTACAAATGTTATAGCTTTGTAGGAATCAGATATGAAAATATAATCACAGATATGTAGCTCCCTATTGGTACTAACATTTTGCAGGATAATATGATGGAATCGAGGACGACTCTAATTCAAGGAAAGGAGAATGATGAGAGCATGTTCGTTAAGGATACGTCCAACGCTACATCAAAATGGCTTCATCGACCTTCATCTTGGCCATGTAGATCACATGGTGAATCACACAATTGGCCACTGTCTCGGCTTCTGGACATGGCACCATCACATCCAGCAACTAGGCCGCCACCTTGGACGCCTCCTATTTGTGATGGCGTATTTAAAAAAAGTGTATCTGCACCTATGCCATATCTATAACACATACAAGTCACGTCAATCAAAGGAAGGCTTATAAGAAAACCAAACTACAAGCCAAACTTGAATTCTACTTTTGTTTGGCCATTAACGTGCAGCCTGCATTCAAACGGACACCCATGTTGCATACGAATTCTTTTTTGGACGTTCTTGTTATCCACGGAGAAGCTCACAATGAGATCTTTCCAACGGATCCACCCTCACCTCAAAATTCGTTCGGAATCAGCGGGAATCGTTAAAACAAGTTACTGCATCAACAATTGGGCTAAACCTGGGCCTTGTAAGCGTGTTAGGCCACGAACCAGGTGGAGCACGCCCCGTGGTAACCCTAGAATGACTAGGGATCCCACTTGGCCGCCTCTCGCATGATAAATAGGGTAGCCGTCGCTGTTTTTAGATTTGGGTCTTATTTAGTTATGTTTTAACCTTTGCTACATACCGGTATTCGCGCGTGTCGGTTAGACCGGTTGTTTTATTGTTACAGAACCCCACCGTTTGTGATACTTTGTAGATCTGATCCTAATACATATTTGTCAATCTAGTCGGTTGTTCATCTTGTTCTTACTAGTTCTTCGATCGTTTGCAGGATCAAGGGCCTTCGTGGTCAGGTTGATCGCGCTCCGGCGAGGTTAATAACCATCTGGAGTTGGTGTACCAGTCGCTAAGGCGCAAAGTCCTGAACGGTTGTAGTCAGGCCGCCAATATCGACTTCTACCAGATTGTAGTTATTCTTCTCTCATCGAAAGATCGGGACCCCTGCCCCTATCAATATATCTCATATTTATATTAAATAGGTAGATATGTGATGCTAAAATAGACTCCAATTTGAATTTGACTAGACAGGGTTGTCATATTGATACGGATCGGATTGATAACATCTGATGCAGGCGAGCTATGGACGGTAGCGAGGCTGGCTTCTGATATAATGAAAATCCGACTTCGTGTTTTTCTCCTTTCTTCTAATTTCTATTAGCGTGCCCGTGCTAGAGTTATAGACGAAGAGTATTGGCTATATATAATAGATAGAAAGTCACGGGTTAAGCTCGTTTTAGATGTGGTGTCTGACAGATTGGTTGTGCATGTGTTGTTTTGGGATACTGATTTCCACTGGCCACCGTGGATTAAGCTCTTTCTAGTTCCTATTGGCTATTCCTAGATGGCACTGCTTGAACACGATCAAGTATGGTTGGAGCCACTCGGTGCCATTGAGGATGAGATGCGCGGGGTCGGGAGATCGGGAGCACGCTTTGTAAACACATATTGTAATTAAGAAGTGGTTTTTTTTTACTTGTAAACCTACAATGTTATTTCTGGCACTGCTCATATTGACCAAGTTCAAGATGGCTCTTTTTTGAAACTAATGGTCAGGACCTTTGCCTTTGCCATTTCATTCGAAAAGAAAATAATACAAACATTGGTTTAAAGAAAGCAAACACAATAACATTCATTTTAAAGAGTACTCAACACGTACTCAACACGATTTCCACTAGAGCCCCCAACACTTAGGGCCAAGCAGTAGGACACTACTCCCTAAGAGAAGAAACTAAAATAACATTAAGACAAATATTGATTAACGCCTTACGAAGAGACAACAACACTTAATGTTAGGCGAATTTAGTGTGCAAGCGATTGGATACATAGAAGAGAGAGGGAGGACCCAACCATACCGTGAAGGTCTCAGGGACCCAATCACCAACCTTTTGCATTCTTATAAATATGTTAGTAACTTACCTTTATACCTTTCAATCATCCCAGGCAATAGGGCGACTTATGTACAACAGCTAACTTGGATGAAGCTATCATTTGTGGTGACTCAGGCTGTTTTTTTGTGCTTTCCTCCTATGTTTTTTTTTTTATCTTCAATGCTAGGGTAGGGAATAGCCAAAAAAATCTAAGACAACAACAACAAGCATGATGCTATCATCCCTTGAAGGTGACTTGGATTCTTGTAACACCGTTATTTTTATTAAAAAAAACTAAAGTCACATATAGCATTTGCATTAAATAAAAAATTATGAATAAAATTTTTTATAAAGATAAAAATGTGTGTGTTCTTTTAAAAATGTACTAAAATAATTTGCTATTGGAATTTAATAAAAATTGATCAAATGCTTTATCAAACAAATTAATATGTTGGTTAGTTTTCAGAAATAAAATATTTATATTATTTCTTAAGTAATTCTGTGCGTCTGTTTTTGCACAGCTGGGACAAGCACACATTAGTTATAGAACTTTAGTCCCGTTTCATGTTACGACTAATGGTAAGGCTTTAGTCACTGTACTGAGACTAAAGATAAGGCTTTAGTCCTTGTTCGTGTTACGAACCGAGAGTAAAGCCTTGGTAAGGCTTTAGTCTCGATTCGTGTTACGACTAATGGTAAGGCTTTAGTCACTATACCGAGACTAAAGATAAGGCTTTAGTCCTTATTCGTGTTACGAACCGAGAGTAAAGCCTCATTTCAGCATACTTCAAAAGGTTAATACGCGTGACTGGGTTGGTTGGTTAGAAAGGTGAATGGGAAGTCTCGTGGTGGCAGGAAGGTTCTAGTTTCAAGTCTTGAGTTCGCTATATTTTTAGATATTTTCCACACCGCGGGGAGGGCTATGTCCCGGTTGGGCGAACTGGTACTAAATATCTATGTCCCATGATATAGGGCCCGCTGTCTTGATTTGGCAACTGTGACAAAAACCAGTTACCAAACAGGACTAAAGGCCATTCCTTCAGCTGTGGTCGTTGTGAACTGATAATATTTGTTAATAATAAAATTATTTATTTAATATATTTAAGTATATAGCTCAAAAAATTATGAAAAAACTTTAAAATGTTTTTAAAACCAAGATCTACCTGTCTGAAAATTTATATAATTTTCTACAATAGGTCCATTTTCTGTTATTATTTTGTTTTATCGAAATTCCTATAAATTACTCTTTAACTTTTGCAAATGTATTTATTACAAAATAAGTTCATAAATTCTGGGAAATTATATTATTTATATATGTATATTTATTTAAGCACGCGCATTCATACTCATGTATTTTATTCTTCTGCATTATAATTATCTGTATTTTTCGTGTTAGATTCGCTTGCTATCAGCCCCTCGGCAAATGTTGTCGTCGATCATGCTGAGCACGCTGATCAAGAAAGTTCATGTTGACTCATGTTGCAAATCCCATGTTTTGCGGTGTTTTCTTAGATTTGCAAATTGCATGTATGTTGTACATAAAAGGATAATTATCTTAGTTTGTCGGTTAATAAACTAATTAATACTAAATTTGCTACGACCATGACATACCACCTTGGTAATATTATTTAATTATTCTTGCTACCATCCTTTTTTGGTTTATTTAAAACTTGATAAGTATTGCCATGAGTCAAATATTCTTTCGATGTGTTGATGTTGCCTAGATAAATGATTTGTTTGTGCGAATACTCTTTCCATGATAGTTGGGGCTATCATGTCAGGCAAAATGCTAGAGCTAGGTAGTGGGTGCTACCTGAGTTTTCCAAATGGTTTTCTTCCCAGAGTTGGGTGGATGGTTGTAAGCAAGATTCATCATTGCACGAGACTCGGGCTCAGTGTTGGAGCAGCCCAAGTTTATAAGGACCGACACCTTATGATTGTAAAGAGTAAGTATAACAATACGACGATCAAGTGCTTGTATGGGCTAGCCCTAGTTGAGTAGCTCTCATACTCCTGGTTCGAGTATTTCAAAAGGTGACATTGGAAATGGAGATCGACCACGTACTACATGGCACAAAAGGATGACGAGGATAGGATGACGTACGTAAGAGGCCTATTAAAGCCGGGCTGACATGGGCCCATAGAAAAACCGGCTAAGAGTAGCCCAAAGACGAGGAACTACCTCCTGCATTGACTTTGTCAAGTCGACCAAGCCCGAGCAGACATCTGCCTATGCTCGGATGAGTTGCCCGAGCAAGGGTTTGTTTGCACAAGTTTCCAAAGAAAGGGGTTTCTCATAATCTTTCTCGAGGAGAACCTTGTTCAGCCCGTGCCAGCAAGGTGGACACATGTCAGAGCGTAGCCTCCTATGCATGGCTTCCTCCGGGAAGTCAGGCAACTAACAGGACCCTTTTGACGATTGGAATGACCTACCATCATCGGGAGCTACAATTTGTGAGCCACAATGACAAAACAACAATGGAATAGTGATAGGGGCAGTGTTGCAGCCACAATAGTTGGCTCGGGTTGGCCGATGAAACAGATTTGTACTATGCGCAGTGATACACCTCTTTTAAAACTATGTGCAAACCGCTGACACAATGTGAGTGGGGCCTGCAAACGCCAACAATAGTAGAGCCTCGGATGCATCTCGGGGAGCACTATCAAAACCCCTCTTGAACACAAGTGGAGGGAAGAGACATATCCGAAAGGAGATAACACACATAGAAGGCACCGGAGCACAAGCACACACCACCCACTCCGTAGCATAGGAGTTTGAGTGGTGGCTGGCTAGCTTGCATGCAATGGTGATTTGCTACCAGCTTTAGGAGAAAATAAAAAAGAAGAAATAAAGGGACAATGATATAGCTGTACTGATGATATGGCCCACCTTGAGGAACAAACTGATAGTGGTGACATGGGCAACTCTGTCGGCTGCCGACACCACCTAGTAATGATAGATCACTATCAGTTTAGGGCACACACAGTTAGTGATAACAACAATTTCATTTTCGATTTGTGGGTTAAACCAACAGTACTTGTACACAATCTTCATCATCTTTCTTTCTCCTTAGCATGTTCTGTGGCTCCATTCTCTGATCCCCTCGACTCTGACCTAGTCATGATGTTGCCCCGTGTCTCCAACCGCCCCAACTATCTTTTCCTTGGTTCGAGTGAGTGTTGGTGGGCATCCAAAGAGTGGTGGTAGTAGTGGTCAACAATTAATACAATGGTTATGGTAGGAGGGGAGACAAAACAAGGAGAGAGGGAGGGTTTCAAAGAATTTGAAAAATGAATGAGCTCTCTCAAAAAATTACAATGGACGAAAGAGCAAGGGTTGTTGGGTCACACACATTTAAAAACTAATTGTACAGATCCACATGTACAATGAAAACATGTACCAGGTACATGTGGCTGACATGTTCTAACGCATACAGAGGGCAACTCTTGCTAGTAGCTGGTCTCATGGTGCGATTGGGAAGGAAATGCATTGGCTTGATTCCTGTGCACGACCGATCGATCAGAAATCAGGATGCACTTTACCTTGTGTTCTTACTCCTAGCTGCGTGCTTGGGTTGACGCAGACTACTATACGCCCATATGCGCATGTGTCAATAACGAAAGTCAATAACGAAAACATCCTACGCCCATATGCAGACTACTACATGCCAAAGTCAATAACGAAAACATCGAGGTCGTCTTCTGCAATGTCACTATGTCAGCTAGGATTATGCTGCTGATCAGTGATGCCGGCTGCAATGTGTCCATCCATTTTGACACTCACATGCATGCTAGTTAAGAGTCATCGGGCATGCATGCTGCATGCATGGTACGTATATTGGATAATTGTTTCCGCTGTTCAGTCGTCAGTGATGCCCATTGTTCACTATTTTGATATCGTCCTGCCCGTTGTTCATTAACAACGCATTATGCATGTGAATTTTGTACTATCAATTGTAGCATAGTCAAATGTGTGTGTGTCTGTGTGCATGTGTTTATTAGGGAAACGAAGAAGGATGATTCGTCGAGACTGATTAATTTCTCCAGTAAATAAAGGGATCGTATAATGGTGGTGGGTGATGGCAAGGAGATGCCTGGTAATATGTTAACATAGTCGATCGTGCCCGGCCGGCTTAAAGTGACAACGCGTATAACAATGGGTGATGGCAGGAACACCAACTTTTGAAGATCTTGGTATCTCTCCTTTTGAAGATCTTGGTTCACTTATCTGTACAGCAGTGCACACTACTACGGAACGGGCGTTCAGTCCGGTTATAACAACCTTCATCCGGTTTCTAAACCGGACAGCCCTAGAGATCGATGCTCGCTGGCCATCGGTCGAATTCTGAGAACGGACTAAATCTCTTCTCAACAGGCCGGCTCGAAGACACGTGGAGCGACAGTTGCGCTGTTAGTCCCGGTTTTACCTACCAACCGGGACTAAAATGTGCACACGTGGCGATCAGGATTAACTGCTGGGGACACTACTGGTCCCGGTTGGTTTTTCCAACCGGGAGTGAGGTGTGTATTAGTCCGGTTTTAAGTACCAACCGGGACTGATGTGCTCACACGTGGCCGGAACGGGTGCCTCTGGTGACACTATTGGTCCCGTTGGTTGTTCCAACCAGGGTCGGCGGTATTTTTGAATGTTATGCTTATTTAGTCACTAATTAAACCACATTTAACACAATTAGCAGAAATAGCATTAAATATTACAAATATGTATTACGTCAGACCGGCTCTGGGCATGGTAAGAAAATCATCCACCATCTTGTGCGATTACAAATATTGAGTTTACAAACATGTTTTACAAATATTACACTTTCTCCCAATTTGGCAACATCGAGGCGGTGTTTGGTGTTTCCCTTCACGAAATGGCTAGAAACAAACAGGTCCCAAACGTGACCATGGCAACAAAAGCGAGGCCAGACAAATTAAGAAGACAGATATGAGCATAGCGAGAGGATATATTGAGCATGGCCCTCATTCTAGCATCCTTGGCGATTGGCACCCATCGTCTTCTTTTGGTACTTAAGCTCAATCCTCACCAAATGTCAAGGCAGTGGCGGCAAGGGCAGCAAATCTGCGAGCCCAAGTAGAATACAAAATGAGCATCGCCAGAGCAATCGCCCGAGGAACAGCCAGAGCTCATGCTACGTTCTCGGCGTCGAGGCCCGCCACATTGATCGTCTCCCGGTTGGCGTTGACCCTAGCAGCCTCCTCCTACAATCCAAATTAAACACTATTATTTATCAAAAAGCAGTAGAAATAGCAACATGCTAGTATTTAAAATTTGCGGAACAGAATAACACCACGAAGCCCACAACATAACGGATATATAAATTTGATCTTTACCTTCTATCTTGTCGATGTCGTCAAGAACATAAGCGAGGAAGGCGGTTCTCAAAAGATAACCTTCCGGCCCAAAGACTCCGTGACTCCACGCCATGAAATCTTCATTACGCTCCTTTGTTAAACAACAAATATGTATTAGGTAGCTAGCTAGACATAAGTATCATACAATGTACACGGTGCACATACACTTTTTACCGGATCTTTTACGTGCATCGCTCCTCGACGGTTGGCTAGTATTTTTGAAGGCTCGGAATCTTATTAAGTACAGAGGTGGTGATGCTCGCCCATCGGATTTATGACCTCATCTAAAAGGAAGCCGGCGATTTGCTCTTGAATTGCTTTGACACGCACCGGCGATAGTTCGGACCTTTTCCAAACCTTTTTTGCCAACTTTAGGGAATCTATCATTAAATAGGGATTAACTTATCAATCTATCAAACTATACAAAATGTTTGCGAAGCTACCTAGGCGTTATTAAGGTAGTAATTATATATTACTCACCCCAAACCTGCATTTTTCTTGTATACTCGGTGGTGCCCCGATGAAGTTGTGCATCATCTCGCATGTATAGTATCCACATAAATTGTTTGCGGTGGTTGATACAAGACACGTGGTCGAAGAGTTGAAATTGTGAAATAGATCATGGAAATTACGTTAACTAACAAAATACTCCAATATGATATACATACATGTTTAGCGATGTACAAGTCGAAGCGTGTCTTGAATGTTCCCACGGTATTCTTGCGGAGCGTTATGAAGGCAATGCACATTTGATTACAAGTTATATATAATTGAGTTTGTTTGATATGGAGAAAGCGAAATAGTAAGATATGAATGGAAGAGCAATGTACCGTTGAGCATGGCGAGGAAGTCTTTGTAATTTTCAACTGGTCCCTTTTTGAGTCCATGATCGTGATCTTGCTATGATTTACCTCTATAATAAAAGGATCCATGAAATCGCACATATATATGTCAACGCGGTTTACTAATTAGTTCCAACGGTGTTAACAAAAGGAATTAAAATAAGGCGATGCGAAAACACGTACTTAAATTCGTAGGGTAGAAATATATATCTTTTGTGTCGTTGTGCCATTAGCCTTTAAGTAAAGTGTCGTCTCTGTTGGTTGTGGGCTTAGGTTAGCCATGTACTAGTTAATGACCAATGGGTCAAGAAAGCCAAATTCATGGATTCCTCCATTGCGCATCTTTTAATCTCCATTCTACATAAGGAAAATTGATTTAGGCCTCGAAGTTAGTATAATATCTTTGGTACACGATCGAAATTTACAAAGAATACACTTACAAATGCCAACAAACCACCATGGCGGCGTCGACCGCCAATCCACGATATAGGTAATCTGAACCTCAAATTCAATCAAGAATTCAAAGTCCCATGGTAGAAATGGTGTTGCTTGAAGACGACGCCGATCATTTCCATACCATTTTCTGCTGCGCAAAATACCAATCATGGAGTTACCGCACTTCGTTGTTAGGTGGGGAAGCTCCTCACGTCTTCTGAGCGATCCACCTTTCACATATTTCCATTGTACCTCTGCAGCGAGGATGTCCTTAAGGCCTAAGACCATATCCGGATCAAGCCCGGCTTCAATGTAGAATTTCCTTTGCGCTTCCTCTTCGAAATCTGCTCCTCTAATGTTCCTTCTCGATTCCTTCACGAAGATCGCTTCGTAGTCCGACACGTGGTCTTTACGGTTTGTCGATCTTATCCTTCAACGATAAGATACACCTTTTGCCTTTGTGCCATTCGTCCGTACCGGGCTAGACCCTCGGTGGAGATGGTTTGTTCGCAAAATGTGCGGTGACCTCGCCTCTTACTATCCGCTCGCCGTCTTGGTCATATCATCTGGCAAACTTGGAGGTGTTTTTTTCGGATGACCTAGGCCTGTCTTCTTGAGAGGTGAAGGCCCCCATCACGCCGGCTTGACCTAGCGGCACCTTCTTGGGAGCTATTTGCTTAGTAGGGTGGTCTGTCTTGGCGGTGTGTTAGTTGGAGTTTCGTGTGAGAGGACTCGTTCAGAGTTGATCTGAGAGACCGTGGAGAGGACACGGGCATGTTACCTTTGAAAATTATGAACCGTTTGCGCCACACGACGATGCTGTGTACTGCTTCTCCTAGCTTAGTGGTCCCATCACCTCCTTCAATGTCGAGGTCTAGGTCCTCGTACCCCTGGCATACCTCTTCCACGGAGACCTTGGCGTAGCTCGGGGGTATCTGTTGGCCATGGATGACCTGCCCTGCCTCCATTGGGAAAGCCATGCCTACAGCTGCCTTGATGGAGAGGTTCCGCGCTTCGAAGTGCAGCTCACAAGGTGTCGGCTGCGTGATGTCGTCCACGGGATAGCGGGCCAAGTCTTCTTCGGGTAGCCCACCGGAAGCACAGCTGCTCCGCCGCATGGAGGGGCTAATGACGTTAGGATTCTTGGGAGGTTCTGGCGACCGGCCTCCCGCGCCTGGCTCAAGGCTAGCTGCACCTCTCTTCGAACTGTTTCTTGTATGCTCGCCTGTGTTGCGCGCAGTTGCTCTTCAAGATCGAGGAGGTGTTGTGCCTGTCGGCCCTTGCTCCTCGACCGACTCCTGTAAGTCTCTGCCTCCTGCGGGAAACCAACCTTCCACGGGACGACGCCAACGCCTCGTGTACGTCCAGGGTGCTCAGGGTTCTGTAGGGCCCTTGTTAGCTCATCGTTCTCCCTATTTGGCACGAAGATGCCTTGGGCCGACTCTTCGTGCGCCTCTTGAAGCCTTCTTGCAACATCTCTGATCCTTTCACCAAAAACTGGCCTACCGTCGTCGTCAAGGCCGCCGTCATGACCAAAGAACCAATTCCTCGATCTGTCGGACCATCTCATTGTTACGGGCTCCACACCTTTTACAAGCAGGTCATGTTCCCTCTTCTCCCATTTGGGTATCGCCTTGCGGTAACCACCAGGGCCGAGACGATGGTGGTATTGCTTCTTTGCCGCATTTTGCTTATTCTTTTCACTCATACTCTGACCTTGTTGAGAAGTTTTGTACCCTACAAATTCATCCCAATGATCTTGCAGCTTATGGTATTTATTGAAGTCAGGGAGTACATTATTCTTAACGTACTCGTTGTTTAACTTCTTCTTGAACGTCTGGAATGCCATTGCCATCTTCTTCAATGTGTAACTCTTCACCTTCTGTTCGGTCCCTTCGGGGAAGGTGAAAACTTGTTTCATATCGGTCCATAAGGTGTTCTTGAGGTCTGCAGGTACGTCGTCCCATTTGACAATGCTAATGGGCACATGGTCCCTAACAATCGTTCCGAAAGTCGATCTAAACGGCCCAATCGCCGATTCTGGCTTCAGAGGCTCGCCTTCCTCGCTGACTTGGTGATTATGTGCCTTGACTTGACCTCTTACTTTGACCTCGTTGGCGTGGTCGGTCTTGGTTTGACCAGACCGGGTGGCTTCTACTGACCTCGGTGTCTTGTACGGCCTCACCGGCTTCCTCATCGGCCTCGGTGGCTTCTACGGCCTCACCGGCTGCCGCAGGTTCAACTCTGTCATCCGGATCAGTCCCAAACATCTCCATCAAAAATTCTTCATCACCAATCCCTCCGCTCGCCATTGTAACAAATAAAGGCACTGAAAATACAAGTGCATCCTCACATAAGGCACTGATAAATTGCTTGCAAGTTTTAACTAACTTGTGAAGCTAAATCGGATAGTGAAGCTAACGACCCTACAAACATTATATAAGCAGAGATGCTTAATGATCATTTTGAGGAAATCAAATAAGCACTGCAATGCTTTATGTCACGAGAACAAACAATTCAACAATCTTTGCGCAGCGAATAGAGGCTAAACAATCTTTGTATGTGAAATAGGTCAGAATTAACAGCGACACGGATGACCTCTCGTCGGAGGAGTTATAACGGCGGCGACGCCGAGAGGGTTGTCGTGGTGGCGGCGACTTCACGGGGCGTCGTCGGACGATGTAGGCGGCGGCGACACGGACGGTGGTGTCGGAGAGGTTGTAAGGTCGGCGGCGTGGCGGCGGCGTCGTCGGAGGGTTGTCGGCGTGGGCGACCTGAGCGGCGGCGACGTCGGAGGGTTGTCGGCGAAGGCGACACGGCGGCGGCGACGTCGGTGGGTCGTGGTGGCGGCAACACGGCGCCAGCGACGTCACGGCGCGTCTTCCGAGGGTTTGTAGGTGGCGGCGACAGGAACGGTGGCGTCGGAGGGTTTCTAGGCGGCGGCGAATCCGGTGGCGGCGGTGTCGACCTAGGGTTAATTTGGCGCGGTTTAGGGTGAGTGTTTTGAAGAATTGGGGGAAACGGACATATAGGGGCATCAATCCCGGTTGATTCTAAAAACCGGTATTAACTCCACTATCAATCCCGGTTGGAATATTAAACCGGGAGCAATGTAGGCCTTCAGTCCCGGTTGGATTACTAAACCGGGATTAATGATCCTTTTTCCCAAAAAAATTTGTGTTGCAGGGGGCAGAAGCGGGGCTCGAACCGCGGCGGCACAGTGAGCCCGCGCTTTCGCCTCGCGCTGCTAACCAGTTGGACGCTATACGCGTCTTTGCAAAGGGGAGCGCATTGTTTAAATGGATTGAAAATATGTATTATGAGAATTTCCAGCAAATGAGGTTTCTTTTAATATTGTAAGTATTGTTCGTAAATAGTTTATTATCACTCTGTCATACGAAATATTATGAAATATTCATTGTAATGTTTAAATTCCTGTCGTCACTAGAAATTACATTAAAGAGTATAAAATTCCAGTTAATTCCGTTTAGTAGAATAAATATCAGTAAATTCCATTAAAATTCTCACAGGATACATTTTTGGACTTAAAAAAAGAAGATTCGCATGAAATTAAGAAAAACTAAAACTACTACATAATGTCTAATCGGCGCCCTCTCTCGCGTCATTGCTATCCTCCTCCTCGTCGTAAATAAATAAATCATTGTCACCCTCGTCCCCGCATGTCGAGTCGACGACGAGCCATTACCGTCGGCCGTCGTCCACCGTCGAGTTCGGGTCGAGTCGTCGCCGCCCTCCGGATCGTCGGAGAGATCGTCGTACATGTCGTCGTCGGACCACCATGGCGCCTCATCCTCTTCCGAATCGGTACCCTCGAGAGATGCCACCGAGGGAGTGGCAAAACTCGAAGAGCCTCCACCGCCGGTGGTGGCGGCGCACGGCGATGAATCGAGCTAGAAGACATGGCGGCGGAGGTATAAGCGAGAAACTAAGCTCGTGTGTGTGATGTTGATTCCGTCCAAATTTATAAGGGCTGGATGATCTTTCCATTTTCCCTCATGTGTTGGAAAATGTAGGCTGCCTGTGGCTCGCCTCCCCGATTAATTACATCGGGAGGCGAACAGAGCGACAACTTAGCGAACGGAGGAAGGGATAGAAGCGGCGCGTGGGGCCGTGAAGCCTTCGATCCGGTTTAAAACACCCACCGAGGCCGATAGAGACAAGCGACCAGGGCCCGGACAACCGATGGTCACAAAATTACGAATCGTAAGACGCCTATCGGTCCGGTTGGTGGTTTAAACCGGGCGTGAAAGCGATCAATCCGGTTAAAAATAAAAGCCGGATTAACGTTTCTTGATCGTGGGCCCAAGTTTTCTGCATGCGTTGGTGTGCCTTGAGTCCGGTTTGTGGTTTAAACCGGGAGTAATGGTCCCATTTTCCAAAAAATGTGTTTGCGAGGCGGCGGGGCTCGAACCGCGGCACAGATGAGCCAGCGCTTTTGCCTCGCGCTACTAACGGTTGGGCGCTATACGCTTGTCGGTATAAGTGAGGCGCATTGTTTAAATGGATTGAAAATATCTAGAAAATGAGGTTTCTTGTAATATTGTAAAGATTGTTCAGTAAATAGTTTATTATCATCATAACATACGAAATATTATGAAATATTCATCGTAATATCTAAATTCACGTCGTCACTAGAAATTACATTAACTAGTATAAAATTCGATTAATTCCGTTTAATAGAATAAATATCGATAATACGCTTTTCATTGCGCTACTAACCGATCGGACGCAAAACGCTTGTCGAAAATGAGGTGTCTTGAAAAAATAATTTAGTACATATATGATTATCGGAAAAATAATGATAAATAGTACATATATGCAACTACTTTGTTTTACAAGTGATCCTTCGTTGTGGTCATGGCGTACGTAAGGGCATCGTCATCACCATTGAGGATAGTAATGTCTACATCCACCGAGAAAGGCGGCACTCGTTGAGCGATTATACTCTTCTTCATCCGTTCGCCCTCAACTCCGACAATCCTTCTTTTACCGGGAAGAACAACATGGTGTCTTGGCTTATCGATATTACAAGTATTATCCTTACGCCTTTTGGTACTCCGTCCCTTTGCATTTTCGGTTTGCTATCCATGTCAATCACATAGAAAATCAGTGTGACATCATTGGCGAGCACGAACGGTTCGTCCACAGAGGCCACTTGCTTAAGGTCCACGGTTGTCATCCGTGCTCGTCAATTTGGACAGTGTCGGTTTGACCCATTGGCATCGAAATAGAGGGACTTTCAAAGGTCCGTACTCGAGCTCCCGATTTTCTCTATAAAACCATAATAGGTGTCCATGTTTCCATTTTGTCCAATGCATCAATTCGAACACCGCTATTTTGGTTCGTGCTCTTGCTATCCCGAGATGCGATGTAAAATGTGTATCCATTTATCTCATACCCTTGCCATGATCGATTGTCATTGATGGTCCCGAGCTAAGAGTTGCAATTGTTCGTGGACACCCTCCTTGCCCAACAGTTGCTTTTGTAGCCAACCGCCAAAACTCTCTACTTGCTTGTTTGCGATCCACTTTTCTGACCTCCCTAGGTATTCGTCTCGTAGAATCTTCTCATGGTCATCGACATATGGAGCCACTAAAGCCGCTTGCTTCAATCTTGTGAAATGTGCTTGTCTAAATGACGATATATCTTTGCAAAAGGATTCTTTTCTCCCTAGAGTGCCTTTTCCTTGTAGCCTCCCTCATAGCGTGATCTGAGCACGCCAATCGGATTCAATTCATTAATGTAGTCGATGCAAAACTCAATCACCTCTTCGTACCAACACCACAGGCAATGCATCCTTCAGGCGAGACCGATTCACGAACATATTTTTTAGCACACCCATGTACCTCTCGAAAGGAACATCTTTGTGTAAGAAGACGGTCCGAGAATTTCTAACTGTTTCACCATGTGAACCATGAGATGGACCATCATATCAAAGAAGGACGGAGGAAGATCATCTCAAGGTTGACCAAAGCGGCGACAATATCATCACAGATTACATAACTTATCTAGATCTATGACCTTTTGTGATATGGCGTTGAAGAACGAGCACACCTTCACGATTGTCCCTCGTACCTTGTCAGCGTAACACCTCTCAACATCACCGGCAACAAGCTGGGTCATCAACACGTAACAATCATGCGATTTCACGTTTACGATTTTATTCTCTTTTGTGTTTATAAGTCTTCTTATGTTCGACGAGTATCCGGAAGGACCTTAACATTGTTTAACAACTTAATCATGTTCCTTTTCTCTTCTTTGCTTGGAGTGTAGCTCGCAGGATGGAGGTAATGCCCTTTGTCTCTTTCTTGCGGATGTAATTCTGCTGAGTCCTAATAGTTGTAAGTCCTTCCGTATTGAATAGTATCTTTTGATTTGCCGTACATATCTAGGAATCCTAGCAAGTTCACGCAGACATTCTTCGTTATATGCATAAAGTCTAATGAGTGGCGAACCTCTAAGTCTTTCGATAAAGGCAAATCCCAAAAATTGATTGCTTCTTCCAACTAGCCTTCTTCTTAGCTTCTTGAGAGGGAGTGATGGGACAGGTTTGCTACCATGACCCTTTCCAAATCGATTTTCAGATCCTTCACCATGGAAAATAAATCGCCCCCTTTGTGATGCTTAGACTTCTTGCGGTTCTCTTCCGTCCCATCAAAATTAACTAAGTTACTCCGTAACGGATGCTTCAGGTTTAGGAACCTACGATGACCCATGTATACAACCTTCCGAGAGTTTGTCAGGTACTTGTCTTCCATATCGTCCAAGCACTCGATGCAGGCTTTATATCCCTTGATAGATAGGCCCAACAGGTTACCAAGTGCTGGCGAGTCATTGATGGTCACGAATAGTAATGCACGTAGGGTGAAGTACTCTCTTTGTATTCATCCCATACCGTACACCATCATTCCACAATGTTAGCAGATCTTGATCAACGGTTTTAGGTACACATCGATGTCGTTCCACAGTTGCTTGGGGCCTTGGATGAGTAATGGCATCATAATATACTTCCGCTTGACACAACCAAGGAGGAAGATTGTAGATACATAGAGTCACCGGCGTGTCTTGTGATTGGTGCTCAACTTCGCCGTAGGGGTTCATCCCATCTGTACTCAACGCAAACCGTATGTTCCTCGCGTCGCTTGAAAACTCCGGGTATTTCCTATCAAGTTTTCGCCACTGCGACCCATCTGCGGGATGTTTTAGCTTTCCATCAATGTTACGAGCATCGCTGTGCTAACGCATCATCTTCGCATGCTCTTTGTTCGCATAAGCAGGCGCTTCAACCGAGGAATTATAGGAAAGTACCACACCACCTTAGCGGGGTTCTCTTCACCTTCGTGCCCCTCTACCTCACTGCGTCATCACGCTTGGTCTTATACCGCGATGTTTTGCACACCGGACAAGCTTCCAAATTCTCACACTCATTGCGATAGAGGATGCAATCGTTCACGGCATGCATGTATCTTCTGTACCTCCAAGCCCAAAGGACGGAGAGCTTGCTTGGCTTCGACGTAGTTTCGTGCAATGTGTTACCCTCTGGAAGCAACTTCTTCATGAGGCCTAACAACTCGTTGAATCCCTTATCGACAATCCATTTCTTGCCTTCCATTGCATTAGTTCTAGTGTGGTACGCAACTTTACGTGCCCTGTCCATGATTTGGATACAACAGTGTTTCATAGTCCTCCCAAAGGCGCTGAAACTTTTCATAATGCCTTTTATCAACGTATTCTCCTCTCCATCAAGCAGCATCGGTCTATATCATCGTCCGCCAAACTCCCCTGCATATGTTGAAATAAGCGTGTTGCCCAATGCGTTAGAGATATTATCGTCCACTGTTCTTCTTTAGCCCGTAATCTCTACTTAGCGTGCTTGGTCCAACAGTATAATTTTCCATAAAACCTCTTGAGATCAAATGAAAATGAATTTGCTCACGGTTTGCCCACCTTTTGATTCTTGCAATCAATACATGGGCAACATATATAGTCTAAGGTAATATTGGTTTCAATATGACGAATAAAAGTTTCTAAACCCTCCATGAACTGCGAGGAACATCGGTCCATGTACATCCATCGCCGATCCATCTGCATTATACATATTCATAGCATTGAGTGTAACGATACCTTGTGATCAAATACACATATTGATACCATACAAACAAACATCTTGCAAGGCTAAATACTCACGGGTGAATCGGCAAAGATCATCCATCATTGATACTATTAGGAATTTGGTGTAGATATGTGGAATTAAAAATAATAATATTTTTTAACATCCATCATTCATGAAATACCCTTCCCAATCCTTGTCCCCTCCATTAATCAATGCTAGTACACATGCAAACATGATTTAACAATACACATACAAACATAATCCGATACTTCACATACAAGCATCCAATGATAGTACACATTAAAATGCATCAATAAACATACAAAGTCTGCAAAGACGTACAATTATAATAATTGTTCGACAACAACAATTCTTAAATGCATAAAAATTAAATTAAAAAGTACAACATAGAATGTGATCTCGATGTCTCAATCACACTCTATGGGAACGTGACTTCCCCTTGCCCTTGCCCTCGCCCTCGCTCTCGCCCTCGCCATCGCCATCGCCCTCGCCCTCGCCCTCGCCCTCCTCATCACCACCGCCACCGCCATCGTCGCGACGTGGCACATCATTGGTCGCCACGTATTTTTTGTCTTTTGCGCTTTTTCTGTGGGTATTCCTTCCCCCACAACAAGCAATGGTGGAGGGGCAAAAACATTTTAGAAAACAGCACATTTTGGACCTAGTTGGAGGGCGTGGTTTCGATGTTAGTGGCGTTGTCACCGTCCAACAAGACATCCTAAATCTGGGCGGAAATTTAATGGAAAAACACGACAAAGGTCGGCATTTGTAGTTCTTTTTGGTAGCGATGGCGGCGGTGGCTGCGCGGCGGTGGCGATGGTGGCGGTGGGATCGAAACGAGGACGCGATGCGGTGGATAAATGTACCTCGGCGGCATGGCGGAGAGGCGCCGACGAATGGGCGAAGCGCTGCGGCGACGAGCGGGCGAGGCGGGCCGTGGTGACGACGCGGCGGCGCGGCGACGAAGCGTTGCTCGATGATGATCCGATCCCCTTTCACGCTTCCCAGCCATGGCGAAGAGGCTCCCCACTCCTCCTTCCTCTCGCCTCGGCGGCTCCTTGCTCCTCAACTCCGGTCTCCGCTCCTTCCTCACAAGCGCGTGAAGCTCCCTCGGCAAGTGCGGCGATAAGAAGACGACGCAGATGACTTTTTGTTACTGGAGGAGAAATGACTCAATTATCGAGCCAGTATTAGTCGATTTGTCACACCAACCGGGACTAATAGTAAATATCGATCCTGGTTGTAACACCAACCGGCCTTTTGTGACAGGAGAAATGGCGCCAATTATCGGACCCGGTGTTAGTCGGTTGGTATCACCAACCGACTAGTACTCCCACCGCCAACCCACGCGCTAATCGACCTATTGGTCCCGGTTGGTGGAACCAACCGAACTGAAACCGCCCTTTTGCCTCGTTACCATTGAACCGGGACTGAAGTTAACCTCAGTCCCGGTTTGATGGTAACCTGGACTGATGTGCCGGGATGGAAGGCCCGTTCCGTAGTAGTGGCATAAAACTATCGATATCGGATTATCGGTTCATAACTGATATCTACGCTGGTTTTTAAACCAAAACAAATAATTTGGCACAGATAAGCGAGGTCATATGTGCCGGTTTATGAGTAGAACCGATACAGATATCAAGACTATCTGTGTTGGTTTTAGGCACAAATCAGCACAAATACGTTGAATAGCTGTGCCGGTTCTAAACCGGTACAGATGGTTTGGGTAGCTATTATTGGCAATTTTAGTGGTTTTTGGTAACACAGAATAATTTATCAATATCCATTAATGTATACATCAATTTATCAAAATCAATAGAGAAAATGATCACATGAGCACACACAAGTATCAACACCAATAAAGACAATTAGATCACATGATAATCAAGTTTAGGTAAAATAAAATGCGAGAGTAATAGCAATGCAACTTATTGTTTTGCAGCAAGTACTCACAAAGCATACCGGTCACACTACAGGAATCTGAAGTATTTATGCCGACGTAAATAGACCAAAAGCCGACATAAATAGCTATTTACATCGGCACACCGATGTAAATAAGCCGACGTAAATAAAGCGACGTAAATAGAATTATTTACGTCGGCCTCGCGGCTGACGTAAATAATAGCCGTCGGGGAGGGTTGTCGCCATGGGGCCCTTATATATATATATCCATATATTTTATTGGATATAGATTCAAATACGAATATGTCGAATATGGATACAAGCTCGAATAATACAAGATAACATCGGTTACGGATACGGAGCGAATACAGACCGGTTTAGACAAGGATACGGATATTGTTAGTCGAATACTAAAAATTCAATTTCATAAATCTGTTCCAAATTAACAAGAAATGGTCAAATTTTAAATTTAAAAGTGGGAATTTATATCATTAGGAAAAAAACATTATAAAGTATGTACACGAATATTATTAAATTATATTAGATTTAAAAATTCAAAAAAATAATAGTTGGGAAATTATCAATAAAAAATTCCAGAAATACATTAAAACTTCGACAGATACATTCGGATGATATCTATATTATATATTTGGATATTTTCTGAACAAAAACTCGGATATTACTTATCCATCGAATAATCATTGCTCCGTATTTGTATCCATATCCACATCAAATTATCCATATCTATACCCTTATACGTAAAAATAGTCGAATATCCATAAAACTATCCAAATCACTATCCGATCAATTCGGTTGGTCGGTCGGATAATATCCGTACCATTTTCACCCCCTACGGTTCGTAATAAATCGACACAAATATAGCGCCATATATATACAAGGCCTTTGGTGTAGTGGTAGCAAGTCCTAAATACTATAGTGAATAAAATATAAGAGAGAGTCATCTGGCTGAATTGTAGAAAAGGTGTGAATAATGGATCTGATTCTTAATTTAGGGCTAGCATTGGAGATGACCTAAATGGTTAAAAGACGTTGCACCGATATAATGGATATTGCACCAGTTGCTACATGTAGGAGCAACACCAGCGAGTGAGATGGAAGAGGATGCTAGCAAATTTGACAACGGAAGACGACCAAGTTATTATGGAGTTCCTTGAACTTGCGACAGCCATGCATGCACGACACTCAACGACCATTAAACCTACAGGCTACAGCTAGCAAACGGTGTTTACACGGTCGAATCGGCGAACTCCTTATAACTCGTCGGCATGTTCCCCAACAAGGCCAGATTTTTTATCAAAATTTATGAAACTAAGCTCTTTTTCATACGGCAACTTATGTATCATGGTATGATCGCAGCTGGACGGTTACATAAAATATTTACGGCCTAGATTTATTCATCCGTCTTACCATAGTGAGATTACTAGACCTCTGGATCAAATGAAATGTGTTAGAATTGTTGGGCCTGGCCCATTTAATATCTAAATAATTCTTGAAAAATCTCAAAGGCCCATGTATGCAAGAGGCATGTGAAATTTCTTTAATCTATATTCTTTAGTGGGAGGAGTGGAGGACATGCTTAAATAGTGGAGCTTGCTCCCTCCCACTAGAGAATGTGATGGGAGAGAGAAATAGAGAATCACACACGCGCTCGCTCGCCTCGCCTCGCCTGGGGTGGCGCGTGTGCACGGCACCTGCGTGAATGGTCCGTCAAAACCGGACTCTCGTGCTTGCGCAGACGCAGCCTCCTTTTGCAGTTTTATTTCTTTTACTCTTCGGATTTTGCGGGTCAGATATGGAATATGCAAATCGTGTTGGACTCGGTCGCGGCCCGTTTCGCAATCCGTTTGCCTCACGTGTTTTGCTATATAAATCTGTCGCCACGCCGTCCAGAGGCATTAAATTAAATCGTGTTGGACTCGGTCGCGGCCCGTTTCGCAATCCGTTTGCCTCACGTGTTTTGCTATATAAATCTGTCGACACGCCGTCCAGAGGCATTAAATTAGATCGACCTAGGGTTTTGCCACCTCCCTCTGCTGCGCCGCTGCTTCGGTTCTTCCCCATCCCGTGCGCCGGCGTGCACCGACGTTCGGGAGAGCAGGTCTCCGGAACCGATCGCCCTTGAGCTCCTGCACCGGGTAGGGCGAATCAGATTTTTGGGCGTGAATGGTCCGCCGAAACCGGACTCTCGTGCTTGCGCAGACGCAGCCTCCTTTTGCAGTTTTATTTCTTTTACTCTTCGGATTTTACGGGTCAGATATGGAATATGCAAATCGTGTTGGACTCGGTCGCGGCCTGTTTCGCAATCCGTTTGCCTCACGTGTTTTGCTATATAAATCTGTCGCCACGCCGTCCAGAGGCATTAAATTAGATCGACCTAGGGTTTTGCCACCTCCCTCTGCTGCGCGCGCTTGCGGTTCTTCCCATCCGTGCGGCGCGTGCACCGACGTTCGGGAGAGCAGGTCTCCGGAACCGATCGCCCTTGAGCTCCTGCACCGGGTAGGGCGAATCAGATTTTTGGGAAGCGCTCGGCGCTCGGCGCGACTGCTCGCTGCTTCCTTCTTCCGCTTCGTGAGGACTTCTTCCACTACGCCGTCGCGATCTGCGTTGTAAACACCTTCTCCAAGACGGCGTCCGATTCGGAGAACCAGAACCAAATCTCGCCGCAACACATACCGTACGGCGACGACGACCACGTCCAGTAAGTCATCACCTTCGCGAGTACACCAGAGAGATATACATATAGTTTTCTGCATGTGTATCTAGATTGTACTTCTGTGGATTCAACCTGTTTTATCTCTCTCTCAGACGTTGTGCATGCTATATCTCTTGATTAAAATAAATCTGAAAGTGCTAATTATTCCAACAAAATGAACCGGCACATTGGTTTAGATGGGTCGATCTTATCAAATCCCAAAGAAATTGGACACGGGCTAAAACTTTTTCATGCGTGGAATGGAAACTGTTCCAGTACATAAGTATATCAGAATTATATGTTAAGAACTTCATATTCACTAGAACCGATGGAGTGGCATGCTAGCTTTAAATTAGGTTACCCGCAGTGTCAATTGGACTTGATAAAGCTAGAACAATGCTAAATCTAACAAAAAACTTAAATTGATCTTACATTTCCTCGGTTCCTATGATCCCGAACGAACAGATCACACATGTTCAGATGAGTTAATGAACCTTCCAAGGATATATAGGGCTAACTAGATAGAATTGAACATGCAGAGTGTAAATAATAAGAAAGAAGAAAAACAGTGAAATAACCCAACAGAGTCAACACGGTGTATTAATTACTATGCCATTTTATACCCTCAACTTGTTCTCTGCATTATACCAGTTCAACATGCAAAGATTATAAAGAATCAATAATTGCATGGTCTCAAGCACTATAAATACCCATGCAATCTTCGTCGTAGCACTCATCACATCTAACACTCAAGCCAGTATAAGCACACAAAATGGCAGCCACTAAACTTGTGGCTCTTGGGTTCATTGTCCTCTTGAGCATTGGATTAGCCAATGCCTCCTCGAGTTCCCAGGGAACTGGCACCGGAGGAGGAGGCGGTGGTGGGTATGTGAATGGTGGTGGCTCAGGGTCTGGGAGTGGTGCTGGGTCTGGTCAGAGCAGTCCAAATGGTGTCCATGCGAGTGGTGGAGGTGGAGGCGGAGGTGGTGGTAGCAGCCAATATGGTGGAGTCGGATATGGAAGTGGATCAGGCTCGGGCTCAGGCTCTAGTCAAAATAGTCAAGGGTATTATTCAGGTTATGGTGGATATACTAGTGCTGGAGGTAATGGTGGCGGCGGTGGTGGAGGACAAGCTGGAGGTTATTATGGATCTAGCGGAAGTGGGTCTGGTAGCGGAACTGGCTCTGGCTCTAGTTCAGTTAATACAAATTACCGTGGACCAAATTATGCAGGTGCTGGTGCTTATGGCAACGGTGGTGGCCAAGGCAATGGTCAGTATGGTGGAAGTGGTGGTGGGAAAGGTTCTGGCTCTGGGTATGGTGATGCACAACCTTAAAATTTCCACTATCTCAGACATGGAGCCCAACCTATGCATTTCGTGTTCTCGTCATAAATTTTGTTGTGTTCTCAACTTATTTCATTTTCATTAGCAAATACAATAAAGGGCTCCGTAAGTAGTATATGACTACTAAATGTTGTTATGTAATGTGCAACCAAGGAGAGGTTATATCACTATGATCTTCTGGTGTGTAATGTGCCATTTTGCTTGCATATATGTTTGAAATATGAATGCTTGTCTGTTACATCTTCTTTTCCATGCCATAAGTTTGATTCTCTAGTTGCATCTGTCGTGGTGCACATACTAGCTACATAAAATTAAAATTTAGGAAAAATTGCCTATGTATCGCTCCACGACACATCTCTCGTCGACATACCTCCCTGCAAAGCTCTCACGCTCCCGTAATACTGTTTAATTTTGTAACTAGTTTTTGAAGCATTACACCATAAAATCTAAAAATTAAAGGTTTGGATTAAATATCCATCCATCCACGCCATCTCTCCCATCTTCCTCTGTTTCCCTCTTTCTCTCCCTCTGTCTCGTGCCCCTCACTCTCTCTCTCTCTCTCTCTCTCTCCCTAACGCTTCTCTCTCCTCCTCTCAACGCCGCCCAGCTCCTCCCTAGCGTAGCCCCGCCCCCTCCACTATGGGTGTTCTCCTCCACGGCCGTCTCTCCACTCTGTACGTCTAGCCAAGCCTCGTCACTAAACCGTCCTAGGCCGACCACTTGTTAACTCCCTAGATCAGGCGCATTGCTCCATTTCTCGACCTAGTGCAGCGGCCTGTGTCACCCGGATCTATCACCGATGGCCTTGTCCTTGGTTGAACTAGGCATATCCAACCACGGCATTGTCGTTGTCCTCGCTGAGACGCTGACTGGCGTTGCCCGGATTCGACGCTGGCCACTACATTGAGTCGTCGTTGCCTCTGACTCAGCCGCCGTCGCTTGCGACTAGACCCTCCTCTAACGCCCGTTTGGTTATGATGTTCCAACCACTCCTCCCCTTCGGCGCGTCTTAGCTACTCCGGTGGTGATGTTTCGGCCGCTGGTGAGACAGAAGAAGAGGAAAGGTGTAAAAATTGAGAGAGGAGATGGAATAGCTAATAGAGTGCCTACAGAAGCAAACGGCGGAATCAAACAGTTCTACTGGAGCACGAGAGCTTTGCATTGTAGTACATAGATGAGAGATGCGTCGTGGAGTGATACATTGATGTGTATATATTTTAATTTACAGAGTCAATTAGTACATACTTTTACCTTGAACGATTGTAGCAATGTACGTATACATGCAGTACCTCAGCTAGTAGTACTCCATATAGTAAAGTTTTGTGTTATACTCCCTCTAGTCACAAATAATTAATATTTTACATAATGTCGGTCAAACTTTTGAAACTTGAGTCACTAATATCTTTCTAAATAATCGGATTGTGTATATAAAAATTATATGTGATAAAATTATAAATTTTATTTACTTTTAAAAATAAATTATAATATAAATAAATGATCGAAGTTATATATTTATAACTGTGCAAAATTAAAATGTTAAATTTTTATGACTCGAGGGAGTAGCTGCTACACCGCTATATTTAGGTTTACAAAATAAAACAAACCCATATATGCATACCCATTTCGACAGCAAGATTACACACTTTATCGTCCATTAAATCTCCGCGTATACAGATGATTCCATTGTTACTCAATTAGGAGTAGCACTGATCTAAGTCAGCGTTTGCGAATTTCCAACTATTAGTGCCGTGGTACGGATAGATGGCCATGTGAAGTCTAGGAGCAGGTCACGAACTGCGAGGCTGACTCTGCAATGTCAACGAAACATGTGTAACTCTTGAGAAGGTGCTCCGACTCATCTATGACTATTCTATTCCTGTTTATTCACCTTTAAATTTAGGGACTGTATATTCAACCGTTGACTATTTTTTTATATCCATCAGTCGATTTCTCTCTCTTACTTTCCCCTTTTCCCCTCCCCTCCACCGCCCCCCGACCCCGACGGCCCGACCCCTGCTCCGCTCCTCCTCCTCCTCCCCCGCCGCCTTTGCCACCGCCAGCACCTAGCCACCCCGCCGCCCGACCTCCCGTCGCAGACGTTGCCCCACCCAACCTAACCCGGCTGTCGCCTTCACGGCTTCACCCCCCGACACCGCCTCCCCAACCGCCTTCCCAACCCGTCCCCGGCTCCGGCGGCGCCGCCGCCACCCTCACTCCATCCGTAACCAACCGCCGAGCCACTGCCTCCCCCGGCCATCCCTCTAAGCCCGGCGGCGCCCCGAACCTGAACCCCAACGAAACCCTAACCCATCCATGGCGACGCGATAGCGAGAGAGGAGGAGGTCACCGGAGGGGAGCAAGACGGCGGGCGACGCGCGGGGAAGTGAGAAGTCAACTGTCGACTGATGATTAGCAATTCCCTTAAATTTATTGCCCTACTTTTTTATATGTTTCTCTTATATTTTAATTTCTATCCAACTGTTACAGTATTGGGTTCTTTTTTTGACACCAAATAGGTTCAATATTAAATGTGCCCTTGAGATTTTATCCAGACGACAGTGTGCTTGTTTCATGCCTTTCCTAGGGACACCTTCAATACATAGTGGGCCTTGTTTATTTCAGATTAAATTAAAAAAAATGAAAATTTTTCACTCATACTACATATCATAAAGAATGGTAGGATGTAAGGTTATTAGCTCCTTCGGAATGGACAAGAACCAGAGTAAAAAATATTGTCTCCCGTTCTTGTTTGCTATTGTTTGAATGTGAAATCTTTGAAGGAAATGGTGTGGTCCTGCAATAAACTTGTAAGATCCATTGAGGCCATATTCCTTACGCCGACAATGGCCATCTATAAAAAAAAGCATTTCATGCTTTCTCACCTTCTGGAAATTGCTAAAGTGATGATGTATTGGTAGCGTCCTAATACCTCAACCATCTGGATTGTTAAGATATATATGATGGTATCCTAGTTGGTTAGGATGAGAATTTGCTAATTTACTATGACACTTCAACTTTTTAAATCAAAGGAAAAGAACTCTGCTAATTCATTCAAGAGGGGTAAACTATAAGAGAAAATAAAAAAGAGCAACACAGTCAAAGGTGTCAAAACACACTGTAGCAAAAGCCGCCAACGGGTCAAAGACCGAAAAACTCACTACAGCTACCACCCTAGGATCAACCTATGCATAGTACTTGACTTCAATGGCGCACAACAATGATAACTCAAGCGCAAACGCTGCCAACACGGCCCACCCAATGCCACGACACAAACAACGACTCGGCTAATGAAAAGGAGCTCTAGATAGAACCACCAACAACACGGGTAGACCAATAAAGACGCTTTCAACAAGGAAGCGACAACAAGATCGCCGCCATCAAAAGCGTCCACTGGGTTTGCACCCAAGGGTGAGGGAGCACTTACGACAATGCCGCCAAGGGGGAACAGCGCCAGGAGGCATCGCCACTGCCAGTCTAGGCAAGCTTGATGAGCTTTCGCCCGACACAACCTCGACCTAGAACCGTCCTATCAATGAAGCTAGAATGAAGCCTTAAAGAATGCAGCAACTGACCACCGCCACATGACCCCATCCATCAGGGTTGGATGCGTTGCCGACACTGCTGACCTACCCAAGCGGAGGACGGTGGATAGGAACACAGGCTGCCCGCAACCACAGTTGCCTACAAAAGCCCGCCGCGACCACCACCCCCATGGCTACCTCATGTCAGAACCGCTCGCCTGTCGCCACATGTAAGAACCAAAAAGCCCCTCTTGACCGGAACTAGTGTCACTGCGTCTGGAACCAAGAGCCCCATCAACGCTGCCATCAAGATTGGCAAGGACCCACCTAGGGGAAGCTGCTGGAGCTCCCATCCGACGCTAGATCTGGGCCCAAAAGTGCTGCATTTGGCCCCATCGTGCGCTAATGCGTCGACTAGCATCTAGAAAACATTGCTACAAAGCCAACAGGATGCATTAGTTGACCAATTTTAGTATGCATGCATTGGTTGCACTAAGGCATTGTTCTTTTCAGCGTATCTTTGTGTTGACGTATTACTGTAACAAGTTCGAGAGATCTCGAAAAAAGATCTAAAGATTGAAAAATAATTAAAAATAGTTTTACAATATTTGCAAGGACTACTGAAAGCCACGAAAAAATCGTTACAAATTATCACAACAAATAGGCTATATAAAAATAACAAAATTTGATATAATAATACGCAACGGTGCATGACAATGAAAAAAAATAGGGTCCAAAGTATAGGATGCGTATCCATGTGAGTAGTAACCCCGACCCTTTCTATATAAATGGCATCTCATTGTCAGCATGTCAGGCTGTCAGAGGCTAACAGCTCACGCGTACACGAAGTAGCTCCCGGGTGCAAACTAGCAAAGAATGAACATTGTCGCTGTAGATATACATGCTCGCAATGAGTTTTTTTTTTTTTGAGAAAACAATCAGAAAATTATGGTATGCGTGTGGTTGGGTCGTTGACGCCGCTTGGTACGCATGTGCATATACATGCCGGCCTAATTAGTCATTAAGTCAATACCAAGTTAAACATCGAGGTAGCCTCATGCACCTGCAGCTAGGAATGCGCTGCTGATCACTGGATACTTGCGTTGATCGCGATTTTCAAACTCGCGTGCAATTAAGAGTTCGACGATCCGGGTGTCGACGTCGTTTGTTTTGCCAGCTAGCTGTTCCATAGCATGCATGGAGCATGGTAGTTGATCGTGGTTTCCGTTGTTCGATTGTCAATGGTACCTATGATGTCATCATATCTTTTTTATCGCGGGCTGAGTTCTACAATTAAATAGCATAAAATTACGTGTCTAGATTTGTCAGTTTATAGGTACTTGCATTTTGTATGACATATTTGTTGAGTGAATATTTTGAATATTGTGTGATGAGATGATTTTTCAATTTATTTACATATTTTTGTGAGGATTGATGATTTATTGACTAATCTTAAACTAATATTTTTGGAGAATTTTGAATATATATATATATATATATATATATATATATATATATAGAGAATCTTAGCGTGCACCCAGAAACGCGGATCTCTCGTGCTCCCAACTTCGTTTAAATCGAGATGTCTAACAAGCTGATCCGAACCGTTGATCTTGTTAAATCTCAACTGAAATGTAGCAAGTACCCAAGTTTAGTATTTTTTGAATTTATTTACTATTTGTTTCCTATTTTCAAAAATCAGCCTTCCAATTAGTCGTGGTGCGTCCAAAAAAGCTGATTTTTGAAAATAGGAAATAAATAGTAAATAAATTCAAAAAAATATGAAACTTGGTTACTGGCTACATTTTAGTGAGACGAAAAGATCAACGGTTCGGATCAGTTGTTAGACATCTCGGATTTCGAAAACGAGTTGGGAGCACGGAGAGATCCGTGCTCTGGGGTGCACGCTAGCATTCCTCTATAGATATATAGGACGCCGGAATGGGACTCCATGGAGCATAGGCTCCATGGCTTGTAGCCCTTAGATTAAATCAAGATTAGTGTAGGCAAAATGGGTTCTATTCATATCGGGTATACCCGTTAGAGGCATAGATATAGAAATGTTTGTGTAATTTGAATGCGATCATAAATGCTTATAACATGAAATGTTTCTGGCCGGTGTGAAAAAAAGGACGTTCTAATCGTTTGAATAGATTATCATACTCAAATACGCAATTTAAATTAGTCTATCATCAATACTCAAATACGCCGTAATTTAAACAGGACGCAATAGTACTATGATCGTAAGCAAACATTACAGTAAAATTGTGTGTGTCTATTCATTGATTGAATCTAGAACGATGAAATTGAAACATGCGGTAATTGTCCAGATGAAATTGAAACTGCTATAGAATCGATAAATATACTCAGCAATTGAAAAGGGCCAGCGACGGTGGACACTCCAGCGAGGAGCAAAATCATGAAGCAATCAAGTTCTCAGAAAAATGAAGGTGTGTAGAAAGGCATTTAAGCTTGGCATCCAGGAACGTTCAGTTCAAAACTTCAAATGGTACAGGAAGCAACTAAGTGCTTTCCATGAGTGACGCGGTGTGATTCGATTTGAAAAGCTTGGCATCAATGAGTAACATGCAGTTCAAATTGCTTCCTGTACCAACCACGAAATATACCTAGAAATTTGTTCAAAAACAAAAAAAATATACCCAGAAATTGGAACATACCAATCGAAATAGGGAAACGTTCTAATCGTTTGAATAGATTATCATACTCAAATACGCAATTTAAAAATATACCCAGAAATCAACACATACTCAATCGTATTTGAGTAAAAATCAACACATACTCACACATCAACAACCACAAAATATACCCAGAAATTGGAACATACCAATCGAAATAGGGAAACATTCTAATCGTTTGAATAGATTATCATACTCAAATACGCAATTTAAATTAGTCATCATCTATACTCAAATACGCAGTAATTTAATCTTCATGTCAAGCGTCTATAGCACTCTATTGACTGAATCGAAAGAGCAAAAATTGACAAATAACCCAACTTGACATGAAGATACCCAAAAATTGAAACACACTGCAAATACCCAAAAGAACTGCTATAGAATCGAGAAGATACCCAGAAATGTGAAAAGACCACGCACGGCGGAGATGTCGTTGTTTTGGGTTGCACGGCGGTGATGCAGTTTCTTCGGGCTGCACGGCGGCGATGCAGATGCTTCGGGCTGCACGGCGGGGACGCAGATGCTTCGGGCTACACGGCGGCGATGCAGATGCTCAAGACCTCGGCGGCCTCGCCGGTCTCTGCACGGCGGTGACGCAGTTCCTTCAACGTGACCTCGGCGGCCTCGCCGCTCGCTGCACGGGCGATGCAATCGCTTCCTAATAGGATTAATGCGCTGAGATTTGTTTTGAAAAGCTTGCCGTCCGTGAAAATGGAGGACGCCTGGAAAGAGAGAGGGTGTCTGTAAGAAGAAGTATCAGCGCGGAATAAATGTGATTTGGAAGCAATTCATTGCTTTCTTCCGATTAATATCGTTTCCTCCGATTAATTGCGTCTGTGAGCACAAACGGGTTGTGCTTCTTTCTAATACCCGTTAATCAACTGCATGTCTATCAATCAATCCGACGGACCATATGACAGGAGCACAGGCTCCATAGAGTCCTAAACATTTTTACTATATATATATAGGCACTAAAATACTTTTAGGAGTATTTATTAGCTGACACGTGTCCTTTCTTTCCTCCTCATCCCGTGCGCCTTCTCCCTCATGCATGCATGCACATGTATGTGATGCCATCCATACAACTAACCTTATTTACTTCCTTTTTCCGTCGTAATTTTTTTTAGAAATCTCGGATTGACGAACCGTTTTCACTATTAAATTCCTGACATTTTTTCGAACAAATCTAGACTAGTCTCGCTCGTAAAAACTTTGCTTTACTATAAATCTAACAGTTCTTTACTATTTCTTGTGAAACACTTTACTATAAAGTGCTACGTAAACGGTACTGTACACGCGAAACATGTTACTGTACACGCGAAACATTGTACACAGAGAAGTAGTAAAGTATATACAGAATATAGTAAAGCTTGTTCATAATTATAGTAAAGTATAGTTTTAAAAAGTAAGACCAGTCTTGTTTTGTTCGAAAATATGTAACGAATACAAAAGTGGAAACGGTTTATCAATCGGATCTTTCAATTAAAAACTATAGCGAAAAAACTAGATTAAATTGCTCGCGTCATCACCCACCACATGCGCTGCAGATGCCAGATTTGGTCCATCTTTACTATTTTTCTGTGTAGTTTTGCTACAATCGGTACACACATTTACTATAATATGTCTGCCGAAATCTGTGTGCTTGCGACAGGTGGAGAAGGTGGGGGAGGACACGTGGCGGGCTATAAACGTGGGAATATTTTAGTTAAAATATTCCTAGGAGTATTCTAGTGTTTATATATATATATATATATATATAGAGAGAGAGAGAGAGAGAGAGAGAGAAATGCTAGCGTACTCTGGGATGTATGGATCCCTTCGTACTCTCAACGCGTTTTCAAAATCCGAGATTATTATCGACCGATCCGAACGGTTGATCTTGTTTGTCTCACTGAAACATAGCCAGTCACCAAGTTTCATATTTTTTTGAATTTATTTACTATTTGTTTTCTATTTTCAAAAATCAGCCTTCCAATTAGTCATGGTGCATCCAAAAAAGCTGATTTTCGAAAATAGGAAACAAATAGTAAAAAATTTTAAAAAATTACGAAACTTGGTCACTGGCTACGTTTCAGTGAGACGAACAAGATCAATGTTTGTATCGGTCGATAATAATCTCAGATTTCGAAAACGCGTTGGAAGTACGGAGGGATCCGTGCACCCCAGAGTACGCTAGCATCTCTCTCTCTCTCTCTCTCTCTCGAGAGAGAGAGAGAGAGAGAGAGATTTGCTAGCGTGAACTCCAGTTCACAGAGCCTCCGTGAACTTCGACGGGTTTTTGAAATTCGAAAACTTTAGTGATCGATCCAAACCGTTGATCTTGTTCGTCATGTCGAAAGGTAGCCACCAACCAAGTTTCGTATTTTTTCGAATTTGTTTGCTATTTGTTTTCTAATTTTGAAAATCAGTCTTCTAAATAGTCGTGGAGCGTCCAAAAAAGCTAATTTTCAAAATTAGAAAACAAATAACAAAAAAATTCGAAAAAATACGAAACTTGGTTGGTGGCTACCTTTTGACATGACGAACAAGATCAACGGTTTGGATCGATCACTAAAGTTCTCGGATTTCGAAAACCCATCGAAGTACACGGAGGGATCCGTACACTCAAGTTCACGCTAGCAAATCTATATATATATATATATATATATATATATATATATAGAGGAATGCTAGCGTGCACCCCAGAACACGGATCTCTCCATGCTCCCAACGCGTTTTCGAAATCCGAGATGCTTAACAACTGATCCGAACCGTTGATCTTGTTCGTCTCACTGAAATGTAGCCAGTGACCAAGTTTCGTATTTTTCTGAATTTATTTACTATTTGTTTCCTATTTTAAAAATTCAGCTTTTTTGGACGCACCACGACTAATTGGAAGGCTGAATTTTGAAAATAGGAAACAAATAGTAAATAAATTCAAAAAAAATACGAAACTTGGTCACCGGCTACATTTCAAAGGAGACTAACAAGATCAACTGTTCTGATCGCTTGTTAGACATCTCGGATTTCGAATGCTGAGAGCACTGAAAGATCCGTGTCTGGGTGCACCCTAGCATTCTCTCTCTCTCTCTCTCTATATATATATATATATATATATATATATATATATATATATATATATGCGAATCGGATCTCTCCGTACTCAGTGGTTTTGAAATTCGAGGCGTCTAACAACCGATCCGAACCATTGATCTTGTTAGTCTCATTTGAAACATTACCGATGACCAAGTTTCATATTTTTTGAATCTGTTTACTATTTGTTTCATATTTTTAAAAATCAACCATCCAATTAGTCGTGGTGCGTTCAAAAAAGCCGATTTTCGAACATAAGAAATAAATAGTAAACAAATTTAAAAAAATATGAAACTTGGTCACTGACAACGTTTCAGTGAGACGAACAAGATCAACGGTTCGGATCGGTTGTTAGGCGTCTCAAATTTCAAAAACCACTCGGGAGTACGGAGCGATCCGTACTCTCGAGAGTACGCTAGCTAATCTCTATATATATATATGTATGTATGTATGTATGTATGTATGTTCATTTTGTAGAGAAGAAAGGAGAAAGAAAAAAAGAAAAGAAGAGAAGAAGAAACAGGAGAAAAAGAAGGAAAAAAGAAAACTTGCGTGCTGTGCGTATGTGTATCTGTGTATGCATGCAGGCGAGCAGGCGGAGGTCCAGGCGGCGCACGGGTAGCTAGCGCGCAGCCCATCTGGTGCAGGAGCCAGGGAATTTTATACTGTTCTGGCTTTAATTTAAATCGAAATTAAAAAAATAAATCCCTGTTTTAATTAATTAAAAAATAGCCTTCCGGCGCCCACCCAACGGCGTTTAATAAAATCTGCCTGACCAACGGGGGATTTTTACATGTGGCAGCAAAAATCTCTCGTTGGTTGGGGGATTTTTCCACGTGGCAGCAAAAATTCCCGTTGGTCGGGGATTTATATAACCCGTCCGACTGATGGGCGTTATTTGTCTTTAGAGCTGCTGCAGTAGACATAGTGAAAAAACGCCGTATGGAATGGCGTTTTTTCGAAAAACGCCCGCTGGACGGGCGATTTCTGGGTACCGCTTTTAGTACAGGTCACCAAATGAAATGGATACTGTGTGTGGGAGAAGGTCGCGCGGGGAATAATTGCCCATCCAACGGGCGGATTTTCCTTGTACAAAAACCGCCCGTTGGACGGGCGGGATTTGTCTGTACAGGCCGCGACGCTTTAATCGCCCGACCAATGGGCGGATTTTATTAAACGCCCGATGGGTGAGCGCCGGAATGCTATTTTTTTAATTTATTAAAACAGGGATTTCTTTTTTAATTCCGATTTCAATTAAAGCTAGAACAGCATAGGAGGCCATGCGGAATACCAGCGGCCGAGGAGAGCACGGTGTGGGCGGGAAGCGCACCAGGCCGTGTTTGAGTGGAATTTGAACCCGTGTTGATTTAAAATTATTTTTACTATAAAATAGGACAAGCAGGCTCGGGATTAATAGAGGTATTAGGGTTTCCCATTGTTAATAACGGCTACAAAAATTATCGAAAATTTCAGAGATGAACAGAAGTGACTAGAGAGAGATTAGAGGTGATTTTGATGGGATTAGTGGTTTCATGTAAAAAAACTATATGCTGTTAACGTGCAATGAAAATTCATAGTTTCGGTATTTGATCTCTCTCAACTCGTGATTGATTTTCTTAATTTCTCTCTTTGTTTTAGTACTGTTTAAATTATTTCATCCGTTGTTTAGTGTTGATTAGCGTTTTTAGTTTTCTATTTAGGGGTATTTAGCGCCTACGATCCTACAATATTATATTACATTTTACGATCTACACTATTATACTTTGGCCTATTGTTGTAATTGTTGAAATATATTCTACATTTAAACTTAAAAGAGACTTGACATCAACATGTTTACAATCCCACACCCTTGGGCATCTTATTAGTTTGTACTTAGATTAGTTTGTACTTAGATTCAGCAAATTATTTTACTTAGGCCCTGTTCTTTTGAGCTGATCTGAACGGCTGAACGGCTGAAATGACTGAATTTCGCATGCTTCCCGAGGTAGTCTCGAGATTCGGATACATTTCGTTTGACTTGTTTTTTAAAGTGTTAGGACCCACCTTGAAAACAGCGAAAAAAGAACTAAAAAAACTCAAAGCATATGTGTTTTCAGAACGTAGATAAGTCGTTAAACTGTTAAGCCGTTAAGCTGAAAAGAATGGGGCCTTAAATAAAAACTTACTTATAAGATTTACACACTTATCAAGATAAACTATAAGGGGGCGACTCTGGAATGAACGTCCGTTCGATCGGGCGCCCTTACCGAGGCCCAAATTTCACGCCAAGAAAGCGCACACGACGCCTTCTGTTGCATGCATGCATGCCTCCCATATATGTATTAACCAAGGTTCAATGACCAAGATACTTCAATGCTTCCAAATAAGGGTGGGCATTCGGTTATTTTGTTATTTCGGTTCGGTTATTTCGGTTTTGAAAATTTGGTTAGTAAAAATAGAAACGAAATCTTCTCTAAAATATTACTAACGAACCATATTAACCGAAATATTTCGGTTCGGTTAATTCGGTTTTCGGTTTATAACCGAATTGTTCACTTCATGGCAATTGAGAGGTGAGCACAACAATAAGCCTAACTACAATAAACAAAATTATTTCCCAATTAGTTCACGCTCACGTTCTCAGAGGTCAACGCACAACAAATCAATAAGGCAAAGAGTGAAAGAACATATCGAACAAGCAAAGAGTAGATCAAGTACATACTTTGCACGAACACTTGGATCCATTTCCTCCAACTTCGGTTTAATCGGTTATTTCGGTTTCTAGGAAGTGAAAACCGAACCGAACCATATTAACCGAACAGTTCTAAAAAAATAACCGAACACTAACCGAAAAACCGAAATAACCGATAATTTCGGTTAGTTCGGTTTGGTTCGGTTCGGTTTTTTGGTTATCGGTTTTTTTGCCCACCCCTACTTCCAGCCATGCAAGCATTTGTTGTCTCTTCATGTTGCATGCGATGACATCATCACTGACATCAGCGAAGATTCATTTCCTCGTTTTTCTTCAAACGGACATAACATTCTACTGGGAGCTCCAATTGACAAACCGTTTTCACCAACGTGTTACTTGCATTTTTACGAACAAAACAAGATCCATGTTGCTATATAAATTTTACTGAAACAATTTGGCTATACTAATGAAACAATTAATTTGGCCTATTGAAACAATACATTACTCTAATGGAACAACTTAAAATTTGGTCTGTTGGAATAATAGGCTAAAACCAATTGGAACAATATATCTAGTCTGATGGAACAACTTGTATATGTATTGGAACAATGTATTTGGTCTGCTGGAACAGTGAAAGAAATGACTACTGGAACAACATGGTTTGTCTACTGAAACAAGAATTTTTGCCTGCTGGAACAGCAAGTTTTTCCTGCTGGAACAGCAAGGTTTGCCTATTGGAATAATAAAAAGTTGCATAATGGAACAATAAGGTTTGTCCTACTGGAACAGTTGAACTTTGCCTACTAGAACAATAACTTTTTGCCTTCTGAAACAATAACTTTTGCCTTCTGGAACAAATAAAGGTTTTGCCTACTAGAACAATAAAATTTGCCCACTGAAACAATGAAGTTTGCATACTGGAACAATAAAGTTTACTCTAATGGAACAGTTGAGCTTGCCTACAGGAACAATAACGTTTGCCTTCTGAAACAATAACGTTTGCCTTCTGGAACAAATAAGGTTTTGACTACTGGAACAATAAAGTTTGCCCTACTAGAATAGTTGAGCTTTGCCTACTGGAACAACAACTTTTGCCTTCTGAAACAATAACTTTTATCTTCTGAAACAAATAAAGTTTTGCCTACTGGGACAATAAAGTTTACCTACTGGAACAATAAAATTTGTCTGTTGGAACAATGAGTCTAGCCTTTCGGCACAATCTATCTTGCCTGTTGAAACAATGAGTTTAACCTCCCGGAACAATGAGTCTTGCTTGCTGGAACACCTTGTATACCTGTTGGAACAATGTAGTTGATCTGCTGGAACAATAGGCTAAACCCAATTGAAACAATGTATTTGGTCTGATGGAACAACTTGCATACATACTGGAACAATGTATTTGGTCTGCTGGAACAATAAGTATAGACTTTCGGAACAATTTATCTTGTCTGCTGGAACAAGAGTCTAACCTCTCGAAACAATGAGTCTTATCTGCTGGAACAATTTGTATACCTATTGGAACAATGTATTTGATCTGCTGAAATAATAGGCTAAACTCAATTGGAACAATGTATTTGGTTTGATGTAACAATAATTTTTGCCTACTGGAACAACAAGGTTTACCTACTGGAACAATAATTTTTGCCTACTGGAAAACAATAAGGTTTGTCTATTGGATCAATAATTTTTGCCTACTGGAACAACAACGTTTGCCTGCTGGAACAATAATTTTTTGCGAGGAGTGCTTCACGGACGTGAAGAAAAAAATAGAAGCCTTGCATTGCGTCCGCAGCCTCCCAGCCAAGCGCGTGAGTGGTGGGGCCGTCACAGCCAAGCACGGACGCGCGTCCGAGTAACGTGTCCAGTCTGATCCGTCCGGATGATCGATCAGAAGCATTTTAAAAAAACATAATCAACTGCACAATCCTGTAGTGTGCGAGCAAGCTAGCTTGGCTAGCTGTTGCGCGCCGCGGGCTAGGCCGGGCGTCCGACGAATCAGACGTCCGGCGTCGAGCATTTTTCTCTAATTTGTCTGTTGAAACAATTTGTTTGGCTTGTTGAAACAATTACTTTATTCTATTGGAATAATATGCTTAGCCTACTGAAACAATTAGTTTGCCCTATTGGAACAATCTGCATAGACCGTTGAAACAATTTGGTCACTGAAAAAATAAAAAATTCAAAAAAATAGAAAAGTGTTTAAAATGAGAAATTATGAAATTTTTTCTATGCATTTTGGACTCTAGTTGAAATGAAAACAAAAAATGAGAAAATTAAAATATAAAAAATGAACTGCTTATTTTCCTTGCTAGCAGGGAACAGGCACTGCGCGTTAGTTAGCTCGGCCGTACACTTGAATTAGCTTGCTGCGTGGGAGGCTGGACGTCGTGGGCTGGGCCACGCGTGCGGTGCGTCCGACGCATCGGACGCCCGCTTACGAGCATTTCCAAAACTATAATTGACGTTTTGTATTCTTTTTCCAATAAATGTGAGTTTTATGATTTTTATGTTGTGCTCACTGTCCCTCACATGAGTATGCGGATCGAAAATAGAAAATGGGTAAACTGATATTTTTTTAATTTTCTATTACCTTCTCGTGCTTTTAAATTCATGTATTTCATATTGATATTTTTGCCATACGTAGAAATAATAGATGCTATTCTCATCCCTCCGCACCTTACTTTTCTTACCTTTTAGTATGATCTCTGGGCTTGTGATTTTTGGAATTCCAATCTACGATAGCGCATACTGTACTCCTCCAGACTTCCGATCTTTAACGGTGCACATGTCCGTTTCCTTTCTATGATTCCCATTTATCTGAATTTTCACTATATATATAATAGATGGTGTTGATTTTTATCTTTTCTTTGATAAATATGAGAATTATAATATGTTGTAGCATAATGGATATAGTGCACCAAAACACGTGAAGAATTGGCTATGAAAAAAATATTAATCTTTTCTTTTACATTTAGTTGCCATGCTTTGAAATTTATGCATCATTTTTCTTTTTATGCTATTTTTCCTTGATCAAATCAAAGCAATGGGGAGCACATGTATCTCCCTACGTCATTTGCATATCCACCTCATCTTCTTTCTACACTCCATGACTTCTCTCCACCTTTGATATTTACTGGCCACGCTCACGCGCATGTGGCACGCCGAGGCCGGGGCAAAAGTGGGAAAAACGCGGCACAAGCATTTGAATCCACGACCTGCGCTGCGCATGCACGCGGTTGCTAACCAACTGAGCTACATATGTTTGTTGTCTATAGCGCAGGTAAGAAGGTAAGAAACACAAGGTAGAAGTGGAAAAAGGAAAATTGAGAAAAAGCGGACCAGCTGAGACTCAAACCGTGCCCAGCGGCATGAAACTTTGCGCGCAAGACCAACGGAGCAAACTTCCCGTGCTGTTAAAATCGTAGGGAAAGAAATTGTTTTACATATAAATTATAAATGGATGGTGGGATTCAGCTATCGGTCACGATCAAACGTCTGTGATCATCTTGTCGACGTGGCCGCAGGGGTGGGATTGCAAAGCGGCAGGTGGCAGCGAGCGGAAGGCTAAACTCCCTTTTGTATATTTAAGATGCTACGTGGGTTTATAATCTCCAAAGCATTATGCTAGGTAGCAATATGCATGTATCTCCTCCTTGGGCTTTCGATCTACATCATCACTTGGGCGTCTTGCCTTCAACGTTCCAATGTACGTATTTAATATCTACAATGTTATAGGATTGAAGGAATAAGATATGAAAAAGAATTATAGATTATTTCTTCTATTAGTTTTGATTTCCCTGCTTCGAAACCTATGTATTTGTTCCTTTTGCCACTTTTTTTTTGTGACTTCTGATGTACTCCCTGACTCCCTCCATTTTTGTATATGACGTATTTTGATTAAAATAAGTTAAACTTCGTAAACTTTGATCAACAATTAGTCAATTATATGCATCTTTTAGTATACAAAAGGTGATCTATAGTTTTGTATTTCAAATTACTTTCGATACAGTATTATTTCTAGCAATTGACAACATATAAAATACAAATTTAATGGTCAAAGTACACATCTAAAGACTTTATTAAATAAAAAAAACGCCCTACAAAATACAGAGGAAGTAATTAATAGCCGATTTCATGTTTTTTCCTTGCTTCTTTATATTGGCATGGCCGTGCTAGAGTTTAAGATGGAGGAATCTGTATGACGTAGTTAATAGGAAGCTAATAGATGTATTCACATAGTATTGACTACGTTAAGCTCTAACGTATCTTATAACATCTAACGTATCTTATATCTGTTATAACTTTGTCTCACAATAACTAATTATATAAATCTTTATTTTTATATTTGATTAATGTGAGAATTTCTAGTATTTTAGAGTTTTTTGGAAATTTTGTGTATATTTTAGACTAAAGTGGTGGCTATATTGTACCCTATCTATAAGAGATGTGATGCTAAAATAGACTCCAATTTGAATTCGACTACATAGTGTTGTCATTTGATATGGATCGGGCTAGCTCATAACATCTGATTTAGGCGAGGTATGGATGATAGCGAGGCCGGCTTCTGATATAACTAAAATCCGAGTTTGTGTTTTTGTCCTTGCCTCTTTCTATCAGCGTTCCCCTGATAGAGATATAGACAAAGAGTATCAACAATTAATATAGGGAAATTCCTGGGGACGGGATCCCGTCCGAGCGGGATCCGGACGGATCGCCCCCTCGCGCGTGCAAAGGAAGGAGGAGGACGAGGAAGGAGGAAGGAGGAGGCCTATCTGTACGCCGTCGACCTCGCCGCCGCCGTTTCGGGTTAGGGTTAGGGAAAATTTGGGTTCTTCGGGGTTTAGAGGGAGGTCGGGAGGCGGCGGACCGGCGGTGGGTGGGGCTCGTCGGGCGGCGGCGGAGGCGATGGCGCAGCCGGAGCCGGGAGGGCAAAGACGGCTGGGCGGCGTCGTGAGGACCACCCTCACCCTCTCGGTTTAGGATGGGCGGCGGCGGGGGGGGAGGCGGAGCGGCCAGCATGAGCGCGCCGCCCGGCATGAGGAAGGAGGCGGCGGGGGTGTGCAGAGCAAGAGGCGAGGGCGCGCGGAGGCGGCGGAGTGAGGGGGAGGCGGGGCGGAGGAAGGATGCAGCGGAGGGGGGAGCTATCCCGTGGGGAGGGGGGGCGGGTGGGACAGGATCCCGTCCCCCAGTCGCCCCCTTAATATATAGTAGATATAGAGTTAGCGGGTTAAGCTCGATTGTTCTAGACATTGTGTCTGACAGATTGGTTGTGCATTGTTTTGGGAATTGGGATGCTGTTTTCTATTTGCCACCATGAATTAAGCTCTTTCTAGTTCCTATTGGCTTCTTTACCAGCGTGTGCGCCTAAGTAATTGTCTATTTGGCAAATGTGGACACTCTTTATATATATAGTTGTCTTGTGTAGCCTGGAAGGATTTAATAAAATATATTTAATACACATTAGAATTTGGGTGAACAACGATTTATAGTTCTAGATCTTTTTTTTCTCTTTTTTTAATACTCCTTCTGTTCTAAAATGTAAGGCGTGCATGTATTTTAAAAAGTCAATGTTTAGACCGTTTGACTAATAATTTTGTTAGAAACATGTATGTTCAATGTCATGCATATGATATAGTTAGATTTGTATTTGAAAGTACTTTGATATGATGTTAATTTTATAGTTATTGATGATATAATATGAAAGAAATTAATGGTCAAAGTTTACCTTTGTTGACTGCATAAAAAAATTATATGCATTACATTTTAGAACGGAATAAGTATGATTTACGGTTATAGTTGGCAGGAAGGAAAGAGCCACTAACATATTGCCCCATAAAAGCACACCCTGAAAAGGTTTTTTTGTCAGCCCTCATTTTTATACATACCAGAGAGCCGCTATTCACATGCACTAAACCCTAGATCAGTACTCTAGTGCGTGCAATACATAGCCGAGTATCATACAGACATACGTTTTCTTTTTCGGAGTATTACATACCTAGTTGCATGATGTAGGCTTAATAATAAATAAGCCAAACGACCATATATACAACAGTTGTAGGAAAAATCATCAGAGTCGGAAGAACATATATAAGATCATCTGAAAAATCCTCCAATGGCTATGCATTCCTGCAGGCGACTGGAGCAAACCCTAAACCGCATCATGACCATCGCAGCCCAGATCATCTCCATGGCACTCGAACAAATCCTTCTGTTTACTTTCATCTAAAAGAGTGGAAGTATGCAAGGTCAGCGTCATCCAAACGCTGGCTAGTTAACACTCCCCTTAATGCACTTAGTGATAGGAGGCTTTGATTGGGGAAGAGGTTATTTTATTTACGCAAAGCCAGTTTTTAAGATGAGTTTAAATTACCCTATCTAGCATCAAGTATTTAATGTTACGTTTAATCAACAAAAGTTCAGCACAAGAACAAACACAACCAAGGCACACAACCCAAGCACTAAGACGACCAACCCAACTCAACAAACATACTTGGACTTGACTTTAACCAAATGCATCTTCATGTTGCCCCAAACGATAACCCACCATCCTTCCGGGATTGGCAATCCGTTGTGAACCACACTTGCCATGGCATGCCCGCCTCGGCCTAGGAGGGTTGCCAGCCTACACTAGCCTAGCATCACCATGGGGAAGTGTGGCCTTTATCACCCTCGGTGATGACCAATGCCGGTCCCTATCAAGAGTGGTCCCAGAGGGCCTCCGCAGAGCGCTCATACCTGGCGATCCGAAACCCGTACTCCAAGCGATGACCACACGTTGTGTTGGAACCATCCCTTAGATGGCAGCGATATCCCCGCTAAGCGTGTTCTTCCACGCTTCTCCTGGGTAAGCCCTGGCTAAACCCAGCACAAGGCATCTAGTGTCTTAATCATCCATCAGGATGTCATCCATGGGGCAACTCACCAACCAAATCATCTCTACTTCCACGGTCAACGACCTTACCATTCATGAACTATCCCGACCAACCGACCAAACTAGACCGACACACCACATAGCTATAACCACACACAACACTAAGCCCAACATGCATCTATTAGCCCTAACTGTCACAGGTCATAACTTTTTGAATGAATGAACGAATGACCGATGAATATCGGTTCACCGTTCCGTGGCTAATCACCAGAAGATTTGTTTAAGCCTAAGCAAGTCTAAGCGGGTTTTTACCCATTAGGCAGGGTTAAAATTGTTACCAGACTATTATTAGGCTAACAAGGACATGACAATCAAGACAGCCATAAGGGCTAGATAATGTAGGGACATGCATGTATATTTATAACATGATTTAACAATTAGGCAAGTATTAAGCATGCACTTTGATAATAAACAATATAGTTTGGGAAAACTGGGTAATGAACATGATTATATTGATGTTAGTCCGCACTAGGGAAAGTCGCAATCTTTCCCTAATACGGGTAAACATCTACAAGGGTAAGTGTTAACTCGCCTGGACCACTTGTATCCCAACCGCGGATCTTGATTCGCCTCGATACCCTCCTTAACCCTCGATCCCAAGAACCAAATAACACAGATAAACACTAAGTTGTGGGGAAAACATGATGTATGATATGTAATCGCATTCTACGCGCTTAATAATGAGTCTACGTAGGTTACTTTAGCATCCTTTTGGTATTCCTACTAGGTAAGAGAATTCCATGAGTATCTATAAGGAGACAGATTGTATAGAGGGCTCACGGGTGTGGTATAACGTCATCGAGGTCGTGCAACTACGGATACTAATGCATGAAATGCTCTGGACTAACATGTGTCGTATTTCCGATTAAGTTCCCTTATCGAGATTTAATCCTACGTCTAAAAAATAGGCGTACGCATTGTATTTTGGATTCAAGTGAGAGCTATGATAATCCCATGTACCTGGGTTATTATCGTTCATTAGTTAGGATACCCAACTTAGTTCTAGTTTTTATTAACAATCAAATCATTTTGATTTACTTACTATATAGAGAATATTGCATAGGTTCACCAATTACTTACCCATAGGAAACCTATGAGTGGTGCTTAGATTAATTAAAGTGTGTCCAATTTTCTTTAGTATTAATTATTACATTTCCTAGGAATTTAGGAGGTGTCTAAAGGTTCTTAATCCATTGTGAAACCCTTTTACAAAATATGAAAAAGTTGTCATTGGGCTTGATACGATTTTATTATTCCCAGTTTTTCAACTACACTATTAATTGTGATATTTCTCCTAGGTAGAAAACCCCTGTAGTATTGGTGTACTTAGGATTATTCGGACGACATACGATGACGACGCTTCGAAATATGACTTACATACAAGGTTAATATTATTGGAGTTCGTCTATTCTAAGTGCTCCTAAATACCAAGTTAATTATAGGTTATAAGGTATTTTAATGCATTTTTCTAAAGTCCACACTCATTGGGCTTAGTAAAGGAATCTTAAAATTTGTGGAGATTTAGGAAATCAATCCTTTAATAATCAACTTTTGGTAAGAATAATATTTTTATAGTTTGCTCTAATTATATATTAATGCTCTCGCACACCTTATTCTAATCTTTTATGATTTTATAAGGGCAGACTCCTTATTTATAATCACTAAATTCACCCTAATCTTAGTTTAATCATTTTCTATATGGGAATTCTACTCATTTAACTAAACAGCGCCATTATTCCAACTATAGGTGTTGTTTTCATATTTTTACCCAAATTTTTCTAGAATTTTTTTGGGAGCCTCTAGCTATTTTAAATAAATCCTTATCACTTTCTGGAATTATTTAAACGGTAAATTCGGTGGAAAATGGGTTAAATTACTTCGGGCCAACCAAGCGAACGAGCCAGCCCAACCACGGATGCGGCCCACGGCACATTCGCGCGCGCCCCCGTGTCGGCTGGGATGACAACGCCGAAAGCGTACTTTCGTGCGGCGCCTTTGCACGTAACCGGCGCAGTGAGCCCAGGGCCTATGCGACAGCGACTCAACGTCACGGTTTTGACCCAGCGCGCGGGGAATACTGGCAGGTGGGACCCGTAGGTCAGTGACTCCCAACGCGTCTGTTTGCACGAATCTTGGCGTGGATCGGACGTCCCTAGGCATTCATCTACCTCTAGACAGGCGACGTGGCTGACGGCGAATCGCGAGCTGAGGCGGCGCTTCTGCCCATTTCTAACCAAGAGTGTGTACGCTACCGCACCTACAGCCTCCGGTGGTCCTAACGAAGCTCGCGCAGGGGCCGGAGACGGCCGGACGTGGCGGTGCGACGAGCAACAACCGAGCCGAGGGCTCGCCGGAGCAACCGGGCTTGGCTTCGGATCTACAAGCTACGGAAATTGACGGGGAGTATGAGGGGGTATTGGGAGTGCTTACCGAGCTCGAGGAGGAGAGCGCGACAGAGCAGAGGCGGCGGGCGACGAGGGGCTCGACGGCAGCCGAAACAGGGGCACGGCTCCTCTGGGCAGCTCCCTTAAAATTGGATGAGGGGAAAGGATTAGGGCAACGTTTAGTAGGTCTGGACGGAAGGAATTAACCTTAGGTTCACGGAATCGACGGGATTGCTTCCGCGCCAGCGCGGGATGATTTGGGGAAATGAAAAGACGGTGTCGGCGGGGGCAGTCCCAGTTTTATAGGTGCAAGGCAAGGATGTCGGCCCGAAGGCGCATTCGGTGGCGTGTAGGAGCGAACGGCGCGGCGATGGGGCATAGCGGCGCTTGCGGCGGCGAAGCGATCATTACGGAGCGGTGCCGATGATGGCAGGCGCGGCGCCTGGTCGAGCGAGAGCGCGGCGAGGCATTGCGGCGGGCGGGCATCGGGCAAGGGAGAGAGAGAGAGAGAGAGAGAGAGAGAGAGAGAGAGAGAGAGAGAGAGAGGATGGCCCACATGTCAGCGCGAAATTGAAGCGAAAATTTGAATTCAAACAAATTTTTGAATTTGACCAAAATTGAGATGTTACACTATATCATGATGATCAAGCAGAAGTGGAACACGCCGGCAATCACCGAGAATTGTGATGATCATCCACGGGTTGTCGAAGTAGTTGTGCTACAGGAGAGCAATGGCCTTGTTCTTTTTTGTTTAAACTAAAAAAAATAAAATTTTTTATTTTTATACAAATCAAATGATATAATATTTTTTAGTCATATTTATGGGATTTTAAATATTTTATAGTCATTTGAAACAAACAAAACAGGTATGTTCCACTTATAGTGGTAGATTCGAGGTACCAGGTCACCTTGCCAGGCGTGCCACAGATCGAGGTGGTTGCCGTTGATGTCGATCTATCACCACTACTTGACAGAGCTGTTTGACGAGGATCGACGCTTTCGAGCCAGTTCTTATTTGTGAGACGATAAATCAAATGATGCGGCAGTTGTGCAGGTGATTGATGTCCTCAACGTAGGTGACGAGGTTGTCCACATGGCGCTACTCGAACACGATCAAGTATGGTTGGAGCAACTCGGTGCCATAGTGGATGAGATGCGCGCACTACCGAGGATTGGGTCTTCAGTCTTGGTTTGAAATAGGTTTCAATAACGGTTTCTAAACACATATTGTAATTAAGAAGCAGGCTCTGCTCATCTTAACCAAGTACAAGATATGGTGAAATCTTTTTTAAAACTAATCTACAGGAGGCTCTCTGTCATTTCTTTAAAGAACATAATATAGACATTGACCGAAAAAAAGCAAACATCACAACATTCACTTTAAAGAGTACTCAACAGTACACAACTTAATTTCACTATCTAGAGCCCCCAACACCTAGGGGCTAAGCAGCAGGGATGCTACTTCCTAAGATAAGAGACCACAATAACATGAAGACAAGTATAGATTAGCGTCTTAGGAAGAGGCAACAACACTTAACGTTACACGAATTGAACGTGCAAGCGATTGGATATACAGAAGAGGACGGACCCAACCGTGCCGTGAAGGCCTCAAGGACCCAATCACCAATCTTTTCTATCCTTATAAATATGTTAGTAATTAACTTCGCACTACTTTTCAGGGTGACATTTGTACACCAACCAACTTGAATGAAAACATCATCCGTGGTGGCTCATGCTGTTTTTGTGCTTTCCCTTGTGCTTTTCCTGATCGTTCATGCTAGGGCACCATCACTCCCAAGAAGGTGACTTGGAACCCTATAACATCTTTATTTTTATTTAATAAATAAAATTACTCAATAACATTTGTATCAAATTTAAAACTATGAATAATGGTTTTAAAAAGATAAAAATGAGTACGTTCTTTTAAAAATGTACTAAAATAATTTCATATTGGAATTTGGTCCTGCTATTTTGCGGCGCTGTGCCGGCCAAACGTCAGAGCTCATGATCGATCGTTGGATCTTATTGCGGCCATGTCGGCCGTTGGATCGTGGGTGCGTTCGGATTAATCCAATAGTTAGCACTCAATTAGTGAAAATTCCACTAAATTTATATTGTTTTTCCACATTTTCATTTACTGGAAAAAATGTTTTGCGATAGTGAAATTTTTTGCGCGAGGTCTGATCTATTATAGATTTCTTTTGTTTTCTATTTGCTATAAATTTTATTTTGTTTTCTATTTTTCACGTCGAGAGATTTTTTGCTCGTATAATTTGCGAAATCGTGCAGGCGCAGAAAATTCCACTAAATTTCTACTGTTTTTCCACATTTCCATTTATTGGAAAAAATATTTTGCGATAGTGAAATTTTTTTGTGCGAGGTGTGCATGCATGTACATGGCATGTGCTTGCATAAATGCTGAAATTACAGACGCCTGCCTAATAGTGCCTCCCATTGGAGTTTATTAAAAATGAATTAATATGTTGGTTAGTTTTCATAAATAAAATATTTATATGACTCCCTCCGTCCCAATATAGAGGGCCTATAAAAATTTTCATCAAGACCAAGTAATGGTGATTAAGAGAGTAAATCATCTTTAATTATCTCGTTACTCGAAGCATCAACATGTTTAGAAATTAATCTTTAATGTTTTGCTTCCATGCATATAAGCATGCATCTCCTTCTAATGGGCTTAATTAATAGCCCAAATAGTTAAAGCTAGCAATAATATGCATTTCATCGTGTGAATAGCTCAACTAGCAATTAATTGCTGTGTTTCTCAAAGGAGCAATGAGCAGACGTCTTATATTATGGGACAACTTAAAAAAATTTATGCGCCCTATATATTGGGACGGAGAGTATTTATTTAGTAATTTTATGCTACTGTTGTTGCAAAAGAGAAAATTTATAATTGTTTTTATTATTTTGTTGGACTTTAGACCAGACCTGTTCAAATGCCGGGCCGAGCCGGGCTTTGGGCCAGGCCTGGAAAAGCCCGATCCCAAAAGCTGGCCGAGTCCGGCCGGCCCAGGCGTCAGGCGCCCGTCCGAGCCCGCCCGGCCGGCCTACCGGCCTACTGCCGGCCCCACCACGGCTTAAAACAGAAAATTCGGGCCGGGCCGACCACGAACGGAAATGAGGCAGTCACGGTCGAGATATCATGAGCAGGTCTACTTTAGACCCTATTACTAGTTCTTTTTAATTTCAATTTTCTCTTACTTTTTATAGGCCGGTTTGAGCCCATATGTTCTTCTGGGCCGGCCTAACCGATGCCTCCACCTGCCAACTCCGCTTTTTGTTCCTTCTCTCCCCCTAGCAACATTCCTTCTTTCCTTCATGTTTGTTTCATCGTGAATGGAGTCCTCTCTCCCTTATTAATCCCGTCCCCTCTATTCAATTGATGGAAACTAACTCTCTTGATTAAAACCGTTTCACCTCCGGTCATCGATCGTCTCAGTGCAGGACGCCTTTCCTCCTGTTACTCCACATTGACCTCTCTTTCCCTACCTTTGCTTCTCTCTTCAATCTACGGCGGTGTAAGTCTCCGTTTCCCGAACTGTTCGAACACATCCTAGATCGTCCCTTGATCAATCCATTTTGTCGTGGAACCGCAGAAGATGATAACCTGAGCCACAGGAATTGAATGCCGAATTTTCTGCTGTTCATCGCCGGAACTGCAACCTCCTCGAATTCTTCCTCGCCACGGGGTAATTCACTTTCCTGCTCCCTCCTTGAGCATCCCGAGGACGAGGGTAGTGTTTCCCCTCAACCATTTGTGTCTTTGTATTCTCTCCTGAAATGGCCACCGTTGTGCGTATGGTCTTCCTCACGGCCGGCGGTGCTGTCACCGCGAGCGCATTTCTGCAAAAGAGCCAAAACATTTTCCGTTGCTTTATCCTACGTTATTTATAACAATGGCTTACGATTATTTTAAATAAACTCACTCTCGTGATTTAATTGTGCGGGCTGCTCAATCCAATGAGCCACAGAGTTGTGACCCTAATGGCGAGGAGTATTGAGAAGAGGATTTCGCTAAAGGCGTAAAGACGATAACTATCCTGACGTGTAGAAGCTTGCTCTACAGCTGGCCTATGAGTAGAAGTTTATTTTTTTATCTTTGTCTTTTATTGAATGATTTGTCTTCCACGTTAAAAGGCCTGCAAGCCTAAATCTTTGTAATAATGGTAATGTTGGTCCATGCAATTTGATTATGTAATGATGTTCATCTAATGATGGTTTTTATTTCAAGTCTGGTTATCTATGTGTTCTATCTATATAATACAGGAACTAGAACATGTAAGCCATAGAAGAGATTCAACTCCATTTTTGGATCCCGACACAGCTCCTCAAGAAGGAGGTGAAAATCAGCTCCCTCCGAAGGTGTCGCTGACTCTTAAAGCTCGGAGAAAGGAAGCGAAACAAGAGTAAGAAGGTGATTAGCAACCCTATCTTATGACAAAGGCAACAATGACTCATGAACAAGAAAAGGGTCATATCCAGTTCAACTTCAAGTGAAGTTTCCACCAACTTCATAGAGAAAGAATTGGTGACGTCAATAGAGAACTTGTCCTTGGTGCAAACAAGGAGGCAGCAATTTGAACTGGTGCATCTAGCAAGGTTCACACACTAATTAGACAAAACCTTCACTGACAGGGCACCGAGCGGGATGTGTGATTTCTCATAAACGGCACTAAAACCTGTCATCAAGATCGATGAATCTGGCACATCGAATACACAAGCTAAGCACCATGTGCCTTTTGTGTAAGGTATCTTTCTTTCCTATAATGGACACAATGTTCTTCTTCAAGAGAGGGAAAGAGCGTTTACAAGAGGAAGGTGAGGGTGAAACGTGCGAAGGTGACGAAGGTTGAGCAACTGGCTTGCAGAGATAGTGCTCTGACGAAACCGGCAAGCAACATGGTCAAATCCCTAATAGTGGATACAATAAAATAAATTACATCACTCCGCAACCTGATGATATGAAGAGAGGCACCAAAAGTATTTGTCCAAAAGTCAGGGATGAGCTTGCGAAACCTTCGAAGCCACCTTTTGCACTTGCAATGGCGGCACAAGAGAGCCATCAGGGGAATTCCGATGACCTCTACAATAAACCTCGACTAAGCTCTTGTCATCACCTATAGTCAATGATGCCACCTTGCTACACTTGGCGATTGGGACATGTGACATCAAGCCAACGTCACATGCCGAGGTTGTTGAAGTGCATTTGTTGGAGATGGCCGACTGTCAACCACAGACAATGTTTATTGAGGCATCTTGCCCCTCCTCATCAGCGTCGAGGGTGGCGGAGCAACGACGATGATCATCCTGCTTCGCCATCGGGATCTAGACATCTAGTTGCCAAGCCATCTGCAGACGTGGTTGGCAACGTCTTTGGTGACACCGGCGTCGAAAACCTGCAACAACTCACAGATCTTCTTGAGCTTATCAAATGGTATCTTGTTGAGGCGTTCCATGCATGCATGGTATTGCGCACAAGATATGGAGTCAACTCGCAAGTTTTTCTTGCCTTCGTATCCACGTTCGCTGCGGCACGAAACGTCCAGAGCTTGCTTTGGCATGCATGCAAATTATAGTCGGGATATATAAATAATATGAGACTTAGTCAAATTTCTATTTTTTGAAGAATTGGTAATTGCAACTTGCCCTGGTGCTTGGTTGGTATTTTACATCTAAATCAATGTCTATGACAGTTGAATTTCCACATACATTGATCATGTGTGTCCATCACTAGTAGCTACTGTAGTAATTAATTTTATAGGGTTCCATATTACCACTGCCATGGATACATATATTCATCGCTGCAACACTGCAGTGTTTGACCTCTTAATGCATGGCTGTCTCGCTTATCCCAGTCTCCGCGTGCCTTGGGCCTCGGCGTGATCTGCAAGGGCCATATATATATGCCCGTGTTGAGTCAATTGCAAACTCCGAGGTCGCCGCCGGATGCAATGTCAACTGAAGCTAGCTAGCTTAATTAGCATGTTTATATCAACTCTCTTGGTCGATGCTCGTATTAATTAATGGACGGTCTATTCTACAATCGCCTGTTTTTTTAAAAAAATATCAGTCGATTTTCTGGACCGTTGGATCTCAATCCAACGGTCCAGATTAGCCCCGCGCCCCCTCCTCTCTCTCTTACTTTCCCCATTCCCCTCCCTTGCACCGCCCCCGACCCGACAACGCGAGCTTCGCGCTCCTCGTCCTACTCCTCCGCCGCCGCCCGCGGCCGGCGCCGCCGCCGACGCCTAGCCGCCCCATTGCCCAACCTCCCCCCGCCGACGCTACCCCGCCCACCTTAACCCGGCCGTCGCCTCCACCCCCCGCCACCGCCGCCTCAACCGCCTTCCCCCCTGTCCCAGGCTCCGGTGGCGCCTTCGCCGCCTCCGCCGCCGCCCTCACTCCACCCCCTACCAACCGCCGGGCCGCCGCCTCCCCCGGCCATCCCTCTAAGCCCGGCGGCACCCCGATGTACCCTAACCCGAACCCCACCTAAACCCTAACCGGGATCCATGGTGGCACGGCGGCGGCGCGGCGGCGGGAGAGGAGGAGGTCGCCGGAGGGGAGGAAGACGGAGGGGAGGAGGTCGCCGAAGGGGAGGAGGAGGAGGATCGACTGAAAATAAGGGTAAATTTCAATCGACTGTTGAATAGCAATTTCCATTAATTAATTGATTTCTAAACATATAATCGGGACGTTAATCTGGCCTTCCAGTATGCTGTATGTTATCAAACATGAATACATGAAGTGTAAGTACTTGATATGATCTTGTCAGTTTGACCCAACGCTTCGACTTCTTCAAGCTCCTCAAAGTTCAACACTATGGCTCAATTGTACGCCACAGCTAACTGACCTAAACAGGGCTATAAGTTGTGATCCTATTGCACTGTAAAGGAAAAAGCCTATATTACACTCTGAACTATCGCACCTTGTCTACTTAGCCGCTCGAACTATGAAATCAGGTATTGTACCCATAAAACTTTGAAACCAGCACAAATAACCCACTGGGAGTGGTTTTGCACGTGATTTTGTCACCGTGGCATACAAGCTGGCTTGTGACGCATGGTATGGTATTAGTGGGGTCGATGGGTAAATCTCTTAGTTCCCCTCCCTCTCCACTCCTGTCTCTTCCCTCCATGTCCTCTCTCTTTTGCTCTCCTTGCTGCTCTTCCCTATCCCTGCTGGCTAGCGGCCGCACAAGCTCTTCCTCCTACCTCTCCCCGCCGACCACCAACTCCTCCTCCACCACCCCTCCTCCATCTTCCAGATCCCCAGTGAGGTCAGCCTATGGTGTTTCGGGCGATGGCGGCTACACTCCTCCACCTCATAGATCCTCAACAACAACGACCCTAGCATGTGGTGCTCTGGGCAGCGGCAGCTATCCCACCTCCTCCTAGATCCCCAACAACGGTGAGGTCAGCGGCATCTGTGGCGCATGGCCATGGGAGGAGGCTGCATCGGTGCTTGGGGAGGAGGTGGTAGCCGCCGTGGGTGGAGGCGGCGGCGCTCGGAGATGAGGAGGCGGTGGCCGTGGCGCGTGACCATGGGAGGAGACATTGGTCGGTAGAGAGAGTGAGGAACCAAGAAAGAGATTTGAGAGGAGAAAGAGTGAGGCAGAGGAAGAGAGAGACATGTCATATGGGCCCGCTAACGTGGCTCTATGTTTATCACATGTGATGCCACGGTGACAAATCTACACATGTGGATGCCACGTACGTGAAACCACCCCCAAAACCACCCCTAGGAGGTTATTTGTTTTTTTTTTCTAGTTTTGTATAATAGAATGCCTGATTTCATAGTTTAGGGGGTTACGTAGACAAAGTACAATAGTCAAGAGTGTAAATAGATTCTTTTCCTTCTATAAAATAACATGCGTAAGTCTTTAATTTGGTGATGTTGTTTCCTATACTTATAAGCGTTATCTAGCACAAATTCTATAGGCCTTGTTATTTTTAGCGTATCGTTGCGTTGGTGAATTATTGTAGCAAATTTGACAGCCTTCGAAAAGAGGTCTGAAGATTACAAAAAGTTAATTAAAAAATAGTTTTAGGATCTTTGTAAGGACTACTAAAATTCACGAAAAAATCGTTACAAATTATCACAACATATAGATTATATAAAAATAACAAAAATTGATACAATACTACGCAATGGCACGTAATGCTGAAAAGAACCAGGTCTAACAAAGAAAAATCACGATACTTGATCGAATTTCTACAAATTTAAAGAAGACAACAACATGCAAAAACAATCCCTCATCGATATTTGATGCTAACTATCTATTCCGGTGTAAGTTCATGAATTATCAACGACGAATTGTGATCAGTTCCACATTACGAACTACTATTATATGTGGCAATCTAGCTAGTTAATTAGCAAGATCGCCCCTCCAGCTCAATGTGCGTCATATTATTTGTGTTTGGAAATTAATCAGTTTCTTAGTTGGACTTTTGGAGATCATACTATACGCAGTGGTAGCATCTAGGCTCTAGTACTTTAGCCCTGCCGTCCTTGGCCAGCGTGCACGTCGCCTGCTTGCTTCAGCATGGAGATGCATGTCGTCAGCATCGATCGCATTAAGCCATTAATAGGATGTAGCATGTAGGATCTTGGAGTAGAGTGATTTTTTTTTTTGGATGTGCGCAAAAGATATATATAGTTTCATGATCTTGAGCTTGATGCTCTACCAATGGAAAGAAGCTCTGCTATTTTATTTAAAAAGAAGATAATACAAACACTGCTCAAAGGAGAGCAAACACCGTAACAACCGTTTTAAAAAAGTAGTCGATCGACAAGAACCTCCGCTAGAACCCCAATACCCTAGAAATCAAGCACTATCAGGCTGTACTACTTAACAGTAGAGACAACCACTAGCAACCACTAGACTAAAAACCACCAGCAACCACTAGACTAAAAAAGAATAGCGTCTTAGAAAGAGGCAACAAACATTCAATGTTGCACGACCTGAGTGTGCAAGTGATTGAAGAGAAGAGGGATGGAGGCCCATGTGTGTAGCAAAGGCCTTAAGGATCCGATTATCGATCTTGCCTTCCTCTAACAAAGGTGGCATCAACTTGTGGATATAAGAGCAAGGCTCATCCGCTCTAACTTTAAATAAAAGTGCCACTAACTTCACAGAGAAAGAATCAATTATGTCAATAGAGAACTCATTAGCGTTGACAGGAAGGTACTACCTCCGGTCACAAAAAGAAGTCGCCGTTGACTTTTGGATACACCTTTTACCATTTGTCTTATTCAAAAATTTAGTTCAAATATGTAAAAATATAAGTAATACTTAAAATACATTTAATAATAAACCAAATCATAACAAAGTAAATAATATTTATATAACTTTTTTGAATAAAACGAATGATCAAAAGCGTGTCCAAAGGGTCAACGACGACTTCTTTTTGTGACCGGAGAGAGTATAAACTAAACCAGCGCACCCAACAAGGTTTATATATTGATTAGAGAAGTCCTCCACCGAAAGGGCACAAAGTGGGATGTGAAGTTTCTCATCGACAACATGAGCAACCTCTGCCGCCACAATCAATAAATCTAGCGCAACCAAAGACAGAAGCACAATCTGCCTTTTGGAAAAGGTTTCTTTTTTTCCTTGAAAGGGCATGACATTCTTAATCAAGGGAGGAAAAGAAGCTTCACGAGAAGGTGGTGGTGGGGTGCATGAAGATGACAAAAGTTTAGCAACTGCTTTGTATAGATGAGTTCTCTGACAACACCAATGAGAGACATGACCAAAGTTCCAATAGTGGAGTCGACGAATTGGATTTTGACACTCTGCCACCCACGGCCGGCCCTAGGGGGGCAGGGTGGGCGGCCACCCTGGGCCCCCAAAGTTCATGGGCCCTCCAGGTATGCGTATGCTGTATGGGCGTATGGCCATACGGGCCTGTACTCCTCACTCCTGGCCTGGGCAGATTATCAGAACGCGAGGTCCGGCCCTGCTCGCGAGTAGCCGACGCAGATCACGCGAGTCCAGCCCATGTCCAGTCCCCGACGCAGATCACGCGACGCGAGTCACGCGAATACGCGATACCGTCGGCGCGGCGCCTCGGCCGCCCGTCATCGACTCATCGCAGATTCGCAGATCGGCTGCTCGCCTACTCATCGCGTCGCGGACTCGCGGTCTCGGCCGACTCGGCGTCTCGTGGAGCACTGGAGCCGTGGAGGTCGCTGACGACGACCGGACGATCAGCGATCACAATTCCGGAATCACATACGTACGATTGCTTTTCCATTATTCCATAGTGTATGTGTTATGCGTATTCTATTTTTTATTCAATTTCATGGATTGAATGAACGGTATAGGGTTCCTTTGATGTGTTTATTTTTATTTTCGGTGCTTTGTGTCATTGTGACTTGTGATATCATGTCATCGAGAAAGTGTCCATCCGGTAGCGAAAAAAGGAAAAGGAAAAAACGAACGGATGACTTCATAGAAACGCAGAGAGGAGCTATGGACAAATTTTTAAAGAGTAACCCTAGTGTTTCGACGAACCCAAATAATGAATTGGCGATAGTTGCTGTGGAGGAAGAGGAACCAGCTATTGGGATTTCTGAGGAAGAGGAAAATGTTGACATCAACATCGATGATAACAATGTATGTGGCCCTGAGAATCTAGCTAACTCATCGGGTGCAAATGCACAGTCTGCTAGTGCAAATGCAAATGCAAATGCAAATGCCAAGTAAGTGTTTATGAATTCAATTTAATTTGTCATTTCATAAACATTAAAGTGTTCTATAGAAGTAATTTTTGTGCATCGAATATTAATTTCTTCAATGATATGTGTTTAAAAGACTATATATATACATACATATATATATATATATATATATATATATATATATATATATATATATATATATATATATATATATATATGAGGAGGTGTATAGAGCCTCCATGTAAGTTTTATACGGGCATAAAATGCCACGACCGGCCCTGCTGCCACCTGATAATCTAAAGAGAGGTACCTGAAGCATTTAACGAACAATTGAGAAAGAGTAAGAAAAGTCTCTGCAGCCTTGTTTTGTGCTTGCGATGGTTGCAAAGGAGGTCCAGCAAAAGCATGGATTTCGACGTCTTTATCTGGTTAGCCTCTGCATCTTTTGTGTCAACGCAGTACGAAAACAATACGAGCATCTTATTGCATACCATTGGATTCCGAAGAGGACAAGACAACGAGCTCGAACTCTTCACATAGGAAACTCAGCTCTCTACTTGCCAATTTATCCTATCTATTTAATTGTTCTAGGAAGGTGCTAGTGCTGATCAGGTGATCACGTTCGATTACTCGAATGAATATCTTGCTGTACGCTCATCGCTCGTGAATTGATGTTGTAAGCATTGCTCGCTCCCGCTGCATACTCTGCTCGTACCGGTAAACGGCCGTGCGTTGCAATGCAGCTACGTAAAGAAAAAAAAAATACATAAACCATAGCAATTTATAAAATTGTAAAGGGTGATTTAATTACAAGCTAAGATGTGACAACTTAAATTTAGTTGATCACTGTTAGAAAACTGAGCTAATATACCGGCACATCAGTACCAATTGGATTAGAACCGGTACTAATAGTGGCATCAGTATCGGTTTTCGTAGAAACAATAGCGATTCAAACTTTCAGTACCGATTGGAGGCAATAGTAAAGATTCCTTTCGTAGGCTGGGACATGCCAGCTGGTATGCGGGCTCATCAATACCGGTTCATATTACGAATCAGTACTGATGGGGCTCATAAATACCGGTTCGTTGATGCCTCGATTCTGAAAAGGTTAAAAGGTATGCATGTGCTAGTTATATCAAAACGTGTAGGTGGTTGAGTAGGCTAGAAGAGTTAGGTGTGGGTCACAAGGGGGCAAGAGGTGCCGGGTTCGAGTCTTGGTTCTCCCACAATATTTCATAAGTTTTTTTTCAAAGTCCAGACTCCTTTAGTACCGGTTGGTTGAACCCGTATTAATGCCTCCCGGATTATTAGTACCGTCAAGTCTAGACTCCTTTAGTACCGGTTGGTTGAACCCGTATTAATGCCTCCTCGATTATTAGTACCGTCTAGGCCCCTTTAGTACCGGTTGGTTAAACCGGTACAAGTCTAGACCCCTTTAGTACTGGTTGGTTGAACCAAACTGATGCCTCCCGGATTGGCATTACTAGTATCGGTTTTTTGGCTCTTACCAACCGGTAGTAAATGCTCCTTCCGTAGTAGTGGTTGTGCTAATATATCTCACAAAACAAAAATATCTAGTACAATACCAATATATTGCTATAGAATACAAAGTGATGAATGGAACACACAGATTAGGGCAACAAGAAATAATAAAGGTTTATAAAGTATTCTGAACGAGGACATTCAACTAAGACCAATGGTTCAATAAAAGTAGCGCTAACCTATTGATCTCAAGGAATTTAGGACTGCCCAAAGTTGATCAGAATGCAGGGATTTAAATTTTGATGAAATTTAACACGTTCCGATAATTTCGCTAGCAAAAAAAATCCTTTAGGCACCCAAAATATTGTTCTAATTACAATTTTTGGATAGCTCGAGAATGTTGTCAGAGGTGTGGTGAGGAGAAAGACCATGTCATTGTCGTTGGAGCAACCCAAAACGAGGCAAAAACGCTTTGAAAGGATTTAAATTCGAATGAAATTTTATGAAGTTAATTTTATCGCCGAATGAAAATTTTGGTCACTCGAAATACATGAATCCCTGTCAAGGGTGGCAGCTGCAGAAAGGATTGTGGGCATCGAGTTGGAAAAGGTGAAGAAAAACCATATATAGAGTGGAGGAGGTGGGAGAACCCTAGGTGAGGATGGGCTCCAAGAAAGAGTGTGGCCACACAAAGTAGGCTTCACTCATAATAGAATTGTATCGAAGTGTGTGTTGTGAAGATTTTTATTTAAATTATTTGTATGCAAATTATTATTTTTCTTTTATCTTTTATTTAATTTGATTTTTTATATACTTTGTGCATGATCAATAGGACTATATATATAAAGCCATAAATTAAAGGGTGGCACAGAGAACCTACCTAAGCCATATGAGAATCCCAAGATAAAGTCATCCATAGCAAAGACACGAAAATCCTGGCGTCCTAAAAGGTTTGTAGTAATTATGAATAACAAACTCTCTTACTCCCTCCATCCCTAAATATAGGGCCAAGGAAGCAATCATGATCCTTTGGCTTAACTGCTTGACGCTTCGCTTCACCCACCAAATGTCACGCGTCCAATTTTTGCGCTTCGCGTTGCTTGCCGCATAGCCCGCGCACATCGCATGCAGCTCGTTTCACTAGCATGAGAGAGCTGCCTTTAAACCAAACGTTGCATGTGATTGATGCACTTAATGCTTGCGCGTGCATGCTAGTGACGGGAGACGAGGAGATGACGCTTTGTATTACAGGATGCTAAAAAATGGTTGCACCCTTAATTTAGGGATGGAGGGAGAAGTTTTTAAGCAATCTGTATTTAGGGATGGAGGGAGTAGTTTTTAAGCAATCTATGGTCGATCGGTCTATGGAACCTCTTTCTCCTCCAGATATGCACCGGTACGATGTCTTCACGTATCTGTACAATATTCTTCTATTTTATTTTTATATTTGACAGCTGTAGTCTGCTTTAAAAGCTACCAAGTATAACAAGAGGTACCAAATTACTCGAGTATATCGTAGCCAGTACTAACTGACAACTGAAGAGGAAATCATTTGGTCTTCTGCTGTTGCTGTCGAACGTACTACATACGAACGCCTGACGATACTCGAGGATTCGTTCTTGCACTACTGCGGATCGGGGCTTTACAAGCGGCCCATCACAAGCAGCTGGCTTTAACCCGCTTGCGACCCGATCGCCACAAGCGGTTCGTGGCCAACGGGTGGGAGGGTGGCGGAAAAGGGCATATGCAAGCGGTTCGTGATACAAACCGCTTGCAGAGATAGCACATTGTAAGCGGTTCGTATCACCAACCGCTTGAAATAATCTGTAAGCGGTTGGTGATATGAACAGCTTACAATGTGCTATATCTGCAAGCGGTTGCATATGTTTTTTCCTTCCCGCCTAGTGCATTTAACCTCTTCTTCCTCCCGAGCGAGCTCGCAGCAGATAATCGACGGGCGAGCTGTTCATGCGGGGAGGTGCTGCCAAAATTTTAATTGAGGTGATAGCTCCAAATTAAGGTTTCCAAGGTAAGTAAACATGGTCTCAACATCATTTTATATGGACATTGCTTATCTTTTGCATTGGATGTGGAGAAATATTAAATAATCTTGTTTGAATTGAAGGGTGTTTGTTTTGCTATAGCTCTCTCTTGATAATTTGAGGTAAGATGTAGATCTATTGGGGTTTTAAGTCTCATATTAGTTTTGTATCCTTTTTTTGATGATGCATTAGATGTTGAAATTAGTTGGTAGGGGTGATTATTTGTTTTAGAGAGCAAGATCTAGCTCTTGGTGCCTTAGCTAGCTCTCCCTTCTAGATCTTTTGAGGCAATGTGGTGATCTATTGGATGGTTTTAGTTTCACATTAGTTTAAAATAGTAGGTAGGGTGATTATTTCAATTGCTATAGAGCTAAATAGATGTAGGTTTTTGCTAGGTTGGTAATAATTTTTTGTGTATGAAATGTAATTAAAAATATTTTTGAAAAAGTTTTTAATTTGTGAGATTTAGTTGGTTTACCTATAAAAATCAAGAAAGTTTAGAGGTAATTAAAAAATATAACAATTAGTTATTTCGAGTTAAATATTTTAATTTAAAAAATATAATAAGTGTTCTTATTAATTTAATTGGTGCAGATGAACCGGCAATGGATGTATGCGGATCGTCGGACAAGGGAGTTCATCGATGGCGTGAATGCTTTTCTTGATGTCGTATTTCGATACTTGCCTCCAGGAAGCTTCGTACGGTGTCCGTGCGTAGATTGCAGGAACGAGAAAGAGCACTCAATGCGAGGACGGATACAAGGCCACTTGTTGATGAGAGTTTTATGCCGAACTATACATGTTGGACTCACCACGACGAAGTAGAGCATACAAGCATAGAAGATGACGAAGAAGTCGATGAAGAGGAAGTGACATATGATGGTATGCCGGACGCGACGACATACGAGGACGTAGAGGATACACAAGGTGATCAGTTTGGTATGGATGATGACCTGGACCAGATGCTGCGTGACGCAGAGGGACATATCACAGAGGACAAACAATATAGGAATACCAGGGATTGTTGGAGGACCAGAGAACTCTTTTGTACCCAAATTGTGGTAAGGGGCATAAGAAGCTACGCACCACACTGGAACTCATGCAATGGAAGGCTGTGAATGGTGTGTCAGATAAGGGTTTCGATGAGTTCCTGTCGCTCATAAAGAAGTTGCTCCCGGAAGATAACACCCTGGCAGAATCCACGTATCAAGCCAAACTGGTCCTGTGTCCCTTAGAATTGAAAGTACGAAAGATACATGCATGTCGCAACGACTGTGTCCTATATCGCGGTGAATATGCCGACTTGGATGCATGTCCGATGTGCAAGGAACCCGGTATAAGACGAAGCGTGGCGATCGGTGAAGTAGATGGGGTGCGTGTGAAGAAGAGAGCACCGGCAAAAGCGTTGTGGTATTTTCCTCTGATTTCAAGGCTGGAGCGTATGTTTGCAAACAAAGCGCATGCGAAGATGATGCGTTGGCACAAAGAAGAGCGTAAGGTCGACGGAATGCTTAGGCGTCCGGCAGATGGCTCGCAGTGGAGGATGGTCGATCGGAAGTACAAAGACTTCGCAGACAAGGTCAGAAACATAAGGTTCGGTTTGAGTACCGATGGGATGAATCCTTTCGGAGACATGAGCAGCAGCCATAGCACCTGGCCAGTCACACTATGTGTGTATAATATTCCTCCATGGTTATGCATGAAGAGAAAGTACATAATGATGCCGTTGTTGATCCAAGGCCCCAAGCAACCCGGAAATGATATCGATGTCTACCTCAAACCTTTGGTAGAAGATTTTCAAACGTTATGGAACGGTGTAAAGGTCTGGGACGAATACAAAAGGGAGTATTTCAACCTGCGTTCAATGTTATTTGTAACAATCAACGGCGGCGGTAGCTTGTAACTGTCAGCCTAAGCGGCAAAGGCTTCAAAGCATGTGTGTAGTGTTTGGATCAAACCGATGGCACGTACATGAAAGGCTCTTGAAAGATGGTGTACATAGGGCATCGCAAGTTTCTTGTTCGGAGCCACGCGTTGCGGAAGAAACGCAGGGAATTTAACGGGGAGGAAGAACATCGTTCCCAGCCGAGGCATCGAAGTGGCAAGCAGGTGTTTGCTATAGTGAAGGATCTGAAGGTAGTTTTTGGAAAGGGTCCGGGAGGCAAATCTGTGCCGAATGATGAGGATGGCCATGCACCCATATGGAAGAAGAAGTCAATATTTTGGGACTTGCCTTACTGGGAAGATTTGGATGTTCGTCACTCACTGGACTTCATGCACATCACCAAGAACGTCTGTGTGAGCTTCCTAGGATATATAGATCTGTACGGGAAATCGAAAGATACAGTGAGTGCTTGGAACGACCTTGAAGTCCTGGGCATCAGGAAGGACCTACACCCTGAAAAAAGAGGTACGGAACAACTGTACCTACGGCCATCGAGTTATACTCCAAGCAAAGAAGAGAAAAAAAGCGTGATAGATTGTCTTAGCAGTGTGAAGGTCCCTTCGGGATACTCGTCGAACGTAAAGAGATTCGTAAATATGAAAGAGAACAAAATTGTATATATAAAATCCCATGACTATCTTGTGCTGATGACACAGTTGCTCCCGGTGGTTTTAAGAGGTGTACTGCCCGAGTGGGTAAGGGGGACAATCACAAAGCTATGTTCGTTTTTCAACGCTATTTCCCAGAAGGTCATCGATCCAAAAAAACTGGGTGAGCTGCAGGCTGACGTGGTACAAAGTGTGGTTAGCCTCGAGATGATCTTTTCTCCTGCCTTTTTTGATATCATGGTTCATCTCACTGTTCATCTAAGCAAAGAGATAGGTATTCTTGGGCCCGTTTATCTCCACAGCATGTTCCCTTTCGAGAGGTACATGAGCGTACTAAAGAAGTATGTACGTAACCGTTCTCGGCCAGAAGCATGCATTGCTGCGGGTTATGTCACAGAGGAGGTGGTCGAGTTCTGTGTGGACTACATTGATGATCTAGACCCCATCGGCGTCCCTATATCACGCCATGAGGGCAGGCTACGAGGTAAAGGGACACTTGGAAGAAAAGTATTTGCATGCAACGATCTTCAGACATTTAAGCAAGCACATTTCACTGTGTTAAAGCAATCGGCAGTGGCCGCCCCGTATGTCCTCCAACACAAGAATGCTCTACGTCTTCAGTTCCCAGAGAAGACTGATACGTGGATAACACTGAGACACATGGATTCTTTCGGCGCATGGTTACAAAACCATATCCTCAAGAGCAAGTCCAACAATGAACAGTTGCAACGCCTGGCTCGGGGACCATCCTTTGAAATAGTGAGATGGCAGGGGTACGAGATGAATGGTTACACATTCTACACGAGATCACAAGATAACAATAGCACAAACCAGAACAGCGGTGTCCGTATAGAAGCCGCCGACAATAGAGGCAGGGTGGACACATATTATGGATTCATAGAAGAGATATGGGAGCTCGACTATGGGCCTTTGAAGGTCCCATTGTTTAAGTGCCAATGGGTAAAACTAAACGCAGACGGCGTGAATGTCGACAAATACGGCATGACTACCGTCGACCTCCAAGAAGTCGGCTACTTGAGAGAACCATTTGTTCTCGCGAACGAGGTGAGACAGGTCTTCTACGTATTGGACATGTCAAGCAGACCAAAGAAGAATCAAATCAAAGACAAGATGAAGGAATGATAAAAGCGACACGTGGTTCTCCAAGGCAAACGAAGGATTGTCGGAGTAGAGGACGCATCGACGAGGAAGATTACGATCGATTCGATGAGATCCCTCCATTTGCAGTAGATGTCGACATAAACATCCTGGATGACACAGGCATGGATGCTCCGCACATACGCCGCGATCACGATGAAGGAAGAATTGTAAAGACAAAAAATGTAAATGATTAGGATGACCCTTATTATGTGGTCATATTAAATATATTATGTGGTAGATATAACTATGTTATCATGTAATTGCATTTTTAAGAATTTATAAGGTGGAAGCAATATTTTTGGAAAGAATAATGGCCACATACCTTCTTAAACGTTATCGATAGAGTGGTACGTCCCAAGCCTCGCCACGTGTGATGGCCCCACTTTTACAAGCGGTTCGTCGTTCCATTGCACGTTTGCACTTGGCACACACCCCACCCCAGCAACTTTCGGACTGCAGTTACCAAAGGGAGCGTTAATTCCTCATGAATATATTATTAGGAGAAGCCAGCTATAGCTGTGATTTTTCATCTCTCTCCAACTCATCCCATGGAGAATTTCAGGTCTAAAGATGGGAACTACTTCAACTGCTTAAATTTTGTCAGGAAACGTACTTTTCGGTGGCGAGAAGGAACTGAAGCTGGACGGTGACATGCACCGTGGAGAAGACCAGAAAGATGCAGGGATGTCCGGTCGATGGGACAGAGAAGTCGCCATTTCAGGATTTCAGGTAAGTCCTCAAGACCTCAATAGCTTCACTGCAATATTTTAGACTTGTGCAATACTTCTCTACTGATCCTTGTGTATTAAGCTTTCTAATTCTTTTTGGATGGAGCAGCATTCTTGTTTGCATTAGACAGAAGACTATTGAATCTTGTACTCAAATGTATTTTTTAACTCTCTTCAACAACGCCTGCGGAGTCATTGTGAGGGATCACGTCCCTATTAGCATCAAGACATGGCCCAAGGTTCCTCTGACTCTGAAAGAGCTGCTCGAAGGATATAAAAGAAAACTTCACGATTCGACGGCTTACGAAAACAAGTGCAAGAAATTTCTCGTGAGCAAGATGGCGTTATGCTTTCAGTCGTGGAAGAGCGAGCTCAGTAAGAAGTACGTGGAGACCGGAACAACCCTAGACTTCAATAAGTATCCGAAGCTAGCGGATCACTGGCAAGCATTCGAGGAGTACAAGGTGTCTACCAAGGCAAGGCCGCGAGTGAGCGTAACAAGGCCAATGCACGTAAGAAAAATACCACCACCATCTCGGTCCGGTGGTTACATCAAACTATGCCAAAATGGGAGAAGCGGAAGAAGAGCTTAGAAAAAGGGTATAGTATCTCAAAGCAGAAGATCGGGAGCTCCGCCCACGAATCGGACCTTGGGCCACGGAGGGAGGCTGAAGGATGATGGCAAGTTAGAGATGGCACCACAAGTGCAACCCGTGAAAGAAAGGATTGTGAAAGCCATCGAGAAGCAACGTGCAGGTTCCTTGGTGGTAGACAGGGAGAATGACGAGCTTACGTACGCACTCGGGAACGCAGAGCATCCAGGAAGGACACGAGGACTTGGCAAGCGGTGTGCAGGATGGTGGCTTCTCAAATGATCAAGCCACATACCGGAGCCGGAAAGAAGAAAAGTAAGAGAACACAACAGTCGTCAAAAATCGAACGGGAGCTCAAGGAGCATAAGGAAAACATGGCAGAAATGCTAAAGCGGGAAGTGCAAGCTGCAATCGCCAGTCTTCAAAGACAAGGTGGGGTTATCGTCATGCCTCCGGAAGTAGATGTGGTTAGTCCCCCGGGCTCCGGTCGGTGAAGCAGCTACGCGTCAAACAACGTGCCGGCCGATGAATTGCAGTTCCCGTTATCCCGTGGGCGACATCATCGTGCCCGCCAATGTGAGCTACGGCGTCCAACCGCACAACCTCACCTCAAGGTGGCTTACGCTTTGGCCTACCCGTGGAGTCGGGCGGACATTCCATCAGTAACCCTATACCCGCTGGATACTCCAAGGTCACGGTGGGCGAGGTGGTGGCGGATTTGAGGATATGGAGCTCGATATTGCTGGAGGAGACGATGTGACCAAGCTTGAGAGGCCGTACATAACATCATCCTCTGGCGGAAAAAGTACATCGTGTTTCCTGATGGTGCGGAGGTGACATCTATACCGAGACAGAACACTCCACCGAGACGGAGCTCACCTCCTCCACCAAGACAGGCCACGCCACCACGCAACACCTCGCCAGTGAGACAAAGCACTCCACCACCCGCTAGCGCTATGCGCAGAAGCCCAACACCGCCGCCAGCCCCTCAAAGCAAAAGGAAGCAGCAGCCTCCGAGAGAAACAACGGAGCCGGCATCTCCCCCCAGTAAGAAGCTTGCTAGCAAAAGGAGCATTCCTGCAGCTAGAACGACAACAAGCAGCAGGGCGGCCGGTTTCCCATTCAGACAGAGAATGAAGGAACCTGAAAAAACACCTTATGAGATGACGCCTGAGGAGCTGAAGAGCGAGTCGCAGAAAGCTGTGGACGCATGGATACAGGGGTATAAAGCTAAAACAAATCCACCGCCAAAGGAACCAATTGATCCAAAGATCGCGGACTTCTTCGCGACAACCGTTCAGCACCGACCGCCTCTCTGTACCGACTACCAAAGAACTATCAGAAAGCACATCTTCAAGAGTAAACAACCTCAGGGCACATACATGAGCAAGAAAGAACAGGAGGAGGCAAAACGTATACAGATGGAGTATGACTTCATGAGGAAGTCGCCTTGATAACATAGAAGCCGCCTGGATTAATCGATTATCTTCCAACGGCACAAGTCGTGGCCATTTAAAATTTGGGTCACCGTTGCTAGACCCTAAGGACATAAGAAAACTACGGTCAAGATGCGACGCACAGCATGAATGGTACGAACACAGTCCGCCAGGATATGCTCATTCTTTGCGTCTCGTTTCAAGAAGAACATTTACATCGAGGGAATGATCAATTGATAAATCTTGAATTTGAAGACGGTACAATGTGTACTATCTGACGCCGCCAACGTGTCCTTCATGACTGCTGGTGCAGTGAGTGTCGACTCCACAAGATGTATATATATATCTATACATCTTTGCTTGTCGAGAACCCTAATTAATTAACTCAATTAACCCATTTTACGTAGAATGGAGATACAAAGACTTAGAGAGCGAAGCGAACTCGATTGGCTTCCTTGACCCTTGGTTGGTCAACGAGGAAGTCGGCCAATACCTCGAAAACCAAAGGAAATCCACGACTCGTTGTACATGCACTAGTACAACAACACTATAAGCAATACATACTTCTGCCATTCAACTTTAAGTACGTGCTGATGTTCTCACTAACATCTCGTTCTTATATTGCTTAAGGCACCTAATGGCACACTATATATTGTTTAATTACATGTCATAACTGTTGCAATATATAAATAGGTTCCACTGGATCCTTATAATCATAAGGCTTGACAAAAGCATGATCATTGTCCAAGACTCACGGAGAAAACCGCAAAAGGAATACCAGTGGATAATTGACCTCCTTAACAAAGGCGTTCTGAGCTTTCAAGAGATTCGAAAGGGCGTTTAAGAAGGAATTCGATATCAAGCTAAGCGATCGGTACGCTTAAAACGCAGCGTAATTGCCCTTTGTCAATTAATATTTTTTGTTATTACTGATCTGTAAATGCCCCGCATCGACCATAGGTAAAACAACAATCTGCGGGAAACAACATATGTGGCTACTATGTGTTCCACTATATCCAAATGATGTGCCACGGTGAGCTTGAGCCTCAAACTCCTGAAGAGGTTCGTATATATATGCACGCAACCATGCATCTAGCAACAACTTAATAACGTTCTTATGTGCTCCATTAATTTACATTATGTGTGCACGTATTTATTTATTAATTTTTCACTTTAATTGAATTGGTAGCCCGACATGGATAAACATACTGAAGTGTTACCACATCATCGGGTGCTCGCATTACGAGAACAACTATTCGGCTTCATTCTCGATGAGGTCATTAACCCCGTATGCAGTTCCATTATCGAGATCCATATTCGAACACGAACGAACTAGGGACGACTTCTACGTCGTCAAAGAGCGTCAAGAAGAGTACCGCAAGAAAAAAATAAACTGTTTTGTCCATTTTGCACAATGTATATTAATTATAAACTTTGTAAATTTGGCGATGCATATAAAGTGTACATTATTACATGTATTATCTAATATATTTAAGCTTGTTTGATCGCTAATTATATGCTCATCCTATATGTATTTAAATTTAAACGACAAATAAAAAATCTCCTGAAATATATATTTAAATATCTATTTGCGCCTTGAAAATAAAATAACCGGTGGCCATTAAATCGCACGTTTACATGGCGATTCTTGAACCGCTTGCGGAGATGATCTCTGCAAGCGGTTCGTGGCTCCAACCGCTTAGAGCGCCCCACGTGGCTTCCACGCCCGCCAGCGCCATCGCCCGCGAACCGCTTGAGAGGGCTTCACTAGCGCTCGGGAGCCGCTTGATGCCCGTCGGGCATCGATTCTTGATTGCTCGCAAGCGGTTCTAAAACCGCTTGCACATGCCTTACGAGCCGTTTGGCCTACCCTGATCCGCAGTAGTGTTGGTGGAAGCTTCAGGCAGCACAGATCTACATGTAGATCTGTACAGACATGATCGCTTGATTAAACTCAAACTGGCCCTACTTCATCGTTACACGAACGAAGCAGAAGGCTATTAAACTCAAACTGGCCCTACTCATATCACACCACCCCTGTTTATTTGACTAATTATCGTTATTGTAATTGTAAATGCTTCATATTTTTGTTTTCCATTGTCATAAGAGTGCAGATATACGAAATGCGGTAAGCTAGCTAGAGCTAGCGATAAAAAAGAGTTTGCTCATGAACTAGTATATATAGAAGGCTTTATATATACCTTGGCATAACCAAAACCAGATGGAGCCTTTCAGGAAAAATACCCCAAATAATCAACAGTTAATAGAAAATTAATAAAATAATCGACAGGGAAAAAAAATTACAAAAGTAGCACTTGGTCCCGCCACCGGTGGTCGCCGCCATCGGGCGTGACATGACGAAGCCGCCGCCATTGTGGCAGTGGCGCTGAGTTTACGCCACCCAGCGTGGCATGAGCTCCTTCTCACCACAGCCAGCGTGGCCAGCCCCGCCGACCGACCGACCCCTAATTCCCCGGCGTCCCGTTATCGCATGCGGGAAAAATATTATTAAAAAACGTCGTGCCGACAAAATAGTGCGGGAAAAAATAATAAAATAATATCCACCGACAAAACAATGTAGAAAAAAATAATAAAATAATCTCCACCGAGAAAATAGTGCTGACTTTTTAATTAAGCAAACAGTAATTGCATGATTTACGCTAATTAATATCGATTAGAGGTCACAGTGATCAAAAAATTTAGTGTATATATATCGCGTTCTGCCGTTCGTTCTCCTTCACACACGCAGCACTCTCACTTTCAGTTTATTTCACACACGCGCAGGCTTCACACGCAGAGTAGCCTTCACACACTCACTCTCTCGCTTTCAGTTCTTTTCAGTTCATTCAGTTCAGGTATATTATTCGCTGATACCTCAGTTGGGGATTCACGAGGAGTGTCACTTCGCTGATATTTTTCGCTTTCAGCGTGAGGGAATATTTTGGAATTTAAGTTTGATCTACTTGCTAATAAATAGTGTTATTGCGGTACGTATATGCTAGTTAATTTTGACATAATAATATTCTATGCTAATCATGTATATATATTAGTACTTAATATTGTATGTATATATTGTATGTATATATTAGTACTTAATATTGTATGTATATATTGTATGTATATATATATTAGTACTTAATATTGTATGTATATATTGTATGTATATATTATATACAGTATGATAATCTTGATATGTGAGGGCTATCGACTATCTTGATGTTGGCATAGTATGTTGTTAATGCTAATTAAACTAATCACCATCACGTAATTAATTAATTAAACTAAGCACCAGCAGCTAGGTCTTGCTTCTATTTTGTTATCAATTGTGCACCACACCGTAGCACGCACCAAAGATCAGATAGCAAAGACGATGCACCAGATTCTGAAGGTCGAAGCACATATGGTGATAGTTTAATATGACCACTTAGTTTCGTATATTCTGTCTAATTTACGATTGTTTTAATTTTTTCAGGAACTTTGAACCGATAGATCTTATAACCATCAGGTACGCATTTTATAGTTAACATAAACTTGTTGTGTTAGGTTAACTTAAATTATGATTAGTGATTAATTAGTTATGTAAGGAGAGAAAATGGTCTATAAATATAATGGAAATTAGTGAATTTTTATAGCATGTAATATACATGGTTATCAAGTCGTAAAGTCGAGTCGAGTCGCATGAGGGGAGACTTGGGGACTAGTCGTGGACTAGTCGTGGCTAGTCCATGACTAGTCGACAACAACAACATCTATTTTGTTTAGAAAAGTAGTTGTGTAGTTGGCATGACTACATGTACTTTTTGTAAAAAAATAACAATTACAGTGGAGTCCAAAAGCATAGCAAGAATGAGAATGCAATGCCAAGTGACTAGTTTTCTTCTAATGTTAGATGATGGAACTCACGATAGAATGCCTAGTCGAGTCGAGGTCCCTAGTCGTTCTAAAAAAAGAGACTTATGGACTAATCGTGGATTAATCGCGACTAATCGCAGGACTTGATAACAATGGTAATATATGAATGTTTAAATTTTAATTGCACGTACGGCGCAAAATTATATATAATTAGCGACAAATTAACGCTAGTGTGCGTAGTTAAAAAGAGTGACTATATTTTTTCATATAGTAATTTTCTTGTTAGCTTAATTAAACATAAAAGAGAAATTAATGTATATTTAGCATGCAAAATAGTAATATAATTGTACGTATTTTAGTGACATTTTAGTTAATATTTATGTATTAAACACGTAAGCTAACATTTTATGTATTAAACACGTAAGCTAACATTTTATGTATTAAACACGTAAGCTAATAATTGTACGTATTTATGTATTAAACACGTACGCTATATTTACACGTATTATGTATTAAACACGTAAGCTAACATTTTATGTAATGTATGAAATAATAGTTAAATATAAACAAACGTAAATTTAATATTAATATGAATGAGCACGTGTGTTACAGACGTAAATAGAGACACCAATGACTATTTTTACGGAGATGCACCAGCGCCAATGTAAGGGAATTTTGTAAGCATGCACACATGCAGCCATTTGCAGGCTACAGTCACATTGCCAATAGAGCTGCCAATGCTGGCGAGGGTTATAGCTCGAAATCTCTGTATAAATCGTCATGAATATAAACTTATTCTACACGGTGTTAGGCCATGTCAGGTTCCAAATAGTATGATGTACGTATACAACCTGTGGCTACTGAGAAATAAATCTGCTTGGACGTACTATGTTAATAAGGCGAGAGAAGAGGGTACCACTTAGGTGTGTACGTCTTTGCTGAGGCAAGACAATCGAGGCGGGCCTAGCAACACCGTAGAAGAGAGTGTACATGAGGAAGTGCCGGAAGGGTATGGGGAGGACCCAATTGGTAGTATCATGACCGGTGTCGAGGCATTAGGCATGGGCACGGATCCGGATATCTCAATGGAGGAGGAAGAGATAGATGCACATGCCACAGGGGATGATTTCGATGAAGGGAGCGAGCATGATGTCGAACAAGAGGACGACCCGATGCCTGCCATAGCGTATTATCGCGCTCTAGATGCTTCGAATTGGGTGATCGGGGATCACTCGAATATTTCCAGATGGGGGTATATGCACAATGACATAACAGTGGGTCAAGAGTTTAGTACGAAGGATAAGGTAATACACTTCATCAGCAACTTTGGTGTCACAACACGGCACGAGCACTCTGTGGCACGGTCCGGGCCGGCCGTGTACGAGGTGAAGTGCGTAAAGAAACCGGAGTGCTCATTCCATGTTAGGGCGCATCGCCCAAAACATGAGCACCACTTCATAATCGGAGTACGAGCCGCACACTTGTGCGGAGGAGTTGATACGCAATATTAGCAGTAACGTGGACTCGAAGTTCATAGCGCAGATGTTGCTAACTGCTATTCAAGCCGATATCTCCATGAAACCACACTCCATAATGGCCGAGGTGCAGAACCGCACTAGCATGTCGATTACATATCACCAAGCATGGCGAGCCAAACAAAAGGCACTCAAAATGTTGTTCGAGGATTATAAGGAGTCATACAACTGGGCTCCCCGTCTCCTCCGCAAGATACAGGAGAGCAATCCCGGGACATGCTATGTTTACGCCCATGAGCGAAGATACCTCCCGATGGAAGTGTCGCACCGAACCACTTCTACCTTCTGCGCCTGTTTTGGTCTTTTGGACAGTGCATAGAGGCCTTCCGGCACTGTCATCCTGTCATATGTGTTGATGGGACATTCCTCACCGGTAAGTACTATGGTGCTCTACTGACAGCACTTGGAGTTGACGGAAACAACCAGATATTGCCTCTCGCATTTGCTTTTGTGGAGAGCGAGAACAATGACAGCTGGTTGTGGTTTCTATCTCTTCTAAAGATTCACGTTGTCATGGATCGCCCTAGAGTGTGCGTCATTTCTGACCGCCACCAGGGGATCCTACATGGTGTAGCTGTATTGTCCACCAGTGATGCACCAATGTGGCCAGACGTTCGTTCTCGATGGTGTATGCGTCACCTGGAGGCAAACCTATACACTACATTCAAGAACAAGCCCCTAGTGAAGAAGTTCAAGTCTATGTGCATGCAAAACCAACAGCGCAAATTCAATGCGCTATTCAATGATATTAACGAACGTACCAGGAAGATGGTCGCCGAAGAGCAAAGCACATCAGGGGTTCAAATAGTAGGGGGCGAGCAAGTCAGCTCTCGCCGTAAAATTACTTTTGCTCAGTGGATAGCGCAAAAACCGACGGAGAAATGGGCTCTCGTCCATGACACTGATGGCGCCCGGTAAGCTGGTAGATTTATTTACAATGTTAGTTTCCATTTCGTTCGAACGTAAATTTAAGAAGTCTCGTATTGCAGATACACGGTGATGACGACGAACATAGCTGAGTCGTATAATAATGTGCTACGAGGCGTGCGCGGCCTGCCAATATGCACTATTATTGAGATGATCTTTTTTAGAACAAGAGATTATTTCCGCGACCCAGAAATGGCGGCCATGCAAATCACAAGCACTTTCTCCCCTCGTGTCGAAGCCATCCTACAGAGGCGTCGACAGAAATCTCAGTTCCACCGCACGTCAATATATGATAGAATGAATAACATATTCAATGTGGACTGCAAGAGAAAGTACATGACAGAATTTAGCGTGGGAGGTAATCAACAAAAGTGCCAACTTGGCCAGTATGAGGCTGTATGCACTTGCAATAAACCCCGCCTCGAACACATCCCATGCTCGCACGTCATGGCGGCATGTCGAGATCTTGCTGGCAACGATGGCACCCAATACGTCTCTCCGTACTATTCAATGAATGCAATTAGGCAAACATGGGCACCCAAGATGCAGCCAATTAATCGAGGGGGGATATAAAAACTCAGAAGGGCCTACCTTCCATCCATTCCCCGCTACGAAGCATGTTGCACAAGGTAGACCGCGTACGACACATTTTGAAGGTGATATGGATGCTGGCGATGGTGGAGATGGTTTGCGTCGCTGTCGTCTATGTAAACAGTCAGGACATGACCGTAGGCGTTGTCCAAATCAGGGATGAGTCGTACAATATCATTTTAACAATTCTTGTATCACTGTCATGTTTTAATAAAAGACTTGTATTCGTTATATCCTCACTTCTTGTATCACTGTCGTACAATATTATTTGTTATATCGTCACTTCTTGTATGTTTTAATAAAAGACTTGTATTCGTCACTGTCACATGAGGTTTTAATTTTTGTCGTATGTAACAACTAAAATATTGAATTGCAGTGTAGACAATGGAGGTTCCACAGTTCTTCTCCGCACGGGATGACTCCGGCCATAGGTCTCAGAAATGGGTGCAGGGCACTGAACAGGTTTGCATGTTTCATACAAATTATCTCATATTAAGATGGTTTGCTAACATTATGATATTGTTATTTATAGATACAAACATTACGATTGAGGGCATCACGACAGATCAAACAATTGGATGCCCGGTTTTGGATGTTTCTTGCCCGTGCTGGATTGTTGCCGTGGGCCCTTACTGTTAATGGGGTACCACAAGAAAATGACCGCCTGACACCGCTCCTAAGACTTGACCCGGGCCTTATCACCGCACTGGTCGACCGCTGGCGTCCTGAGACGCACACGTTCCACTTACCGGTCGGTGAGATGAAGATTACATTGAAGGATGTGGCCATGCTCACAGGGTTGTCCATCACTACACCATGACACTTTAGTAGCAACGGATGGTCTGTTGCCAAAAGACCCATATGGGGTCACCAAGTCTGTCGGTAAAGATTTTCCCGACAGACAATCATCTCAGAAGTTAAAGCCACAACCGGCAAATGCTTTTACCGACGAGACAAGGTATTGCCGACATACCGTCCAACACTATTAATCATACTATTACCGATGGACTTTCTTTTCCCGTCGATTTTTTTTTCCGATGACATCAACATCCCGACTGAAACAAGTTTTACCGACAGATTTGCTGTCGGTAATGACCGTTTTACAGGCAGACTTTCTATCGGCTTTATAACCGGCCAGTGAAGTCTATTCGCGTTTTTGCCAACACTCTGTCTGTTGGCAAACTATAACCAACACTAATCTATCTAGCGTCATGATCGTGCTAACAATCTATTAAAAATGCATTCTGCCAACAAATTATATTAACATTATAATCATTATTCATTTAGCATGGTCATCCACTATATATCAAAGATGCATCACAAAGCACACATACAGTAATACTCCAAAAGCACATACGTGCAGCTCAATGTATAGTTGCTCATTCATTCAAAATAGGCAATGTTAACAAAAGAAGATAGCATCCATCTGTTAGGAAATTTGTAAACAAGACCCAAATAACAATTTAACATCCACGTAACAACATCCAAGAACAAAAATAAGTAGTGTTATATATAGTAGAAATAACTAAGATATGTTTGCTCTGTAAGCTGCATCATCTTTGCCCTACTTCATTGGAACATCTTCATGTAGAACTCAAGCTACATCCCCTCACGGATATACCTGCAACAAGAACCATAAGTTAAGCCTCGCATAGCGCATTGTAAGTAGGCACATATTTTATTACACTGAATAAAAAAACTTGATACTATCACTGAAATCAATTTTAGACAAGTACTATAAAACTAATTACAAATAAAGAAGTAGCCATCCATGACCTCCAAGGTGCATTAGGAATATTGAAAACAGAAACCACTATAAGCAGTTTATTTGAGGTGTCCAATATTCTTACCCATCTAGCTTATCTGAAGAAAAATATGGGAAGGATATCTTTCAACATGCTATGGTCTTCCTGCTTTGTAAGATAAAAGAGAAATATGACCATTAATAATATATACAAGACTAAAACTAATATATCTTAGTTGCAATTATTCGAGCTGTAGATGTGACCAAAGGAGACTAAGTTAATACATACTAGAGAGAGAACCACTTTCATTTTATAAAGAATTATACTGCCAACCAATTGTGTAATTAACATTCCAAGGTCAAATTCACCATCTGTCCAACAAGCAACAAACCTATTCCACATTGAAATATTTAAATTCCATTTTACCATCATTATGCCAAGTTAACAAATAGACTAATATTTTAAGTTCATCTTTATATACCAGTGGTCTTAGAGGAAGATTGCCTCTTATTGCTAGGCTTTATCTACAAATGGCATGGTGTTTATTAATTATATATTTAAGTGAGACGAGATGTGACATATCAAAGCATACATAACCTTAAATGCTTGCATGCTCCCCTTATTTCTTCGAATGTTCGTAATCCTCTCTCTATCATCTGGGTGAACCTCTCGGTGATCATCTTTTTCTCTTGTGTTTACCATTTTTTTTTCCTGAAAGATAACATGAACTATTAGAAATTATTGCTAACATAAAGCTTAGAAAATTAGTATTAAGTAGAAAGGGTCACCACAACAATACATGATAAAAGCTTACTTTTTAGCACTATCGACATCGACCATTATTCTGTCTATATCAGTTCTAACACAGGCAACACCTTCAATGGGAACACTAATATGCTCGTGAGGCAAGAAAACTTCTACTTCATTTTGATGTTCAATATTTTCATCATCCGCTTCATGCATGTTATAAAAGTCACGTGGTTTGGATTGAACAACAGCAAACCACTCAACATCAATAGGATCTTTCACATAGTACACTTGTGTTGTCTGAGATGCCAATATGAAAGGCTCATCTGATATCTTCTCGCCGGTATTGAATAAATGCTTAAAGTTAACAGAGGTAAGTCCAAATTGATCAGTTTTCACCCATTTCTCTTCTATACGGTTGTTAACCTTCTCTTTTGTGTCATTATCAACCCAATCACATTTAAATAACACTACATTACCTTGTTGGTGATAATTCACTTCAAGAATTTCATTTATAATCCCATAATATGTCCTGTTTTGAACTATGGAGTTATCATTGTTTCCTTTTTGGAAACTTGGTCTTTGTGCAATTAGAGCCACTCCACTACATTGAACAGGCCTACCCAAATCATAGGACTGCGTATGAAAATTCATCCCATTTATAGTGTAGCTACCATATTTTTGCGCGACCATGATCGGTCCCTTGGCTAAAATTTTTATCTCATCTGATATTTCATTGTCAATGTCGGTCACCTGCGAATACTAAAGAATGCTTTTAGTAGAATTCCATGGGAAATCATGTGTTAGCTAAATAATATGATACTTACGTTGGACATAAACCACTCATGAAAGGTCTCATAATGCAAATGGTTGATCTCTTCCTGATTCGAAAGGCCAATTGAGGAAATATAGTCAAGATGTTTTCTGCATATAACTAATAGCTTAGTGATAATTCAAAAAATAATGCTACAATTAATAAATTACATAGCTTACTTCAAATAAGGGTCTATATTGTCATAGTTGAACAATATATATCGATGTGCTTGCACCCAGGTTTTGTGGTCTAATGTCACAGCTCGCTTCCCGGCTAAGCCTCTGCCGATATTGCGAAAGAAAAGGGTGGTACTAGTGGCTTCCATTTAATGACCATCATCATTTCTTAGTTTTGAAGTAAACCTTGTCTCGCCACATAAATAACGAGAACAAAAGGTAAGACTTTCATCAAACAAATACCCCTCCGCAATCGACCCCTCCGGATGACTTCTAGTACGAACATAGCCCTTAAACCTCATCAAATACCTATAAAAATAGAAACGCACCATACATGTAAAAAGATAACTTGTAATAAAACATTGTAGCAACTAAAAAATATACTAAAAAAATACTTTTATAAGTTACCTCTCAACGGGGTACATATTCCTATAATGTACTGGACCAGCTATTCTTGCTTGGGTAGAAAGATGAACCATCAAGTGTACCATAAGATCAAAAAACGATGGCATGAATATAGTCTCAAGAATATTTAAAGTCTCAGCAATTTCCACTTGTAGTTTTTGCATATCACGTGCACAAATCACAGGTGAGTAGATTTTCTTGAAAAAATTGCTTACACAAATAAGCGCTGCACTAACTTTCTCTCGTAATACCTTTCTCACGGCAAGTGGAAGTAAATGTTGTAAAAGAATATGAATGTCATGGCTCTTTAATCCAGTTAGCCTTTTCTCCTTAACATGCACATTATGGCGTATATCAGATGCATAACCATCAGGAAACTTAACACCCTTTAGTAATTCACAAAATAACATCTTCTCAGAAGAGCTCATGGAGTAAGTTGCCGGAGGTAAGTAAAATTTTTCTTCAACTGCAATGGGATGAAGATCTCTTCTAATGTCTAAACACTGAAGGTCCAGACGAGAATTCAAATTATCCTTCCACTTTTCATCAAAGTCTAAAAGCGTGTTAAAAATATTCTCGCCCACATTCTTCTCAATATGCATGGAATCTAAGTTATGCCGTATTAACAAGTCCTTCCAATACGGTAGCTTGAACAAAATAGACCTTCTTTTCCAAATGATCACAGGTTCCCCCTCCTTGCGCTTCTTTTTTGATGGCTTCTTTCCAGACGTATCTTTCCCAAAACATGTACGAAGATTTTCAGTTTGCTCCAAAATCACATCGCCGGATAGTGCTTTAGGTGTTGACCTAAGCTCTATCTTGCCATCAAATGAATCAACATCAAACCTAAATGAATGATTTGCATGCAAGAACCTACGATGTCCCATATAACATGTCTTACTACCATTTTTTAGACGAAGAGAAGATGTATCTGAGTGACATTCAATGCATGCACTTTCACCTAATGTAACACACCCAGCCACATAGCCCAGACCTGGGTAATCAATAATAGTGCATAAAATGGCAGCATGCAATTGGAAATACTCGTTTTTAGAGGCATCGAAGGTTCTAACGCCATTGACAAACATATCTATCATATCATTAACTAGTGGCTCAAGATAAACATCCATATCACTACCAGGAGCTTTTCGGCTAGGAATTATCAATGACAGAATGAAATTTGGCTGCTTCATACACATCCAAGGTGGAAAGTTGTATGGAATTAAAATAACAGGCCAAATGCTATAACTGACATTCATGGACCTGAATGGATTAACACCATTCGTAGCTAATGCAAGTCTAATATTGCGACTATCTAAAGCAAACTCAGGATATTTATGGTCAAAATCCTTCCAAAGAGGAGAATCTGTAGGATGTCTAAGTAAACCATCTCTTGTGCGCTCTTCATCATGCCATCTTGCTTCATTTGCAGTTTTAGAGGAAACAAACAATCTTTGAAGTCTTCTTTTAATAGGAAAATAGCGAAGAACTTTACAAGGAACCTTGTGTACACGTTTCCCATCTAGGCTTTTCTTTTCTGATTTCCATCGTGACTTTTCACATGTTGGACAAAAATCATCATTAGCATGATCTTTCCAATAAAGAATACAGTCATTTTCATATGCATGAATATTAACATATCCAAGTCCTAAACATTTAACTGTTTTCTTAGCTTCATTGAAGTTTTTAGGTATTGACGACTTATCAAGAAAAGCTTCTTTAAGCAGAACAAGTAGTTGGTCAAAACTTTTATCGGTCCATCTTCCAGGCAATTTAAGGTGAAGAAACCTAATTAGAAAACGTAGCTTAGAGAACTTATTACATCCGGGATATAGTTCTTCATTGTTATCATCTACTAATTTTTGAAGAGCTTCTGAATCTTCATTGACTTGCTCGGAAACACCAGTGACCTCAAAATCCACTCTATCATCTAAACCACATGCTAATTCTTCAAGCAAATTGGAAATATCGTCATCTTCGTCCAAATTCCTAGGCTCCTCATTATTATAATGATTACTCATAAAAGTGGAGCTAGCTTCTCCATGAAAGGTCCATCTTATATAACCTTCTTCAAATCCTTCACATATCAAGTGCTCACGTACTTCTCTACCTTCTCTCCACAAAGAGTTAACACATTTTCTACAAGGACATAGTATTTTGTTTCCTTTAGCTGAATTGTTAAATGCATAATCAATAAATCTGATGACCCATCTATATAGACCTTTGTATGCCTACATTTAAGTATGAATGCAACAAGTTAATTCAAACATCTATTGCAAACACGAAATCAAGAAAAAAAAAATTGATTTACCTAGGTTCATCCATCCACTTTTTATCCATAATGCACCTTTACTAGCAATAATCAAGAAGTTATCAATATATATAGTTGAGAGGTATAGTTAGTATGAAGTTTACATCTGTATGAAATAAATAACAAACATCTTGTTTCATCCAAGAAAATATTAATCTTAGCAAAGTAAGATCACACAAGAGCGTGAGCTATGTTAAGTCATACACAAGTACACTTTTATTTAAAAAACCATTTATTTCAACTTACTGTATAAACAAAGAACAAACCTAGAAATCTATTACAACTACTAACAGTGGCCTACCACTCAAAGACTACTAACTAGTAAAATCAAACAGGATGCATAATCACCGGTAATGATCAAGAAAGAAGAAAAGGAGCTCAAGAATTCTAATGGCCTACAGATACAACCCAACGCTCCTTCCTAATCCTACCTACTAGAAGGCAGAGAATTGACTATCACAATATGGGATTATATGGTGGAAGTAACGTACAAAACACTCTCCGTATCAATAAAAATTATGTTATATTCTAGTTTCTTGCTATGAGTATTAAGCTAGAGAATGAAATATGGATAATGCCTTGGCAATCAAACCCAGGGGTGGATCTAGCATACATTCAATGGTGTGAAATGACACCGATGAAATTCTATTAAGCTACTGCAGTGTCATACATTTTTAGTAATGACCCCAGTGTCAAAAGCAAAGTGACCCCAGTTCTCAGCTCATTAGCAAAGTTGTGCTCGCAACCTACTCTATCCAGCATCCCAGACACCAAAATACAGCATACATGTAGCCTAAGAGCATCCCCAGCAGGGCCTTCAAATTTTCCTGCATCGCTACAAGAATGCTACTCTGATGCTTCTTCTGATGGCAAACTGCTACTCACATGGACCAAATTCCCTCCTAATGCATTTGAAAAATTTTGAAATAGAGGCCATTTTGGGGGGTGTGATGGGGATGCTCTAACTAGGATGGTGTGTTTAGCAATTAGCAGTAGTCTTCTCACCCTTTATGGAAAAGAATCTGCCATCTGCATTACTCTCTCTCTCTCTCTCTCTCTCTCTCCCTCCGATCAAAATTTTTATGCGTCATGACATATAACACTACCATTAGTTATTAGTACAAATTAGCTAACAAATGAAAATTATGACAATATTTTACACAAGTTCAACAAAAAAATTTTCATGTGTCTAATATGAAAATTATTTTAAAAGATAGATATATAGCTAAAACTTCAAATCTAGCCACGAGTGCTGTTTCTTGTTTTTCTACAAAATATTCATGAATAGCTCAAATGGCTAATAAAAGGAGTAATGGTATTTTTAATTAAACTATTTTAGGCCTATTTTTTTTATTTGGTTCAATTGCAGAGTGACTTTTTACTTGTTAGGTAATAGATTAAAAATATATATGAACCATACATATTTGATACATCATTCAATATCTCTTATCTATGTAGGTAACATGTAGTATTCAAGAATAAAATATACGTTCCAAAATTGCTTATTTGATTGAGTTTTACCCATCCAAAAAAAGACCAATAAAATCCAGTACTTTTATATCAACTTTTTTAGGATTTAAGTCTTTTCTATAAAACTATGGGTGTCATATGAAATTCCTACTGTCCAATCCTCGGTGTTTCGTGAACGGTGACACCGGTGGCTAAATTTCTTGAATCCGTCCCTGATCAAACCAACCTAAAGTACCCAATTATTTTCATGCCTCCAGTTCAAAACGCACAAACTGAATACGTATAGAAGAAATCTAGTTTACTGCGCACACGGGGCGGGGACGGCGTCGGCGCGGGGACGCTGATGGCGGAGGGTTTCCGTAGCAGTATCCAACGGCGGTGGGAACACCTTCCGTAGCAGCAGCAAGCACGGCGGGGCAGAGGCCGGGGACGGGTGGTCGCCAGTCGCGGTCGGAGCAGAAGGCAAGCCGCGGATTAGTCACCGGGGACGGGGTGGTCGACGGTCGTTGTCGGTTGCGGATCAGGGAGGCGCTGAGGGCCCGAGGAGGAGCAGGCAGCGGCGAGGTGGTGGCGCACAGCGGTGCGAGACTGCGAGGTGGTGACGCACAGCAGGCGTACAGCGACGGCGGGCACCACAGGCGGCGCCGGCGCGCGCGTGGTGGGAGACGGGAGAGAGAGAGAGAGAGAGAGAGAGAGAATGGGGGTATTAGGTTTAGAGCTGCTAGTTAGTAACTAAGGGATGGGCCCCTGTGGGCTGTAGCCCGTGTACACGTACGTCCATGCAAGTATGCAACTACACGTACGTCCCAGCGCGCGGGGACTAATTAGTTTTTTCCTTGATTACCGAAAGTGGCATGGATACAGCAAAGTTCCGAAACTAAATGTCCTGGACGTGCAAGGATGAAATTATGTACTCTCCTTTCATCATATCCACTGGTTGAACATTCAACTAATATTGCTTCAAATTCGTCGGTACATACAGATAATAGTGACATAGGTATGAATGATAGCAGAAATCTTGAAGCGGGGAGCCAGCGTGCGGGAAAAATTTCGCCGACCGATCAAATGACGTTGAACATATTTTTACCGACCAACTACACGTCCGTAAATATTTACATTTATACCGACCGACCGTCTGACATAGTAAACACTTTTGCCGACAGATGGTTTGACGCCGTGCTTTGCTGACTGTTAGTGGGTCGGTAATGGTATATTATTGCCGACAGACGTCTGACGCTAAATTTGTACCATGGTGTAGTGCATCTCTGGACAGGTCTTCGTTGTTAACAAACTAAGCAGGCAAACATGGAAAAATTATGTCGAAGAAAGGTGAGTGTCTAATTTTTCACTTGCATATTTCTAATTAGTACATAAATTGAGCCTATGAAATATTATTCTAAATCTGTGCAGGTTTAAAGTTGAATATAATGGAAGTGACCAGGGTGTTTCGATCTCATGGCTCGAGCACCTTGACGAGGCTGGTCCGTGTCTAGCCGATGCTGATGACGCGACCGTACTGCGGCACTACGAGGTGTACCTGTACTACCTCCTCGCCGGTATCATGTTCACAAATGGCAACGGTGACTGTATACCCTCTTACCTAGTCTTGGTAGCTCGAGAGCTATGCAATGAAGCTTTATTTAATGAGGACTACGAGCCGTACAGTTGGGGGTCTGCCGTATTGGCCGATACATACCGGGAGTTATGTGTCGCATGCCATCGGACAACCCCGAATGCGGTATTTGGGGGTTGTCCTCTCCTCATCCAATTATGGTCGTGGAGTTATTTGCCACTAAATCGTCCAAACACGCCAGTACGATACTATCCTGTTCTGGTATGACGTGCCCTCTCCGATAGTTTCATTTATATTGCATACTTCATAGCTCCTTCTGAATACCATATGACATGGTTGATGCAGACACAGGAGGCCGATTCGTTGCGTTGCATGGCCATGCAACGGAGCTTCTATCGCAAACACAGCGGACCGGCCAATCTTCTTCAAATTCATTGAGGGCCCTCATTAGAAGGGCGGGATCTCGGCTTACGGGAGCGATTAGGGGGGTCGGCGGGCATAGATCGCGCACACATCGCGAAAGGGATAGCCCGATCCGAGAAGAATCTGTGCACCGCATAACCGAGTCACCACCTCCTCCAGTATCTGCTGCTCCTGCGAGATCACAGTCCATGGACAGGCGTACACCACCGGGTTCAGTTCCCCGCCGACAATCTCAACCTCCCCGAGCCTCTACATCGACACCCTTCCAATACAGCGCCCACCATTCTTCAACTCCAGCTGGGCCAGGTCACGAGGAGGGGATTGATATTAACGTAGCGCCGTCTTCAGAAACCTACGATGACTATCGCAGCACACAAGATACCCAATTTGATGCAAATTGGGCAAACATGGGAGCATCTATGCTGGATAGTACATTTGCATCCAACCTTAGCTTTCAAGATATCTTGGGCGGATGCAACATTCCTATACCAGATCCGGCACAGCCTGGGGGTCTAACTGGCAAACTCCCCATGGGGTCCCTTCAAATTTGCAACACGGGGAGCAAACCCCCTATGCGGGCCCTTCACAGGTTGTGCACGGCCATGCGACCCCTTATGAACAAAGCATGATGGGGGTTTTCACACTTTGGTGGGCCTGCGTACGCCATAAGTTCACAGCCTGGGTATATCCCAACCGCAGACCAAACTGAGGATCAAATTCGGTTTGGACCTTCTCAGGCTGCAGGACAGCGTACGACGCATCCACCTGACCATTACACCCCAAGTGCATACACGACAAGGGGTCGTCGGCGCTAAGTGTAATAATGTAATTTATAGACTTATGTTATTATGTGCATTCGGCTGTTTGGCCAGAAAATTGTTCTCCATACAATTATTGACATTGCATTTACCATTATGGCGATTAGTGACGTTGCATTTACTGCTACTTCGCACTTACCACTTGCCGTTAACACATCTATGCACGACATGTGATACTGTCTGCCGTCATCATAGTAGGATGGCCGAACAAAGGTCCACCAACGCATGGATTAGGCCAAGCTGGTGAGAATCGTCTGGCCCAGAAGGCCACATCCATTACCCATCGGAGGACCTGCCCAACAAAATGAAACAGAACTACCGCACGGAGTCAATCATGCTGCGGCCCGACCCTCACTATCTTCGGGACTGGCTCAGGTGTGCTTCTGGAATGGATGCAGTGGTGCAGACCTACGATAGGCCTGTGTCTGGTTGGACCGGACGGAGATTCTACCGATGTCCTGTATACGCCGTGAGTTTACTTACCTTCATATAGATCGAATTTATTTTACGATGTAACCTAACTACATATCCTGTGCAAAACAGATAAATGATTGTCGTATGGCATCGTGGATGGATGATCCTTTTCTAATGGCAGCAGATGCATACATGATGGTTCTCCACGCAAGGATCGCAGATCAGGAAAATCGTCTCGAAATGACAAGGCGTACCCTAGAGATGCACGTCCGCACGGAACGCTTATGCCCTGCATGTCGGAGGCAACGCGTGTAGCTAGCTGCCACCCAAATGTTACGTCGTACTTTTCAATTCCCTAAGAAACGACTATAAGGTCTTCATGCTTATATTGTATGGTTTGAACTCTGCTACATTCTCTAATTCACTTTACATGCCAAGATTCATTTTACGTGTATTTAATGTTTTTATTTATCTCATAGTTTCTAACTTTACAAATTTTAGTTTGCCGTACAAACGACTATTAACACTTCCTACAATTTTAAATTTGCAATTTTGTAAAATTAGATACAATTTTGAGTTTTAAAATGTATATTCACATGCTTATACATGTATCAAATTTTACAAAATATCCCATGCATATATATTTTTAATTTATCATATATCTATATTATACATATATTATAATATATATATGCCATATGCAATACCGGCCACATGTGTATATATACGCCACGTACATGCAACGTGGCTTGGGAGAAGCTCCAGGTCGCTGTGGTCTTGATCTCGGACAATCAATGGGAGCAAATTGAGCGGAAGGTGCAGCGAGAAGCGTGTGCGTGTGTGATCGTGGTTCATGTGATTGTGATCTGACGAGCTCACTGCACTGGGGAAATTGCGGGTGGCTTTCTTCGAACGAAACCTACCTGCCAACGTAAATTATTTTAGACATGCCATTTTACTAATCAATTATCAATAAAATTAGATGCCACCTACTATATATTTTTGGACAAACTACAAATAATTTAGTATTTATATTAAAATATAATATTATACATAATATTAGTAAAATGGCGTCACATGCAGTATACATATTACACATATATATACACATTTATATACATATACTATAACATATACATCATATACATATACATATACATATGTACATGCAATACCGAAGCGAGCTGCCACATGTGGTGTGGCGGCAAGAGAGAGTCATGGCCACACCGGTGTGGCGGCAGCTCACTGCATGCCACACCGGTGGCGACGGCTCATGTGCCGCGCCATGGTGGCAGCAACCACCGGGTGGCGGATCCGGAGATATTTTTGTAATTTTCTTTTTCAGTGGATTATTTTATTAATTTTCTATTTAGCTGTTGATTATTTAGGGTATTTTTCCAGCCTTTCAAGGGAAATTGCGAGAACTGGCCAGCTAGAAGATCTACAGATGGAGGGAGGGTATACGACTCCAATTGTGATCCGATATATTCTTTATTCATCAATTTTTTTAAAAAAACAAACTCTTACTAAGTGGATCGATGATGCATAAGGTAGTCAAGTCAACAAAGCTCACCCTAGGACCAGTTTTGCTTTTAAAGTCTCCACTTGGCCGTAAATGGTTGTCACCGACTCGATCCACACACCACTATTAATTGCTAGCGAGGTAAAGTAGTACTATACAATGGGCGCCTCAGCACTATAAATACGCACGCAATCCTCGCCCTTTGGCATTCATCCCAATCTTGCATTACACAAAAATGGCCGGCGCTAATCTTGTAGCCCTTGGTTTCATTGTCCTGTTGAGCATTGGGTTAGGCAATGCTGCAAGAGTTGCTAGATACAGTGACGCTAACGGATCTGGTGGCGGCGAGGGAGGAGGAGGGGGTTATGTGAGCGGCGGGGGCTCAGGGGGTGGAGCTGGCAGCGGATACGGTTCTAGTGATGGACAAAGCGCTAGTGCCAGTGCTTCAAGTGGAGGCGGAGGCGGTGGTGTTAGCCAATATGGTGGGACCGGATCTGGAGCTGGGTCTGGCTCTGCTCAGGGCTCCAGCTATGCTGGCGGAGATCGCTATGGTGGATCTTCATCTGATGCTGGTGGTTCTGGTAGCGGTGGTGGTGGTGGACAAGCTGGAGGTTCTTATGGATCCAGTGGGTTTGGGACTGGTGGAGGTTCTGGAACTGGCTCGGCTAGTGCGGCTCCATATAATATGTGGGGTATGGCTGGTGCAAGCGCAAATGGTGATGGCAATGGTGGTGGCACCGGCGGTGGCCAGAATGGCGGGACCGGTGGTGGCCAAGGTCAAGGTCAAGGTTTCGGTGATGCGCATCCGTAAAAGTTTTTTTGTGCTATCAATTTTAAATGGAGCTGACTACGATATCGATTTGAGTTGATGTCGCAGACGTTTTTCTTTAATTGTACCTTTCTTTCGTATTACATAGCTGGTACGTGCATGTGGTCAACTAATAAAGGGCTCCATTATTTTCCTTGAAATGAAATCTATGATTGAGGCAGGTAATACCGGTACGATGTCGTCATGTATTATATGGTCATGCATTAACATGCATAATGCTTATTCCGTTGGTCAATGTGACAATGTGTGTCTTCTTCAACTAGCTAGAACAATATCACTGTTGCAGGACACTCCTTTATTATAGGCTTGGACCAGGCTTCACCGCGCACTGGTTATGTTACTGGCAGCAAATACGCGTCAGTGATGAGGCACGTTATTATTGTTGGCTTGGAAATCGGCAGCGGCATATGTTGCAAATTTGGCATAATGAGCAAGATAAATAGCAATATGACCAGATCATGAACAGCTGGGAAATAAATCACATTTAAGCCATGAATAAGAAAGTAAATCATGAATTTAGCAGCTTTCAACAAGAACAAAAGTAAACTCATGACCAGCAGTAAATTCAGATTCATGGCAGCTAAATGGACAATAAAGGACCAGCTTTAAAGCTCAAGTTTTGTATTAAGATGTTGCTCTCAAATTGTGCTAACAGGTTGCTAATCTTAAATTAGCCATCCATCAATTAACAGGGCTTAAAATCACAGAATATAAACTGAATTAGGACAATTTCAAAGGTTGAGTAGCACTGCCTTTAGAACTGAACAGAAACTAGCAACTCAAAGTACCAGAGTATAAACGGGTTTGGTCAGCAGTAAAACTGCTCTGTTTGCTGCTCACTGGACCAACAAACCTTAATCAAACACTAATACAAATGTTACTGCTACAGAATCAAATTATTCCAGCAGGATAATACTCAAATACAGCAGCAACAAATACAGATATCTGACAAAGAGTTACAGTGAAAACAGATCCTAAAGCAGTGCTAACAACAATCCACTTAAAGCCCTAGATCAGTTTATAACGTTTATCTCAGAGCAAGCAATCGTAATCGAGCATTTGATTAAGCCCACAGAAAGGTGCAAATATCCTAATCAGAGATCGGCCCCTGCTCAACGAACAGGTCCCCAGAACCCTAATTGGACCACTGCACAGAGAGGAGATGAAAACTTACGATGTGTTGGGATCGAACCAACAAGTAGAGGCAAAGCGTGAAGATCACTGTCCTAGAAAACAATTCGCCGTGCCAGGAAGCAGCCACAGAAGGAGCCCGAGATGCAGAGAGAACGCAGCAGCAAGTTCACAGCGACCACCCCGTGGCCTCGGGAACCAGAGTCGAAGAGGAGCACCACCAAGACAGCACCCACCGGCCGGCGACGGCGCCGAGGCACCGGCAAGAGCAGCAGCAATGCACAGCAAGCAGTGAGAGGGGGAAAAACGAGAGAAAACCAGAGAGAGTCGCAAAGAGGAGCACGAGACTTCCCCATATAGGCGAGGAGAGCGAACCCCCCGAAGTCCCCGGCCACCTCTCCACGGCACCACACGCCCGCGCAAGGCGGAGACGAGAGAACGGCCGCCGCCGCCTCCCCTGTACAGCAAGGGTTCGAGGAACCCTCGCTCTGCACGAGCTCCCAGCTAGGGGCAGCTTCGCTGCCCCCTTTTCTCCTCCCGTGGTGGGCCAAAGACCCACCGGCCCAAAAAAAGGGCAAAGGCCCAACAGCATATACCTATCACACTACTAGTTCATGCCACAAACCGATGATGATAATCCCTATAACACTACTAGTTCATTCTACTGATAATATGTATATCTCTACATGTTCATGGCACGAAGTACCAAAAGCGAGTCCCAATAGTACTACCGCTTCATGACATGAACCCATGTGACAATCTATATACAGAATAGAAAAAACGTGATTTTATTGCTCATTTCAAGCATAAGTGTAACATATGCACAAAAAAAAGGTTTTAACATTATTTCATATATATCAACTAGCAATAGGACTTTCATATTACATAGAAATTCATTTTGAACACATGCATACTATCAAAATTAAGATTATACATATATATCGATCACAACATGTAGAACAGCTACAAATAGATCCTCATCATGCTTCAACAAGCCAACTTGATCCTAGCATTGCTCCAACCTTGATCCCATATGCAGAAGTCGGATTTATTTCCCATCATCTAACATGAACCTTATTTATAGAGTCAAAAATTATATGATTTTACTATTAGTCATTGACGTCGTCATTGATCGACGAAAGTTGTAAAGCATTACCACGGTTCGACATGGCCAATTAGACTCATAAGTTGTGGAAGATCATCTTTGTGGAATTCCTTGCTGGTGCATCATCCCTCCTCTTGTCATATCACAAATGGTTCTTCTCATCCACAATATCGTCCTTTCCTCCTTCGGAGACTTCTCTGGCTCTATCATGGAGGATGATGCATCACCACTACCATGCAGGTAGGACTCTCTGCGCAAGTGCACCCAAAGGAAAAAGTGGCAACGACGAGGCCATTGCGCGTGCACTTCAAGAAGAGGTGGGGGAGGAAGAAAACAGGGATGACGAGAAAAAAGTGGTGGAGGAGGAAGAAGATGAGGAGGAGGGCAGCACTGTCATGGAGATTGGGGCTGATCCGAGCAACTCCATCATCTTCTTTATACTCCCGTATGCACCAGAGCATTGGATTTCCGCATGCCCTCGAGCCAACTTCAGATTGACGGCCCACCCAGGGCCATCCACAGATTGCATGGCTGAAAACTAACTCTGAACTGATGCTCCACGCAGTGTCCTCCTTGGACCCCCACGTGCCTTGGGGCTTGACTTCAGATTGACACCTCGAGCGGGGCCAACGAGGACCACACATGCCTATCGTGGCCAGAGGTGGGAAATTTGGAACCCCTACTTAAGGCCAATGGTCATAAGAAGGCTCAGTATTTTAAGATTCCCCACGCCTATAAAAGGGAGATTGCCACCATCGCTACAAGCCAAAGGAGAGTGTTGTAGGATGTCAGAAGCTAAAGCAAAAACCATTAGAAGGAACCATCGGTTTGTCTCCTATCCCGAAGGCTGCAAAAGCAAGGAGATCAAGGAAGAAAAACCAATGTGCCTTGCTTTGTCCTGAGCTGGGTTCAGTGCCACTTCTGAGGATGCCACGACCAGATAGGGCGCCACCAGGAAAATTGTTGCTGGGAAGGTAGCTGCTGTTGAGGCCTTGCTAGGGAGGTTGTGGCCAGGAAGGGCACTACAAGAGAGATTCCCGCCTGGGGCCTGAGGCACCACCATGGAGATCGCCGCTAGGGTTTATAGGGGCCTTGGGTTGCATGTCGGTGCCATTGAAGACCACCGCCACCGGGGCCGCTACTAGCTAGGCTGTGCCTGTGAGGTCCCCCTCGCTGGTGTCGATGGATCTCTATGTGGCGCAACTATTTGGGAGGATGGGTAGGGTCTAGCGGTGGTTCTCTAAGATGGTAACATACGGGAAGTCCCCTTCGTCTAAGAAAAAAAGTCAAGCAAGCCGAAGGCTTGTAGTAGTATGGGTAAAATGGTCTTTTTCTGTCTTGGTTTGCTCATGTTTGTTTTAATTTTTTGTAAAAGTCATATAATAGACCATCTTAGGAACTTTGGGGCATAAAATATTTTACCCAGAAATATGGGGCAAATAGTAGAGAGGCAAGAAACATAAGGTCAAATAATATATTGTCCCTTCTTAACTTATCTAACATATTTTTAATACAGTTTACATAGTGGTCTGAGTCAGAGAAGTCTAAGGGGTGAATTATTCCTTCCTTAATGAGTCATTCCATTTCTCCCCCCTTGAAGTGTGGACGACAAAACAACAGTGCCACAATTTCGATAAAGTATCATATGGCTTCTCTTGCATTTAGCAGAATAATCACGGGTATTTAAAACAATTCATGCAAAGAAAATATATAAAGCTTCTCTTATCGGAGTAGCATGACCCACATTATTGAAATTAAACTTATTAACACACTTATTGTCCAACAAAAATTTAATTTTATGTCTCATAGTAGGAACATAAGCAACATTATTTAACTGAAGCACACAAGCCTGCGGTAAAAAACTAAGGAAAGCGATCCAACAATTTTAACTTCACTTCCTTTCCATTTGTGAACAATGCTTATTTCACTCCTTAGCATGTTTACAGTAAGGAATTTCTGTTATGAATTCGAAATATGCACAGTGGCATCAGAATCAATCCACTATGTATTAAGGAAATAATTTTAGCATACAATGACTCATCAATGAACATATTAGGTCATTACCCTTCTTAGCGAGCCACTTCAGAAAACCAAGAAAAGCAATCTAGCAGCTTCAACTTCCTTTCCATTTGTGACTAATGTTTCTTTCACTCCTTAGCATTTGTACGGTAAGGAAAATTCTTGTTATGAATTGGAAACATGCATAATGGCATCGGGATCAATCCACCATATATTAAGGGAATAATTAGCATAAAGAGACACATCAATGAACATAATTAGGTTATTTCCTTTATCAGCGAGCCACTTTAGGAAACCAAGGAAAGCAATCTAGCAGCTTTAACTTCAACTTTCTTTCCATTTGTGAATAATGATTCTTTAACTCCTTAGCATTTTTACGGTAAGGAATTCTTGTTATGAATTGGGAACATGCATAGTGGCATCATAATCAATCTACTATGTATTAAGGGAATAATTAGTATAAAGTGACTCATCAATCAACATAATTAGGATTGCACACATCACGTAGGACTCTCGCCATTTCAGAAGTGCAGAGTGCATGGCAACCTGGATGCTCTTGCATATGGGATTACTATTGATAACCTTGGTGAGTACCTGCAGGTCGCACATACCATGTCCATGGAGTGTTTGAAATAATTTGTGCAAGGGATGATTAAGATATTTGAAGGAGAGTATCTGCGACTCCCCACAACCGAAGATGTGGAACGTTTGCTTTAAGTTGGGCAGTCTCGAGGATTTCCTTGTATGCTTGGGAGTATTGATTGCATACATTGGCGATGGGAAAATTGTCCAATGGAAGGGACATTTTACCCATGGTGACTATGGAGCCCCAACCATCATCCTTGAAGCGGTGGTTTTACATGACCTTTGCATTTGGCATGCTCTTTTTGGTGTCGCTGGTTCTAACAATGACATCAATGTTCTCAATTAGTCGACATTGTTCATTGAGCCATTAAAGGGTGAGACTCCCACAATGCATCTTTCCGTCAATGGAATTTACTATGACACGGGGTACTACCTTGCCAATGGATTTTATCCGAAATGGGCTGCTTTCATGAAGACTATAGTGTCTCCTCAGTTAGAGGGGCACAATTGTACGCAAGAACTCAATATCATGTGTTGTCCAGCATGTGCATGGAGCCTAAATATTATTGGAGAGATAATGAAGACTTGTGTGATTCTCCATAATATGATAGTGGAAGATGAGGGAGAAATAGCAAAGTATTCCATTGACTTGAACAATCCAACGAAATCCGTTGCTCTTCCACCCGAAGTGAAAAAAGATAGTAACGTAAATGCATGCTTTAATGATGTCTTGCGTACAAACGCAACAATCTGTGATTGTTTAAGGCATACAAAAAATCAAGAAGGATTTAGTCGCCTATATTTGCCAATGGTTTGCCAATACCAATAATAATAATTAGTCGTTGTTTTCAGTACTTTCATCACGTAAGCTTAACTTTCCGATCTAATAATTTTACTATCATATGGCTTACTATTAATTTCATCCATTTTTCATGTGATTTTGTTTTATTTCACCGTTGTAGAAGTTTACCGCCGCAAATCGCATGTTAGCTTAGGGTACCTCTGCCGTGGCAACTCCGTTAGACACTGTCTGGAGGCCACTGGACACAGTCCGATGAAGCAATAAAATGCTAGTCCGGAGCATTTGGACAGTGACTGGATGACCGATTCCGGAAAAACAAACTCGACCGGACAACGTCCGAGCCGAGCGCGCGCAACACACGATTCAAAACAAGAACTCAATAGGGACACGGTCCGATGGTAACCAGACATGGTCCGGTGAGACAAGACCGCAAAGCATAGGGCCAACCTCCTGACACTGTCCAGACACAATCGGACACAGTCCGAAGGACTGTCCAAATCCCAAAACCCCACTCCCGAAGACTCCAGTAGACACAATCCAAAGGCTCGTTGGACGTTGTCCGACGAAACCAAAACAACAGGGACAATATATCATGCATCAAAATCAAGTTATAACAATGAGGTGGAAGCATTTAGGCAACAAATATGACATGCACACTTGATCACCACAGTTTTGAAACTCCATACAACTATTAAATAATTGTGTAGACAGCTCGATCTAAGGACAACCTATTGTATTCACTGTTTATAGAGCTGTCTGACATGACAATAGTTAGAGATAACAGCTATCTCAACCATTGTATATGGAGCAATGTATCTATGCATGCTCTCTGCTCTACATCATCACATATCCTATATCATATGCATTAGAAATGATTTAGAGATCGTTAAGATAAACTTTTGTATATCCTCTGAGTGCTCCTATCCCGGTTTTTTGCATGCCTCGCCTCGGCGAGCCGCACCCCGCAGTTGCATTCATGGCTTCATAATTCCAGGGTCATATGCATTGGTGTTGAGTCGATTTAACAAATTCCGATCGAGGTCGCCGCCGGATGCATTGTCAACTGGCTTCATCCAGGGGCATATGCATTAATTCGTGTTGAGTCAATTGCAAACTCCGAGGTCGCCCGCCGGATGCAAATGTCAACCGTTGCCAGCTTGTTTAATTTGTCACGTGCTCGATCGATATGCTCGATCCTAACTGTTTGATTTATACATGTAACATGATATATACATGAATGATATATATGACTGCATCAATGCACCACAGGAACGTTTTTGATGGATAACAAACTACTCGATGGCCAGGAGAGTAGGTTAATTACCCTATAAAATCGATTGTACGGTTGATGGATAACGAAGAGATCGTCTACCATGAGCTAGCTTTTAATTGGTTGGCCATGCTTGCGACTCACTTGGTCGATAATAAAGCACAATGCAATCGATGTTAGAGATGGCCAAACTAATACCGTCTTCCACACTTTCACATAAAGCACTGGGGGCAAGTGGGCCCAAGCTATAAAGGCGCAACGTGGCAATGAGTGACATGGAACTGGCACGGTGCGCCACAGGCCTGGGGGCTTCTGTGCCACTGGACTAGTGGACCCAGAACACGGGATGATCAATGGCAGTATGGAATGCAATTATTATATAATAGTATAGTATAAATACTACCGTAATACTACGTACTATAAAAGTCAAAATTAATATGAGAAATAGACCATTCTTGTTCATTTTTGTGGGTTGTAAAATTGTTCATGATCAAATAAAGGGAAAAAATAGTTTTCATATATTTTAAAAGTCTTTTACACAAAATTGACCGACAATTTGAAGATTAAGCAAAAATGGTCACCCTCTGGACGGGTGATTGGATGATGCTCCCACAGCATTGTGGCTAGTACGTGAGCTGTGGCGACGGGCAGCAACGGCGGGAGCTAATCGCAATGTGCATCTGTAAATGCATGCGTACTGTCTGATCGTCCATCCAGAGGGCGATCGCCCATCCAGAGAGCGATCGGCGCCTATATATTTTCACTTAATCTTCAAACCGACGGTTATTTTTGCGTAAAGATTTTTAAAAATATATAAAAAACCATTTTTACCAAATAACAAAAACATACGTCATTTCGATTATATCCAGCTGAACTTTAAGAGCTCAAATCACACAATACGTGATTAACACACACGCTGGTTAGTTCAATTATATAACTTCTATTAATCATAACGGAAGACCAATCCAACTTCATAACCTACCCATCTTGATGTGTGGTGCTGGTACGTACGTAGACACCACTGCCAGATAAGTGTGTTTTACTGTTGGAGTATTGGTGCATGTTTACCAGTTATCTGCAGATCGATAGTGACGAGACATCACTACCGGTTTGAGCCATGAATCGGTAGTGTAGCCTGTTTGAGCCATGAACCGGTAGTGATACCAAGATATCACTGTCATTTTGAGTCATGAACCGGTAGTGATGTCTCGGGGCACTATCACTATTTGTTTGAGCCACGAACTGGTAGTGATGTCAACTTTTAATACTGATTAATTTATGCCACGAACAAGTGTTGATGCCTCATGGAAAACAAAGTTACAGGTTTGCATTCGTATCCTAACCATATCACTATGTGATAGTCACGAGATCTTAGGTTCGAGTTCTGATTCTCCCAATATATTTTGAACATATTTTTAGACATTGGTACCATCAGTAACGGTTCTACAACCCGATAGTGATATCCTAAAGTAGCACTCCCAGTTGGTACCGATTCTAAAATCGAGAGGGTAGCCGGTTTGCAACCAGCAGTGATGCTCAATTTTCCTTGCAGTGCACATAACCATTTAAAGAAAGTGATGGACATCTGAGGTATTATAATCGGGCCCAGATATCGATCCTTCCAGGGAAATTACTAGTGTGACCTGGTAGCTAGGAAGAGTCAACAAGTAATTAGCGTTCGACCTATTAATTTGTATTTCAACTCTGCACCGGAAGTCTAACGGTGGTCATCCCGGGAAACAGCTGTGGACTCGAGTGCCTCTGAAACTCGAAAGTAACACTTCTCTTGATGGTTCAAACGTCAGCCGTCGATTGACATGCATATATATATATCCCTCGATCCCCCACTAGCCTGGAAAGTAACATCATTAGTTACTCTGGACAGCCAGACGTTAGGTGGTCATAGCCTTTGCAACCAGTTGGTCACACCTCTATGTGATGGCGTTCTCTCGACGGCTTCACGTGAAACCATTGAGAGAGCTATTTTGGAAAAAGGCATAGTGAGAGCATGGACTCAAACTCGTGACCTCACGAGTGAGTACCGTGCCGAGCTTCGCTGTACCATTTGCATTTAGTCAATGTGACCATCTCCAATAGGCCCATATCCCACCACCTAAAAGATGGAATAGGGTAGCTATTGTGCGTATGTTCTAAGGGCAAGAAAACTGTTTGTTACTCAGGATGGCTATAGGGCTCTCTTATCGGCCTAGAGGTCTAGGACAGCACCCTGGATTCCCCCCTCTTACCTCTCTCGACTGTCTATCTATAGGGCGTCAAGAGTAGGTAGTTTTACAAAAAAAAAATTAAAATAACAAAATATGTTTGATTATATTGTTAATAGATGTTACTTTTAGAAAAAAAAACTGAAATATTGTATAATTAATTTGTGTGTGTAATAGTTTGACTTAAAATTTTCTTTTCTAATATTTATTATGAAATATGTATAAAGTGTGTGCGATGTAAGATTTATTTAGTATTTTTTTGTAAAATAGTTTTAAAAATATGTCATGTTAAGAATGTTGATTCAATTTTGTAGCATCATAAACATTAAAAAGTTCGTATGAGTTGCATTAACTTAAATTAGCTTTGATGTGATGGCCATGCTCCCAATATTATGTCCTAAACATCTCCCAGATATTCGTGGAAAACGCCACTTACATGGGGTTGTCACATCAAAAACTCCAAATTTCTATGTTTTGATGATGTCAGTTGTTGTATATACCAACAAAACATGTTTTGAACCATTAATATTGGTGTTATTTTATATTTAAAAATTTAAATAAGGGGAGTTAACCATCGAAAGGTCATATAGGGTTAAACCCTCGAGATAGGTATCTTTCTCGATGGCTTCCTTTAAAACTGACGAGACATATGCTCTATCCTGAGGGTAGTCAATGGAAGCCCTTGTTAGCTACTCCCTCCGTTTTTTATAAGACATTTTGTTTTGTTAGGACAAAGCTTTAACCGACAATTACTTTGTTAATACATGGCTTTTATGACACAAGATTGATGTTGGTAGATTTGTATTCAAAAGTACTTACATATGAGTATGATTTTGTATCACATAAATGACATATTAATGAAGTAATTGTTTGTTAAAGTCTTGTCCTAACGAAACAAAATACGTCTTAATTATAAAAAAAAAGGGGGGTAATCTTGATGCATAATAAAATGATGTCATGTTAGCTAGTTAATTAGTCATGGTGTGCATGCATGTAGATTATTCATGTAAACCTACAGCATCATATACGTAGCTTAATTAGTTAGCACTTGCATTAGTGAGTTTATAAGTAGTAGTTGTGTTAATTTAGTGCATGAGTAGTGCGCAGTATGGAACCATATGGCCGAGTCGTTGAAGCGGGAAGACGCGGATCCATGATGAAAATCATGCATCAATGCTAAAATCGTCTTTTATTTTATTTTTTATAAAATAATAATACCATAATTAAGATTAAACATGTTAACTTCATGCTAACAATTCATTTTGAGACTAGTTACTAACATTACAACAAATTAAAAGTTAAATCTATCAAAATATTGCACGACGAAAAGGAGAAAAATATACTTATGAGAGAATTTAAATTGTTGATGTGCGTAGTCATATCAATAAAATTATTAAAAATATGATCTATGAAAAAAATGGAGAACAAGAAAGATATAAATGGGTTTGGACCCTATACCCTAAGGAAGAAGTGAAGGTCTAAATCCAAGTCTGGGCCACTGCCCAGGCAGCCCAGGTGGGGGATTCACCCCTAGGAGTGCGCGCGTAGCCACGTCAAGGTGTAGTGCAAAATCGTGGGGTCATCACGTTAGAGTTCAGAACTTGTATTTAAGTTAGTACTTGGCTAGATAACAGTGAGTTGGCAGTGTGCAAGGGGAGGAGCAAGAAGAACGGTGCAAACTAGAGTCCGTTGTAATCTCTAGTCTGGCATCTCAAGAGTGTTTGTTCCGTGTAATCTCCTTGAGCTGAGTAGTACAAGAATACAAGTGTGTTTGTTTTTGGTATTTCTTGTTTGTGTTCCACGAGTTTGCGTCTATCGATCTTGGGATTTCCAACAGCCCTCGGGTGAGCACTCGCTCTCTCTCTCTCTCTCTCTCTCTCTCTCTCTCTCTCTCTCTCTCAACCACCAGTTTTAATATAGCCCTTGAGAGAAATGAGCATCTCTCTCAACTGCTCGATAGTAACCATTGAGAGAGATGGGAGCCATGTACGCTCCATATCCCCACTTCTCTTGACTGCTCCTAGAAGCCGTCAAGAGAGATAGGCACCACAGATACCCATTAGCTACCTTTCTCTCAACCGCCCTTGGAAGTCATCGAGAGAGATGGGAGAGGGGCCAGTGGTACAAGAAGACCGGTGAATTCATGACCCGTGCTTTCCAAGCTGCACCAGACCCTAACACCGCCAAGGTATGTTTCTCTTATGCTAAGTGCGGAACAGTCAGAAGAAGATTGAGGGCCAGATGAAGTTTGACCTTTGTAAGAATGGGTTCAAAGTAGCCTACCAACGCTAGGCACCCAAGAAAAAGACAAACGATATGGTCTCGTAATTATCACATTTCGGACATGAATCACATGTCCAAAGGAATTTGGTCGAGCATAAGCGGATCACGTCGCCACTTGTCGGGTGGTGATTAGACATCCAAGGAACTAACAAACAATATGAGCTCATCTTATCACATCCTTAACATGAATCAAATGAGCAATGGAATGTGCTCATGCCTTGAGCATAGAGCATGCTCGAGATGAAAAAAAATAGAATTCTTGAACGTAGATCATGCATGCTCAAAAGAAATAGATCGTGCCCCAAGCGCACAACATGCTCGGGGCGAACTAAAAATTGATATCATGCTCAAAGAAATGAGTTCAAGCACCGAGCGCAGAGCATGCTCGGGGCAAACTAAAAATTGAAACTCTCACCGTAGATCCTGCTAAACAGCAGAAGGTCGTGCCTTGAGTGCTAACAAAAAACATAACTCTCAATTGTAGATCGTGCTCAAGGGAAGCAAGACATGCTCCGAGCGTAAAGCATACTCAGCGAACTAAAAATCAAATCTTGAGTGTAGATCATGCTTAATGAAAGGTCGTTCCCATGTGTTCAGAGCATGCTCGTGTCGAATTGGAAAGCGGAACTCTTGAGCACAAATCGTGCTCAAGGCATGGAGGTCGTACCCTGAACGCAGAGCATGCTCGAGGCGGACAAAATATCATAATTCCTGAGCGTAGATCATGTTGAATGGAAGGAGGTCATGCCCCAAGTGTAGAGCATGATTGGCACAAACCGGAACATGGAACTCTTGAGCACAGATTGTGCTCAAGGAAAGAAGCCCATGCCAAGAGTTAAAGTATGCTAGGGGCTAACAAAAACGGAATTCTTAATTGTGGATCGTGCTTGAGGGAAGCAAGTCATGCCCCAGGCGTAGAGCATGCTTAGGGCGAACTAAAAATCAGAACTCTTAAGCATAGATCATGCTCAATGAAAGAGGTCATATGCCCTTGCGCTGAGCATGCTCGGGACAATTGGAAAGCGGAAGTCTTGAGCACAGATCATGCTCAAGGCACGGTTGTTCCCCGAGCATCGAGCATGCTCGACAAACCAAAAATCGATCATAATTCTTGAGCGTAGATCATGTTGAATGGAAGGAGGTCGTGCCCCAAGCGTATAGTATGATCTGAGCAAACCGAAACATGGAACTCTTGAGCGTATATCATGCTCAAGGGAAGAAGATCATGCCTCGAGCACAGAGCGTGCTTGGGGAGAACAAAAAGTCAGAACTCTTGAGTGTAGATCTTGCTCAAGGGAAGGAGGTCATGCCTCGAGCATAAAGAATGCCCACAATGAACCCAAAATAAAAACTATTGAGCGTAGATCGTGCTCAAGGGATGGAAGTCATGCCTCGAGCACAGAGCATGCTCGGGGTGAACCAAAAAGCAGAACTCATTAGCTTAGATTGTGATCAAGGGAAGGAGGTCGTGCCCAAGCGTATAGAGGTTGTACGGAGTGAACACAAAAATCAGAAATTTTGATCATAGATTGTGATCAAGGAAAGGAAGTCGTTCCCCAAGCATAGAGCATGCTTGGGGCGAACAAAAAATCAGAGCTCTTGAGCATTGATCATGCTCAAGAGAAGGATGTTGTTCCCTGAGCACAGAGCATGCTCGGGGCGAACCAGAAAGCGAAACTTTTGAGAGCAGATTCGTCAAAGGCAAGGAGGTCATGCTTCGAGTGCAGAGCATGCTCAGGGTGATCCCTAAAGCGGAACTATATATTGAACACAAATTATTCTCAAGGGAAGGAGGCCATTGCCCGAGCACAGGGCATGCTCGGGATGAACCACAAAATCAAGACTCTTGATCGTAGATCATGCTCAAGGGAAGGAGATCATGCCCCGAGGGCAAATCATGCTCAGGACGAATAAATAATCAAAACTCTTGAGCGTAGATCATACACAAGGGAAGCAAGTCGTGCCCCGAACACAAAGCATGCTTGAGGTAAACTTGAAAATAGAAATCTTGAGGGTAGGTTGTGCTTATGGGAAGGAGGTCGCGCCCTGACACATGCACTGCAGAGCATGCCCGGGAAACTAAAATGACAATTCCTTGATCGTAGGACGTGCTCAAAGAAAAATGAGACGTGTGTAAAGTGCAGAGCATGCCTGTGGTGAACTAAAAAGTAGATCCCTTAAGTGTTAGACATGCTCAAGGAAACTTAAGACGTGTCCTGAGGGAAGTTCACGCTCGAGGCAGATCCAAAAGTGCTTTGTTCAGGGTGTGACTTGCTCTAGGATAAATAAGACATGCTCCAAGCAATGTTCATGCTCGGGGCAGAACCAAAAGTGATCTGTTGAGAATAGGATGTGATTGAGGAAAAATAAGACGTGTCCCAAACACATAGCATGCTCGAGACAAACTTGAAAGTAGAACTCTTGAGGCAGGTTGTGCTCCTGGAAATTAATTTTAGTTTAAGCCGAAAAGAACAAGACATTTAATATAATCATAGGAACCTTTTGGGAAATCGTTTCGTTGACTAAGCCTACCTGTGATATGTTGCAATCGAATGTATAGTACACGAAGTATCCACTTAATTTCGTGGAAGATTCAGCTAGTCGATTGAATCCAAGTTACAGGCTTCATCGTCACATGTAGCGGAAGAGATTATATACCTAACGGCCACGTACCACAGTTTTTAAATAATCGTCAAAATTGTATATATCTTGATAACTAACCAAATATTGAATTAACACTTCGGCTTTCGCGTACGGCGTCTGTAATAGAGTTTCCTCATAAACTAGATATAGAAATACTTTCAATAAACTAGATATAGAAATACTTCGATCGAGTTAAGAAATCCTATACATTAATTCAATTTCCTAAGGGAGTTAACGGTGAGGCCCTCCGTCGCTCTCACGGGGCGGCTCAGGGGCGACCCTGCAACCCCGTCCAACCCCCAACCAAACCCTAGTGCCGCAGCCCCTAGCCGGCCGGCCGGCGGCGGCGGCCTCCCCTCCCCCTCTTCTCCTCCTCCCCCCGTCCTCTCCTCCCCGCCTTCCCCCATTGCCGAGGAGCGCGGCGTGCGGACGAGACCGGCGAAGCGCCAGCCCGCCGGATCCGGCGGATAGGTGGTCTGATCCGGCGGCGCGCGCTGGCTGGCGCGCGTGGCGCTGGAGCGGGCGGAGCGCTGGCGGCGCGCTGGCGACGACGACGGCCGGGCAGGCCCACGGCTGCACGGCTTGCCCGATCGCGGCGGCGATGGCGGGCGGCGCGGCCGCGGCGTGGCGGCGGCGATGCAGGAAGACGGCGGCGGCGGCGCGGCACCCAAACCCGTGCGCCGCCGCTGGCCGGTGGGATGGCGGCCCCCTCCTCTCCCGAATTCCCCCTTCCCCCTTCCCCTTCCTCCTCCTCCCTCGACCACGGCCGGTGGCGGCAGCTTGCGAGCCCAACAGCTGGTGGTCCCCCCACTCCAGATCCGGCCGGCGGAGGTTCTCCTCGGCCTCCCACTTCGCCGGCGGCGTCCTCCCTCCCCCAGATCCGGCGCGTCCCCTCCCTTTCCTCGGTGGTGGCCACCGGAGGGTCTCCTCGTCCTTCCTCTTCGTCGGCGACGCTGACCCGGCCCCGACAAGTCACAGATCTGACCTGTGGAGGGTGCCCCCGACCCCCCTCTACGCCGGCGGTGCCGATCCAACTCAGCCAGGCTCTCTTCCACGCCGCAGCCGACGGGCCGCTGCCCGCCTACCCCTCCCGTTCGTCTACCTCTCCATCCTACCCCTCCCCTCGTGCCCGCCTTGTCGGTAGGCCGCTCGAGGGGGTCCATGTCGACGGTGCTAGCTAGATCTGTCGGCAGGAGGCCCGAATCTAGCATCGCCCCTACCGTTGGCATGGTCGGAGCTTGTGAGCCCCAGGGGCGTGCCTCGGCGTCTTCGTAGCCACCGCTTTGCCAGAAGTCAACTCCGGGGTTGTGGCGTCCACTATGCCTTCGGCAGTAGCGTACCCACCGTGCCCCTTTTCTCTGGCGAGGTCCCGCCTACCGTCGTTCTGCCCTCCCCTCCCTGTGAGGTGCACGTTCGCGGTGGCGGCCTCTTCCTTGCTAGGTCATGGGGCTCGGCTCTCCCTCCACCTGGCGAGGTCCCTCTTTCGTTGTCTTTCCCTTCCCTCTCTGCGAGGTGCTAGATGGTGGTGGCGGTGTCTTCCTCGACGAGTGGCGAGGTTGGGTGGCCTACTTCTTCGGCTTCATGGTGCCCTCGTTGCCCCCGCTCATCGACTTTGGCTGACGTCCTCTTCGGGAGTGTCTGCGGTTCTTCATTGCTTGGCTTGGTCCCGTCCTCGTCGTCTTGGACCTCCTTCTGCTACGGGGTGCTTGTTGGTGTGGGCGGTGCCTTCCGTGTTAAGTGGCGGAGCTTCGTGTGTGCTCTTCGGCCCTGCGGCTTCAGTCTGCGACTCGGTTGGTGGTCTTCTGTGGCAGCCGCTTTGTGCATTGGTGGGGGGAGGGGCTTGGGCGAAAGCCCGGCCCATTCCTAGGCGGATGGTGGCGTCATCTTTGATGTCGTTCCCCTCTTTGGAGGCATCATCTTACAGCCCCTTCCCTCATTTCGGGTCAAAACCCTGGTGGTCGCACAACGGCGGCGGGTCTTACCCGTCGTTATCTTGTTGAAGGCGTCATGTTAGTCACTGTTGCACTTCTTGGTTGTCTACTAGGTCTGCTAATTCGGAGTCGTCCGTCGTTGTGTGCGTTGGTAGTGCTCCCAGCGTGGCCGGTGTTGTTTTCTTCCCCTTCCCTCCTAGTTGTGTGTCGCCGCAAGGTCTTGGCCTTGCGCGTGTGGGCGCGGCCGTTTGGCCGGGGTGTGCAGCAGCCTTACTGCGTTGTAACTCTTGTAATTTTGATGCGTCGCACCGTTCTTCTTCTATCAATGAATGGACGGCAGCTCTTCTGCCTTTCCCTTAAAAAAAATTCAATTTCCTCTCTGGACATTGTATCGAACAAAAAATTGGAACTGTAGTGAAGCTCGTACGAAGACAAAAGCTAGCCACAATTCATTTACGCCAGCTGCGAGTGATGAAGGGACAGCGAACTACCCAGATGGTCAGATCCTTCTATGAAGCTGATCATCCAGACAATACCTGCTCTTATGAGGCAGATCTTTAATTCTATGATGGTTTCTGAGGGAATCTTTAAAGATTAATGTAATCTTCTCCCGATGGAAGCAAGTCATCACCTGATGCACCTAAACAAAACTCCGATCCGCTGGATTAGAATATGCATGAGATTAAAGATGATATATATACCAGCCAAGTTCGTCGGCATTACATGCACCTCCAGTCACTACTCCAGGGTTCATCCATGCGAATAATCAAGATAACCACTGCATGCACATCAGCACTACGCCACTACCTACTATAAATACCCATGCAATCCTTGTTTAACATCCATCCCCTTTAATTAGCACCGCTGTGTAGTATTAGTAATTAAGCTCACTAGCTATGGCAGGCCCTAAGCTTGTGGTGATTAGCTTGGTTGTCCTACTGACCTTAGGGTTAGCCAATGCCGCGAGGGTGGCAAGATACGCCAATGCCCAAGGGACGGGCAACGGAGGAGGCCATGGCGGCGCCTCCGTGAACGGCAGTGGTTCAGGAGCTGGGTCCGGCTCTGGCTCCGGTGAGAGCGTAGGTGGACCAGACGGCGGCGCTCATGCGAACGGCCAAGGAGGCGGCGGCGGCGGCGCCACGTCTCAGTATGGTGGCTCTGCATTTGGCGGCGGCTCGGGCACGGGCTCTGGCTCTAGCAAGACAAGCGACATATTTGGCGTCGCCGGGTCTGCAGACGCCGGTGGCGCTGGCAGTGGCGGCGGCGGCGGGCAAGCTGGAGGCGCCGCCGGCTCCGGCGGTTATGGCACCGGCGGTGGCAGTGGATCTGGCTCTAGTGAGGCGACGAGCTACTATCCGTACAAGGTAACGAATGCAAATGCAAATGCTGCCACAAATGGTGGTGGCACAGGAGGTGGTGTGAACGGTGGGAGCGGTGGAGGCGTCGGCGATGGATCAGGTTACGGCGGTGCAAGTCCTTGAAAGTTTCGTTCTTGGGATTGATCGAAAGCTGGAGCGGAAACCTATCATCTTCCTTCTTTTTTTTTTAATCTCGACGGGCGCGTAGTGTGATTTGCTTCCTTCTATGTGCACCCCTAATTTCATGTGCTAGGAATCAACCAATAAAGGGCTCCATTGTTTTATTGAGCACCGACAAATATGGAGATCTCCTTTGTGTACTCCAAGTTGTTATATGCTATTAATTATGTAGTTTTTTAACAATTGGGTGAGAGTTCTACCATTTCATCGTAAGAAAAGAAACACATAATGCATATTCAGCTATCCTGATGATATATAGCAGAGATCATGCCACCATATGCCGAGATGCCTCAATGTTTATGCGTGTCGTTCATTTGTTTGATTACGATTCGTGCCTTATGTACCTAACGGAAAGCGGTCACAAACGTTTACGTTACCAGTGAAACATATATTATATATATGGGATTGACTTCCGCACAGTCGACTGAATCCCTATAGGGGTGCCTAGGCGATTTTCTGGGCCGTTGGATTAAGATCCAACGGCCCAGATCTCTCCTCCTTGCCCTTTTCTTCCCCCTCCCTCTTTGGCTCTCTCCAGACGCCCCGCGCCCCGCGTCTCTCTCTGTCCCCACGCGTGCGTCGCCTCCCGATCCCTTTCTCGCTCGCTCGCTCCACTGCCGCCGCCGCCGCGCCTCCACCACCACCCGGCCGGCGCCCTCACCGCCGCGGCCCGCCTCCATCCTCCCACCGCCACGCGACGCCGCCCACCTAACCACGGCGGCCGGCGACGCCAGTCCGCCCGCCGGCGACCGCCCGCCGCCATCTCCCCCCCCGGCTCGTGGCCGCCGCCTCTAACGAACCCACCCAACCGCCAGGCCGCCACCCCCCAACAACCTCAATCTAAGCCGGGAGCACTGGAGACCCGAACCCCAAACCCTAATCCCTAACCCGGGCGCGCCGTGGCCGGAGACGAGGAAGGTGGCGGCGGAGCTACCGGAGACGAAGAAGACGATGGCCCACAGGTACATGTGCTCCCTCCCTCCTCATCCCCTCCAAATTGCCGCAATGGAGAAGAACGGGCGATCGCTGGGGTGAATCACCGCCAGCGACGGCGCCATTGAGCAAAACCGATATTATATTGACACATCCCGTGGTCTTTAACTTCATTAAAAGAGGATCGCGTACTAGTTAATGTGAACTAAGAATCTCAGTATTACAGTTGCCTGTTCATCTCCCGTTATTGATTGATCGATTTGCCAAAACTTTCGCAAGGCACTGTACGTTTGATCACTAGGTTATATTAACGCCGAATATAATGTACACAACTAGTGCATGCACATGACTTTTTGTGACTAGAATATTTGTGTCAAAATTAATTGACATTTCTAGTAATATCTAATATATTACTTTTGATTTTCTTAGAGCATGTACAATGCCCTCATTTCAGCTGACTATATATATATATAAGCTTGGCATGTAGACGGGTGATCATGTAATAGGAGCCTTTTTTTTAGTACGACCTAAGCCAGTTTTCGCTCGACGCGTGATATGATTCCTTGAGCAAGCTATGTGCTCACGAGCCTTGCTTTCTAGTACGCCCTGTGGGACCCCGGGAGATCCCCGGCATACAACTGTCCAGGATTTCATCTATATTTTAAAATAGTACATACTGCGCAAAACTTTATTGCATAACTAGGGTTATTTTATAGAGTAAGCTTACAATTTTAAATACACCTCCAAAAAATTACACCTCAATATTTTAAATCCTTTTCTAAAACAATTTTTAAAGAGGTTTCTTGGTACCGAGCGGATTTCAATACCTTTTACTACACTAGACCAACAACAGACCTATGACCACACCTCTAACTTGATTTATGTCAATATTTAGAATAGGTATCACCCCCTAATTCGATATAACCTCATATACCAAAAGTAAGGTCCATCGATATTTTGTTTTAATAACTCCGCAAAATCTGCCCAGCTTTATAGTCAAATGATCAGTAGTACGTCTTGGGTAAAAATTTGTATCTTTTCTATCATGATATTAATCATTTATGAGCAATGAACAAACCAAGCATCGGCCCCCAAACAAGTGTACTCTGTCGCAACTAGAGCGATCCAACATTCTTGCCCTCTGCCCATTGTTTGTTCATGCTAGCTGATTCTCCAACTTCACCAACATCAATCATCACCAATTACCTTCCTTAGACCTTGACCCACAAGAATTGACAACATGACCACTTTTCTTTATTTCAAACATAATTATGCAACAAGATTGTTCCTATATGCTTATATGAGATTTTGTCATTATTATTACTAATTTAGTTTATCTACGATTTTCCTATGACCTATAGTTGAGTCTATATTCTACATGCGGGATAACTACCACTACATGCGATCATAAATACTTTTCAATGTAAATTTGGCAAGAATTACTTCACTACAAAAATAAAAGCACAAATAAATATTAGGGAAAAGGAAACTTGCCCGCTTCGGCTAGATCCTCAAATTCTGAGCTGATATCTGAATAGTACTCCTGCTCGGCTGATCCTGGGGTGATCATTTCGTTTTCTATGCTTTGGGAAAGGGGGAAGAGAAGAAATTTAATAAAAATGTATAATGGAAGATGCATAGGTATAGATGGCCAAATGGGCCAAGCACGAAACCACGACATTTTGGCCCGACACGAAGGTTAGGCCGTGGTAAACACGAACAACACGATTAGTTTTTGTTTTATTTTCATTTAATAGTATGTATATTACAACAAACTATAATGGAATATACACATACGAACAAGGGTCCTACTAGTTTTAAGAGGTGGAAACAAGTCTTAGATCTCAGGTTCAAAGCCTGGTGGTCTCATTTTTACGTATTTTGAGGATATTTTCTTAGCCATTTGTTAAATGGGCCGACATGGCCCATCTAGCCTGTCGTGCCTCAGGCCGGCCCGGTGGAGGGGGATTACTCCATATGGAATGATATGAGGAAGGAAGATAATTTTGGCATTATTTTGGTAGATGCCGATCAAAATCATGGAGAGTGTCCGTCATTTTATGTGAGGTTTGAATTTCCAGAGATTGGTTTTGACGGTATAAAAAGATGAAGGTTTTTTAACAAATAAGTTTGAAAAGAAAAATTTATGATAAAGTCATTTCATTTGAATCTTGAGGATCTATAAAATAGAAAAAAATTTAAAACACATTTTTATATAAAAGAGGAAGGAAAAACATTTATTAGTTAATTTTAATACTAAAAAGAGGACATTTTATACTTTTATAAAATACTACATTAAGTTAAAGTTTTTTATGAATTTGCTAAAAAAATTTAAAAGGTTTTTGTATTTGTAATAAAATCATCCGTTAATTCTGAAATTAAAAATAAAAAGGGCAGTAGACTAGAGCAGAGTTGGGAACTAGGCCGGTCCATGAGGGCGAGGCTGCGTGGGGAGGCACTGACGTGTGGGACCTAGAGGGCAGCGACAGAGGGAGCGCGACTGTGGCTGACGTGTAATACCTGGTGGTCAAAAAGAGAGAGGAGGGGGAAAGGGGTATCCGGCAGGGAGGAGGCTAACTAGTGGTGAGGGTTGCCAGACATGGGGGTGGTGGTGCTTGGGGATGATGATTGAGCATGCGGGGACCTTTACCGGGCCTTAGTCGGAGTTTGCATGGCCAGGAGTGGCGGTGTGACGAGGTCAGGGCGGCGGCAGGGTCAGGAGTCGTTGCGGTACTTTGATTATCTTTGGCGGGAGGAGATGCGGCAGAGGTGCTGTCTTGATGTGGTTGAGCGTCGGGGACGACCTATTTATAGGCGGCGACGAGCAGCGGCGACGACCAGCGAAACCCATGGGCGGCAGCAAACTCTGGTGGGAAATCCACGGCGGTGACGACATTCCGGGGGCGGTGACGCATGGGATGAGGTCAATGGCGACGTGGCGATGCCGGAGGGGTTGGTGTCGTGGTCGGAAGAGCACGAAAAAAGCGACGGCAAGAAATCCAGCGGTGTGGGATGACGGCACAGGTGGCATTGGGGGTGGTGACACCGTTAGAATTGGGAGAAACCTCAGGCGTCGTTGGATCAGAGTTGAAACAATGGGCCCCATTGGATTTTGATTTACCGAAGCAATACATTGTTAATTTGGGTGAGGTGGCCCAGTCTAGAGCGCCGATTTGGGGAGAATTGATCTGGCTATTTCTTTCCACTTAACGCACCGGGAAGAGATGACGTCAAGGCGGATTTGGAAAAGGGAAGGCGTATTCCCGAAAATTCAAAAAAAAGAAAGGGTTTAATTGAATTTCTAGATAATGATTTAGGGATTTAGAAATTCATAGAAAATTGTAGGGAAATCCAAAAGATGTGAGATAAGACTCTAAAAATTCAGAAAAAGAAGAGAACCTAAATATGGAATAAAAAGTGATATTTTATGGGATAAGTATCATTGGAAAAATAGAAGAAGGGTTTTCTCTTATGGAATAAAATAGAAGATGTATTTTAAAATGCTAGGAAATATTACGGAATGGCTTGGGGACTAGGAAATGATTTTTGCGAAACAATTTTATGCTAAAATTGGGTGAAATTTTGGTATGTTACTCGGGTACACAATTTGTTCTCTTCAGCAAGCTCTACGCTCAAGAGCCCTGTTTTGTGGTGCCTCCCAAGCATGTCTTCGCTCGGACGCATGATCTGTTCTCTTGAGCAAACTTTGCACTTTAAGAGCCTTGTTTTCTAGTTCGCCCCGAGCAATTATGTCTTTGCTTAGGTACGTGATCTTTTCCCTTGAGCAAGCTATGCCCTCAAGAGCCCTGTTTTCTGGTCCGCCTCGAGCATAGTGTTAGGATATATATGCACCTATGCAATATCACGAATGGCACTAGAAGACACTATGTTTATGCACTATGCAATATCATGAACGACACCAGAAGACACGATGTTTGTTAATGCAGTTCAGCTTTCGTCTACATCTACGGGACTCTGATTATGGGGCGCTCCTCCCCAATCCATAATACCACAGCATACCGACTGCATAGGTCACAGCCACATGTCGGCCGCTAACCTCCTTAGACCTATGCTACTATTATGAAGTCGTTCACCTGGTTACAACAAAGCAGCCTTCTTTTATATAGTGGAGGCCTGCTTAGAGTCCGACTACTCTAAACCAACTCTGCCTAACACAGAGTCCATATAACCTACTTGAACAAATATTCGACACAAAACCTAACAAACTCCACCTTAAAGAATATAACCTTTTCAACTTAAAGTAGTTCCAGCGTCTTGCGCAAACCCATGCACCCGGACTCTGTTGCTTCCTTTTTTGCAGCCTACAATGGGCTGCCCGACGAGTCCTCCTCGATCTCACAGCCTTTTGGAACAGATGACGCCGACCCTGAAAAAACACGCTTAGTAGCTCCACCTGCAACAGTAGCCCCTTCTACTAAGAGAACCTTAGCCCTATCGTCTCCGGAGTCAAATGAGCCTATTGCCACATTGACGTATGCTCCCTTTGATGGACCTGGACAATCCCTCTTTATGTGTCCCCACTCATTTCATCTGAAGCACCACACCGCCCTATTATTTTCTTGTTCTTATTTCTAGTACCATTACCGCCTTGATCAACTGAGATTAGCAAAGTAACAGAACGAGTTTCTTTCACTGCATTGTTATTCTTTCTCAATTGATGAGACATAAGCGCCGCAGTAATATCCTCAGTTTTGATGCTATCCTTGCCATACGTCAACATTGTGACCAAATGCACAAACGACGAAGGCAATGAACAAAAAAGAATAATTGTCTTGTCTTCATCAATGATTGTCACCTCAAGATGTGATAGATCCGTGACATGCCTATTGAAAACATCAATGTGTGCTAGCAGATCCGACCCTTTCTACATCTTTAGCCCATATAACTTCTGCTTCAGATACAGCTTTCTGGTCAGAGTCTTGGACATGAACTGTATAGCCAGCTTGTCCCAAATTTTCTTTAGCGATGACAACTCCATGTACATGATCTGATGTGAGAGACAAAGGCATATGCTTGTCGTTGTCTGCAACCACATCTCCTTCCAATCACATGCCTCTACCTTCTCCGATTTATTCGCCTTTAGTGCCACCACGATCTTCTGCTGCATCAGAAGATCCCGGACCCTCGTCTATCATAAACTGAAGTTTCCCGTATCGTCAAACCTCACCAAGCCAAAATTCTTTCCCATCGGCTTCATCCTGCCAACCTGCGATTATCTCAATGCCAATTGCTTATCGATGGATGTATCGCCACCCGATCCGTTCTCCATCTTGAACAGATCACCAACAGCCCTCCAAGAACGTCTTCCTCCTTCGGAATCTCATGCCTTAAAGACTCCTTCGAAATCTGCCCTCAAAACCACCGTTGATTGTTTTGGATTTTTTAAGTTTGGCTCCCCTTGATCCCCTTTTATAGTGGTGAGGCTTCTCTTCGTGTCTCAAAAATAAGTCTCCAAATGACTATTTTGTCTCGGTCTCAAACTCCGCCCTTTTCTCGGTCTCGGCGCCGAACCAACAGCAAAGAGTCCTGTCGATTCCGCGTCCCGCCACTGCCGCGTGAGGCCACTGCCACACCGAGCCATGGGGCCCACCCTGCTGTGGACACCCGCATGCGCTCCTGCATGTGCTGCCGCTCGTCCTGCCTGCATGCACTGGGACGCCACCTGTTTCCTGGGGACCAGCGCCCTCATGCACCAGCCGCCGCCGCCGCCTGGGTACACGCCATCTTCGTGCATGCAATCCATGCATGCACTCCGTCCATACATGCAGACCATGCATGTTTACTATTCAAACATGCCGTGAGCTATGGCGGGAACAGTCATCCGTTGACCGTCTGGCAGCAAGGCTACCAGACCACCATCTTCCGAACCGTGGGGCCTAGCTAAACCACACCATAGATCCTCAGCTCCATCGAAAAAATCTCCAAATCCAATCTTTAAACCCTCGAGCAGGCATCCTAGCCTGCCACCGTGCACCACGTCGTTCGTGCATAGCAAAAACACGCCGCACCCTAGCCATTTGAATCCGCATGACGACTTTGCCCTTAGTGACGTGATGCAGCGCCTCCTATGCAACATCCGGTCGTATCACTGCTCCCGCCGTTCTGATCTAGCCGACGTTCTTCCGTGCTTGTCGGTCTGATCGCGAATGCCGGGGTCGTCATCGTTGCCTGCCGACCTCGCCGGCTATTTTATCGGCCCTTGATCACCTGGCCTTGATTGATCCCCCCCAACGGTCGCCCATCGAACGGTTCGAGTGCGCGAAGCATCCGACAACACCGATCGAATCATTGATCGCCGCCATGCTCCACCTTACGCCGATAGGACATTTTCCGCGACGCCCGTGTATGAACCTCATGTCTCCACCTATATCTTCCGCATGGCCAACCTCGCCATCCAAGCTCCGATACCACTTGTTAGGATGTGCGCCGATGCAAGATCATGAACGACACCAGGATACACGATGTTTGTTAATGCAGTTCAGCTTTCGCCTACATCTACGAGGCTCTGATTATGGGCGCTCCTTCCCAATCCATAATACCGCAGTATACCGGCTGCACAGGTCACTGCCACATGCCAGCCGCTAACCTTCTCAGACCGATGTTACTATTAAGAAGTTGTTTACCTGGTTACACCAGGGCTGCCTCCCTTTATATAGTGGAGGTCTGGTTAGAGTCTGATTCTAACTCTAAATCAACCCTGCCTAATACAACACATAGTCCATGTAACCTACTTGTACACATATTCGACACAAAACCTAATTAATCACTCAAGAAGCGACAACGCCATCCCGCTCTTGCTTGGCCAGACTTTTCCTAGGCAACTGATTCATGTCTATGATGCAATAGTTGTGAGGTCATCTCGTTTGTATGTTCCTCGAGTGCCTAATCGCCTCAAGAAGCGGTAGCGTGATCCTGCTCGTGCCTGGCTAAACTTTTTGTGGGCATCTTATTCATGCATGGGATGCGACATTTATGAGCTTGCCTCATTTGTCACTTCCTCAGGTGCTTACTAATCACCGCTCGAGAAGTGGCGGTGCGATCCTAGTCGTGCTTAGCCAGACTATGCACAGCTGGTTCGCATCTAGGATGCAGTGGTGTGAATCTGATTCACTTATTAGTTCCTTAGACATCTAACATGTACATAGGATGCGGTGGGTTGTGTCTTGCCTCACTCACCGGGATCTTGTTTCGTAGAGCTCCTCACCTCGTGCATGGTTGTACGTCTCCGCAACTGTGGTGCCATTCCGTCCTTGATAATACTTAGACTCAAGGAGATGCTTCATCTTGCTTGAGCCTCACGGGCTAGCTATTTAGGATTAGGTGACTCTGCGTCTCCTATGGGCCTCGGGCCGAGCACTAATCCGACCTGGTAACGCTGGTCAAACCTTTCTTGAGTGCATTCCTTACTTGCAAGCAACCATGTGTAGGGCGTTGCGGCAGGCATGACCGACCACTATAAGATTCTCTGCCTCTAGCGCATGCAAGTCAAAGCCAGTTGTTAGCACGCCAACGCCCAGCTGTTCACCATTATGCATGGTTGGTCGTCAATCCGTGAGCAGGGCCCTTTGCGGAAGGAGTATTGCCTTCCCTTTCCTTCGCCAGTATAAATAAGAACCAACACTCTAGAGAAGAGGTTTTCTTGCACACACACTTGCCCTTGCAACATGCACGACTGACGCATGAAGTCGCTTGAGCAAGCTCTTTCTCACTTGGGTGGCCATCTCATGTAATCTTTTATATATGGGAATATAAGGCTGGATGTAGGGTTATTATCCTGCCAGTGGGAAGCCTGAACCAAGGTAAAAAAAATCGTTTTGTTCTCCTCCAAGAGTGTTGTGATCTCCCTAGCCTTTGAATGCCCTAGTACGGCATGGGAAGGGGTTGATGACAATCCCCTTTTCAAAAAGTAAGTTCGACACCTAGGATTTTTGGTTTCTAATCGTTGTCAATTAATCTTTCTTTCTACTTACTAGTTGATCATATCGGCTAGTTTGTAATTTGTTTACCCATCTTTCCGCTACTTTGTTGATTTATTAGCTTAGTAGTAGATTGTTTACCTTTGCTCTACTATTTTATTGATTATATCGACTTGGTAGTATATTTATCCTTTGAGTCTGACTCAGATCATCTCTAAGCTGATAGTTTCATTGCCCTTTGCCCTAGCTCGAATCTCTTTCCATGTGTTTTGGATTCAATCATTTACAGATCTAATCGACTATTTGAAATTGATTACATCTTTTCTTTATGATTTGCATCATCAAATTGATTGGCATGTCTAGAACCTAGTTTTGTTCTGACGGCGTGTTCTTCACTTAACCATGGTGAATCACACCCCTATCAGATTTCTATCTTGCTAGCCGATCAGCCCGGGCTCGATCCGATTCGAGCGTCGGACGCAGCGAGGAGCGACACGCAGAGATTACCCAGGTTCGGACCCCCTCGCGGGTAATAGTCCTACTCCTGCTGAGCCTTAACTCTTTTCTTGTTGTGGTTGTATGAGAATGCTTACAGAATGCTAAATGCAAGTACCCCCTCCCTTCTCTCTCTTCTCCTTTTATACGAGCCTTGGACTGGCGGAGAGAGTCGAGGGTAAGCGATCTGATGACGCTTAGTACACCGATAAGACGACGGACAGAGAGACGCAAACGGTCTTGCTCTCGTGCCGCGGCGGCGCCGCCCACGCGTGCTTCGCAAGTGGCCTCTGACTCATGTGAACACGCCAGTGAGGGAGTAGGCGGGGCCCAACTTGCGCCACCTGACACAGGCGGCCATCCTGATGACGGCGGACTCTCTCTCCACCGGTCAATTCCGCAGAGCCACAGTGAAAGTTGATTAGACCTGCAGAGGTCACTGTGACGGTAATCATCTCTTCTTCGGTCCATCCGCGCGTAATGTCGCATTGAATGCGCCTGTCCTCCGCAGCAGAGGAGAGCCTTCGCCCAGAAGACTCCCTCGGGCGTTCCTATAGCACGGCCCCACTTTGATGGGAGGAGGCCTCGTGTGCTCGCCCGTGCTGTTGAGGGGCTCGCTGATCGCCCGCTTCGACGCGCTGAGGGCTCGCCCACGCCGGGGCTGGTTGCCCGACGCTGAGGGGCCCTTTGGCCTTGTTGAGGGCTCGCCACGCCCGGGCCTAGTCGCCCGCCTGACGCGTGCGGCCCGCCTGGTCTTCTTTAAGACTCTTCATACCCCGGTATTTATTGTACTGACATGTTCCTTACTGGGACTCTGAGCCCTAAGCTTCGTAGTGTGTTTGGCTTGTTCATTTTTTCGTGCGAACACTACGGTTGCCCCCCAAACAAGCGCACATAAAGACCAAAACATTTTTGCACATTTCAAAATATTCTCTTACTTTTGTTTCCTGCATATTAGTCCATTTGCATCATGAAGTCAAATAGATGCATGCAATCCCATGATTCCACACAAACTAAACCCAAAAAAACTCATTTATTAGCTTTAAGGCCAAATTAGTTTAAATCAGTCTCAAAATGCAAACTTTTCATGTAGACAAGTCACATATACTCTCGCAATATGAGGACATTCACGTGGTCCCTCAATCTTGATAAGGTAACCTCAACATTGGTTCAGCTCTTTTCATCATTAACTCTTGATACTATTTTAAGCATTGATTTTAACGAACCTTTTGACCAAAATATTACCCTAAGATAATCTATGATCTTTTTTTCTAAATCTCATAAACGCTACCCAAGAGAAAAACATGATCAAGCTCATATGTCGGAAGGCATTGGATGATTATGTCAATGCCTTACTGTTATCCTCAAGCTCCTTTAAGGAAGACCGTGGTTCTAGTACCGCGGATCCAGGACCGCAAACCCCATGCATGGATTTTTTTATTTATTTGGGGTCTCATTTTAGATCGAGTTCTCGTAGATATCCAAAATACTCCCTCTGTTTTTTTTGACGCTTTTGACTTTTGTACACGACTTTGACCATTCGTTTTATTCAAAAATTTTATGTAAACAAGAAAAAAATTAATTCATGTTCAAAGTACCTTTATTAATAAAACAAATCACAACAAAATAAATGATATTTATATAATTTTTTTGAATAAGACGAATGGTCATAAACGCATCTCAAATCAAAGGCGTCAAACAAAAAAAAACGAAGGAAGTAATTATTAAATACATGCACACCTATACAAACACTAGCCCAGCCCGTGTGCGCAGGAGGCCACGCCGCCCATGACTACGCCCTATCCAGAGAACCAGAATGCAACGTGCATGTGGTAGCCTATAGGTAGCTATGCAGCCATCGAAGCCCATCCATGCAGCACGGCCCACGAGCATGCGACCAGCCAGAGCATGGCCTATTAGCATGCCACCAATGCGTTCTAGTGCAGAAGGCCACAATGCCACACATGTCGCAGGTCCGCAGCCCATGACGCCCACAATGGCAACTGGCCATTTTTAGCGGTTTTCCTAGCTTCTGCATGGTTACTCCATAGCCCGTTAAGACGTTGGGTACTCTCTCACAATGCATATATGGCTCTCAAACTGCAGGTGCTTAAGCGATTTTTCAAAACTGTTAAGCCCGTTATAAATCCAACTCCTCAGGGCCTGATGCAACCGAAGACATAACCATACGTGATCTTTGTCCACTGCCGTACGTGTGCCTATGCCAGCTCAAATTTGCTATAGTATTACGCCAACGCAACAATACGCCGAAAAGAATAAGGCCTAGATCAACTCGCGCAACACATGTCCTCCATGCTAGACCATGGATCTGCCCTGCGCATCTTCGATCGTGATATGTCGATGTTAATCCAATTTGATCAACTGCGCAGAAATAGAGAAGCAAATAATTTTTTGGGAGACAAATTTGTTGCAACTTGACCGAAGTTAATATATAAGCACCTACACTACTTCACGGGATCATGGAATCAAAATTGAGCGTATTGCAATCAAAAGCATTCACGAATTCCATAAAAGAAGAGAACATGATACAATGAAGTACTAGATCGCCACAAGGCACCGTTAGTGGTTGAGGACAAAATAAAAAACGGTACGACGAAAATTTTCATGTGATAAGATCATCGGTGCCGTCATATCCTTGTATGAGCCTTTTGATTTAAATTTGGTCGACTAACTAAATTAATTTGTCAAGTCAAGCTCTTGACTTGGGCGCTTGCTTCATGAGCAGGTGTGAGCTCGTGGCTTGGACGCTTGCTTCATGAAAAGGTGTTATGACTCTAGTAGTCCAATCAAGCCTGATTTCTAAACTTGCACTATACAGTTAATTTCTCTATGGACTTTATTATTGGCCTCAATCACTGACACAACCACATGTTGCTCCATTAAGCCATTTGGGCTCACACGCTGAGTGTGACATGCATGTTTAATGGCTAGACTAGTTATGGTGGTATTCCAATCGTAAATTTTAGATATAGCAGGCTTCGTACCTCGTCATAATGGGTGATCCGCTCCTGGGCGTCGTCAACATTATTTTTTTTAAAAAAGGGATTTTTACCCCATTTTCATTATCATAGACAACGGAAACAATTGCAAAGTATTCAGGTTATGCCTGAATTAATACCACCCGAGCACAAAAAATTCTCACACTCTCTCTCCTCTTTCATGCGCATAGAAGCACAACGGACACTACTAATATAAAAAGAAGAGAAAATTGCACCATTAGTCCCCAAACTTGTCCCGCATGTATACATAGATCCGTAAGTATTGAAACCGCTTATTTAGGTACGCAAATTTGAGAAACTGTTGCAATCAAGTCCATAGGCTGGTTTTTTATGCTGTTTTTTTTACGTGGACTGCTATATCATCGCCTATGTGACATTTTTGTTTTTCTTTCTTACTTTTAATATTGGACCTATTTGTCATCTCTCCTCCTCTCTCACCTCTCTGCCTCTTGTAGGTCCAACATTAAAGTAAGAAATAAAAAGAAAAATACCACGTAGGGGCTGATATGGCATTACACATCACCAAAACAGTCTAAAAAACCAGACTATAGACATGATTGCAACAGTTTCGCAAGTTTGGGTACATAAATAAGCAGTTTTGATACTTACGGATGTATGTGCACATGCGGGACAAGTTTGGAGACTAATGGTGCAATTTTCTCTAAAAGCAGCCACCTTAAGTTTGACACCATCGGGACCCATACTAACTCCACAAATTACAAGATAAAGTTGTTTTCCACTTCTACTCCTTCTATCCCTCAGCTATTACTTTCACTTCTGTGTCCTTTTCGCCATCTTCAGAGAATTTAGATTCCCCCATCTCCTCTAAAAGTAATTGCTTGCTTAGCCTCCTCCTTCATTTTGATTATTCTCCAAACCTGCAACATTTTTTATTAATAAAGAAGCACAACCCTTCAAAATTCCTACCTTCTCTACGTTATGAGCCCAAGTCCAGTACTTCAGAAGGGCACAACTAATGTGTAAAAATGGATATAGCCCACCATAATGACTGCTTTGTTTCTATTTATTCATATAGCCCAGCATAATGACATCAAAACAAACCGTGTGAAGTTCTTTGCCCTCTGGCCAAATAAAACTCATTCAGGAAATTTTGTTGGACTGTTTTTGGTTCTCCGCGTAACATTGCATTTTGCACTTCTACCACAGCGACCTCGGGGATACCACACGCTTTGCCGCTCGTCGACGATCGACGAGCTCCTGCGCCTCAGGCCGGTGAGGAGTCTCACGCCATGGCACGCACGCATATATCCACATGTGACCATGTTTAATCGGTAAGCAGGTTGGTTTGCAAGAACCTGATATTTTTATACATCGACACGATATTTAAAAATATAACTTTGACGATTAATTATCATTGTATTTTATTTATAAAATACATAAATATATGATGTTATAGAATTGTTTTTCGAGACAAATATGTATATATGATTTTCATGTGTATACAATTTAAATAGTTTAAATATTTATATACATAAAGCTTTACATTTTGATTTAAAAAATGTGGTCTAATATGTTTTTTTTTATACAGAGGAGAGAGTACCAGTGGCCGACGATCGTGGAGATCTGATAGCACATGTACGGTATACTACTAGCCAGGATTCACTTCGGAAGAAGTAGCTGGATCCATCTATCACATTGAACTACGTTACCTGACAGGCTGACACTGACGTCGTATGTTTTTTTAATTAGTCTGTGCGAGAGGAATCGAAAAAGTTATGTGTATGGGTCGCCTCGCTCGATCATTTATCCACGTAAATCGAAGTCTTAACTACCTTAGCTAGTATAGTAATTAATTAGTAGCCGTGATTTCTCAAAGAATAATTAACTAATTAGTGCTTGTGCAGTTGTGCTACTTGGCATGCTGTTGGTACCATGCATGTATCGATCGATCGTGGTAAATCACCATTGAATCCCATCTGCTGGAGATGACTTGGCGTTTTGTTTATGTTAATCTATATCGATCAAGATGCATGGCTAGCTAGGATCCGTCGTCACGTACTTGTATCAGTGTTAATCTTTCTGGGGCCTTGTATATGCAGGGATAACAGCTAGGGAGATCTATTGAACGCGGACTCCAAGGTCAACTCTCCCAAGGTAATTTTCAGCATCAATCTCTCGATGTTCGCGTAGCCATAATAAGGCCAAGTTAACTACAGTACCCTCCTACATATGCGGTCAAATTTCTGGACCCTGCGACGCGTTGAACCCTAGATCGCAGCAGCACCGTCACAACCTTCCAATTAATCGTAGTCACTAGTCAACACTCTAATTTGTCGCTTACAAAAATGATACTCATGTTCTACGTGCGGTAAACAGCTAAAGATCGAGCTAGATGAAATCGCAGCAAGTTCCTGTGCCACCTCTGATGCATACTCTCTCAGTCCCACAAAGAGTGCATTTCTAGCGTTCAAAATTTATTTCAAAAAGAGTGCATTTGTAACCTTTGAACCATCTAGATGGGTTCATTTTGTTGATTAATTGCTTGTTTTTTCCCTTTCCAAGGTGCATGCGCATTAAATTGCCTGGTTTTTTTTTCCTTTCCAAGGTACATACACATTTAATTGCCTGGTATTTTACCTTTCCAAGGTGCATGCATGTGGTTGTTAATAACTTTAATTAGGGGCAGCTAGGTCATTTCTCATAGCTACTAATCTGTCTTAAAAATCCTAGAAATGCACTCTTTGTAGGACGGAGGGAGTATATAGTACGTATTAGCTAGACGGAGATCCTGAGCGAATGCACGTACGGATTGACATAAAAAAAACGTAATTCTATAAAAAAAATTATGCCTTTTTGTCTTAAATTTGTAACGAATTTCATATAGCCATTTTAATTTTAACTTTTCTTTCTCGGCCTCTTAAACTTGCATCTCTTAGCGCCGTTGTTGCCAAGCATGCTATTACTAAGGTGATTTTTCGCTGCTGCAGAATGGGAAATTAGTACCAGACCGGTTGGGAAATTACTACCGGACCGGTTGAAAACATGCTTCAATATCGGTTTTTGAACCAAAAAACGGTACACGCCATCTGAGACTGATGCCTAAGGGTATTAGTACCAGTTTAGCACCACCCATCTAGCCAACCCACCTGTTGTCGCGTTGTGATATAGCTAGGATATGCATCCCATTTAAGCTACCCACCAATCGAGGCATAACTACCGATTCGTGGCTCAAACCAGTAGTGATAGTGCATAAAGCATCACTACCAGTTTGTAGCTCAAAAGGATATCAATACCGGTATGCAACCATCACTATCGATTCATCAATAATCGGTTGAGATGAGCCGTGTCGGCGGTTGAGATAACGATCTCAAGTCGCTAAGGTTCTTGAAGATTGAGATAGGAGACACGCCGAACAACCACGAACAGCCACGAACAGGAGACAGGGGTTTTTATCCTGGTTCAGGCCTCTCGGGAGAGATAACAGCCCAACGTCCGGCCTTTCTTATATATCAGAGGAGATTACAAGAGATGGCTCGGCGAGACGAACAAGTCTCGACGAGATTTATGGTGTGCAAGAAAGCAATATGCGATGATGTGCTAAGTCTAGATCTTCTGGCGTAAGATCCAGTGCCCTCTACACGCCGTAGAGGCCCTGTTTATATAGTGCAGAGCAAACCGATCTACCGAGGGAATATCGCGCCGGGCTAACTACGAGATCGCGATGAACTCAACGTGCCAAATATATCCCGAGGCAGATAAGGCATACTCCTAATATTGGGGATCACGACTCCTAATCCAATCCGGGAAACCAACGTCCGGGTCTTCACGTAGCCGTGCAGAACTCTGTTTGAGACGGACTCAAACACGATTCCTTGGCCGTTATGCACCGCGCCAGCCAAGGGCTGCTCGGCAGGATGCACATGGGCCAGATAGAACCTTCCAGGGAGCTGGGCTCTGGTAGGCTGTTCGATTGGGCCGTCAGGGAGTGGGCCATGGCAATGGGCCGTGATTTTATCCCCGACAAGCCGGTATTTATGTACAGTTCTCTAGTAGTGTCTGTTGAAAGGTTCCCAAAAAAAGCTCTCAAGATTTCTAAAGTTCCCAATTATGTTAAATTTATAAAATTATCATTGTGATTTTGGAAATTCAATTTGTGTTAAAATTTTCAAAAAAAATCCTAAAAACAAAATGATTTTTTGTAATATAAAGTTTTGTGGTTTTTTTGGAAATTTCAAAAAAACTTAAAATACATATGTACCTAATATGTCCAAATATGGTTTATTTTTAAAAGTTTTATAGGCGAAAGGAGAAAAAGAGGACATAGGACACAACAACCCAGACACTTTAGCCTCCATAGCCCGGAGCACTTATGCTTCGATGCCTCTTGCACTCATTATTTGGGTTCAATCAATCTAGCTAGATGTAGGTCTGTTATCCACTCTGTGGCAGGTTCGAACCAGGATAAAAAGGCCTGCATTCTCAGGCATCTGTTGCCCCAATTCTTCCTTCCTCCGGAGCGACATCCTTGAACAACCTCTAAATAAGCTCGGCTCCCAAGGATCGACCCTCGGTTCTCAACTACTGACAAAAATAAATAGCACTAGGAAAGAAACTAATAGCTGAGATAGATGCCAAATTATTTGGTGATCAGTTAGACGGGAAAGAAAAAATTAGTGATCGAGTAAATATTTGTCATGCAACTGTAACCATGGACAGAGGCTTTAAAACAAGCGTTCCATGTGAGAAAAATAGTGCAAAATTTGCCATGCAATGAAAGATGACGACAATTTCATTATTTAAAAATGGTGCCAATTTTGTCAGCGGGCTATAGAAGTGTAGTCAATGTCTTATAATATTTTATCCCCTTTATTGTCCGTTCGCTCTAAACTATGTTGTATACGTCTCTTCCAAATGGTGTTCAAAGAGGGTTTGAGCTCCAAGTCCATTAATTAACTTTGAGCAAACCTGAATTCCGTGAGATTAACAGGTTAGTGATTCTTTTATTGCACCATTATTAGTCGAATGTCATCATTCACAAAACTTTATAAACCTTTATAATTTCATTTTTTCCTAATTTAGGTATTCTTTTCATCTCTTTGTATTATGTAGCAATGTATTGGCATTGTACTAGATATTTTCTATTATGAGATATCTTAGCACAACTGCTAGATTAAGTTGTCACACCTTAGCTTGTATATCACTCTTTACATTTTTTTTATATTGCTCTGATGTATGTAGTTCTTTTATTTCTATTTATATAACTCTGTTGTACTGATAGACAATTACTAGTTTCTGCAATATTTGCAGCGAGGTTATTTCCTGAAGCCATCTCCAAACTGATCCAGACTCCAGAGAGCTGACAATCGAGAAACAAGTAATTAATGAATAAATGATGTAGTACATATATATTGTTCTGATTTTTGTACTTCTTTTATTTCTGTTTATATAACTCTGTTGTAACGCATAGACATTTACTAGTATCAGCAATATTTGTAGCAAGGTTATTTCCTGAAGCTAGCGATCTCCAAACTGATCCAGACTCGAGAGCTGACAATCGAGAAAAGTACTCCCTTCATCCCAAAATATAAGACGTATTTTGACTTCGAAAAAGTTTTCAAGATTAATTTTGACCGTTAAATTTCTCTATTATATATTATGAATTTGTACAAAGAGGATATTGTATCGAAAGCACTTTGAAATATGAACATATTGGTACAACTTTTGTATACTAACGATGCATATAATTTGATTAATTTATAGTCAGAGTTTACTAAGTTTGACTTTTTTGAAGTCAAACTACGCCTTATATTTTGGGATGGAGGGAGTAATGAATAAATGATGTAGTACATATCTGTGTCATGCTATGATGCACATGAGTTATGAACCACTGTATTCGTATGATCTTGCAGTACTCCACTACTTCGTCGTAGCATCAAAATCAGAGGAGGCACGTGCTTCCACGCACGTAGAAGAGGAAATTATAATCCGGCTATGCCGAGAGATGGGAATCTCTAGCTGATTAGGCTTTGATAGAAACCAAGCAACAGCTAAACTCATCAACAGTCGATTACTCCTAATTACAAAGAGGGCAAGAGGGCGATTAGTTACAGTGGCTAGCTGCTTGATGAATTGCATAAAATATCAATACGGTCAACAGTACGTGCCACACTCTTGAGATCAGAAAACCTCTCGTCGAATCTCATTGAATGCGGGGTCGCCGATCCATCTCGCAGCCGCCCTAAAAAAACGCACGCATGCACGGCTTCCACCGTTATAAATACCCGTGCAAACCTTCTGCTGCTCGTCACCCACCTCGCCTCGCTCCACCGAGCACAATGGCTAGCACCAAGCTGGTAGCTATTGGCTTCGTTGTCCTCTTGAGTGTAGGGTTCACCAATGCCGCGAGGGTCGCTAGATACTCTAGCTCAAGCGCCTCCGGCGGCGGCGGAGGCGGCGGCGGTGGCGGCGGGATGAACGGCTGGGGCGGCGGCGGCGGGAAAGGCGGTGGCTACGGTGCTGGCGATAGTGGTAGTTATTGGGGTAATGACTGGAACTACGCCAGGGGAGGCGGCGCTGGAGGAGGCGGCGGCGGCGGTGGTGGCGTGAACGGCGGATCGGGGTCCGGCTCCGGCTCCGGCTACGGCACAGGCCATGCCGAGGGTAGCACGGCACCGTCCCCTACCAGCGGTGGCAGCTACGCCAACGCCGACGGTAAAGGCGGCGGAGGTGGCGGCGGCGGCGGCTCCAACGGGGGTATCGGTATTGGATCCGGCGCCGGCGCCGGCAAAGGCTACGGCGACAGTGGGAACAGTGGCGGAGGAATGGCTCCAGCCGATGCTCCCTACAATGGCGCTGCTGACGCCGGTGGCAGCGGTGCCAATGCTGCCGGAGGTGGCGGCGGCGCCGGCGGTGGCGGCAGCCAAGGCGCGGCCGAAGGTCCTAGCTACGGTGGTGGGCTCGGCGGCGGCTCCGGCGGTGGAGAGGCCGGCAACGACGGCTCCAGCAGCGGAGGCTACGCGGACGGAATGGGCGCGGGGAAGGGCGGCGGCGGCGGCGGCGGCTCGCCCGGCGGCTCCGGCAGCGGTGGAGGCAGCGGGTCCGGCTCCGGCAGCGGTGGATACCACTGAAGTTAGCCGATAGCCGGAACGATCGAGCTAGGGCTGGAGCCCGACGCGCACGCAGTTTTTACTCCTTGGTCATTTCGCTCTCGCACAAGAAGTCCCTTAATTTCCATTTCTAGGGTTCTTTATTTTTAATTACCTTGTTTTAAGCAGTACCATATGTAATAATGGGCTTCGTGGTTGTGGTGGAAGCAGTACGCAGCAAGTCAGTGCGTGCAAATGGCATGTAATGTCCTTTCTATCTACGAGTATGGATATATCTTTTTGTTGTAATCTCTCATCAGTCACCAGTTCATTCGTTGTTCATTAATGGGCGCTAGTAGGACGTTTTAGGCGGGCTTCGTGGTTAGTGGAAGCACTACTTTGGTCACGTACGCCCACTGTTGTAGATTGGTCTAGTTGTAAAAAAAAATTGAGGATCTATGAAAGATAAAAAAAACGACAAGACTAGAGAACATTTTTAAATTTTTTTTTAAGAACCACATAAAGTCTAAAAGAAATGTTTTAAAATATTATACTTAATGCTCTTTGTAAAAATAATGAAATTTGTAAGCTCAATTAAAAACAAAAAAAACTACAAATCAAATAGAGGCGTAATTAATGGTCGATCTCTCTATCTACTAGTATTAATGGTACTCTTTTCGTTCCAAAATATAAGGCATGCATATATTAAGAAAAGTTAACATTTGTAACTTTTGACTAATAATTGATTTAAAAACATATATGCTTAGTGTTATGTACGCAATATAGTTGGATTTATGTTTGAGAATACTTTCAAATGATGTTAATTTTATAGTTGTTAATAATATATTGTGAGAGTAAATAATGGTAAAATTTGTACTTTAAATACCCTGTCTAAAACTAATATGTCTTACATTTTAAAACAGAGTGAGAATCTTTTTGTTGGAATCTCTTACCAGTTTGTTGTGCATTAACGGACGCTAATACGTTTTGCTCGAAAGCAAGTTATATGATCAAACGCTTCTTTTCTGCAATCGCAAACCATGCATCTCCTTGATATCTAATTGGCTATATATGCTATGTTAATTAGTTGGAGGCTTGTAGCAAACTAGCAATGGCTACGCACCATCAGTTTCGTAAGACACAAGCACATTTTATTTTCACTACTACGGAACGGGCGTTCAGTCCGGTTCGAACAGAGCTTCATCCGGTTTTGAACCAGACAACCTTTGAGACTCGATGCTGCTGGCATCGATGACAGAGTTCTGAGAACTAGGACTAAATCTCTCCTCGATAGTCCGGTCCGAATACACGTGGAGCGACAGTTGCGCTTTTAGCTAGGTCCCGGTTGGTTGCTCCAACGTTCCGGGACTAAGTTGTATGTATTAGTCCCGGTTTTAACTACCAACCGGGACTGACGTGCTCACACGTGGCCGCCATGAGTGCCCAGCGGGGGACACTATTGGTCCCGGTTGGTTGTTCCAACCGGGACTGAGCGGTATTTTTTTAAATGTTATGCTTATTTAGTCACTAATTAAACCACATTTAACACAATTAGCAGATGCACAGCTGGTTGATAACTAAAATCGAAATAGCATTAAATATTTCAAATATGTATTACGTCAGACCGGCTCTGGGCATGGTAAGGAAATCATCCAGCCATACTGTGCAATTACAAATATTCAGAGTTTACAAACATGTACTTAAGCTCAATCCTCACCAAAGGTATATTGAACAGCATTGTCAAGACAAGGCGAAAGAAGGGCAAAAATGTGCGAGACCAAGAGTAGAATACAAGATGAGCATCGCCAGAACAATCTGCACAGGGAACAGCCAGAGCTCATGCTACGTTCTCGGCGTCGAGGCCCACCACATTGATCGTCTCCCCAGTTGAGCGTTGACCCTAGCAGCCTCCTCCTACAATATAAATTAAACACTATTATTTATCAAAAATAGTAAAAATAGCAACATGCTAGTATTTAAAATTTGCAGCGCCACATGAATAACACCACCAAGCCCACAACAGAACGGATATATAAATTTGATCTTTACCTTCTATCTTCCAGATTTCGTCAAGAACATAAGCAGGGGAAGGGCAGTTCTCAAAAGATAACCTTCCAGGCCCAAAGACTCCAGGACTCCACGCCATGAAATCTTCAATCTGCTCCTTTGTTAAACAACAAACATGTATTAGGTAGCTAGCTAGACATAAGTATCATACAATGTACACAGTGCACATACATTTTTTATCGGGATCTTTTACGTGCATCGCTCCTCGACGGTTGGCTAGTATTTTTTTAAGGCTCCGGAATCTTATTAAGTATAGGGTGGTGATGCTCGCCCATCGGATTTGTAACCTCATCTAAAAGGAAGCCGACGATTCGCTCTTGAATTGCTTTGACACGAACCGGCGATAGTTCCGGACCTTTTTCCAAACCTTTTTTTTTTTGCTAACTTTAGCGGAATCTATCATTAAATAGGGAATTAACTTATCAATCTTTCAAACTATAGAAAATGTTTGCAGTAGCTACCTAGGCGTTATTAAGGTAGTAATTATATATTACTCACCCCAAACCCTGCATTTTTTCTTGTGTACTCAGCGGTGTCCCCGATGAAGTTGTGCATCATCTCGCACACATAGTATTCACATAAATTGTTTGCAGGTGGTTGATACAAGACCTGTGGTCGAAGAGTTGAAATCGTGAAATAGATCATGGAAATTACATTAACTAACAAAATACTCGTAATATGATATACATACATATTTAGCGATGTGCAAGTCGAAACGTGTCTTGAATGTTCCCACGGTATTCTTGCGGAACGTTGCGAAGGCACTGCACATTTGATTACAAGTTATATATAATTGAGTTTGTTTGATATGGAGAAACATAAATAGTAAGATATGAATGGAAGAGCAATGTACCGGTTGAGCATGGCGAGGAAGTCTTTGTAATTTTCAACTGATCCCCTTTTCGAGTCCGTGACCGTGATCCTACTATGATTTAGCTCTATAATAAAAAGGATCCAGTGAAAGCTGCACATATATATGTCAACGCGGTTTACTAATTAGTTCCAACAGTGTTAACAAAAGGAATTAAAATAAGACGGTACGAAAACACGTACCTAAATTCGTAGGGTAGAAGTATATATCTTTTGTGTCGTTGTGCCATTAGCCCTTCGTAAATGGTGGTCTCTGTTGGTTGTGGGCTTAGGTTAGCCATGTACTCGTTAATGACCAATGGGTCAAGAAAGTCAAATTCATGGATTTCCTCCATTGCGCATCTTTTAATCTCCATTCTACATAAGGAAAATTGATTTAGGCCTCGAAGTTAGTATGGTATACCGGCTGGCACGATCGAAATTTACAAAGAATACACTTACAGCTCTCAACAAACCACCATGGCGACATCGACCGCCAATCCCTGATATGGGTAATACAGAACCTCAAATTGAATCAAGAATTCAAAGTCCCCGCGGTAGAAATGGTGTTGCTTGAAGACGACGCCGAACATTTTCATACCATTTTCGGCTGCTCGCAAATACCAATCATGGAGTTGCCGCATCTTCGTTGTTAGGCGGGGAAGCTCCTCACGCCTTACGAGCGATCCACCTTTCACATATTTCCATTGTAGCCCTGCAATGGGGATGTCCTTAAGGCCCAAGACCATTTCTGGATCAAGCCCAGCTTCAATGTAGAAATTCCTTTGCGCTTCCTCTTCTGGAATCTGCTCCTCTGATGTTCCCTTCTCAGATTCCTTACGCAAGATGCGCTCGTAGTCTGATACGGCTAATCTTTCTTGTATGTCGATCTTATCCTTCAACGATAAGATACACCTCTTGCCTTTGTGCCATTCGTCCGTACCGGGCTGGACCCTCGGTGGAGTTGGTTTCTTCGCAAAATGTGCGGTGACCTCGCCTCTTATTATCCGCTCAGTTTCCTCTTCGGTCATATCATACGGCAGCTTCGGAGGTGTTTTTTTTTCTGGATGACCTAGGCCCTGTCTTCTTGAGAGGTGAAGGCCCCCCATCACGTCGGCTTGACCTAGCCGACACCTTCTTGGGAGCTATTTGCTGATTAGGGTGGTCTGTCTTGGCCGGTGTGTTAGTTGGAGTTTCGTGTGAGAGGACTCGTTCAGGAGTTGATACGGGAGACCGTGGAGAGGACACGGGCATGTTACCTTTGAAAATTATGAACCGTTTGCACCACATGACGAAATTGTGTACTGCTTCTCCTAGCTTCGTGGTCCCATCACCTCCTTCAATGTCGAGGTCAAGGTCCTCGTACCCCTGGCATACCTCGTCCACGGAGACCTTGGCGTAGCTCGGGGGTACCTGTTGGCTATGGATGACCTGTCCTGCCACCATTGGGAAAGCAATGCCTTGAGCTGCCTTGATGGAGAGGTTTCGGGCTTCGAAGTGCAGCTCACAAGGTGTCGGCTGCGTGATGTCGCCCATAGGATAGCGGGCCAAGTCCTCTTCGGACAGCCCACCGGAAGCGCAGCTGCTTCGCCGCATGGAGGGGCTAATGACTTTGGGATTACTGGGCGGTTCCTGCTGACCGGCCTCCCGCGCCTGGCTCAAGGCTAGCTGCACATCTCTTTGAACTGTTTCTTGTATGCTCGCCTATGTTGCGCGCAGTTGCTCTTCAATGTCAAGGAGGTGTTGTGCCTATCGGCCCTTGCTCCTTGACCGACTCCTGTAAGTCTCTACATCCTGCGGGAAACCAACCTTCCACGGGACGACGCCAATGCCTCGTGTACGTCCAGGGTGCTCAGGGTTCTGTAGGGCCCTGGTTAGCTCATCGTTTTCCCTATTTGGCACGAAGATGCCTTGGGCCGACTCTTCGTGTACCTCTTGAAGCCTTCTTGCAACATCTCTGATCCTTTCACCAAAAACTGGCCTACCGTCGTCGTCAAGGCCGCCGTCATGACCAAAGAACCAATTCCTCGATCTGTCGGACCATCTCATTGTTACGGGCTCGACACCTTTCACAAGCAGGTCATGTTCCCTCTTCTCCCATTTGGGTATAGCCTTGCGGTAACCACCAGGGCCGAGACGATGGTGGTATTGCTTCTTCGCCGTATTTTGCTTATTCTTTTCACTCATACTCTGACCTTGTTGAGAAGTTTTGTACCCTACAAATTCATCCCAATGATCTTGTAGTTTTGGGTATTTATTGAAGTCAGGGAGTACATTATTCTTAACGTACTCGTTGTTCAACTTCTTCTTGAACGTCTAGAATGCAATTGCCATCTTCTTCAATGTGTAACTCTTCACCTTCTGTTCGGTCCCTTCGGGGAAGGTGATAACTTGTTTCATATCAGTCCATAAGGTGTTCTTGAGGTCTGCAGGTACGTCGCCCTATTTGACAATGCTAATGGGCACGTGGTCCCTAACAATCGTTCCGAAAGTCGATCTAAACGACCCAATCGCCGATGCTGGCTTCAGAGGCTCGCCTTCCTCGCTGACTTCGGTGATTATGTGCCTTGACTTCGGCCTCTTACTTTGACCTCGCTGACGTGACTGGCTACTAGTTTGACCAGACCGGGTGACTTCATCGGCCTCGGTGGCTTCTATGGCCTCACCGGCTGCCGCAGGTTCAACTCTGTCATCCGGACCAGTCCCAAACATCTCCATCAAAAATTCTTTATCACCAATCCCTCCGCTCGCCATTGTAACAAATAAAGGCACTGAAAATACAAGTGCATCCTCACATAAGGCCTAGCAGAATCGTGTTGAAGGATATGATAAATTGCTTGCAAGTTTTAACTAACTTGTAAAGCTAAATCGGATAGTGAAGCTAACATTATATAAGCAGAGATGCTTAATTATCATTTTGAGAAAATCAAATAAGCACTGCAATGCTTTAGGTCACAGAACAAACAATTCAATAAACCATCTTATTTGTAAAGATCATCAAATAAGCACTGTAATGCTTTAGGTCACAGAACAAACAATTCAATAATTAGAGCAATGCTTTAGTTACTGACATTATATTAACAAAGACAAAGATAAGCAATGCTGCAGGCAAATAGAGGCTAGAGCAATGCTCACGGGCGGCGGCGTCGTCGGAGGGAGTTGTAACGGCGGCGACGCCGGAGGGGGCTGTCGCGGGGGGCGGCGACTTCACGGGAGCGTCGTCGAAGGATGTTTGCGGTGGCGGCACGGACAGAGGTGTCGGAGAGGTTGTAGGGGGCGGCGACACGGCGGCGGCGTCGTCGGAGGGTTGTCGGCGGGCGACGACGGCGGCGGCGACGTCGGTGGTCGAGTGGCGCGGCGACACGGGCGGCGGTGACGCCCGCGCGTCGTCCGAGGGTTTGTAGGCAGCGGCGACAGGGACTGTGGCGCCGGAGGGGTTGTAGGCGGCGGCGAATCCGGTGGCGGCGGTGTCGACCTAGAGTTAATTTGGCGCGGTTTAGTGTGAGTGTTTTTGAAGAATTGGGGGAAACGGACATATAGGGGCATCAATCCCGGTTGATACTAACAACCGGAATTATTTCAACCATCAATCCCGGTTGAAACCCCCAACCGGGAGTAACCGGTTACTGACGTGCGGGCCTTGCAAAACTGCATTGTGTCTGCAGGCCTTCAGTCCCGGTTGGAGGTTTCAACCGGGAGTGATGGTCCTATTTTTCCAAAAAAATTGTGGTTGTAGGGGGCAGAAGCGGGGCTCGAACCGCGATGGCACAGTGAGCCCGCGCTTTTCGCCTCGCGCTACTAACCAGTTGTACGCTATATGCTTGTCATCTATTAGGGGGCGCATTGTTTAAATGGATTGAAAATATCTATTATGAGAATTTCCAGAAAATGAGGTTTCTTGTAATATTGTAAATATTGTTCGTAAATAGTTTATTATCACTATAACATACGAAATATTTTGAAATATTCACTGTAATGTTTAAATTCTGTCGTCACTAGAAATTACATTAAGTAGTATAAAATTCCAGTTAATTCCGTTTAATAGAATAAATATCAGTAAATTCCATTAAAATTCTCACATGATACATTTTTGGACTTAAAAAAAGAAAATTCGCACGAAATTAAGAAAACTAAAACTACTGCATAATGTCTAATCGGCGCCGCCCTCGCCGTCACTGCTATCCTCCTCCTCCTTCTCCTCCTCCTCCTCGTCGTCGCTGTCACCCTCATCCCCGCTGTCAGGGTTTGACGACGAGCCATTGCTGTCGGCTTCGTCTTCACCGTCGAGTTCGGGTCGGTCGTCGCCGCCCTCGGATCGTCGGAGAGATCGTCGTATATGTCGTCGTCGGACCACCATGGCGCCTCGTCCTCTTCCGAGCTGGTACCCTCTGAGAGATGCCACCCAGGGGAGTGGCAAAACTCAGAGAGCCTCCACCGCTTCGGTGGTGGCGACGCAGGCGGCGATGAATCAGAGCTAGAAGACATGGTGGCGGAGGTATAAGCGAGGGAAATTAAGCTCTGTGTGTGTGATGTTGATTCCGTCCAAATTTATAGGAGGCCTGACTGATCTTTGGCATTCCATTTTTCCTCGTGTGTTGGAAAATGTAGCTACACGCGCGGCTCGCCTCCCCGATTAATTACATCGGGGAGGCGAACAGGAGCGACGCTTAGCGAACCGGAGGAAGGGGAAAGAACTGACGCGTGGGGCCGCGAAGCCTTTCAATCCCGGTTTAAAACACCTACCGAGACTGATAGAGGCAATTGACCTGTGGGGCCAGACAGCTGCTGGTCATCCCTATCAGTTCCGGTTGGAGGTTTAAACCGGGCGTAGGGAATACCATCACCCCCGGTAAAAAACTACAACCGAGATTAAAGTTTTACTGACGCGCGGGCCCAATTTAACAGACGTGCGATGGGGTTTTGTCAGTCCCGGTTGGAGGTTTAAACCGGGTGTAATGGTCCTATTTTTCTAAAAAATTATGATTGTTGGGGGCAGAAGCGGGGCTCGAACCGCGGCGGCACAGTGAGCCCTCACTTTCGCCGCGCGCTACTAACCAGTCGGACGCAATACGCTTGTCTATCTGTAGGAGGGCGCATTGTTTTTATGGATAGCAATAGTAAGGCCCAGTTCTTTTCAGCATATCAGTTTAACGTCTTAATAGCTTAACGACTTATCTACGTTTTGAAAACATATATGCTTTGAGTTTTTTGAGTCCATTTTTTCGCTGTTTTGAAGATGGGTTCTTACGCTTTAAAAAGCAAGTCAAATGAAATGTATCCGAATCTCGATACTACCTCGAGAAGCTCTCGAAGTTCAGTCATTTCAGCTGTTCAGCCGTTCAGATCAGCTCAAAAGAATAGGGCCTAAATATTCACTATAACATACGAAAAGTTATGAAATATTTTAACATTTCAGTAAATAATGATAAATAGTACATATATACAACTACTTTGTTTTTACAAGTGATCCTTCGTTGTGGTCATGGCGTACGTAAGGGGCATCGTCATCACCATTGAGGATAGTAATGTCTACATCCACGGAGAAAGGCGGCAGCTCGTTGAACTGATTATACTCTTCTTCATCCGTTACGCCCTCAACTCCGACAATCCTTCTTTTACCAGGAAGAACAACATGGTGTCTTGGCTTATCAGTATTACAAGTATTATCCTTCTGCCTTTTGGTACTCCGTTTCTTTTATATTTTCGGTTTGCTATCCATGTCAATCACATAGAAAATATGTGTGACATCATTGGCGTGCATGAACGGTTCGTCCCTGTAGGCCACTTGCTTAAGGTCCACGGTTGTCATCCCAAGGTTGACCAAAGCAGCGACAATATCATCATGTAGATTACATAACTTATCAGGATCTATGACCTTTTGTGATATGGCGTTGAAGAACGAGCACACCTTCACGATTGTCCCTTGTACCTTGTCAGGCAGAACACCTCTCAACATCACTGGCAACAACTGGGTCATCAACACGTAACAATCATGCGATTTCACGTTTATGATTTTATTCTCTTTTGTGTTTATAAGTCTTTATATGTTCGACGAGTATCCGGAAGGGACCTTAACATTGTTTAACAACTTAATCATGTTCTTTTTCTCTTCTTTACTTGGAGTGTAGCTCGCAAGATGGAGATAATGCCCTTTGTCTCTTTCTTGCGGATGTAATTCCTGCCTGAATCCTAATAGTTGTAGGTCCTTCCGTGTTTGAATAGTATCTTTTGATTTGTCGTACATATCTAGGAATCCTAGCAAGTTCATGCAGACATTCTTCGTTATATGCATAAAGTCTAATGAGTGACGAACCTGTAAGTCTTTCCAGTAAGGTAAATCCCAAAAAATTGATTGCTTCTTCCAACTAGTCTTCTTCTTAGCTTCTTCAAGAGGGAGTGGTGGGACAGGTTTGCTACCATGACCCTTTTCAAATACGATTTTCAGATCCTTCACCATAGAAAATAAATCTGCCCCACTGTGATGCTTAGACTTCTTGCGGTTCTCTTCCGTCCCATCAAAATTAACTAAGTTACTCTGTAACGGGTGCTCCAGATTTAGTAACCTACGATGGCTCATGTATACAACCTTTCGAGAGTTTGTCAGGTACTTGTCTTCCGTATCGTCCAAACACTCGATGCAAGCTTTATATCTCTTGATAGATAGGCCCGACAGGTTACCAAGTGCTGGCCAGTCATTGATGGTTACGAATAGTAATGCATGTAGGGTGAAGTACTCTCTTTTGTACTCATCCCATACACGTACACCATCGTTCCATAATGTTGGCAGATCTTCGATCAACGGTTTTAGGTACACATCGATGTCGTTCCCTGGTTGCTTGGGGCCTTGGATGAGTAATGGCATCATAATATACTTTCGCTTCTGACACAACCAAGGCGAAAGATTGTAGATACATAGTCACCGGCTAGGTACTGTGATTGGTGCTCAACTCGTCGTAGGGGTTCATCCCATCTGTACTCAATGCAAACCGTATGTTCCTCGTATCGCTTGAAAACTCCGGGTATTTTCTATCAAGTTTTCGCCACTGCGACCCATCTGCGGGGTGTTTTAGTTTTCCATCAATGTTACGAGCATCGCTGTACCAACGCATCATCTTCGCATGCTCTTTGTTCGCAAACAGACGCTTCAACCGAGGAATTATAGGAAAGTACCACACCACCTTAGCGGGGTCTCTTCACCTTACGTGCCCCCTCTACCTCACCTGCGTCATCACGCTTGGTCTTATACCACGATGTTTTGCACACCGGACAGGCTTTCAAATTCTCACACTCATTGCGATAGAGGATGCAATCGTTACGGCATGCATGTATCTTCTGTACCTCCAAGCCCAAAGGACAGAGAGCTTGCTTGGCTTCGTACGTAGTTTCAGGCAACGTGTTACCCTCTGAAAGCAACTTCTTCATGAGACCTAACAACTCGTTGAATCCCTTATCAGACAATCCATTTGCCGTCTTCCATTGCATTAGTTCTAGTGTGGTACGTAACTTTCTATGCCCCTGTCCGCAGTTTGGATACAACAGTGTTTCATAGTCCTCCCAAAGGCGCTGAAACTTTTCGTAATGCCTTTTATCAACGTATTCTCCCTCTCCATCAAGCAGCATCTGGTCTAGATCATCGTCGCCAAACTCCCCCTGCATATGTTCGAAATAACTGTGTTGGCCAGCGTCCGCGATATTATCGTCCACCTGTTCTTCTTCAGCCCGTGTAATCTCTACTTCGCCGTGCTTGGTCCAACAGGTATAATTTGCTCTTGAGATCAAAAGGAGGTATAATTTTTCATAAAACCTCTTGAGATCAAATGAAAATGAATTTGCTCACAGTTTGCCCACTCCTTTTGATTCTTGCAATTAATACATGGGCAACATATATAGTCTAAGGTAATATTGGTTTCGACATGACGAAAAAAAGTTTCTAAACCCTCCACGAACTGCGAGGAACATCGGTCCATGTACATCCATCGCCGATCCATCTGCATTATACATATTCATAGCATTAAGTGTGACAGTAGCTTATGTATCAAATACACATATTGATACCATACAAACAAACATCTTGCAAGGCTAAATACTCCTGGGTGAATCAGTAAGGATCATCCATCATTGATACCATAATAATATTTTTTAACATCCATCATTCATGAAATATTCTTCCTAATTCTCGTCCCCTCCATTAATCAATGCTAGTACACATATAAATATGATTTAACAATACACATACAAACATGATCCAATACTTCACATACAAGCACCCAATGATAGTACACACTAAAAAACATCAATGAACATACAAAGTCTGCTGCACGTACAATTATACATAAATTGTTCGGACAACAACAATTCTTAAATGCATAAAACTTGAATTAAAAAGTACAACACAGAGTGCGATCTCGATGTCTCAATCACACTCTACGGGAACGTGACTTCCCTTTTGCCTCGCTGCCCTCGCCCTCGCCTTTGCCCTTTCCCTTGCCCTTGCCCTTGCCCTTGCCGCCCTTGCCCTTGCCTTTGCCCTTGCCCTTGCCGCCCATGCCCTTGCCCTCATTACCACCATTCCCGCCGCCGTCGCCATCGCCCTCGCCCACGCCTCGTCCTCGCCCTCGCGCTCGCCCTCGCCCTCCTCATCACCACCATTCCTGCCACCGCCATCATCGCCGCGACGTGCCACATCATTGGTCGCCACGTATTTTTTATCTTTTGCGCTACTTCTGCGGGCATTCGTCCCCCCACAACAAGCAATGGTGGAGGGGCATAGACACTTTAAAAAACAGCACATTTTGGACCTAGTTGGAGGGAGCGTGGTTTCGATGTTAGTTGCGCTGTCACCGGTCCAACATGACATCCTAAATCTAGACGGAAATTTAATGGTAAAAACATAAACAAAGGTCGGCATTTGTGGTTGCGCCGGTAGCGCTGGCGGCGGTCGCTGCGGCGGCGGTGGTGGCGGTGGGATCAGAAACGAGGATGCGATGCCGGTGGATAAATGTACCTCGTGGGCGTGGCGGGAGGCGCTGACGAATGGGCGGGCGCGGCGCCGACGAGCGGCGGGGCGGGCGGTGGTGACGACGCGGCGCGGGCGACACGAAGCGTTGTTCGATGATGATCCGATCCCCTTTCACCGCTCCCTCAGCGCGGCGAAGAGAGGCTCCCCCTACTCCTCAGTAGCTCCTTGCTCTCGCCTCAGCAGCTTCTTTCTTAGCAGCTCTCTAGTCTCCGCTCCTTCCTCACAAGCGGGTGCGAGCTCCCTCAGCAAGTGCGGCGACGAGAAGACGACGCAGTGACTTTTTGTTACCGAAGGAGAAATGGCTCTAATTATCGGAGCCTAGTATTATTCCCGGTTTGTAACACCAACCTGGACTAATAGCCAAATATCAGTCCCGGTTTGTAACACCAACCGGGCCTTTTGTGACAGGAGAAATGGCGCCATTATCGGAGCCCAGTGTTAGTCCCAGTTGGTGACACCAACCGGGACTAATACTCCCCAGCAGCCACGTGTCGCGCGAGGCGACCTATTGGTCCCAGTTGGTGGCACCAACCGGGCCTGAATACTGGCCTGCTGCCTCGCTACCATTGAACCGGGGCTGAAGTTAATCTCAGTCCCGGTTTGATGGTAACCTAGACTGATGTGCCGGGAAGGAAGGGCCGTTCCGTAGTAGTGTTTTATGGTTTTTTTTAAAAAAATTATATTATTTCATAATTCAATTTGTATAAGTCAGCATTTTTAATGCTCAAGTATATTTATGGATCCTCACGAAATTTTATTTTTTGAATCCTTAGTTCGAATCTCGGATTTTGAAAACTTTTAATTTTTGAAGAAAATTAATTTTGGATATTCTTTTGCAGGCATGGTTTTGAAGCTTTCAAATCTATGTTTTTTGTGACCCATCATGAGTAAAATTTAAAAGCGAAAAATCGAAATGAAATATGCACTTAATAAGAAAGAGGAAGCTATTTGTAAATTTGGACTCGAAAAAATTTTGAACAACATAAAACCTTTGATGGATAATCTTTGTTCCGGCATGTTTAATTTTTGGAAACTTTCATTTTTTTTGTGACCTAGCAAAAATAAAATGCTTAGTTCGAATGTTGCATTATAAAAACAATTAATTTTTTAAAATTTAAATTGTGTATGTTCCTTTCGAAACATTGTTATGAAACTTTGAAATTTATTTATTTTTTGGTGACGTACATAAATAAAGTTGAAAAATGTAAAAACGAGAAGAAATATGCCCTTAATATGAAAGAGCAAATTATTTGTAAATTTGAACTTTATAAAGTTTGAATAACATATTTTTTTTATGGATATTCTTTTTGTAGCTATGGTTTGATTTTTGAAAACTTTCATTTTTTTATTTTTTGGCGACATGCAATTTTTTTTTTTGAAGAAACAGGAAATGGTAAAAAACACAACACACTGAAAAATAGGCAGCGTGGTGGACTGAGCAAGCATACACGTTGCGACTAAACGCAGGTAAGTGGCTATAGGTACTCGATAAGCGCAGGAGTAGGAAAAGCCCAGAAAAGTTCTGCGGCGGTGGCACGATTCGAAGGCTCTGTGCTAAGACCTACCTCAGCTAGCCGACAGTGCAAGCCACCCGCCTTGTTCTGCAATGTGCGGAACAATTTTTTAATGTTAATTTAGTATGGACGGTCGGATTTTATTTCGCGAGAAGATCGGATAACCGTTGTTTCTGAGGTGACGTGGCCCGCGTAAATGACCAGCGAAGTGGCTTGTTCTAGAGGCGGAAAACGTGGCCTAACGACCAATCGGCTGGTTAGGCCCTTTTTATATAGAATTGATTAGTCGAGTTTACAGTGGCATCATAGTTTTTTTAAAAACAAACAGTGTCATCTTAATTAGTTGATAGATTAGTCGTGAGAAAAATAAAAGGAAGAGAATATAGGATTTAAATTAATTAAGCTCATAGAGTACAACTGCAGGACCACCCAAGCCGATAAACATGATCGATCTCCTGGTCGGCGAAGCAGATCAACTCTCAAAGCTGTTGGCTATCAAAAAAACATATATCTATGTGCGATCAGTGTACTATCTGTATATATACGTAGAAGTTAATAGACAAACACACCCATTATACTGTACACAATCAGTTCAAAAACTTAACCCCCTAATATGGCATTACTACATAAATGCTAAGTTAGTAGAGACAATTATACCAAGAGCGGCGTTTCTCTCTTTTGATGTCCGCCTACCAATAACCTCTCCCATCTCTTCCTTGGTCCCCTCCCTCTGTCTCTCCGCTAGCTCGCTGATGAGGAGAGGAAGGGGACCCATGCTCCTTCACCACCTCTTTTTCTTCCCCTCTTCATCCTTCTCAAATCCACAGGCACAATATCTGAAATCTAGATCCAAATCTAGATTTAGATCAAGGTTTATCTGATTCTCGTGACTCTGGTATCTTTCTCTGGTGCTTATAAAATACTTTGGTCCGTACCGACGGTGGCTTAGATTGTGTAGTCATTGGTTTTGGTCTTAGGTGGTATGTTAACTTGTGACTAAGTAGTCTGAAATGTTAAATAACATGTTGGATGATGACTAGTGGTGTGTATTACTATGTGATATGTTAAAATATGGAAAACCCTGGTTACAATCAACCTGCACATAACACAGGATACCTTTGTTTTGTTAAAATGGCAAAATTTTAGATTTTTTACTTAATGTTATTGCAACTATGCCTTTACACAAATAAAATGGTCCAACCCCACCAAAAAGCTTGTATCACTAATTTATACCTAATGGTATTGTAATATTTAGCCTGTCCGGCATATAAAAACTTGAGGCACTATGTATTTATACTAGTAATGTAAGCGCACCTGTGGTGCGCCGCCCAATTGACCTCAGAGATAAAGAATCAACCTAAATAAATAACAATTAAGCTTTATTTTGATCAGGTTCTAATCATTAGTCCATTCAAGTACATATGCTAATGTTTAAAAGACTTTTCAGCAAAAGGCGAACGGATAGAATGATGTAAGCTATTTTGTGAAACCTATTTATTTTTAATGTCTAATATTTCGACGGACCCTTATCATGCAATCATGGTTATGTTTCCATTTTTAAGCCTCATCTTTTTTTTTATTCTATGGACCATTGATTTTCAACTTTATTTATATTTTTTTGAAGTCTTTTTTGTATACCTCATCCGCATTATTTATTATGTTTTCGGTGTAATATTTAAATCTTTTCATGAAATCATAGAATGAAATTACGATTCAATTCTATAATAATTCGGCTTTCTAGATTTTTTAAGCTAAGTACAAAAGGTAGGACGAAGTGTGTATGGTTTTTTATTTCGTCATTCAAAAGTATTATATGGTTTAGAGTTTAAGGTTTTGGGTTCATATACAAAACCCTTCATTCATTTTTTATTTCATTCTAAACCCTAAATCATTCAAAAGTATTATATGCTTATCGTACTTAGAAAAGTATCTGATGCTCACCAAAAAGGTCAACAAATAAAGCGATGTAATAAAACATTTTTTAATTTATTTTTTGTGACTGTTTAAAAAAAAACTAGCAAATATTTTTATACTCTCACAACAAAATTTCTCACTTATTTTTAATTCATTTTTACTGAGACTTATTTATCTTTAACAGCTAAATCATTTTATGGGCCCATTCATGAAACTACGATTAAGGTTCCATATTTTGAAGGTTTTATTTTAATGTTTAAATTTTTTTATAACCTTTGCCATGAAAGAATGGTTTCATCTTGTGAATGTTTGGTTCTAAAAGAGTTTTTTTAGTTGGCCACACAAAGTTAGAACGAAAGGAAATAATGTATTAAGATTTGGGCTTAAAAGAATTTATGAAAAGATAGAACGAAGTAAAGAACGACTTATTTCTTGATTCATCTCTGAACTAAACCTAGAGATCTTAGAAATAGATACATCTTTTTATGGACCAAATTTTTAGAAATGGATCCCTCTTTTTTTTTAATTTTAGCATGTTAAAAGTACTGTAAAAGGCTGGAAAAAGAGAATCGAATCCAGCACCTGCTGGGTGTCTACGCACGTTTGAACCAACTGAGCAACATGCTATTGCTGTTCTAGCTTGGAGAAGGATGGTAAAAAAAGGTAGAAGATAAATGGGAAAAAGAAAAAAGGTTGAGCCGCTGGAATTCGAACCATCGCCAGCGACGCAAAAGTTACACTACTAGGGAACAAGCTTTCTCAAGCGGTTCAAAAAACCCGAAGTCAGCCTTTAGATGCGGTTTATTAGCCACAAAGCTAGGAGAGCATCTTTAGAAGCGGTTCGAGACACGAACCCTTTCTAAAAGTCAAGGAATAGCAGCGGTTTATGCCCCCAACCGCTTCTAAAGCACTACAAGCGGTTGGGGATACGAACCGCTTGTAATGCTTGGGCTTTAGCAGCGGTTCGTGCCTCGAACCGCTTCTAAAGGCCCATTTTTCAAATAGATAAAAGGAAAGCTCCCCTATCTAAACAGAGATCACGTGCGGGTGGGTTGGCTAGCTGAGTGTGGTGTGAGTCACGTGGAGGGGTGAGGTCCTGGGTTCGAATCCCACCTCCCCTAATATTATTTGGCTTTTTTGACACCTCAACCGCTTGTAATGCTCCGCGAGGCATTAGTCGCTTTTCCCTAGCAGTGTTAGCGCCAAAGACGACCTGAGCATTTATATATACATTATAAATGGATGGTTGGATTCGATTGCCGACCACGATCAAATGGTCGTGGTTATATATTTCGCCGACGTGGCGGTGCGAAAGCAGGCGCGCGCGGAGGCATCGACGTGGACGCACCAGAGACTGGACTGTTAGGTGCATTGTTATATAGAATTGATTTTTGTTTCATCCATGAGTGTATGAGATAATACAATACTTGTAACTTATGTTTATATATTTCGCCGACGTGGCGGTGCGAAAGCAGGCGCGCGCGGAGGCATCGACGTGGACGCACCAGAGGCCGGACTGTTAGGTGCATTGTTATATAGAATTGATTTTTGTTTCATCCATGAGTGTATGAGATAATACAATACTTGTAACTTATGTCGCGCTAGTAAGATAGATTCTCGTCTAGCGGGAGGTCCTAAATTTAGGGGCTCACGGCAGAGCTTGGGCTAGCCATGGCAGACGGCGAATTATGAGAGCGCCTAACATTGGTCGATACCTACCGCATGCATGATCTGCTTTATACTTTTTTATAATGAGTATTTTTTTTAATGTCTAAGAAATATGCGCATTTTCATCAAGGTATGAAGGAGGAATTATTAAGACATTACGGGCGGCCGATCAGAGTGGACTCGATCAATTTGGGCAGACTAGACTAGTATGAATGCCAAACGAACGGTGAGCAAATTGGCATTGGATATTATAGATTATGGAGGGAACGCATGCATGCATGTGATCTCATTTGTAACTTTATCTTTGTCGATCTACATGTATGAGCAATAATGATAACTATGCAGTAAGCATCGAAAGAAAGATCCGACGAATAACGTCTCGTCTGTTGCCGGCGCCGGTGTTGTTTCGTCTAGTGAAAGATACGTGCTGATCGATGATGATGTGTAAAATGTAACATCAACTTCTTCTCTTTTTTTTTGCCAAAAGGACACAAGCAACATCTCCATTTCCTTCCGGAAAAAAAATGAAAGCATACAGTTCATACATCGGGAAGTGAAAACCGCACAACAATCATCGTTAGGCTATTCCCAATGGGTAGTATCATACTCATTAATGAGATACCACATAGGAATTTTTGCTGATGTGGCACAACATTTAATAGGAGGGAGAAGAAAGCTGTATCTTGAGCAAGATACTGCTTTGGCACGATATCTTAGGCCATATCATAAAATCCAATGTCATGGGTTCACTCTCATAGATACAACATTACACAAATTAATTGTTTTAAAAATATGAGTATGGTATCATGCATTGTAGATGGTGTTTCTTTCTAACAGTATCATACTTTTCATCCTATGTGCCATTTTTGGATATTGAAATATGATACTTTGCACTGGGAATAGCCTTAGAGGAGTGACACCGTACCAGTTGGCTCTAACCTGTCAAAAAGCAAGTAGCATGTTCAAAAGATTAGGAAATAGCCACCTTTACAACCATCATCAAAACACTACCGTGCACAGAAAATAGAGGCTAGATAGGAAAAAGCCAAGCAGCAGCACCGCCGTGGGCAAGCTGAAACAAAACTGAAAAGATGATTACACCTCCTTTAGCTTCTTGAAAATCCGCTCAATCCCCATCTCCAGAAGCTCCTTGTCGTTTACTTTAATAAGACCTGCCAATAATACAACAAGGACGGACAATGTAAAGAGCCACCAGAAGGTTACTGGCCCTTCTTTTGTCAAAACAAGACCGATTTCTTAACATCCAGCTAATAGCCCAACAGATGGAAGGTAAACCCATCCCCTCAACTTTTTGTGGTTGGTAATTATTTTTCTCTCCCATTTCCAGCACTGCCTCATATTAAAAGGAGTCCAATTGACCCCAAAACAGGTGGCCAACAAACTTCAGGTTAGAGCATCCCCAGCAGGGCCTTTAAATTTTCCTCTATCGCTACAAAGAATCGCTTACTGATGTCGCTCTGATTGCAAATTCCCTCTCACATGCATCAAATTCCCTCCTGCTGCATTTGAAAAATTTTGAAATAGAGGTGCATTTGGGGGGTGAGATGGGGATGCTCTTATGTCGGCTATATGACAGTGAAAAAACAAATGATCTGAGGTTTCAATGTCATTACAAAATTCGTAGGTTGTAATATCGACTTTAGATAATCCATGTCAATGTATCATGATCAGGGATTTTTTCCCGATGAAATTTCGGATATTTCACCGGCGACCGAAATGAAAACAAAAATTTTGAATTCAAAAGATTTGATCAAATTTGATCCTTATACATAAAAAGAAGGCATAACTTAACTCTAAACAATTAGTCTTGTAGCCTAGTGGGTAGCTCTTCCTTAAACAAGCTTGAGATCCATAGTTCAGATCCTAGGTTCAGCAATTTTTTTGAAAAATTCAAATTTTGTATTTTTATTCCGACGAAATTTCACCAAAATTTCGGATATTTCGCTATGGATCGATTTTTTATTCTACTGAAATTTAAATCCCTGATCTTGATCGTCCGATTCTGCATGCTTTTATTTAGCTGGGAAATCCTTGACACCTAATTTAATTAGTGAGCAAATTGATGAATTGCTCAAATCATTGGTGACTGTTGACACGAAAAGTTAGCTTCTCGCGAACACACGTGCCGAAGCGTCAACTCTGGGGTTGTGTCACAACAAGGAAAACCAAGCGTGCCAGTCAATTTGACCTATAAATTAACAAGGAGAAAATCGTCAGTAAATTAACCCTAATCGGCTTTTGAGGTAGCCAGATCAGGTTTTTTCTATAATCGGCTTTGAAATATCCGATTATAGATTCTATCGGCTCCAGGTCCGATAGAGCAACGAATACAGAATAATAATTAGATTTAAATCCCTTATTTCTTTTTGGTATTTTAGCTATAATATTAGTAATAAACCTTCGCATCAGTGCATCAGATCAAATCGAGAAATAGATTAAAATAGATTGGTCAGGCCAAGACAGTATTCGAATCTAAAGCTAAATGTAAGCCAATAAACCGATTTAAAGATTTAAAGACTAATAGGGTAGATGTAACACCAATTAGCAAACATTAACAGATGCAAATCCCCAAACAAGACATATACAAGATCGACTAAACGAGACAGTTGCATACATCGAATTTAGTGAAACATATGAAATATTTGATAATCAGCATTACAAGATAAATACACATTGCAGATCGATTAAATCGAGACAGTACAATGTGCGAAAACATGTCAAAGATTGGTAAATTCCGAGGCAGTCTAACATGGTTTGTATACATGAGATCAAATTGATACAGCCATGCATACGGGTACAAGGAGATAATCGATTATCCCATCGAGATAGCTCTACCTGCGAGTTGAAACCTTTCGACGATGTCGATCGGGTTCGAGAAGTGGGTTTTTTGTATTAAGTATTTGATATCCTCTTTCTACCGAAACTTAAAGGCCTATTTATAGTGTTACAAAGTCGATACCGATACGCCCTATTCTATTGCGTAGCGCTTCTGATCAAATCGTATCTCTTCCGAACTCATGTGCCCATCGGTATTCTTCAATATGTCCTCCCTTCGCTGATGCAGCCCATTTCCGATTTGGCCCAACATATTCGGTCTCTTTTGAATATCCGATTTTCTGCCAAATTTGGGTGTCAACATATGCCCCTAAGTTTGGCAATGAATATTTTCATTAGCCGAACTTCTCGTGGAAAAATCGGATTTATCGGAACACTTCACAATCTTATCATTCATTACTTCCGACCCATTCCAAGGACACGTGTCAGCCCAGCAGACAATATGGGCCGTAACTGTAACGCCGAAAAGCGCGGTAAAACCCTAGTTTTTTCCACGGCTATAAATAGTCACCCATTCGCCGTCACTTTCACACTCTCCTACTCGCGCACGCCTCTAGCATCGGAATTCTTAGAGGCTTCAGCAAGCAGCGCACAACCAATTCCCCAACTTTCGATCGGCATCATGTCTCAGGTACTGATTCAATGCTCAGATTCCGAAGCTTTGTATTCTTTGGGGCCAGTAGGAAACCAAGATCCATCGGATTTCATATTCCATTCCGTAGGCAGACTCCCCTTATTTGCCGATAAGCTTAGTGTAAACAGTTGGAAATCGGTATTTAGATCCTGGCCCAGCCCGATCAAGGGATATAAGGACTGGCTCATTCGGGTCTACAACCAGAAACAAGAGCAATGGGACCAATTAGGAATAACCGATGCAATTCTTCTCTCCTTATTCCCACCACCAGCAGATGAACCCTTCATGGCGGCATCGGCTTATTTCTGGTGTGATACTGTGAATGCCTTTCTTTTTCCAACCGGACCCATTAGCCCCACACTCTTAGATGTGGCGATGCTAATCGGCCTAAGTCCCGATGGCGAAATGCTATCGGCTTTCGACCTAACGGCCACACTGAAGTTAGTTCCTGAGAAGAATTTTGGCTGGCAACGCTATATCAGCACCCATCAGAAAACCGGCGACGTAGAAAATGAAGAGCATATCGCATTTCTAAACATGTGGCTTGATCGCTTTTTCTTCTGTGGGCAATCCCTAAGCCCTAGTAAAGTTTACCAAGGAGTGGTCGAAGCACTGGCATCGGGCCAAAAATTAGCCATCGGTAAATACCTACTAGGGGCCACCTATCGGATGATGCACGAGATCAGAGAAGGTCTCTGTTCAAAGAAAGCCGATTATTCAGTTGGAAACCTTGGAGGACCTTTTTGGTTTATCGGAATATTCCTGAAGCTCCACATATATAACTCCCTAGGAGACCTGGACTTCAGCTTGGAATTTCCGAATGAGAAAAGTTCCGATAACAGTGAGCGCCCCTGTAGATCGTACGGCGAGATGATTTCAGTGAACTGTAATAGAAAACGTCTGAATCTATACGATCTTTCTCATTCTATGGTTGCATTCTATACCATGTCAGAATCGGAATACGGTCCAGAACAATTCAACCCATATACTGATCTGGATAGATATTCGATCCCATCATTCTTCCGATTGGCTAGCACCCTAAAGGGCGATGCTTTATCCGCTTATGAAGCATTCATCTCTCCAAGCATTTTCTTTGCTATCCTAAGCACCAGAACTCACATCAGAAAACCATCCTATGAATTCTACCATCCCGCTGTGGTTGCTCGGCAGTTCAACCTTGGTCAGGAAATTCCCGATCTATATATATATCGCCTATTGAATGCCAGAGAAGACTTAACCTCTCAATCAGCTTATGGCATTCTGTCTGCCGCTCACTTGGACCTCGAAATGCCATCGGAATTTATTATGTGGTCCCACACTTCATCGGCTTTCAATAATTGGTGGGAGTCTATCGCCAAGGACATTTATGCCACCAAAGGCGGAGCTGCAACCTTGATCGAACGGGTCTCTGGTCAAAAGGAAACTTGCGACCCAATGGCGAAGATTCTTTGGTATGGCGAGTCATCATCGTAATCGAAACAAGCGACAGCGAGCGGTTCAGCTCTCCTGCCTCCGATGATGGAAAAGAGGAGAATTCTTCTGAATCGGGACCTTCTTCATCAGATTCTGATAATGAAAGAACAGAATCCCAAAACTACGCTTCTTCTTCTAACTGCGAGGTCACTAATTTGCATGCGTTCACCAGCTTATATTACTTCTCATTTGCCGATTACTAACCTTGCATTGTCCCTTCTCAGAGCGGAGAACAGCGTCCAAGGTCCAAGCTCATCGGCGACACGGTGGCGCCGCCTACATTCCACAAATAAGTCCGCATCGGCTTTCGCCCAGAGTTCCTCTCAGCCGAAGAAAAGAGGTACGATCGGCATTCATATAAAATTCTGAATTACCGGATTGTTCACTGACCTTCTTCAACAGGAAAACCCACAGGTGAACCTGGCCTGAGGAAAAAAGTGTCCGTCAAGAGGCCAAAACCTCAAAAGGTGCGTACACCTGATACCACCGAATCGGTATGTGACACAGTAAGCACTTGATACCTTTCCAAATCCATACATTCCTACCAGCTTTCACCTTATCGGTATTTCTTTCAGGACACATCTCCTATCCAAAAGAAGGATGATACACCTGCTCCCCTACCGGCTTCACAGACGCCTCCTGCCTTCAATCCGCAAGACGTAATCGGATTTCCCTCTCTTCAATTTATGCAATCTCAAAAATCCGATATTTTGTAACTTAAAATATTTGTGTCCAGTGCATGTTCCAACCTCGCACCCGGTCCGATAATGATGGGTGTCCACGCAGGTCATCACGTATGATGGAAAGAAAGACGATGAGCTCAACTTCGATCCTTCCAGTATGGACTGGCTCGACGATGAGCTGGATTTCCTGTCTTCTCCGATCAGGACATCGTCACCTCTAGCCATTATCATTGATTCGCCAGCCCCGAAGCCATCTAAAAGTCATCGGTTTTCCCCCGATACTTCAGCAAAGCTCAAACAGATGTGGGAGTTACTTAGCAACGAATCGGCTTTATTGGCTAACCCTTCCGCCTTAAGGGATATTGCCGATTCGATCAAGGAGATCCCGGAGAAAGTGGTCTCTGCCATCCAGAAGGTGCTGCCCTTGGAAAATAAGAAAGCCGATTTCGATGCTGCCCTCGATCGGCTCCATCAGAGAGAGACACTCAAGGATGCCGAGGCAGAACTGAAGGGGCTGGTCCAAGATGCCAATGCTCAAAACGACAAGCTCCAAAAGCTGAAACGTGAGGCCGAATCAGCAAAGCTTGCCGCCTCCAAAGCAGTCTCAAAGGTTAAGTCTCTGGAGCTGGAATTGGAAAAGGCAAAAGCCAAAATAACGCTCTCTCTGATTTCGAGGAATCCAAATCGGCGGCCAAGGAGCAATATAGCACAGTGAAGGCTTGCGGCCTGGCGGTACTAGAGGCAAAAAGGAAAATCCCGATTATATCTGGCTCAATCAAAGAAGACACCGCCATCGTCAACCAGGTCCGGGATACAATGACCAGCGATGCTGCCGCAATTTTCGAATTCTGCGAATAGCTGGCCTGCGAGCCAAATTTTAAAATTTTTTGTAATGCATGGATCGGTTTGTACCGATCGGAAAACATGGTTTTACTCTGCCCTTCGGGCCAAAACGATTGAGGCCTTCGTGCTTTTGTAATAACGTTTCTATTCAATCGTTTAAGTATACATGTTTGTCTATAGGCGATTCATTGAGTCGGCTTTGGCTCAATAGCAAAGTATCGAGTCAAATTGTAAACAAGTCGAATACACTATAGGCGATTCTCCCAGAATCGGCTTTCATCAAACAACAACGGGTTAGTTAAAATTGACCTATAGGCGATTCATGCGGAATCGGCTTTTAACAAATATCAACTCAAGCTCCAATCCAAACACTAGGATAGTACTTCTTTAAATATTTGGCATTAAGCGCTTTACCGAAAACTTCCCCTCAAGCGTTTCCAAAATATAAGCATTTCCAGGGATAATCCGATTGACCCTAAACGGTCCCTCCCAATTCGGAGACCATTTCCCGTACTTAGGATCTCTTGAACCAATCGGTAAAAACGTCTTCCATACTAGTTCTCCCACTTCAAAAGTTTTCGGTACCACTTTCTTGTTATAATGTCGAGCCACCCTTTGCTTGTCACGTTCAACATGCTCCAAAGCTTTTAATCGAACTGCCACCATATCATCTAGCTTATCTACCATCAGACTTTTGTAATCATCGGCTTTGACATTATTTTGTTCCTTTACTCTCGTGGAACCGATAATCGCTTCAACTGGTAGAACAACTTCTTGCCCGTAAACTAGCTCAAATGGTGATACTTTCGTAGCCCCATGCTTAGCAATCCGATACGCCCATAGTGCATCCGCCAAAGTATTATGCCAACCCCGCGGTCTTTCGTCGATTTTTCGTTTGATCAGCTTTATGGCACTTTTGTTTGAAGACTCCGCCTGGCCGTTGGCTTGAGCATAATACGGCGATGAGTTGATTGTCGTAACCCCCAGGCTTCGAGCATAATCTTGGAACGCCTCTGACATAAATACCGATCCATGGTCCGTAGTGATCGTCTGAGGAATACCGAATCGGTAAATTATATGCTCCTTGACGAAATCGATGGCTTCAGTAGCAGTTACTTTTTTCAATGGTACAGCTTCGACCCACTTGGTAAAATAGTCTGTCGCCACCAAAATATACCGATGCCCCTTGGACGAGGAAGGAAATATCTCTCCGATCATATCAATCCCCCACCCCCTAAAAGGCCACAGCTTCACAATCGGATGTAAAATGGACGCTGGTGCATGCTGGATATTTCCGAACTTCTGGCAATCTTTGCAACCCTTGTAATATTTAAAACAGTCTTCCACCATAGTCGGCCAAAAATATCCGACACGCTTCAACATCCACCTCATCTTATACGCCGATTGATGCGTTCCACACAGTCCCTCATGAACTTCTCCGATTGCAACCTTAGCATCTTCTTCATCCAGACACTTGAGCAGCAACCCATCAAAACTCCGATAGTATAATTTATTACTTATTAAAACATACCTTTGAGCTCTTCTCTTAAGCTTCCTATCGGTTTTCCCCTAGAGATTTTTCAGATAACCGATAATCTCTGCCTGCCATCCTACCGGAACCGGATTCTCAATCGGAACAATCTCTAATTCCATGATCGGCAATTTATAACCCGATGCTTCCTGAGCTAAATCATTGGCTTCGTAATTTTGTTCTCTCGGAACGTGACAAATTGTAAACACGCTAAAGTACTTAGCCAAATCAGAACCTCTCTCCAGATATTCTCGAAGATATTCACTATGACACTCATATTTCCCGATCATCTGGAAAACCACCAATTGCGAATCTCCAAATACCTCCACGGCAATGGCACCAGCTTGGATCAACCACTCCAACCCCTGAATCAAAGCCTCGTATTCTACTTGATTGTTGGTCAATCCAAAACCCATCGTAACACTGAATCGGTAAGGGACTCCACCAGGAGAGACAATAAAAATACCGATTCCAGATCCCTTCTCACAAACCGATCCATCAAAGAACATTACCCAAGGCAAAAGTATTGACAGATTAACATCTTGATGGTGCGCAATAAAATCGGCTAATACCTGCCCCTTGACGGCTTTAGGAGATTCATAGGTCAGATCAAACTCGATGAGAGTGTATGCCCATTTACCGAGTCTCCCTTTGATGATTGGAGCATTGAGCATGTACTTAACCACATCGGTTTGACACACAACTTTGCATTCAGCCCCCAATAAATAATGCCTCAATTTGGTGCAAGCAAAGTATAAGCAAAGGCAATATTTTTCCACCACTGTGTATCGGGTTTCGGGATCCAGTAACTTCCTGCTCAAGTAAAAGATTGCGCAATCTTTTCCGTCCACTTCCTGGATCAACACAGCCCCTAGGGTTTTCTCCGATACTGATAAATAAAGCTTAAACGGCAAACCATCTTTCGGAGCAACCAGGACAGGCGGGTTTGTCAAGTACCCTTTGATTTCATCAAATTCCTTCAGCTGTTCCGGTCCCTAAACAAATTTATCGGAATTCTTCAGTTTAAGCAACGGCGAAAATGGAATGATCCTCTCCGATAAATTAGAAATAAACCTCCTCAGATAATTAATTTTACCGATAAGCTCTTGCAAACGAACCTTCGAATATGGAGGTTTAGCGTTCAGGATGGCTTTTACTCGATCAGGGTGAACTTTGATCCCTCTCTGATGCACCATAAACCCCAACAACTTGCCGGCTGATACCCCAAAAGCACACTTCTTTGGATTCATTTTCATGCCATACTTCCGAAACCGATCGAGGACGGTCACAATATCAGCCAAGTGTTGTTCATCTTTCTGAGATTTAATCACCACGTCATCGATATAAATTTCAACAAGTTTACCGATTAAATCGTGGCAAATCAAGTTCATCCCCTTTGATAAGTAGCCCCAGCACTGATCAGCCCAAAAGTCATCACGACCCATTCGAACAAACCGATAGAACCGGGACATCTAAACGCAGTTTTGCTCACATCTTCGTCGGCCATAAAGATCTGATTGTAACCAGCATTGCCATCTAGAAAACTAATAATCCGATTGCCCGAAGCAGCGTCAATCAAGCGATCAGCAATCGGCATCGGATATTCATCTTTATACGTCGCTTTATTCAAGTCTCGAAAATCAATGCAGACCCGAATTTTATCGGAATCCTTCTTTCCTACTGGTACAATGTTAGAAATCCAATCAGCATATTTGCATGGCCGAATAAATTTTGCATCCAACAACCTTTGAATTTCAGCCTTTACTTGATCGTATATTTTCCAACTGATCTTCCTCGGTGACTGCTTTACTGGCCGAAATCCAGGCTTCATCTTAATCCTGTGTTCAACTATAGATCGGTCTAAACCAGGCATCTCATGATATTCCCAGGCAAAGCAATCAACCCGATCCTTGAGAATCTGGATAAGTCGATCTTTATCTTCCCGCGGCAACCGTTTACTGATGTAAGTGGGCCTCTCTTTACCATCAGCTCCAATATCGACTTTCTCAAGCTCATCAGCCGATATAAATCCCTGGCCCATCTTATACTCTATTTCTTTCGATTCATGTTCCCATAAAAAACCTTCGTGACCCTGGGTTACCGATTGCGCCTCCAACGTTGTCGGCTTAAAGCCAGCCTTGCTGAAACTTAAGAAATCGCAATCGTCTAAAGGTTTCCCCGATAATGCCTCCAAGTTATCATGTATTTCAGCACAATCGGCTTCTGCTGTCAGAGACTCCCCTCTGACTACTTCTATTTGTTCACCAACCCACTGAATTAAAAGCTGATGTAGCGTTGATGGGATGCAGCAGTTAGCATGTATCCAATCTCTTCCTAACAGCACATTATAATTCCCCTTTCCTTCGATCACAAAGAAAGCTGTCGGAATCGTTTTGCTTCCAACTGTCAGTTCCACGACCAGAACCCCTTTGGCTTCGGTCGGATTTCCATTGAAGTCGCTTAGCACCATATTAGTCTTGACTAAATCTTCTGTGGATTTTCCGATTTTGCGGCACACAGAATATGGCATCAGATTTACCGTGGCACCACTGTCAACCATCATTATGGAAATTGGTTTACCATTCATGTACCCCGTAACAAATAACGGCTTTAGATGCAATCGGGAATTCTCTGATTTCTTAAAGATGGCATCCTCTGCCAAAATCACCAGCTCCGCAGCTGCCTCTTCGTAATCACACATGAACTCCCGAGGCAAAATGCAAACCATATTAGTAGCAACCGACACCTCATCGGAATCCTTTTCAATGATAACAGCCGATCTCAACTTGGGCCTCCACTCCTGTTTGCCCCTAGTTGGCTTTATTGGCTTCACCTCCTCCAGAAGAGTGTCCCTAAATTTTTCGGCTTCTGCCTCTTTAGCCTCAGCGTGCCTCATCCGCTGCAAGCGTCGCTTCTGAGACTTAGTGATCCCACTTGGGCACCATCGGGGTAATGGTATTTTGGGAGGCCGATGCGCACTAGCATTCTTGTTCATTGGAGGATTATCGGCTTTTTCATCAGGAAACACCAGCCGATCCCTTACGGACGTCCTCTTGGGAGGAACGAACGCGTCATTCATTGGGCAATTCTCTAGAGTAGGCAATGACATCCTTTCTTCCCAGCAATATCGGAAAAAAGGACAATCCCAGTGTTCCATCTCCCAATTCTGATCATTTGAATTCTCCCGAATATCTTCTGGGGTATTCGATTTAATAATCTAGCGAGGTTTTTCTTTAGCCATCCGATCATATTTTTCTAGTAACTGATCGAAAGTCTGCTTTGGCCTTGGCTTAGAAACTGGACCATGATTATAACCGTGGCTCACTTCACGCCATTCGCCAGTCCTTCCACCGCGTCGGCCTGCTGATCGGAAATTAAGTTCCAGCCTCTCTTCTACTACGATCCTTTTATCACCAACGAGCACTTTAAAATGATTGGAACTCTCAGGGTCATCGGCTTTCCTCTTAGCGTCAACCATACCAATAAAGCCGATAGGGAACGGCTGTGTGTCTATCTGCGAAGTTTTATCCTGATACTTAAGTTGGCCGTTTTCAATCGCCTTTTGGATGACCTGTTTGAACACATTGCACTCGTTGGTGGCATGTGAGTAAGAATTATGCCACTTACAATACTTCCTTTTCTTTAGCTCTTCAAGCGGAGGAATGACATGTCCCTGTTTAAGCCGAATTTGCTTCTCCTGCAACAGATGATCGAAAATCCGATCACATTTGGAGGTATCAAAAGAATACTTGCCCTTCTCGGGACCTTTCGGCTTTATCCATCCCAGTTCAATTTCCTTTTTACTACTCACCCACTCGGCCACATATGCACCCAAGTCCTCAGTATCGGAATCATATGAGCTTTCAATTTCGTCTGTCTGAACAATATTGACAGCTTTATCCTTTCCCTTGTAATTGTTATTATTATTCCGATACTCTTTCTGGCCTGGGTAAGGGTTATCAGAGAATCGGCTTTCATACAGCGCGATCTTGTGAGCCAGATGTGATATATCAGCGAACTCTTGGTTGCCCACCTTCTTTTGATTGACGGGTAATAAACCCTTGAAAGCTAATTCTGCCAATTCATTATCGGGCAACGAAAGGCTATAGCATCGGTTTCTCACCTCCCTGAACCGACGCAGATAGTCATTTACCGATTCACCAAATTTCTGCTTGATCATCATAATATCGGTAATCCTCGCTTCATTTTCCCCGGAATAGAAATATTCATGAAACTTCTTCTCCAAGTCCGGCCATGATGTGATGTTGTTTGGAGGAAGCGATGTGAACCAGTTGAAAGCCGATCCTGACAACGACAACGGGAACAATCGGCATTTGAGAGTGTCCTTTGATGCGGCCTCTCCGCAGAGCGCAAGAAATCTAGCGATATGTTCGCGCGTAGAAGTGTGATCACTTCCGCTAAACTTGGCATTCGCGAAATCAGGAACACGATACTTGTGCGGGTACTCCGTTTCGTTAAAAGCCGATGGATACGGCATTGTGTAATGCGGGGCAATCTTTGGTGTGTTGAATCCGCACTGCTTCATCATGTTGTAAACTAAATTCCTGGTCATCTCTTCCAGATTCTCATTGAGTCCAGTATTGATCGGCTGATAAACCGGTTCCGGGACCGGAATTATAGCCTGATTACCCGATAGCATTTGAATCGGCGTAGGGTTGATAGTCAATGGTGGATTTGGTTGGGAAGCTCCAGCATGTGATGTTCCTACCTGACCATAGGCTGGATAATGATTCCCAAAATTCATCCCTTGCGGAGAATTCCGATTCACCTGGGGAGCTTGTCTAGCCATGATGTTATGTAGTGCAGCGCTGGTGCTCTCGTGGACAATACGCCCTAGGACCGATGACTAATCCAGCATCGATCGATAGACCGAATTATTAATTTGATCTCTTATTATTTCAGAATAATCTCCGGTCAGAAGTGGATCTCCAATCGAGGTTTTGGTAACCTGGCCGCTACGGGTTTTCCGATAGCCAGTTAACATTCTTTTCTTATTCTCCTCATGGATCTCCGCGAGCCTATCTTCGATTTCCTTTTTCTGATCTGGGCTTAATTCGTCAAACGTCACCGGTTCAGCAGCGTGCTTGAGCGCCTCCACTGCTGCCTCGGCATCAGTGCGCGTCATCACGTCAGATTCGATTGTTGGTGTTCCACCGAGCGTGCCAAAAAGTATGTTGACACGAAAAGTTAGCTTCTCGCGAACACACGTGCCGAAGCGTCAACTCTGGGGTTGTGTCGCAACAAGGAAAACCAAGCGTGCCAGTCAATTTGACCTATAAATTAATAAGGAGAAAATCGTCAGTAAATTAACCCTAATCGGCTTTTGAGGTAGCCAGATCAGGTTTTTTCTATAATCGGCTTTGAAATATCCGATTATAGATTCTATCGGCTCCGGGTCCGATAGAGCAACGAATACAGAATAATAATTAGATTTAAATCCCTTATTTCTTTTTGGTATTTTTGGTATAATATTAGTAATAAACCTTCGCATCAGTGCATCAGATAAAATCGAGAAATAGATTAGAATAGATTGGTCAGGCCAAGACAGTATTCGAATCTAAAGCTAAATGTAAGCCAATAAACCGATTTAAAGATTTAAAGACTAATAGGGTAGATGTAACACCAATCAGCAAACATTAACAGATGCAAATCTCCAAACAAGACATATACAAGATCGACTAAACGAGACAGTTGCATACATCGAATTTAGTGAAACATATGAAATATTTGATAATCAGCATTACAAGATAAATACACATTGCAGATCGATTAAATCGAGACAGTACAATGTGCGAAAACATGTCAAAGATCGGTAAATTCCGAGGCAGTCTAACATGGTTTGTATACATGAGATCAAATTGATATAGCCATGCATACGGGTACAAGGAGAGAATCGATTATCCCATCGAGATAGCTCTACCTGTGAGTTGAAACCTTTCGACGATGTCGATCGGGTTCGAGAAGTGGGTTTTTTGTATTAAGTATTTGATATCCTCTTTCTACCGAAACTTAAAGGCCTATTTATAGTGTTACAAAGTCGATACCGATACGCCCTATTCTATTGCGTAGCGCTTCTGATCAAATCGTATCTCTTCCGAACTCATGTGCCGATCGGTATTCTTCAATATGTCCTCCCTTCGCTGATGCAGCCCATTTCCAATTTGGCCCAACATATTAGGTCTCTTTTGAATATCCGATTTTCTGTCAAATTTGGGTGTCAACAGTGACCAAATTATTAACTTAGCAAATCTGTATTAACTATACTCAGAAGACCCCTATAAATACTGGTCGAGGCAAAGCCTGCTACATCTCATCGATCACAGCATATAAACTGTAGCTAGAACCACTCCACTAATAAACTAGACCAGCTAGCTAGCAGCAGCAAACAGAGCGATCAAGCGAGCAATGGCATCCAAGATGAAGATCAGCTTGGCGGCCATGGTGGTGGTGGCGGCGGCGGCGGAGGCGTGCGGCGGGCACCCGTGCCCGAGCCCGGCGGGGAAGTGCCCGGCCGGTAAGCGCGGTGAAGCTGGGGGTGTGCGCGGACGTGCTGCAGGGGCTGATCGGCGCGACGGCGGGGAAGCCGGCCAGGGAGCCCTGCTGCCCCCTCATCTCCGGCCTGCTCGACCTGGAGGCCGCCGTCTGCGTCTGCCTCGCCATCAACGCCAACGTCCTCGGCGTCAACCTCGACGTCCCCGTCGACCTCTCCCTCCTCCTCAACTTCTGCGGCTGCAAGGTGCCCGACGGATTCCAGTGCGCATGAGCATGACCGCGGTATATAAATCCTTCCTAGATCTGTCCATCATCTGCTGGAAAAATTGGTTGAATAATATACATGTAAATGAAAATTGGAAAAATATGCGGGAATGGGTTGGATTGCGGAAAATATGCACGGCTTCCGCCACCCGGGACGGCTAGAAGCTGCTTCCGCCACCCCAAGTGGCTTCCGCCGTGCCAGGCGGCTAAAACCGCTGGTTTCGGCCAACAGGGGTGGCGGAAGCCACGTCGTGCCGCCATGTGGCATCGGCCGTCCCATGCGCGCGCGCCGGCGCTGTGCCGCCCTCACTCCGAGGCACAACGGATTAATTAATTTCCCGCCCAATTTAGTTAAATAGCTGGGTATAGTTGCTTAAGTTGATAATGCATCATTTTATGTAAATAATAAATAAATAGCTGCACTAATATAGTTAGAAATATTATATTTACATTAATTATTAGCAGAAAAATATAATGTTGGGAAAGAATTAGAGAAACTAGATTAAACGTGATTGATAAAATTTTGTTTTTTAGGAGTAATATACATATTCTTTCCCAACCAATTAGTGCAGTGCCAAACCAATTTGTATTTATTTGTATTAACTAGTGCAATATTAAACGTGATTGATAAAATATTGGGAAATAATATTGTTTTTTAGGACTAATACTGTTACAAACATTATATTTGCACTAATATTGTTACAAACATTATATTTGCATTAATTATTAGCAGAAAAATAATATATTGGGACAAAATTAGAGAAACTACATGAAACGTGATTGATAAAATTTTTGTAAAATTTAAACAAATTGTACATGACTCTAGCGTTCAGTACGTGTTATTCTTTGATTTTGTTCACTCTGCTGAATTAAGTACGAAAACTAAAATTAAGTAAACAATGATAAAATTAGAAACGATGATTAGTTCGTTGTGTCGGGGCAAGTAAATGGTTTATGGTTTTAGAGAACCGAAGATTAAATAATAAAAATTCGGATTACATCATACAAGCAATGGCTATATAAGGAGGAGTGGTCCTGAATGCACCGCACAACATTTGAGCTGCGAGGTGGTAAGCTCCGCTTATGCATTTTTCCACTCTAGTGCTCGTAAACATGTCATTTATTACTTACTCTTTAAACACGATCTGAATACTCGTGGCAGACAGAAATAGACGGGTACGTGATAGACAACGAATGACCGGACACCAGGTGCGTCTTTTTACAGCTCACGCCAGCCCATGAATGATTTGCAGCGAGCCGGAATCGGGGCAATCAGGAACACGGTTCAATGGTGCTCAGTCTGCAGTGGCACGCAGTCCAACACAGCAGCGAGCGGAAATCCGATGTAGTTAGCACGGTTTTCTCCACGTCGTATGGCGGAAACCAGCGGGCACGGCTTAAGCCATTCCAGACGGCGGAAGCATGATTAATTTAACTTGTTAATCTAGAGAACCGGAGATTACATAATAAAAATTTAGATTACGACATACAAGCAATGGCACGCGTGATGCATAAGACAATATACCGTAGTAGTGCATCATATCTAAACCTGCATGCCTTAGGAGATTTAAAAACATAGTTGTCATACACGATAACCATACTACTGGGTGCAGCGGGGGTATTTCCCCTTCACAAACGCGCTAGGTCCTGCATCCCTGGCTCTAGCAGCCTTCTCACGCTTTCTGGCACGGTCTGCCTTACGCTCATTGAACTGGCGCTGTCGGTCAGCCTCGCGCTGTGCCTGAAACTCTTCTCTCGCACGCTTGTTTCTTTCTTCACCGAGGGAGTCTTGCCACCGTTCCTCGGCCCTAGCCCTGCGCTCGGCCGCCTCCCGCTGCATCTGCCGCTCCATTTCGGGAGTCTGCTCCGCATCCAAAAATTGCACAAACTCGCGTAATGGAGGCTAAAAAGTTTGAGGTTAGCATGTGCGTGCATATGTTTGTTAGGGAAGAAATAAGTAAGAAGTAACTTACAGGGTACTTTGCCCTCCTCTCCATCTCGGCAGTTCGGTCGTACGTATAGTTTGCGCACTTCCAATACCTTCTCCTGTAAGTATAGCCCATGGCTTGGGACAGCCTCAAAACGCAAAGACTGCCGCATAGACACATGGGCGGCTGAACATCTTGTGGGACGGATTCGTGGACAGACTCCCTTAGTGGCGATGGGAACTCCATATGACTGTCTTGATCCTGAGAGATTTGCCAAGTGAAGTGCTTAGAATGGTCTTGTTGGTGGTGCTGTTCGTAGTGAGACCGCTTGGGTTTAAATAGGTGATATTGCGCAATGTGGTCGAATTTAATAAGACATACGCAACGCACAGTTCGAGATGATTTAATATGTCACGGCAGCACTTTGCAGTGATAGGTCACTTCAGCGAGGACATTGGACCGCCTGATTCAAGATGATTTAATGTGTCACTGCGGACCTTTGCGGTGATAGATCACTTGACAGGCTACCGGACCACACGATTCGCATGATGTGATGTGTCACCGCAGAACTTTTCAGTGATAGATCACTTCAACATTGTAGTCAGAGATTAGCAGTGATCGGTCACGTCATGCACATAGTACGACACTTTACCAGCGATGAGTCCCGTCGCGCAGACTGTATGACACTTTGGCAGTGGGGGTTGAAGTCGCACAGATGATAGGGCACTTTGGCAGACGTGTTGCTGGCAAAATATCACATGGTACAAACAAAGAGTCCGATGCTCTGCATGTCTACATTACCAGTACGAAAAACACACCAGACAATAGCATGATATGCATAAACAGTTGCATGCAAGATTTAGTGGAATATAAAAGTACGTAACATGTGGGTGTCAGCGGTTTACACACGACGCCCTCGACATGCAGGGCACAAGCGTTCCATGCGGACTTGTATCTCTAGTGTACGGCTTGTCATTTTGAGACGTTGTTCGAGATCTGCGATCCTTGCGTGGAGAACCGTGATGTATGCATCTGCTGCCATTGGAAAAGGATCATCCATCCATGATGTCGTACTACAATGTTTATCTGTTTTGCAAAGGATATAAGGTTAGGTTACCTACGAAAATCAATTCGTTACATATGAATGTAAGTACACTCACTGCGTATAGAGGACATCGGTAGAATCTTCGTCCGGTCCAACCAGATACTGGCCTATCGAATGTCTGCACCATTGCATCAATTCCACATGCACACTTGGGCGATCCGATGGATGTGAGGGCAGACCGCAAGATGGTTGATCGCATCGCGGTAGTCTGTTTCATTTTGATCGGAAGGTCCTCGGAAGGGTAATGGGCACGGCCTCCGGACCGGACGATTCCCACCAACTTGGCCTAATCCATGCATTGCTGGAACGTTGTTCGGCCATCGTACTACGATGGTAAATGCAATTAGTGTCCGTAATTCTTCTAATGGTAAATGCTTGTATGGTGAAATTTTTTACAAGTGGTTGCTCCGTTTCAAAAAAATAAATTTGAGGTAGGTCACACACAAAATTACCCTGCGTTTTTTGTGACTTCGATCGGAATACAAGTACGCACGAATTTAAGGCAAGTGATGTGAAAAATGACATTTACTTGAATTTAAGGCATGGGGTCGTTCAGAAGGCAGTGTTTGAAAACGAGATATCTGTTTCGGGTGTTTGTGCGATGCGAGTGTTCAATGGTCATATAATGCAATGTCTTTAATTGTCATAGCCGAATTTCATTTTCATTTAAGATAGGTCAGCAAAAACAGCATAACAATTGACGCTGCATAAATTCAACAAAAAAATATGGTGAGGGTGTATAAATATATTTCACCATTTACAAATATTGGCTTCTATACAATTAGGTCAGAAAGAATACAAAACTTTGAAAAACCGAAGAAAACAAAATGTTGACAGACGCAGCTTGTAACTTTTTATTGCGGCCCCCCTTCTTCTTGTGAAGTCTTCGGGTGTCCAATGAAAAGGAGGTCGTGTTTCACGCATCCCCGCAGTTTGTGACGGTCCAAACCGTGTCGGCAGATGCGGCATGGGCTGGTCTGCCACCTGAGGAGTGGTGCCAAATTGATAGGATTGCCCACTATATACATGCCAATCAGCAAATGTATCCTCACGCGGTGGTGGAGCCGGTGTCTGCATGTGCCAACTCGACCCGCCTGGCTGATCTGGTTGCGGGACAGGTGGGTGGGGTGTAGCAATCGTATTCAACAAATTAGTGAATCCTACGCCAGACCCAAACATTTGTTGCCACGCGTTGTTCTCATTTTCCCAATCAGCTATGGTTTGCGTGCGTGCATCGCCCCTATACCCAAAAGATTGCTGCGTGCTGTGCATGTCTTCTTCCCTCCCGACCGATTGAGTTGGTTGACGATTCATATCCAGCCCATGGGGTGACCCGTACACCGGTGGGGATGCAAACGGTGTAAAAGCGGAATGTTGGTGGGTACCTATATTATGGGCCGATGTCGAAGCTCGTGCCGGATCGAGAGGGGACCGAAACGGAACATGTCCAGGCTGCCTCTCCATGGACATTGTCCTTATTGGTGGGGCGGAACGTTCTGAGAGAGGCTCGTGCGCATCGACATTCTCGGACCTGTCTCTGTCCCTTCTATTTATATTGGTTCGGCGACCTCCGACTGCCCGTAATGCGGATCGCATACGGTCGCCCGTCCTTCGGATTAAACTACGAAGGGGATTCGCACTGCGCGATCCCCCCGCCTGCTCCGTTTGGGTCATCAGAAAGTCCGCCTCGTCTTGCACGTACACGCTTTCCTATGTCTGTATTGAAACATATAACAACCGTTAGGTACGTAATATATGAACTTCGAACATATGATAAGACATTTAAGCAGTCACACGTACCAGGCGGTGAACTCGTTCAGCTACAGTAGCTGCGTACGGTTGTTGCTGCTGCTGCGCTGGTCGATTTAAAAGATGGCATCTTGTCCTCGCCATGTACCAATCATAATAGGCATTGTAGTCATATGGATTGTAAGGTCCAACAGGCACGACGACATCCACAGTGGCTGCCTCCATCCAGCGAGCGATGTGTGACTCGTTTTACACCGTCCAATTAGAGTTGTGTCCCTGGCCGGTCCTCCTGACACAACAAGTAGTCATCTTGGTTAGTACGAACAAAAATAAAATGTGACGAGTGTAAATAAACGTGGTTGATAGAAAGCATACCCATGCGAGCGACCGGCGTCTCGCGGTGGAGGAACAGGGACTAGTTGACGGTATCCAAATTGGCGCAAAACACGCTCCGGTGAGTACACCTCGACAGCGTTCATGCATAACAGATGACATTTCGTCAACCAGTACGCTTCACTGTTTAAGCAAGCTGCCGAGATGCGTCCTCCTTGTGCTATTTCATGCATAACATATGGAGAGAACGGGTCCCAACAGACATCATTTTCAGCGATAAAATTCAGGTTAGCAACAACCCGTATGTAGGACCCGTGATCAACCTCTTGCGCCCAACGAAGCGTGGCATGCATATATTTATATCCAAGTGTGGGGCGCTCCAACTCGTGCATATCAATGGGAACGTCCACTGGGTAGTACGCGTGCTTAACACGCAGTCAAAGCATGGGCAGGTAGAACCATGACCACAACTGTAGCAACATGGGACAACCCGCCATGATCGAACTATCCGCTGTCCTCCGACATGCCTCGCACAAAGTCGCGGTATGTGTCGGCAAAATAAGCGAGCCCAATTTGAAGGCATCTGGTGGTTCCGTGAAGAGCATCGGGGCGGTGGCGAGCAACCCACACAAGATGCGTACCAACGGAATCTCCATTTGTGTGCGTGAACATGACACTTCCAAGCAATAGAAGTAGGTATACTTCGTAGTGCCTGTTCACGGTCTCAATGTCGGCCTCTTCTGGGCAATCCCCATACTCGGCCAATGCTTTCAGCCACGAGAATGACACCCCCTGATCATTTTTTGCACCGTATTCCGCGCCGAACATGTAGTTTTGTTTCCTTGTTGTAAGTGTATAAATAGAAATGGTTAATTCTGCAATACATTCGAATAATAGATTGTTTCGTACCTGTTCTCTACGTAGTGTTGCCATTCAACCCGTTCTGGCTTCACGACAACAAATGGGCGACCCTCTATGGGAAGACCAGTAATCATTGCGACATCTCGCAACGTGATCGTCATCTCCCCACACGGAAAGTGAAAAGTATGTGTCTCAGGACGCCATCTGTCCGTAAGTGCAGTTAAAAGTTCAGATCGCGAGATCACGGAGAGGCGTCCTCCTCCACACGCAAGTTTGCCCCATCCATGAGCAATGCAAAGGGGAGCAATCCACAGTGCGCCAGAGGTACACGGAATCTCCCATCTAGCCTTTTAAGCAGCCTGGATCCCCTCAGACGAAAGGGTCGTAGCTACGAAAATAGCAAATTACCGTAAAAATCATATATGCATTCATTCCAAGCAATAGAATGTAATGTCACCTGTACACCGGCAATCATTTTTCTTGCCCTATGCTTACTGTCGATGGCCTCTTTGAACAACTCCGGAAGTTCCATCTTATAACCTGTGTGAAATTAACGGAATACAAATACAGCTTGTAACCACATTGAACTTAACAGAACAGCAATATATTAATGGTGACCATATTAGAATACATTGGTAAAAGGGTGTACAGATACACAACTTTCAGTGATAAAATACATGAGCTAGTGCCCTTCTAGTTTGGGCATCTGCGACTGTCATGTCCAGCCTGCCTGCATCTAGCACAAAGTCGTAAACCACCCCCGGATTGTGATTCATCCATGTCACCCACTAATCGTGCAGAGGGTGGTCTTCCCGGTGTGTCTCGTTTGGTAGCTGGAAACGGTAGCCATGTACAGGGTGCCTCCATTTTTCTATAACTTCGATCACCGAAGTTACGAAATTTCGGTCTCCATGTGTTGCGGATTGCTTGCATTGTATAGTACGGGGACACGAATTGAAAGCCATTGTTGCCACCAAGCTGACGGCAGGCAGCTAGCACGTGGGAGCATGGGATATTGTGGTTTGTTACACGAGCAAACTGCTTTGTAACTTCCAATGTAGCAAGTTTGCACGTTGTCACCCGCGATAAACCCCGACGCGTGCTTCCTTCGACAGCTTACTTTGAATTTGTTGGTGGCCCTATCATAAAGTTGGGTTACAAGGAATTGCGCCTTCAAGCGTCTTTGCTCGATGAGCGCTTCGACGCGTGGAGCAAACATGCACGCCGATTGCTCTGCTGCATAGCCACGGTCTCAAAAGTACTCCATGGTCCGATAAAAAGTAAGCTCTATGATTGAGCATATCGGGAGAGCACGAACTCCTCGAAGCACGTTATTGTACGACTCGGTGATATTAGTCGTCATTACCTTATACCTAGAAAATGACACACATGTTTTATTAGTATAACATTCGTACATACAGGGGTGTGATCAAGTCGCACTACTTACCGAGCGCCGTCAGTGTCATGAGCTAGCGCCCACTTCTCCGCCGGTTTACCCGTGATCCACTACGCGAACGTTGTGTTGCGACGCACAGCAGCTCCTTCGCCTCCAACCATCTGCATGGCTTCCTGCTCCTGATCGGCGACAAGCCTTTGTGTGCGTTGGTTCAGGTCCCTATAAATTGCTTGGAACTTACGCAATTGATTCTGCAAGCATATTGTCTTAAACTTCTTGACCATCGTGCGGCTCCGGAATGCAGTGTATAAATTTGCACCAAGGTGTCGCATGCACCACCTCGATTGAACATTAGGCCAAGCACAAGCTGCGTCATGACCTCCCTTCAGAACATCCAGTGCATGCAATATACCCAACCCACGGTCCGATACAACACAAACACCGGTTCTATCCCTGACCACCGCAGTCTTCACGAACCGCAGGAACCAAAGCTAGCTGTCATTGTTCTCACTCTCGACAATGGCGAAGGCAACTGGTAATATCTGATTGTTTCCATCGGCAGCTAACACGGTCAAAAGCGTCCTGCGGTACCTCCCTTTTAGGAATGTACCGTCCACGCAAATCACTGGCCGACAGTGTCTAAATGCTTCTATGCATGGACCAAATGCCCAACAAAGTCTCAACAGGTACATGTGACCTTCAAAATAGGAACCATCTCGCCACCGTACGGGGCACCGGTCAATTCCCATTCGATTGCAGGGTTGGATAATGCTATCTGCCGCAACAAGCGGGGCCGCAGATTATCTGAGTCTTTGAATCCCCAAATATCATCGTTAGCGCCTTTTGTTTTGCCCGCCAAGCAAGGTGGTATGGGATTACCATCCCTGTTCGGCTCTGCATTTCCGCTATTATGGTGTTTGGTGCTAATTTAATGTCTGACTCGACTATGGATAGGAGTGTTTGGGCTATATACCTGGCATCCATGACCTTACTCATGTTTAGGACACCCTCCGCGTTGCAACTGTGCGGTTCGTACCGTCAGATAATGAAGAATTCATCATTCTTCGGTTTATGAGCGATTACAGTGCGAGCACTCTCCTCTTTTTACACCCAACCACATAGGCGTCGGCCTGCATACGGTAGCACTTTGTGCTCACGACGTGTGGTGATGGCGAAATTGGAAATGAAGTGTTGCGCCTCGTGCTTACTTCCAAAACTTTGTCCTACTTGTATATCGCTATGCTCATATCCCCAGCTAGATATCTAGGAGAAATCAGGCATAACGCAGTCACGCTTGTATTTCATGAAAGTATCATTGCGATCCTGCATCATCCTCACCATCATCCTCACCTTCTCCCGTCACGTCGGCCTCATCATCTTCCATGACCGCCACATCAATCTCCTCCAGTACGACAACCGTGTCATGTCCTCCAACCATCTCCTCTACTTCCGCGATTCCACTTCGCGATGAGTCCCCTATCTCTACCGTGTTACTGCGAACACTCGTAGCAGGGTCTACAGCCATTGATGATTCACTTGTGCCTCCGTCCTCTCGTGGTACCACTTCAGCGTACACACCAATCTCGAACGCTTCCTCAATCGACTTTACAATATACAAGTCCCACGAACCTCGGTTCCGAAGCTCCCACATGTTGCATACTACATGCGAAGTGTTCGGGACGTAACGGGGCCGAACCGCCTGTAGGCGCACTTTGAAGTTACGCCGATCTATGGCAAGTGTTCTGGCAACCACCCCTATTAAGTCTTTAGGTCCTATAGGAAGATCAATTGCGGCTTGTGTGTGCATGCAGCTATGCATGCTAACAAAAGCACCCTGCCTTGTGTTGGAGCATCCCCATAGAAAATATGCAAGGTTGTTGTCATAAAGATCTGTCCATGTGTCATTAAAAAATTTTATCACTCATTTATATATATGTAAGCTCGCATTCAGTACTATAAATTTTAATATTTTCACACAAACAGACACATGCAGACGCATTCGACAATATTGTTATTTTTATTCCGCCGGTCTAGAATTGTTCAGCAGACTTTCTATAATTTTTAGGAGTTTTCATTCAATATATCATTTTTTTCGTAATCATACGCTAAAAAATCGCCTAAATAACTAAAATAACATTTATTTCTTAAATGTCATAAGTACCTTTTTTACCACTACCTATAATGAACTAAATAATTAAATAAAAAAAATTTAATGATACCAAATTAATTGACTAACTTTTTAATTACGTACGCATTAAACATAACAAATATTTATGTTAGTGTCTAAAACTGTAAACAATGTCTTTCCACAATTACTGTCTTACATGGTAATGCATGCAACATAATAAACTAATTAACTAACGAACAATGTTTAGTTAGTGTAATAAATTACATGTTAACGAAAAATTTAATCAATTACTTCGGCTATAAAAGGAAGGCTTGTTCTCACTAACCTTGTCCACGCACAGTGCTTTTAAGGTTTTTGCTCTTTATTTCATGTGTTTAAACGTGTAGGTTTTATATACATTAATAAGTATTAACATAAAAATATGGTCAAATTGTTATATTTATTTCAAATTCAACTAACTTTAAATGTTACATTCACAGTCTGCGTTAAAGTTTTCTTAGCACCGTAAATATTTTATTTATTTTAAATTTAACGTACTTTAAATGTTACATGCACGGTCTACGTTAATGTTTTCTTACCACCGCTATAAATTTGTCAGTATTATAGTCATAACATGTACGACATAATGCTAAATTTCATTGCTTACAAAATCTACATTAATGTATAATTGATTCTACTGTATGATACAAGTCCACGAACGCGAGTATATTGAAATGCATACCTAGTAATAATATGTCGAATAAATAGTTGGCTCACGAGATACCAACACCTGCGCATTCAAACACATAAAATAATGAATGAAAGTTTTCAAACTATGTCTTCATGCAGACACCTTCGACAATAATTGTTATTTTTATTCCGTCGGTCCAGAATTGTTCTGCACACTTTCTATAATTTTTAGGATTTTTCATTGAATATATATTTTTTATAATCATAGGCTAAAAAATCGCCTCAAAAACAAAAAAATGTTTATTTGCCAAATTTCATAAGTACAAATTAAATGACTAACTTTTGTAATTACGTACGCATTAAATACAACAAATATTTATGGTCACCATTTCATATCACATGTGGATCTACACGATCAAACGCATGAAATAGAGAGCAAAAACATATCACTTTTTAGGACTTTTGAACGCATTAATTGTTCTGTAGACTTTCTATTATTTTTTGGATGAATTGAATATATCATTTTTTTATGTATACCCTAAACAATGCCTACAAGACATACATAATGTTTATTTCTTAAATTTCATAAGTACCATTATTAACTAACTAACTTTAATGACCTAAATAATTAAACAACAATTTAATATTGATAACAAATTAATTCACTAACTATTTTCATTACGTACGCATAGACAGTAACAAATATTGATATCACAATAACTAATACTCGTGAGGTAGCAACGCCGTGCATGAAAAATAAAGCTTTCTCTCTGGATAATATACTTTCAGTTGGTACGAGTTAATATCACATGCATATTTGATCTTAATAGTTTTTTACCTATATAACAAACTATAAACATATAAATGTTGTAAAATAATTATATTTTATTCTAATTCAACTAACTTGAAATGTTACATCTACAGTCTGCGTTAACGTTTTCTTAGCACCGCAAATATTGTATTTATTTTAAATTTAACTTACTACAAATGGTACATGCACGGTCTGCGTTATTGTTTTCTCACCACCGTTAGAAATTAGTTAGTAGTATACATTAATCTATATTTGATTCTACAGTAATATACAAGTCCGCGAACGAGAGTTTATTAAAATGCATACCTACTAATAATATGTCGAATGAACAGTCTGCTCACGAGGTACCAACACCTGCGCATTCAAGCACATGAAATAATGAATGAAAGTTTTCAAACTATGTCTTCATCTATATTCAAACTGGTACAAAGTAAAAAAGATCACCTTGATGAAGACAGTGAGAAAACACTACCAGCACAAACGTATGTCAGTACTGCGCAGCAAGCTGAGCACCGAGCAACACGCTTAGCACGGACCAGCAGAAAGCTGAGCAACGAGCAGCAAGCTGAGCACCAGGCAGCAGAAATGGTTTGCGGAGAACTTCGTAGTGGGCAGCGCAAGGTACGCACAAAACCGAGGACACCCCTCCTTATATAGCCGTGCGTGTGTCATTAAATCGTCCTAAGCATGTCATTTATTAATAGCTAATTACGTTTTAAATTAATTAAACGCAGGTTTAACAGATAATCTGGGGACATGAAATGACGTCGCACCAGTGATCTTTGTTTTCAGCGTCGCTTCCGACGCCGGCAAATAATTCGGCACGCAATTCAATAAAGCGGCACGCAATTCAAGCGCAACCGACGCAGGAATCGCGGCGCGCGAGGAAGGAGCCGGGGCGGGCGGACGACGCAGAGCCAGCGCGAAGCGACTTCCGCGCCGCTGTGGCGGAAGCCGTTTCAGGCGCGAAGTGGCGGAAGCCAGCTTCCGCGCCCGTGGCGAAACGGCGATTTGACGCGCTGGGTGGCGGAGAGCAGCTCATTTCTGTAATACCCATCGTATACCGTATAGTTTTCCAATTTTCATTTACATGTATATTATTCAACCAATTTTTCCATCATCTGCTACCTGCATGCTGTGCCATATTCGATCGATCGGTGCTACTGTAACCTACCTACCTCGTCCAAGCGGCGTATCAGTGGTGTTCAGGGTCCTATGCGACGTCTATAAGTGTGGTCCATGGGGAATAAATTATGAAAGAACAAGCATGCACGCATGCATGGACGTACGGTGCCTCGTGCTGCACCATATATATAATGTCATCGAGCAGCCATGTTGTGGTATAGCCGTGCATTTGTGCAGTCACCTGCCACGTACATGTATGCACACGTCGGGTAGAAAAATTCCACTATCGCAAAATATTTTTTTTCAATAAATGGAATGTGGAAAAACAGTAGAAATTTAGCGGATTTTTTTTGCGCCTGCACGATTTCGCAAATTATACGAGCAAAAAATCTCTCGACGTGAAAAATTGAAAACAAAATAAAATTTATAATAAGTAGAAAATAAAATAAATCTATAATAATGTCATGACCCCCTGCGTCACCACAGGGAATCTGGCACCATGATCTGATACTAGGCCCAGACTAGTATCTCATGATGGACAATTAAACGGCTATCATCGCTGGCATTCCATTATTAGTTAAAATAACGGAGTATTACAAGGTAACATCATATGCTATTACAATAAGACAGATATTACCAAATATTAAGAACGAATAAATAGAACATCGAAAGCGAATGACCTTGAAATCGATATCCAAGCAATTGACCCGGACACCCACAGCTAGTCCTACACACCTAAGTTCGGACCCTCCTGGTCCTGATCAGACTTGCAACCTGAATAATAAAATTTATCCGCGATAGATATAATGAGTACGCGGCTACCCAGCAAGCAATCCTTAACATATGTATGCAATGGCAAGGATCGGGGAAATGGTTATTTTACACAAAAACCTACTCACTAACCAAATTTTAGTAGTCAAGTTTTAATTGTTGAATGCATGAATTGATCTGATCATCTCAACAACAAGGTAAGGTGTATCATCACACCAGACCCAATACCAAAGGAAGGTGCATCATCACACCAGACCAATCCCAGCCTACTCTAGTCAAGTTCAATTATTAAAAAGGTGAATCTACATGTGCAAACCTTTCCAGACTCGTCCATAACCGTGGACACGGCTATCATGATAGTTTTAACTCTGCAGAGTATGTACAAGTTTCCCCACAGGCCCCGTCTCATCCACTAGGAGAAACGGTACAAGACTGTTCCAGCCTATTAATTACACCCACCACTTCACCAGCCCTCTCTTTAGGTTTCCCCGGCCCGCCCGGTACACGCCGCAGAGTGGGCCCTTTAACTTATCGGTACCGGCACGAGGCGTTCCCCATTTAAGCCATTCGGTCTCAGAGACGAACCCGCCCCTCAGGTAAGGTCCGGTTCCTTACCCTAGGGCGAAAGTATCGAACCGTAACCGGTTAAGTCGCTAGCCAGGGGTTAGTGGGTTTCGTAGGGTACTAAGCCAGGGCCGAAGGCACAAGTGGCTGTACGGTAAGGTTCGGTCCAGCAATACACAAGCTTGAGTCCTTATTAGAGGAGACCCGCGAATCTCCACCACATTCCCAGAACCATCACTGTCGGGTCTCCCCTAAACAATCTACACTAGTTTTAGTTGTTTAGGGTTTAATCAAAACACCATCACGAAGCATACGCCTCAGAAGGGCACATTTTATAGTGAATCCCAATGCAGTCCTATACATCTAGTCAAAGGATAGGCCAAGGAACAGTAAAGGGTTTATCAAATGAGGTCTAGTCATGCTAGTAAAGGACTAACATGAATAAGGCACACACGCTATTCTAATATGCATGCAAAGGTGAAATACGAAAAGTAGACGATATGCTCCCTCCGTCCAAAACTGTTGCCCTAAATCATAGCCAAGAGAGCACATACTTTTGGACGGACGGGGTTAGTAAACATAGGACAGGAATATGCAAACAACTAGTGCTTGCCTGGCAGTGATCGGCCTTGCAAGGAATCGTCGACATTCTCGGGGCACCATCTTCAATGGTGACGTCTCGGCTAGAATCCGAGTCTTGACGACCCTCCGCAAATCCATTAGGGTTCACTCCTCCGGTGCCACCGAGACGACGTCCTGACCTGAGCCTTGGTCTTGATCATCTTCTGGGAATTTTAGCGACCCTCGCGAACCCGGTAAAAGTACCGATACGATCCACACGCAAAACAAGACATGAATAAATAAACAGTAACACATATATAATTCATAAAATCATGAAATAAATCTATTAGGTAAAATAGATCAGACTAAGACTAACAAAAATGGTTTGAGCAGATTTGGACTTACGGTTTGGAAGAAATAAAAGGATGGAGTCACTGTTCATGAAGAGTTGTGTTGAATTGGGGTGTTTACCCATCCGAGAGGTCAAAAGGGGGAAAATCCCCCTGTTCTTCATCTCCCCTCACACTGCCATGCATTGGAGAGAGAGGTGGGAAGAGAGAGAGAGAAATCCACAAAGGGGAGAGAGGGAGATGGCGGCGGCCATGGGGGAGAAAGGGATGGCGGCTCCGGCGAGGTCCCTCCCGGCGACAGGGCAGGGCGGCGGCATCTGGGCGGTGCTCTAGTGGGGGACATGGCGGCGGCTTGTGGCGGTGCGGCGGCAGCACGGGGCTGAGCCCGGGACCAGGGCGGCAGCGGCAGTGTGGCAAGGGGCAGGGGCGGCTCTGGGCGCAGGGCAGGGGCGGCGCAGCGGCGGCTCGGCTCCGGCGCTCCACGACAGCGACGACAAGGCTTGGGCGGCGGCGTCTGGGCAAGGCGGCGTGGGCCTGGCCAGGGCGCGGCCTGGGGCAGGACGGCGGTGGTCCATGGGGCAGGGCGGCGCGCTCAGCATGGAGGGAGGTGGCGGCGTGCTCCATCGGCGACGGCGCCTTGGCAGGGGCGGCGGCTCGGCCTGGGAAACGGCAGCGACAGTGCAAGGGCGCGGGCTCGGCAGGGAAGACGGCTAGGCCGGGCCCTATGCGGCTAGGGTTTTCTTGCTGGATATTTATGGGGCGGAGGTGACGAGGTGAACATAGAATTGGGCTTGGGCCCAAATTGGTTGGATGAGATCTGGGTCGAATCGGAGTAGAGTTTGTCTTGGACATGGCTTGGTCTCGAGTCGACATCGGTCGAACCAGAGTTAGAGGCTCGCTAAGATGGGAAAGGGTTCGGAGAAAGGGGGAAAAGGGGGTGCTGTCCAGATAGGAAAGGCGGCGGCCAGAGGGTGAAGAGATAGGGTTTCGAACGGCGTCGGGCGAGAGGGACAGTGTTCATCCGGCAAGGCTTACGACGGATGTCAATCGGTGTTAGGGTTTTGGTCGGGAGATATTTCAAAGGAGGTCAGGTCGGGTTAAAGTTTCGGTCGTTAAGGGAATGGATGGATGGCTGGCTCAACCAAGGGATTTCAGGGTTTTGGCCGAAAGTCGAGTTAGGGTTTCGATCGAGAAAGAGTTAAGGTTTTGATCGACCGAGAGAGAGAGAGAGGCAACGGTTGGCTCGAACAGGAGATTAGGGTTCTGGTCGAGAACAGATGGAGAGAAAAGAGAAAATAGGAAAGAGCTTTTTGTATGTAAATTTGTAATTTTGTAAATTGTAAATTATAATGAAAAACATTAGTAAAACAAATTCTTATATATAAATAATCGTATGAAAATTTTGGATTTTTCATATAGAAGAACAATAGAAATTCTTTTAACTTGGTTTTTATTTTGTAAAGAAAGCTTGGGACATTCTAATATTTATTAGGATGTCACAAATAAACGGAAAACAAAATAAATCTATAATAGATCAGACGTCGGGCAAAAAATTCCACTATCGCAAAACATTTTTTTCAATAAATGAAAATATGAAAAAATAGTAGAAATTTAGTGGAATTTTCACTGTAATCCAGATGCACTCAAGATCCAACGGCCGACAGCGCTCGAATGCAAGATCCAACGGTTTTATATATGAACCGCATCTGACAATCAGATTATTTGTCTTGGTTTCCCTGAACAACCAGCATAGATGTATTTGTGCCGTATTGTTGATTGAAGATTTTGTTATGAGGTGATTTTCCAAATAATTAGAATATTTTTGTGATGAACTTTAGAATTTTGGAGAATTTTTGAAGTGGAATTGGTAATCTCTGGATGAATATATATCAGGATGATTTATGATTTATTGGACTAACCATGAACTGATGTTTTTGTGAGAGTTTAGGATATATATATATCTTTTGATTTTGCAGGAGAAATAAAAAAGAAATAAATACAATTGGAGAAAAGAAATAAAAAAGGAGGTACTGTCTGGAGCTGATGTGTATGCATGCACGATGGGCATGCACGTCACTACAGGAAACGCGCGAAATCTCGACGGCCAGAAAAATTCTCGACGGCCTGATATAGGCCGTCGACACAGCGACCTTAATATCGACGGCCAAGGAAATGCCGTCGACACATCAACCTAATATCAACGGCCATAGAAAAGCCGTCGAGATAAGGTCCCTTAGGCCCGCCAAGCACGCGTTTTCCGGCTTTTGGCGGGGGAAGACTCTATCTCGACGGCTCACAATCACCGTCAGTGAATAGATTATGGGCCGGCCCATCATAATGAATCAATCTCGACGGCTAGAATGTGGCCGTCGAGAAATAGTTAATGCTCAACTGGTGGGCTGGCCCATTGAATTTTTCATTTTGTAAATATTTTCATAATTTCAGATTTGCTTATTTAGCAATTTAAATAAAAAGAACTTAAATAAAAATAAAATTTGAGGCAGTCCCAAATTTTGGGAAAATATATAATGGTGCAAGGTGTTATTTTTTTGCATACTAATTCTTGAAATAATTTGTATTTATAATTTAGGTTAGGTATAATATATGTATATATATTTAAAACTAACAAATTGTATTGTAATGTTTTTAAAATGCAATATTTTATTACATTTCAATTGAAATGATCTATATACAATGGTTTTTCGACACAATGGTGCATTATTTGAAAATTTTGATATCCCCATGACCCATAAATCATAAAACTCTATAGAACGCTCACTTATACTCGCCGATATAACCACTTACATAGGCAACTCCGTTTGCAAATTTAATTTGAGCATACGAATTTTCTTCATAGTATATTATCATGTCATAAACATTATTAGCCATTTAGAAGCACCAAAGATTTTTTAAATTTTTTATAAAAAATTAAGTAAGCTATGTTGACCATCGAAGGGGGACGCTGCACTAGCCGTCGAGATAGAGCACATTCTCGACGGCATAATAAAAGGCCGTCGAGACAGAGCATTATTGACGACGGTAGTCAACGTAAGCCGTCGCAATAGAGTTATCTCGACGGCTATACTTCACAAGCCGTCGATATATGGACAATCCAAGAGCCGACCGACACATATCTTTCTCGACGGCTTCTGGCCGTCGATATAAAAGGAAATAAACGGGCCACGTCACCCTTTAAATAATATCGACGGCTACTGGCCATCGATATAGATCGTGGCCTGTGAAAATGTGACACGTGGCTGAGCAGACGCTGACAGACGGAGTTATGTCGACGGCCGTTAGCCGTCGAGAAAACAGCGACCCAACGGTCTCGCGTTGCGGCCTGTAATCTCGACGGCCCGAAGCCGTCGAGATAGTTATGGTCGCCACGTGTCATGTTTTGGTTGGTTAATTGTCTGGTAGGGATCTTTCACGACGGCCAAAAGCCGTCGAGATTAGTTGTTATAAAAACTCGCGCTGGCACTTAGGCAAATTTTCCTCGAAGTCCGCACCGTCCGCGCCGCCGCGTCGCCTCCTCGCCATCGCCGCGCCGCCCATGCGTCGCCGCGTCGCCCGCGCCACCTAGCCGTCGCCAGTCGCCGCCGCTTCGCCGTCGCCAGCCGCCGTCGCCAGCGTCGCCGCGCCGCCGAACCCGTCGCCAGCGCCGTCGCCGGCCCCTCGCCCGCGCCGTCTCCCTTACCCGCTCGCCGTCGCCGCGCGCCAGCGCCCGTCGCCAGCGCCGTCGCCAGCGCCGCCGCCAGCGCCCGCCAGCGCCTCCGCTGCCCCTCGCCCAGCGCCTCCGCGTTCCGTCGCCCAGCGCCGTGGCGCCGCTGCTACACACAGCGCCCTGCGCCGTCCGAAACCGCCGCCGTCGCGTCTAGCCTAACTTTCGACCGCCGCTTCATCGCCGGTGGTACGTGTTGTTTCTTCGCGTTTTTTAAATTATCATTGTGTAGTCTCGACGGTCTTAAACCGTCGAAAATTTAATTAGTGTTGTAATTAGTAATAATTTAAAAATTAATAAAATTTATAAAATTGAAAATTAGATAATGCAATTGTTTTGTTTTACCATTTAATTTTAGATGCAACTTATATATACATTTTTATATAATATTGAGTTAATTAGTTTTGTAAGTAATGATTATTAAAATTACCTAATTTATAAAATTGCGAAATTAGGTAATGCAATTGTAATGCTTTGCTATTTAATTATAGATATAATTTTGCTTTGCTATGTGCTATGCCTATTTTATTGTATTTTTGTAAGTCTCGAACCGATTAGTAACCTAGCCGACGTCACCGTTCGGGTAAAACACAACGCCAGAAGAAATTGGGCGGTGATTCGTTCATTTCTATTACTGTTGTGTGCAAATGACCCAAATTGTCCAAAGGACAGCCAATGTGTGGCGTCGGTGGACAACTCACGGATAGCAGCTTAGGCGTGTCTGCTTGTGGCATCGATAGGAACGAGATAAAATTTCGGCAGCATAACCCTATAGTTCTCCTAGTGCATAACATAAGTGCTGTTAAGCTGGCTTTCAGCTTTTTAGCCATCGTTGCACTAAGAGAACTATAGGGTTATGATGCCGAAATTTTATCTCGTTCTATCGATGCCACAATGAACACGCCTAAGCTACTACTGTGGGTGGGTTTAAAGCCTTCCTAAGCCTTTTACGAAACCTAACGTGTAGCTTCCCGTGTCAAGACCGATGGATGAAGAGAGGAGGTGGATGTACGATGGATGGAGATCGAATGGACAACATTCAGATGAATGGTATGAGAAGGCCAATGCATTTGTTCATAATGCTTTCAAGGCGACCCCAAACCCTGACACGGCGTACGTTCATTGCCCTTGTACGGAGTGTGGAAACTGTAGAAAGAGGACACGGTATGATATGGGAATGCATTTATGCAAAAATGGGTTTAAGGCCGGTTATCGTCGTTGGGTTTATCACGGTGAGAGTGGTTGTGCTCGTGTCGTCCCTACTCCTCCCGACGAAGGATTTGATGAAGTTGACAGAATGCAAGATATGATGGATGACTTTGGCTATGATTTTGATGATGAGCAGGCAACTACCACTATGACCGAATTCTTAACTACGTACCTGAAGATGTCTGGAGAGCTCTTAGTGAATTGAGTTTCTTTTACAGAAAATTATGTGCTAAGGAGATCAATAAGGATGATATGATGAAGCTTGGGGATGATATCGCCGTGCTTGTATGCAAGTTAGAAAAGATTTATGTTTTCGGGTTTTTCAATCCAATGCAACATCTCCTCGTGCATCTACCTTATGAAGCTCAACTTGGGGGACCAGTACAATATAGGTGGATGTATCCTATAGAACGTCGACTAAAAAATGTTAGAGCAAGTGTCAAAAACAAAGCACGAGTCGAAGGCTCAATAGCCGAGGCATATCATGTTCAGGAGATTACTAATTTCACTAACAAATACTTGGCAATAGATAAAAATGTGAATATTCAGATACCGAGATACCGTTCGATCGATCGCGAGAGTTCATCCGAGCTAAGAATTTTTCGGTGCAAGGTAGGCGGTAGGTAAGCATCGACCGAGACTTATCTGGGGATGAGCGAGTTGTCGCATTGTTATATATATTCGACAACATCGAAGAGTTGGCGGTATGTCGAGACGAATTTGTCCGAGTCGAATGGAAAGGAAGTCGACGATAGCTACCGGTGATAGAACTCAACTTTTGCGACGGGTCTTTGGACATGGGCGGCGAATTTCTTAATATGGTTTTGGAAACAAGCTGCTATTGATGCTAGTTTACATAATGATCTTCGTCAAATGTCACGTGGATGCATGAGATCTGTGAAAGTTCATAACCGTTCGATATAAGCGGTTTTCGATTCCGTTACTCCACACATGAGCGGTCAAAACCTGATTTGCGATCGATGCAAATTGTGTCTTATGCGGGGAGGATGGGGTTGATTATTACGGTATAATCGAAGAGATAATCGAACTAGTATTCGAAGGCAGTAAAGAGCTCTCAGTAGTTCTATTTCGTTGTCTGTGGTTTGATCCATATGATGGCGTTCGGCGTAAACATGATATTGGCTTAGTTGAGGTAAAGCACACTTCAAGACTTAAAGGGTACGATCCATTCATTGTCGCAAACCAGGCAGAACAGGTGTATTATCTCCCCTATCCATGCCAAAAACCTATAAAAGGCAGTGTTAAGGAAGATTTGAAGTCGTGGTGGGTTGTGTTTAAGGTCCGTCGGCCGAGTGCAGTTGTTAGACCCAACAACCGATGATTCTGAAGGTCCAACACAGGATCACCGATTGAACACCACAATGGTAGTCGATATTGGGTCGGGACTTGACGAATTACAAGCAATTGAAGACCGGATGTCGAAGAAGAAGAAGAACATGAGGTTCAAGAAGACCGGATGTCGTGGGATCGTTAAGCGAAGATATTATGGATGTCGACGATAATTCTTGCTAGATATTATAAATATCCGAGGTTACATGTGCGTACTAAAATATCTTAATTTTAATTATTTATCAAGATTTAAATTATTTATTTGACTAACTATTCTTTAATTTTCATATGCGGGATATGCCGCTGTGAGTTCGTCAACCCTCCGCAGCATGCGGAGGAGGAGGAGGAGGAGGAGGCCTCGAGCCGGGCGGAGCTCGCTCGACTCGGGAGAGTGGAGCGAGTCGTCCCGGGCTGGAGATAGCCGAGGAGGTCGTCCTCTCGGGGAGGTAGGAGGAAGAGGGCCCGAGCAGGGGTGAGGCCACCACCTCTCAGCGATCTGGACGACCGCGATCCAGATTAATGGTGGCAGTACATATTTTTGTAGCCAATTACTTACATACCATTTTGAATTTAATTATATAAACTGTCACATTTTTGTTTAATATGCAGCAACATGTCTCGGTGGATGTCAACGAGAGGCATCGGCCGGGATGCGGTAACAGCACCACTGGCGCGGCGATACTATCTGGGCTAATAACCCGGATGGGGCAACAAGACCAGTGTCTGTTGGGATGACTACTGAGCTAGCCCGCATGGGATAGCAATCGCCATGGATCAGGTTATCCATGAGTTTTGGGTAAGATACAAAATAACTCAGCTTCATTTATTGATTTTATCTTCTAACTATATCTGCTTGTTATATCCTACTTATTCGAGTTACGCTCAGAGGGACTTCAATGAGACGGACTTCGCTCTGTCGCCATCGACGGGATGGCGGCAGAGGGCAGTGACATGATGTCCAATGCCCGTGTCTCGGCCGTTCAGAGTATCACGGTGAGTAACCTAACCTCACAATACAATTAAGTTTTATGTGTTCGTTTCTAATTTCCACATTTTTCTGCTTTTGTAGGAGGCAGGGAGCAAAACCTCACCGCCTGTACTTTGCTTGATTGTACTTGATCGCCGGTCGGTACAACCAGTCCGCCCTGAGTGGTGTCGGGAGACGCTGGGAGGCTATAGGTAGGAAGTGGGACAGCCCGAGTGGAAGGGAAGTCCGAGAAGGCAAAGAAGAACGGGCGTGAAGTATTACAAAACAAACACCGGGAGGTGGTCGATCGCATGCTTGGGGAAGAAGCGGTAATAAAAGTTTTTACTTCGTCTTCACTTTAGATTTTCGAACTAACACATATCGGTCATATTACAATTTAGTTGGCGAAGACGGGGTTATGCCTAGCCCGATGGGCGTGTGGAAGCAGCCCACACGAAAAAAGCGCCGCTTTGGTGGACAACCGACCTTAGATCCCCATGCTTATCTCCGTTTGGTAAGTGTCGATAGGAGTAGTGAATACAACTATATTTGTTTGGTTATTTGTTTGATTTTGACTATCACGACATGTAGGAGCGTTATAAGGGCGCTTATAGAGAGGAGCACGGGAGGAGAGCAATCGAGAGGAGGCTCCTCGATCCTCATGTGATTCATAAACACATGGGGGGCAAGGCTCACGGGCGCCTGGCGATCGGTGGCGACCACCTACGGTAAGATCTCTTTCGTACACTTGTATATTATGATTGCAAAACTGATCTCAGTATTATGCATGTTGCAGGTCTTGAGTATATGCCCGATGTACGGGCTAGCTGAGCGGCGGTGAGACCGTCGCCCGATTCGAGATCGCTGCAGAGAGAGAGAGAGCAAGCAGCAGAAGAGACATGAGGAGGAGCGGCCCATGACAGAGAAATGTTAAGGGCGATGCAAGAGAGTCCGAGAGCTGCGCAGAGGACTATGACAGAAGGCTTCGACACTCGGCGTTCGTCATTGAGGTAACACTGATCATAATTCAATTCTTTTTATAGTGCATATCTTATCATCTCTACTAACGAAATCAAATATATGTGCAGGCCGGTCCAAGTGGTCACGCTGGGCTGGCGGGCGCTCCTCGAGTCAGTGGGGCTGCGGGTCCCTACACCGTGCCCGGCCGTGTCACGGTAGCCATCCGGCCTCTCCGAGCACCTATGTTGGGCGAGGCGGCTACCCAGTCTGAGACGGCACCACCGGCACCTACGGGACCCACCGCCCTCGTCCCCACACCCAACTACCCGAGCGTCGGCGTCCCCGGTTTCGTGATCCAGCGGTAAGTCTCCTATGCCAAATCAATATACTATCGCATTGTACATATATCAACTTACTAATTGAAAAATCTCGAAGGGTTCGGGTTCTGCGATGTCTACTCCTCCGTCCTTCGTGCCACCTACTCGGGGCGACCCAGCGGCAGGCGGCGGCGGCTCGAGGAACATGGCCGCCAACCTCGCGGAGCGACTCTTGAGGGCGCCACCACGGCGACCATGATCGATGTTTACTTTATTGTGTTCATGATGTTGATCTGTCGTTCGATGTTTGTGAATGTTAATTAGATGTTCGTGAATGTGGATTTTATGTTTGTGATCTTTGTGATGCGATATTTGTGATATATCGAAATTGTCGGAGGTATGTGTATTTGTGAAATCGTGGGAAAATTAAATCGCGGGACTGTTTTGGGTTTGCGAGTTTCTGTTGCTTCTTCTTTGGAGTGCGATGGCAATTGCAAAATTATTGTGATTTTACAAATTTTTAAAATTTTTTCTTTTTTAAGTATTCTCGTGGCTACACCATGGCCGTCGAGGCAGCTTCCATGGCCCGTGCGAGTCAACCACCGTCGCGACCGGAAGAGTCTATCACGGCGGCCATAAGCCGTCGTGAATAACCTCCATGGCCCACCCGAGGAGCCGTCGTTCCTGCCGATAAAATCTCGGCGGCTATTGGCCGTCGTGACTAACTTGGGATGGGCCTCGGGCTGAACGGCACGCTTAAGAATAATATCGGCGGTTTTAGGCCGTCGAGAAAGCACCCAAAGTCACGTCGTGCCTGCCCAGTTCATGTATCTCGACGGCCTGGTTTTAGCCGTCGGGAAAGTGAAATAACGACGGCTGAGCCGTCGAGAAAGACTGTCTGTCTCGACCGTGCTATCTCGACGGCCAAATCTCGACGGCTGGCCGTCGAGATATTTCTGTCTCGACGGTTTTCCTCTCTTTATCGACGGCTCTAGCCGTCGAGAATTCCAGCGATTCGCGTGGTGCGTACAAAGAGTGTACTGTGCATGGGCATATGGTCAAGGTGGAACTTGATTAGTGTGGGCTGATTCAGGAATGTGATTAGCGGCCGTATTGATTGTTTACATGAGGAGCATGTGCACTGTGTGCATGGCTAGCTAGCTGATGCAGCCGGCGCGCGTGAGCTACAGATGCGCAAGTTGGCGATTTTTTAATTTTTTATATTTATTTTTATTCGTTTATGCAAAATTATATGTCGGATTGAAATTTAGACACAAATAGACGCCGGTCGCACTTTCAATTAACGACAGGGTAGCTGTCGCACTTTGAATTAACGACAGGGTGCTGAGAGAAAGGTTGCAGGAGAGTGCATTGAATTAAGGACAGGCTCTCGAACTACCGTAATATGCACTGTACATTGAACTTATATCTATTAACATTTCATTCCATATCCAACTTACACGAAACCATTTTAAAATTCATGTAAAATCCTAAAGAACCCATTTTTGAAACTTTCAATTTTTAAATTTTTTTAAAATTTTAAATTTCGAATTTACACGAAAATTTATATTTTAATTTTTGAATTTTTGAATTTTGAACATTCAAAGTTTGAAAATCGGTTCTTTAGGATTTACATGAATTTTAAAATTTGTTTCGTGTAAATTAGATATGGTACGAAATATTAAACTTCAAATTTTCGTGTAAATTCAAAATTCAAAAAATTGGAAGTTTAATATTTCGCACCATATCCAATTTACACGAAACAAATTTTAAAATTAATGTAAAATCCTAAAGAACCCATTTTTCAAACTTAGAATTTTCAAAGGTGATTAGAGGTGATTAGAGAGAAATTAGAGGAAGATTAGAGAGAGATTAGAGAAGTTTTTTGCATGGGAGAGAGGCAGATGTTTGAGGGGTTATGTTAGGCTTGCAGAAACTGTAGCAGAGCAGTAGACGTCGTGTGAGGCGTAGCTAAGAGTTGTTGCAGAGCAAGGTAACACAGACCAGAGCAGAGCAAGGTAGCCAGGAGTTGTACCTCTTTGTAAAATGATTTGATTAGGGATGAGTGCCCAGAATCATTGCCCCGCATATGTATGCAGGTGTCGAACTACATTATTAAACGTGTGCGTCTCTAGTATGTTGTCTCTCATATTGCATGTGTGTTTAAATTATATCGATTGCTTCCGCTCGTATCATATTTAGTTATCTAAATTGGGGGTATTTAGCGTATACGACCCTTCACGTTTTTATTTAGTAACCAGCATTTATTATTATTATAAAGTGTCTTTTGGTGGCGATGGCGGTGACGGTGGTGGCAGTGGTGGTTTCACCAACTATTAATCTCTACTCTTCATTTCAATGAACTACACTAAAAATCGTACCCAAATTTTAAATTTTGAATGTGTTACATCACATCCGCTCCATTTCCCATCTGCCCCCTCCCGATCCCATTCCTTTCTTCCGCCTCCCCTCCCAATTCCATTCCAATCCGCCTCCTCCCCTCCACTAGCTGTCGTCGCCCCCGCCTGCTCATCCCCATCCGATGCGTTCCTTCCCGTCAACTCGCCGCCTGCTCCACTCTATTGTCTTCCGTCATCCCCTCGCCTCCTACGCAGTCCCCATGGCTGACTGCCGCCATCGCTCGAAGCCACCTCCTGCCCCATCCGTCGCCACCCCTCTCATCACCTCGCTGCCTCCTCCCCTCCACTAGCTGTTGACGCCCTTAGCCCCAACATGCTTCACCCCTACTCTATCCTCGCCCATTGTGGCACATCTCGGCGCTTGACCTTCACCACCGGGGGCATCTGACGTCAACGTGGTAAGGTCCTAGAATTTGATCATAAACTTAGAGTGATAGACTGGCTCATTTTTTTTATCAGCAGTGGCTCATTTTTTTATCAGCAGTGACTCAAACATGGGTGGTGCAAAGAAGATTATGTTTATGACCTAGCATTTTTTAATTTGAAAAGTTAGTATGGCATAAGTTTTATATGATTGTAACCTCTGAATTTTAGATAGTTACAATAAAACACCCGAAGCGCGCATGAGGTTTTAGAACCTGATTTTTTTCAGTACTATGTCCAGTTTCCCTTTGTTTATATCTGGCCAAGTCCCCATATATTAATTTCATCACATTTTACACAAGGAAATTGGGAACTAACAAGCAAAGCATTAGTCAAATCACTCACTTTAGCTTTTAGATTCAGATTATTCAACTTCAAGAGAGTGCAATCATCGCAAGAAAAAGCTGAATGAAAATTGTAGTCCTCATCCGATCCGGACTGACTGGGCCCTTAGGTGTAGTATGATCTCTACGGCCCTCAACTGAGCTGATCGGGTCCTTAAGTGTCAGGTGTGATATGTGCAACAAGATCAGGACACACCATAAAAGAATCAGTCGCACTAGCAAAAGTGTACTAGGAATAGATAAAGTGGAAGTAAGAACAACCTTAGCATTATCTAGCTCAACCAACATACTAGCATGACTCCCCGTAAGTAGGTTTAGCTCAGACACCACACTATTATGAGAGGTTCTTAGATTGTTCAGCTCAACCACAAACTTGTCACACTACTTCCAACCATAAGAATTAGCACAATGGGAGGAGTGTGAGACTTCATGCTAGCTATCTTTTGGGTGAAGTAAGGAACCTCTTGTTCTAACTCCATGCACTTTTCTTAGACTCGCAGTAAAATCCATCTAGCTTGTGGAAAGCCACACTGAGCTGGTCATAAGAAGGTACCTCATCATCAGAGTTGTTGTAGAGGTTAGATTCACTCACACCGTTCTCATCAACCATGAAGCATATGTCAATGAAGTCATCATCATCATTGTTGCGCTTCTCATTCGCTCCACCTTCATCGCTTCAGGTCCCCTCCTCATTGGAGATATTGGCATCATCCAAGGCTGCTAACACCCTTTGGAAAAACTTCCATCCCCAGGGTGCTTGGGAGTCTTCTTCTCCATCTCTAAGGTCTTATTGTTATGGTTCTTGATGATGTAGTGGTTTCTCGCGAGAGAAGTATAGTTGTTCTTACCTTTCTTCGGCCTGGGGTAGTTGGCTCAAATGTGGTTAGGGACACTCGAAACTCTTGATTGGCCCTCTCTTTCACACCCTCACCCTTTGTAGGAGTGACTAATTACTTCCCGGCAAAAAGTGCAAGTTGGTCTTCTAGGAACATATATGTGCATCTGCTCATCGAACATCTCACAAAGAGCAGTTAGAGAAAAGCAAGCACTGGCAGAACTAAGGATTGGTGATCAAATAAGTGGAGCACGAACCTTACTCTTTGGAGTTATGCCCCAAGTTCATGAGCCTTGAGATTAGAGAAGAGCCCATCCAGGTTCAGCTTCTTAAGGTCAGCCGCTTGTCTGATGTTGGCCACCTTCACATCCACACCTTCAAATCCAAAGTAGATAAGAAGGGATGAGCATTCTCTGCACCAGTGAAGGTAGAGCCAAGTGAACAAAGATTGCTATGGATTTTTGTTAATCAAGTGAAACAAACATCTAATTATTCACCCAATTTTGTGTAAACAATTGTAATCTCTCTTGAACTGGTCCTATCTCATGATTTTGATCTGTTTTGATCCCTGATGGTAGGCTTTGAGGGTAGTACAGATCTCATGAGCAGACCAGATATGAGTAATGCGCTCATATTCATTATGACTAGAGCCTTGAATCAGCAAGTTTTTAGCTTTTGCATAACGCTTAACAGTCGCTTGATTTAAAGCCGCATGCACAACATAAGGATCTTTAATTTACCGTCAACCAAATCAAGTACCCTTGCACCATGATATATGACTCTATCCTAGCCTTCCAAAATGAAAAGTCGGCTCTAGAGAGTATGGGTGGCTTGGTGGAGTACTTTTCATTCGCCATAGCTCAAGAACAAACATGAAAGATTCAATGATCGATAAAGATCAAGAACAAGAGCGTAAACTTGCTCTGATATCAGTTGTAGAACCATGCTACGGCAACCAGAGGAATGGGAGCCAAATGTTTCTTTCTACGAGAATCGATGATGATCCTCGCCCAATGCGCCTTGAAATCACACACAAACAAATGCCTTTGAGCCAAACCGTTGAGTACTTGGTGTGCATTGATGAAGATCAAGCTATAAACATGCTCATGGGTGATAAGGGGGAACAACATGATCCTACAATAATTTCCCATGACTAAACATGAAGTTTAACTCCAAAAAACTCCACCAAAAACCCTTGTAGGCAATTCGCCGAACACTTGGTAGGCAACAACGATAGGATTCAATCTAGGGTCATGCATACAGGGAGAAGATGATCCATAGTAATGTCCCATGTCCTAGCATGAAGATTGAACCCTCAAACCACCAAAACAAACTTGAACCAAGGATTTTGAGAAATACACCAGAAATTCCTGCGAAAATCAAGTGAAAGAAAAAATTTCGATCTAGACAAGGATCACGCGAAACTTACAAAGAGTTAAAACTTTCGTGATTCATGCAATAAGAGGACCCAAGGAAAACAAAAAAAAAACTTGAGCGAGCAAGAAGAAGGATTAAGAATCTCATCCACACCATGTGATGGGTTTCTACGGGTTAGAATCGGAATTGGGTTTGGAGAATTTGGGTTCGGGCTCTCGGTGATTGTTGCAGGTACAACTGACGAGGGACTCCAAAGGATTTAGGTTTGGTCAAGAAGGTTTCATAGTCGGAATTAGGGTTTTGGAGGACGTCAACCGATAAGGGTTTTGATCGAGGGACAGGTCGGGTCGACCATGATAGGGTTTCGGTCGAGAGAGTTACAAAGGGAATCGATCAGGTTAGGGTTTCAGGATTCGTCGGTCGAGAGGACCGGACATTCGACAAGTGAGGGTCATGACGGAGGTCAACCAAAACTGGGGTTTCGGGTGAGGGAGAGGAAGGTAGACTTGACCTAGAGCTTAGGGTTTCGGACGAGGGAGAGGATGGACGGCCGATTCGACCAGGGAATTAGGATTCTAGTCGAGCTAGTTTTCAATCGAGAGAGAGAAGATTAGAGTTCCAACCGAGGAACGAATAAAAGCGAGGAGAGAGCTTTTGTATTTGAAATCGTAAAATTTAGAATTCTATAAATTGTAAATTATAATGAAAACAATTAATAAAATAAATTTTTATATGTATATGTATATAATCATTTGAAAATTTAGGAATTTTCATATGGAAAATAATATTAATAAGTTAATTTAAATTTGTTTCCTTTTTAAAGAAAACTTGGGACATTCTAATATTATTAGGATGTCACACCACAACAAGAACAAGAAGACTTTTGGTGAATTATGTTGCTTTTTTAAGGGTATTACAAAGCCACTCCAAGGTGAGCAAATTAACATAGAAGAGTGAACAACAAACACACCTAAACCTCAACCATATAACTTGCACAAGTGACGTGAGAGACATCCCTCCCCTCCTTGCATTGTCCAGGAGGTTTAGGGTAGCACGATATCTCCCAAAAAATTGAGGCTACCCTTGGCTCACTCCTAGATGACTGAGATTCACCACATCACCCAACAACCTGGGCAAATTTTCTACACTAGCCCCAGAATATGGCACACATATTCCCAATACATGCCCCGTACAGGCCCACAAATTGGACGCAGTCATTTTAGCTTAACAGCTAAGTTTTCGACACACCCGGCTCCTAGTTGAATCTCGGATCCTCCTGCCTGTTCAAGTCCATTATCCACGTCAACCTTGTGATCTTCAAGTCTGAGTCCGATCGCCCTACGAGACCTTGCCATTTTAGACCGTAAAATCAATATCCATATTTAAAACCTAGATTGTAAAACCCATAGACTTTGTCAAATACTCATAAAAAATTGAAATGACCTCCACATGATCCCTCACTATCGGTTTATGCAATGAATTGGCACCGACAGTGATCATCACTACTGGTTTTGTAACCGACAGGATAATCCCAGGTTTCCACTGCCACTAATGTATTGTCAGTTAAAAAATTGGTAGTCAGTTCCAAACTAGCAGTGACGTCGGGGTATTCTGTAGTGGCGATTATGCGAGGGAGAGTGGGAGATGGCGGTATATATGGTTTGTGTAATTGTATATCGAACGAAAAAGAAATTAGTCCACCAGGCCCGTCAATAAAAATCTTCGAGAATCACCACGAGTCAATGGCGATCACATGGTCACACATGCAACGTACGTTTCCATTATCAACAAAACATTGCATCGATCAATTCAGTGCATGCATGCATGGATTCCATTCCAGCTCTATAAATAACAGAACAACCATGAGCATTTCGCTCGCAGTGGCAGCTCATCTTCTCCCAGAGTAGTAGTCACCTAGCTAGCGCAGTGCGCAGATGATCAGCTCCACCATGGCTGCTAGTAAGCTCCTGTCCCTTGTCCTTGTCGTCCTGCTAAGCATAGGATTATCCAACGCCATCAGGGTGGTAAACCACGTCACCGCTGACGGCCAAGGAGGCGGCGGGGGGCAGGCCGCCGGAAACGGGACCAGTACAGCTTCCGGCTCCGGCTCCGGCTCCGGCACCGAAAGCGCCCCCTCGCAGACTCCGATCGTCACCTACGCCGGCGGAACCGGCGGCGGCAAGGGCAGCGGCAGCTGGGAAGGGAACGAGCCGGACGCAGCCGGCTCCGGAGCCGGCGGTGCTTCCGGTGCCGGCCACGGCGGATCCGGTGTTTCCGACAACTGGGACTTCGGGAGCAGCGACGCAAGTGGGAACGGCGGCGGCGGCGGTGCCGCTGGCAACGGCACCGGCTCCGGCTCCGGCGTGGGAGGCGGGTTGGGAGTAGGTAACAACTATGGGCCGTTTGGCAGCAGCAACGCCAACACCGGTGCTGGCGGCGGCGGCGGCAGCCGCGAGGGTGGGTTCGGCAGTGGGTGGCTCCGGAGGTGCCTCAGGAAATAGCAGTATAGCAGCAGTAGAAATGGAGGCTACGACGCGTACGGTGGTGGGCCTGGTGGTTACAATGGAGGTGGAGGACCCCCTCCTCTTAATTTCCTTAGCTTTTTCGAATAATACCTTCTGGGGTCCCACATGTCAGTGATTCGTACTACATGCATGTAATAATAATCCATAATTTCATATGAAAGCCTTGATATGTACCAGTTGCTTTGATCAGTCAGTAATGGGAGTGGTTTTCTTTGAGAAGAAAATTCCAATTAAACACTGCTTTTTTGTTTCTTTTTTCTGTTCACCGAACTGCTTACTATATGTGCCGGAGAATCATCTTGAATCTTTATGCTTCGCGATGAAAGATGAGCTTAGCTTAATTGTGGGATCCATACGGCTATATCCACGACCACAAAAACGCTCATCATCGATAGTTCAAAACACTTTTATCACATTTGACCGTACACTACATATATGAGATAATCAGATAAACCGGTAATAATTAGAACAAATATTTATGAGTTATCAAATTAAGACAGTTTTGAGCATGGAAGCATCCTCATATGCATGATTACAACAGATAAGCATTCCCCAAGGTATATACGGTTCGATCTAACACCTCTGGCTATCGGATTAAAATCCACACTCAGACCACGTCAAAATCTACACGCAGACCAACTCTTTCTGCACATAGTAATTTTGAAAAGAACACTCAACTTTGGATCGATATTCTAAGCAATCAAGCCCTTGTTTCTTCTTCCCCATCCGTGTCCCTCTCGAGTAAACAAAAATCAAACTTTACGTGCTTTTATTGAACTCTGCAATATATTCTTGGCCTCGATGAAGTGAAGGATATGGCTGAGCTAGTACTTAAGCAAAACATTTTACTCCGACGTAAAAACAAATTAATGGTATCTACAAAGATCGTTTAAACCATTTGAATTGTGTGCAAGAAAATCAAGCATGTATATAAATTCGTTTTGAAAAGGACTTTCATATTATGATAACTTTTATAGATTTTATAATTGCAATTATAATTATAGTTGTCAAATTAAGTTGCAAGTTAAAAGTCATGTCAATCTCTAATGTTAAGTTTTATAATTAGGTCATGTTCTTTTGAGCTGATTTGAATGGTTAAACAACTAATTAAACGATTAAAATGACTGAATTTCAAGAACTTCTCAAAATAGTCTTGAGATTCGTATCCATTTCGTTTGACTTGCTTTTTAAAGCGTTAGAACCAACTTTCAAAATAGCAAAAAACGGACTAAAAAACTCAAAGCATATCTATTTTCGAAACGTAGATAAGTCGTTAAGTTGTTAAGCCGTTAAGCTAATAAACTGAAAAGATAAAGCCCATTAGTTTTAAGCATAGTCAGATGAAATTACTGTATGCAGGATCAATAATTAATCGATGTATATAATCAGTTTATGTTAAAAGAACTATCCGTGAAAACAAAGTTACGAGCCGCCATATGAAAAACTGTTATTACGTCATAATTAACCATCTATGATAACTACTGATGGTTCCAAACTAAAATTCATTTGTGTTAGTTCTTTTTCAAGTGTATACGTAGCTCTGATCTGAACTTATTTCCCCTCGTGCATATGCGTACGATTACTTGAGTAAATTCATGAAATTTGGATATCCTCAATCTAAAATTATATGGCGCACACATATTTTAAAATTAAATTTGTTAATCTTTAACCAATTTATTCAACAAAATACGTAGATTTTATGATACACAAATGACATCATTAGATTCGTATTTAAAAATATTTTGTAATAGCCATAATTTTATTATTATAGCAATATATTATAAGAAAAGTATTAAATTAAGTACAGTTTTGAAGACCATGTAAAGTCAAATCCACCATATACACCACGCGGATCGCGGTCCATGGCCGAAGAGAAAGCCCAGAAAACCGTCGAGAAAGGTCATTATCGACGGCCGGCAGCGTGGTCGAGAGAGACTACCTGTCTCGACGGCTTAGTAATATTTTTTGGATGGAGAGAGTATTTAAAAATTATAAAAATACTTTGGGAAAGTTTGTTAGATCCGGGCTCGAGCCCAGCCCGACCACGGCAAAAATGCACAACCCTCGGGCCTAGGCCCGACCCTAGCCCGCTGCACCGACCGGGCCGGGGCGGGATTTTCGGGCTGGGCCACCGGGCTGGGCTGCCCATGAACATGTCTAATATAAACTAAGACTGGTATCTGCGAACCGTCGTAGAGGTTTGGATCATGAGTGAATATGCCCTCGACGAACTGCATGGCCACAGAGCCTGAGGCATTGTCATCGCCTCCCTGCTGATCAATTTGTGTAGGAGCAGTCGTAGCTGAGCCGGACCCCGCAAGAGCGGAGGAAACCACATATTTGAGACACTTTATGCATTTCTGTACTTTTGTGAATATGTTGTGGCGGAAATACATACCCTTAGAGAAGACATCGGTGCTGGTGGAAACTGGATCGTATGCGACCAGGAAGGCAGGACGAATGAGGGGAGAGTGGCGGCCTGTGTCGGCGTGCCCCCTAGTGACGTCGTGAAGACGAACCGCGAGGCAGGAGGCATTGGGGCTTGGCTGGAGAACCCCGTCCCGGAGAACACCTATGGATATATATGATATGTTAGCGTCTAAAACCTATAAGGACAACCCCATGTAAAACCTAGAACGATGTGAATTACCTTTTGCATAAAGCTCATCATGTAGAGGTTCTGTGCCTAGACTGCTTCCATCCGCTGGTTGGTCTCAGCCAAGGACCTGTGGTTCGCCTCTTGCTCCGGCGCCCTTTGTTGTTGCGTCTCCTCGATAAGCTTGCTCTGGGCTTCTAGCTGGGCACTGGCGGAAGATGAGACCTGCTGTCGACGTGCCTTAAACTCTGGTCGATACACGGTGGGTGGCACGACGGAGTTCATCATCCCATATTTGCCGTGAGCCCTTCCACCAAACTCGTCGTACAGGACCACAGGGTCGGGCGGCATGTTGGCGGGGTCACAATCTTCACCGTGTTTCGCTCGCATGGCTGCGGTATATGCTTCCTACGAACAAATGAGATATGATGCAAATTAGTTTGAAAATGGTCGAGTAGGAGTAAAGAAGCAAAAAGGGCTAGTCACTTACATCCTTTTCCTAGGCAGCTTGTGGCATCAGTGGTTGTGTGCCCTCTGGGAGGACACGTGGCGTGTGTGCAGCCCTCCACACGCCGAATCCCGATGGCTCAACACCGGTTGCAATCTCCTGTGTTAAATCAAATAGTGACATATTAAACATTGTGAATGTAGTTAATTGTAGCTATAAAAGATGAATGTGCTCACCATGTCTCGCGTGATGTGACCCATGCCGAGGCCGCCTAGGTAGGTGGTGCACATTTCAGCACCGGCATCCCTATTGCCCCTATTCCTCTTGGATGCCTCGATCCACTCAGGCGATTCCCACGCGAGGCAAAGGTACCTCCAAGCTCGTGGACACTTGTCCATCCAGTCTGGACGCCACTCAAAGTATTGACTAGCGTCCAGGTACTGGAGAGCAGCCGTGGCCCTCGTCAATCGTCTACCCCTCTATGCGTAGTGCTTCATCACCGTATCCAAGCGTGCAAGCCTGATGGGGTCTCTAACCTTCTTGGTCGCCATCCTGTCGATCACAAGGCGAGCAGCCTCGTAGTCTTCGATGGAGTCGGCAGGAGGGTTCAATCGATATCGCGTCTGCATGAAAAGAAACAAATGATTAAACTAATAACTGCTCCAATTGTATAAACACAGAAACATCGATAAGAATTGTATAAACATGTTACCCAGAACTCGTCGACGACGGCATCAGCTACCGTTCCTCCTCATACCCCACAAGATCATAGTCGCTCCAACTCATCGCAGGGCATCTATCCCTGCCAACTCCCACTACCTTGGGGTAGAACTGTTTGACAAGCACCCCTAGATGCTTTCCCGGCTCCGTCCTCGCCCCCTTGTTGACGCAAACCAACACACTGCACGAAGAATTTAGAACAAGTGTTTAGCTATATTGTGGTTACAAATAAAAGACATCGAAATGATCAGTTCAAGTGGTTAGTACACATACCTCTCGCCAGCAGCAACCCGTACCCATATCCTCTGATTTGGAGTTGCAGCGGCTTTCTTCAGTTTGTTCCGCCCCCGGTGTCTTTTGGAGCTCGAGGTCTCGCCTCCAGAGGACTCGAAGTCGGGCTCGTAGTCTCATCCGACTCATCCTTGCCCCCACTCTCCACGATGTCTATCTCCCTCCTCCAGTCCTCCTCGTCTTCTTCGTCCTCATCATCTTCCTCCCCTATTTCCTTGCTGCTCCCGTCTAACTGCCACTTCTCCTTATAGCCCAGTTGCACACCCTCTGTCGGGTCTACCGCCTCCCTCTCCAGCTGAACCCCCTCATCGCTCTCATCCTCCTCCCTCCTCCTCCTACTCCCGCTCCCTTCTCCCCCTCCCCCTCCTACTCCCTCATCCACAGACCCGAGCTGCAAGGAGTTGAGTGTTCCGCAAACTTTTATCATAGGGACAATTAGCTAGATTGAGAGGGTGCCAGGTTACCCAAAAAAAGTCCCCAAAAGCGCACGGACGACCAGCTTGCAGATATCATTACAAAACCACTAGATGAGAATAAGTTTTGCAGGCTATGTAATGAACTGAACGTGCTTGATAAATCAAATGCAGTTTGACACCTAGGCTGGACTACGGGAGATGTCCCATTATAATACATGTACATATGAGTCTGTGATTTTGAGCTTTGTTCTTTATACTTGATTCTCTAGTTGTTCTTTTAGTTCATTACATGTTCTAGAGAGCTAGTGCTTGGAAGCTGAATCACTTACTCATATGAAGCTTAATTAATACACCTGCTAAATCGATGCCTTGAACATGTGCTAGGTTCGAATCTTTGAAGGAAATTGATCAAAACACGATGTTTTCAATAAAACCGAAGGCTATAACACATGGATTTTCTCTGGAAATTTTGACAATTTTTGATAGTTCTAGAATTTTTTGCCTGGCATGAAAACGTGTTAAGAATGTGGCAATCAAGGTTATTCCAGAGGAAAAATGGCTTTTAAATAAATTATTTAAGAAAAATTGATCGAAACACACTGTTTTGGACAAAACTATAGACTATAACCCATGGATTTTCTCTGAAAGTTTCATAAATTTTATATAGTTCTGGAATTTTTTGCATGGCATAAAAACATGTTGAGAATGTGAAAATATAGGTTATTCCATGATGGGGGCGAATCTTTCATTTCAAGTTGTAAACAATATATCACAAAGCTTTAATCACTGACCGTGTAGCAACCTCATAACTAATAACTAGTGAAACGTGATCTTGCAATGTAGCAAGACAGCATAGAGCCTTTACTTTAACCTCACAAAGAGCCATCTCTCTACCGTGGGTACCTTGCTGATAACAAGAATTCTTCTTCCAAGCTGTAATTTCGAGTCGATTCATCTGTTCTACCCCTGTTTGTTGGATGAGCCACTTCAACATTATTCTCCTTGGTTGTACTTGTAGTTGTATTTTCCAATACAACATGTCCATATGACGGTCGAATGTTTTCAAGTGTCATCTCCACTTGTCTCATGGTGGGGCGGTCCTCTGATTTCAACTTTACACATACCGTTGCCAGTATAGCGACTTCTTCAACTTCCCTGCCCCCTTCCTCCACAATTTGAGGATCTAGTATATGAACCAAGTTGCCTTCTGCAAGAAGAGCGGTGAAATGTGCAACAAGACTATCATTCTTGGATGATTTATATGAATATGGTTTCTTTCTAGTGAGCAGCTCAACGAGAACAACACCAAAGCTATAAACATCGCTTTTCTCGGTGAGACGCCCTGTGTAATAGTACATGGGGTCTAAGTATCCCAATGTTCCTTGGATAACAGTTGTAACTCCAGTTTGATCCATAGGGATGCACCTTGAAGCTCCAAAGTCGGATACCTTTGTCGTTAATGTACTATCTAATAGAATGTTATGAGACTTTATGTCCCTATGGATTATAGGGAACGACACAGCAGAGTGCAAGTAAGCAAGGGCTCTAGCGGCCTCTGTTGCAATTCTCAGTCTGTCCTTCCATGATAATGATGCCGGTCCTTCAACATGAAGATGATCGTAAAGGGTTCCATTTGAAATGAACTCATAGACTAATAGTGGTACCTCTGTCTCAAGACAACATCCAAAAAGCTTCACCACATTCCTATGGTTGATTTGTGAGAGAATGGCTACCTCGTTGATAAATTCATCGATCTCTCTTTGGATTGCTACTTTGGATTTCTTGATCGCCACAACATGTAGGTCTAATAGGATCCCCTTGTAGACAGTACCATGCCCTCCTTTGCCCAGTTCACGAGCTTTGTCAAAATTGTTTGTGGCCTTTTCCAACTCTTCCAGGGGGATGATCATCTTCTCAGCAATATCCGCCCTTTGAGATACCAATTGCTCTAACAAATGCCCACGATTTTGCTTGAAGAATTGTTGTCTCAGCTTTCTTGCCCTGTGGTGCTTAAGTTTACGTGTTAAAGCAGTAGCACCAAGTACCGTAAACAACATACCAGCCGCGCTGCCAATTCCTGTGCCCACATACAAACCTGAGAAACATAGGACCATCGATCAGTTTAAATAAAGACATAGTTGCACAACATAATATTCAAGGGAAAAAGGTAATTAAAGCTATGCTTAAACAAATGAAAGATGCAGGGTACAATAAGCTTTTATTGAGCGTAGATCACAATGCTCAGGGCTCAGCTCACCTAGAGAAGACTTGACACAACCATCTTTGACGAAGGGGTTCCCACGAGCGCCGCGAGGACACCGACACTCGTACCCTCCGGGCGTGTTTGTGCACATGCTGAAGCACTTCCCCGGCAGCGCGCACTCATCGATATCTGCTCAAGTGAAGTATTAGTATTAGTTATATTAAAATGTGAGCCAACTAGCTTCACTACATCTCATCCGAATTTAGTTCTTGAACTATGCTTGTCGTATTTAATTGGTAATTGAAATTAAATGCCAAGTTAACTTTATCCTTAAACCAGCAATACAAGGCTAAAATGAGCTATCCAAACAAATTTTTAGAATGGTGTTTCCACTAGCATGCATCCACTAGGTATTTTCGCTGATGTGGTATTCAGATGAACTATCCATGCCACCCAACCTTCTCTCTACCACCCCTCAAACTGGTGCAAGGCGTGGGAGAACCGAAGGCGGCGAGTCAAACTCCACCCATACACTGATAGCCAACGCATCATCGTCACCCTCATGCGCACACTTTTCCCTCTTTCTCCTTGTTGTTGCCAAGGGCCAGCTACTACTATATGAGCTTGTGTTGTCACGGGTTGCCCGGGACTCGAACCCTCCCCAAATTGTGCTTGTATTTTTCATTGCACACGGCATTCCCTATGTACAAATTTCAAAGAAGAAGTCTACTATTTTTTTATTTAGTACTTTAGTATTAGTAATTAAATTACTAATTAAAATTAGTAACTTAGTACTTTTTAGTAAATTAGTAATTTACTAAATTAGTACTATAGTATAGGGAACATTATCAGTATAGGGCGATATTTCAGTATAGGGGAACATGTCAGAATGGAAAACATGGAAGTTTTATCTTGATATATCATTTATCGATTAATTCTAGTTTATTAGTTTTGTTTAATGATTAATTAAAAGGGTTCGCCTGTCTGCTTTCTCTTCCGTGTCATCCTCCCTCTTAGCATGTTGATTCCCCTTGTTCCTATTGCACCGCTCTAGCCTTCCAACCATCACTCGATCGGAAGCCATGCATGCGCGGCAGGCTTGTGTCTACCCCTTTCGTTTGCCATCTCAGGCATTTCTCGATAAATTGCGGTAATGTAAGATGGTGACGTGGATGTCCCTATAGCAAAAAACTGTGTATTTGTTGCTCTCAACATTGATTCTTACCATTTTGTTACTTTGGTCCACTGTTATAGATATAGATGGATCCATATGTTAGAGACAGAAATTGACAAATTAAATAGTAAGGGATTATTATAGAGAGTGGCAAATACTCAATTTTCCGGTATAAATGGCAGCTACATCAATTGCAAGCGCATCAGATGTTGACATAAAATAAAGAGGAAGTGTTATTTTGACTGGTCGAGAAACCATTTCGTTTTCGGTAATCAATTAGTCCCTCCGTTCTCGAAAAGAAGTCACCGTTGACATTTGAACACATGTTTGACCATTCGTCTTATTCAAAAAAGTTTCGTAAATACCATTGATTTTAATTTGATTTGGTTTATTATTAAATATATTTTAAGTATGATTTTTATTTTTACATGTTTATAATAATTTTGGAATAAGACGAATGGTCAAACATGTGTCAAAAAGTCAGTAGCTTCGGCTGTCTCCAACAAGCCCCTCTAAACCACTCTCTACCTTAAAATAGAGGATGAATACTTTCCCTATGCGCTCCAACAGCATTCCCTATTCCACCCCCTAAAATAGAGTCTTCCTCCCTTCCCTTATTATATGTAGTGGTTCTCTCTCCTTCCCCTAAACCATTCTCCATATAGAGGATGATGTTGGAGATGGAAAAAATATAGGGGCAGAATTTTTTTAAGGGAACCTATATATGAGGCTATAGGGGATTAAATTTAGGGGAGCCTGTTGGAGACAGCCGACTTCTTTTCGAGAACGGAGGGGGTAGCTCGATGACTTTTTCTCCCTAAGGGCTCATTTGGAAGCTCAATTCCCGACCGGGATCCCCCTCAATTCCCAGGGCAAAAATCCCCGTTGACCAATCCTAGGGAGATTTTCCCTGGTAGTGTTTGGGAGAGGCGGGGGAAGGGGAAATCCCACCTAATCCCTATCAAATCCCTGGGTACAAAATAATCTACTCTCACCTCGTGGATGATTTCCCCGTCTCACTCTGCTCGTCGGCGCAAGAGAGAAGGACACCGCCGCCTCGTCCCCACCGCCGTCCGCCCTTGCCTCCGGTCGCTGCCCCGTTGTCGCGTCGTCGGCCGCAACGGAGAAGGAAGCCGCCGCCTCGTCCCCTCCGCCCTTGCCTCCGCCCCTCGCCCCTGCCTTGATCGTCGCCCAGAGCAGCTGTTCTCGCCACGAGCCACCCAAGCCGCCAGCGCCGCCACGCGCCGCCCGGATCTAGATCGTCGCCGCCTCGGGGCTGGAGCGGAAGACGGAGAAGGGAGGCGCCGCCTTGGCCGTCCGTGGCGAGAGGAGGAGGGCGGCGTCGCTGGCAAGAGGGGGAGGGCGCGAGGAGGAGGGCAGTGTCGCCAGCGAGAAGAGGAGGGCGGCACCGCCTCGGCCGTAGGTGTTTCTTTGTAATAATACGTGGAATAGGAAAGGAGGAAGAAGGGAAGCAAGGGGGATAGAGATACCAGGGAAATGAAAGGACCAAAAAATCCCCTAGGGAATTTTTTTCATCGGGTTTTGCTCTCCTTTGCTCCTAAACAAAGCCTAATAAAAGTAGTGCTAGGACCATATATATGGACGAGAAGACGTACCTCGGCATCCATCGACGAGGTAAGGGTTGCCGTCGTAGCCGTCGACGCATCGACACGTGTACCCGCTGCGGTAGGAACTGTTGACATCGCGGCAGTAGCTGTGGGCGCTGACGCAGGCGCTGGTGGCTGAGGCGTTGGGGCACGACGAGTTGGCGAACGGCCTGGGTACCACCAGCGGCGCGGAGTCGATCGCCCAGTCCAGCACCACGGGTGGGAGCACCGCCGGGGCGGGGCTCGACGAGTCTCTGAGAAACTCGCCGGCGACGCCGTCGAACCACCCCTGCTCGGCGACGATCACCGCCGTGTGGAGTTTGGAGTCGTATTCGTGGTTCGGGTCCATCCACGTGGACCTGACGACGTAGTAGGTGCGGCCGATGGGGATGGGCGTCTGGCAGCACCCGATGCCCCCGGCGCACCTGCTGCCCGCCGCCGGCGAGCCGGGGGAGGTCAAGACGGCGCCGGACCAGGTGTCGGTCATGGCGCAGAAGGAGGAGCAGCCGGTGATCATGTTGGTGGTGGTGCCGAGCAGCACGGCCTGGTAGTTGCAGCCGGTGACGGTCAGCTGGTTGTGCCATTCCGACAAGACGTAGGGGTTGATGCGCTCGTCGCCCGACTCGCCCCACGTGCCGTTGAAGGAAGGCCCCGCTGTGCCGGCGATGTAAGTGAGGTTTATTGCGCCGGGGCCGATGACGCGCACGGTGGCGTTGGTGACGGAGATGCCGAGCACGACGTGGCGGCCGCCGTTCCCCAGGAGCAGCCGCGAGCCGCCGTCGCAGGTGAGGTTGAACCCCGGGGAGTGTGGGTAGTAGCAGCCGTCGCCGATGCCGAACGGGTACGGCACGCTCACGTTGCCGCACCTGCTCGGGCAGCTCGCCGCCGGCTGAGCCGCTGGCGAGCTGAGCTGCAGCGGAAGCAGCAACAGCACCACCGCTGCCGAGGTAGCCGCATAAGTGGTCGTCGGGATCGTCATCGTCTTCCTCTTCGTATCGATCAGTAGCCCTCTGCGTGCATTTCTTATAGTTATAGATACTACTGTATATCAAAGCTGCATGCATGGACCTCTTCTCCGTTCGTCTTCTTGACTCGATCCGTCTGTTTGGACGAAACAATCAAACAGCTGCCTGTCAATTAATGGTGAAAGTTGACAGAAGGAGGCCAGTGTTGACGCGCTGCAATATTATCGGCCATCAGGCCATGCACAAATTAATATCTTTTCCATCGTACGCGGCTACGTGCACACCGCACAGACCAAGCCAATTCAACTAGCGGGGTAGCACGTGCTGCCGCACGTAGTGCTACTGCCTGCGTGCTACCCGGCCCAGAAAAAGTAAGAAGAGTTATCATTTAACTGTTCAACTATGGTCGTCAGCTTTTTTACTTGCTTTCCTTTTTGCATAATAAAGAACATCCTATGAACTATATAGATGACACTAACTAGATTATGAAGCATGACGAAATAACGAAAAACCTAACAAATGACTTATATAAGGAGAACAACTGTGATGCACACAAATTTATCCCCATCAGGAAAAATACTGTGGGTGTGCCAGTGCGTTTTATAAAATGCACAAAAATACATAACGACCACCGACATTCCGTTTAAATAAAACAGAACACGGTTATCGTTTAATTTGAGCCGTTAATTAGCCAGGTTCGGCTTTACATCTGATAGGACAAGCGATTGTATGTTCTAGATCCCAGGGGCCTCACAAAGCCACCTGGTTAATTACATCCGCGCGTGGATACGTGGAACACCTCCGATTAGGTCGCCGGTACTATCTTCTTCTTCTCCTTGACTTGTGCTTCGCCATGCGGTTGGTTGGCGGAGTTGGCGATGGCAGAATCCACGGGGTAATAGGGCCCGTGAAATGCCTAGCGCAGCCGTGCATGTTTGGCTACGCCCGCCCATGTTTGATATGAGTGAATGCATAGCTGGCACTTGTCTTGGAGTCGATGTTGACAGTCCGAAGGCATCATCGGCGTGTTCACGCGAGTCTTCGGCTTTGAGTAGACAACGGTGCGCGACCCCGCGAAGGGGATCGGCCGTCGTGTTGTTTAGAACACGTTTTGTTCGTTGTTCGATCACCGTCTTCAGGTTGGGGGAGACGACGGTGCCAGGTTCCGTTCAAAGGAACCCGCCGTCGTTTATTTGACGAGGCAACACGACCCGTGAAGGAGAGTCAGCCGCCGGCTTAATCAACTTGACGTGGACGATCTGCACTACCCCGTGACGGGTCTCGGCCATCGTTTCGTTCACTTCAGCGAGGGCGACGGTGTGCAGCTCCATGTGGGGATACCGGCCATCGTTGTTTTTCCTTCGACAAAACTAGGGATGTGAATGGTCCGGTCCGGCCCAGCGACCCACTGATCCGGCCCATACACAAAAGGAAGAATGGGTAATTGGGCCGGACCACGATGGATCCAAGGCCACGATGGAGCGGTTCACTGGATCCATGGGTCTTCTGGGTCGGTCGCGTGTATTGCGTAGCAGCGACGCAGCGTAGGGCTTCTCGCCCGCCGCCCGCCGCCGCCGCCGCCTACCTCGCCACCACCCACCTTCACCGCCGCCAAGGTGCCCCCCCATCGCCTCTCCGGCCTCCCTCGGGGACGACCCGGCCAAGTGCGACGCCCTCCTGCGCGGCGGCGAGCAGGTCGCCTCCGTGCTCCAGGAGATGCTCACGCTGGTAGGAGTGTTCTTCGCCTGTTTCTTTTGGTTCTTTTACGAATGAATGGTCGGAGCTGCTGTTCTTTTTAATCTCGTAGAATCGTTCCACTAAATTTCTTTGCACTGAATTTCATTGTTTGCCAGTCGCGTATTCACATTCAGGTTGTTACTTTGGATGTTCATCGTTCGCCTGCCATGTATACACAAGCAAATCTCATTCAGTTTGTTGTATACATGGCCAGTATATCCAATTTCACCCCTTTAGATTAGACTTTTCATTGGGATGAAGTGTTTTATCAGTGTGAAATTTCACCTGAATGCTTGATTCATGCTCATTGTTTCTATTAATTCGTTCTTTCTATTGATGAGGGAAACAAAGAAGCATAGCGGACTAATTTCTATGGAGATTCTGTTTAAAAAAGATCTCTATCGGAAAGTAAGTCCAAAAGTTCCATCTTTTTTTGTTCTTGAGCGAAGCAGAGATAACACTCATATTGACTTTTTCTCCGTCTTGGTAGCAATCACATTTGATATATACCCTGATATCATCCCTATAATTAAGTAACGCATTGCATTAGCAATAAGATAATGTTAGCTGCACTGGTATGTCTATAATTCTAATTTTTCTATTCACAGATATTCTCCTTTTAATATTTTTTTCACTCGTATATATACATTGCTTACTGACTATTCAGTTAGCCCAGTTAGTTGGCTAATTAACCTCATCCACGGATGCAGCTTTTCAACACGATTGAATTAGAAAATTAAATGTGACAGAGGCTCCTTGCTTGCTGCTGCTGAATCAATTGAGAGCTCGAAACATATTTAGCAAAGCCTCCACTACCTCGTGTTGATCACTTTGATATTCTACATTGGTGGAAGATGAACTCTTCAGAGTATCCTACACTTGCCCGAATGGCACGGGATATCTTAGCAGTGCCAGCTTCCACAGTAGCATCCGAGACAGCATTTAGCACAGGGTCAAGAGTTCTAACCGACTTCAGAAGTAGGTTGGCGCCTGAAACTGTTGAAGCGCTTGTGTGCTTGCAAGAATGGATTAAATCATCAGGTAACATATTTGCAATATCTCCTAGTACTTAAAAATTATAAGAATTGATTTTTGTAACAGCTTTGTAACCATGTGAGAAATCAATTCATGTGGTTTTTTAAGTACTAGGAGATGCTAAAAATTATAAGAAGATATCTCCTAGACGTTTTCGGGTCGTTTTTGTATTGAGGGTGAGGACGGTGCACGGCTCCATGTGAGGAACCGGCCGTCGTGTTTGGGTCAGCGGTTCCACGTGGGGGAACCGGCCGTCGTGTTATTGATTTTGGAGAGATCGACGGTGCACAGCTCCGTGAAAGGAACCGGCCGTCGTGTATACCATCACAAATATATATAAGCACATATCAAAACATGAATCATCAGCTCGTATGTACACCAAATGCATGAGCTCCTTGGCTTCGGCGATAACTCATCGCGGCAGGCAGTTGCAACCACGACTCATGTCCGTGAGCAGCACCACCATGTCTCGGGCTCTCGGCCATACTTTGCAACAGCGCAAGGCGACAGCAGGGCACATGGTGGCGGACTGGCGGCGTGGAGAAGCAGCGTTCACGGGAGACGACGGGGTGTCCATCGGCAAGGGACACGGTGGGCACGGCAGCGTTCACGGGAATCGGCCGCGTGGATCAGCCGGAGGCGGGGTTGACGGCGAATCCCGGCAGCATCTCACGGGCGTCCTGCGGCGCGGCGACGAGGTAGGCGGAGAGCCCACACCCGCGTCTTGCGCAGTGGCGAGGCGTGGTGGATGCAACGGAGTGCCCGCCGGCGTGCTCACGAACTACGAAGTCCCCGGCTGCGGCGGCTAGCGGGCGCGAGGGAGATGGCGGCGCTGGTGGCCGGCTTGAGGTGGTGGCGTGCTCACGTCCAGCCCGCGCCGGGGCTATGGAGCTAGGCGGCGCGGCGGTGCGGGTCCAGCCCGCGCCGGGCCCGTGGATCGGAGAAGAGCCGGTGGCGCGGAGACGTGGCGGCGGCACGTTCGCCCGCGCTCTGCAGGGCACGGCGGTGGTGACGGAGCATGGCGTCGAGGCGGAGAGGCGCCGGCGTCGTGCCAGCCCTCGCCGGGGCAGGCGGCGGCGTCGCGTGGGGAAGACGGCGCGCGGCGGCGTTGGCCCGTGCCCGCGCCGGCGCAGTGTAGAGGACGACGACGGTGAGCCACGCCACGGCGGCGAGCTCAGCTTGACCACGGTCATGGCCATGGCCACGGCGGTGAAGCTGGGGGTGTGCGCGGACGTGCTGCAGGGGCTGATCGGCGCGACGGCGGGGAAGCCAGCAAGGGAACCCTGCTGCCCCCTCATCTCCGGCCTGCTCGACCTGGAGGCCGCCGTCTGCGTCTGCCTCGCCATCAACGCCAACGTCCTCGGCGTCAACCTCGACGTCCCCGTCGACCTCCCCCTCCTCCTCAACTTCTGCGGCCGCAAGCTTGACCGCGATATATAAATCCTTCCTAGATCTATCCATCATCTGCTACCTGCATGCTGTGTCATGCTCGATCGATCGGTGCTACTGTAACCTACCTACCTCGTCCAAGCGTGCGTATCAGTGGTGTTCAGCGTCCTATGCGACGTCTATATATAAGTGTGGTCCATGGGGGAATAAATTATGAAAGAACAAGCATGCATGCACGTACGGGGTGCCTCGTGCTGCACCATATATAAATGTCATCGAGCAACCATGATGTGGTATGGCTATCTCATAAGTAATTCATTACACCAAAGTTACAATTACTTGTATATCTTTGTCGGCACACATAAATTAAACTATTAATGTCAGTTTTCTATAAGCGATCGACTGTAGAGAAATTATCGATATGTGCCGGTTTTATATATGAACCGCATCTGATAATCAGATTATTTGTGTTGGTTTCCTTGAACAACCAGCATAGATGTATTTGTGCCGTTTTGTTGATTGAAGATTTTATGATGAGGTGATTTCCAAATGATTAGAATATTTTTGTGATGAACTTTAGAATTTTGGAGAATTTTTGAAGTGGAATTGGTAATCTCTGGATGAGTATATATTGGGATGATTTATGATTTATTGGACTAACCTTGAACTGATGTTTTTGTGAGAGTTTTGGATATATATATATCTTTTGATTTTGTAGGAGAAATAAAAAGAAAATAAATAGAATTGGAGAAAAGAAATAAAAAAAAGGAGGTACTGTATGGAGCTGATGTGTATGCATGCACGTACAAAGATTTTACTGTGCATGGGCATATGGTCAAGGTGAAAGTTGATTAGTGTGGGGTGATTAGGGAATGTGATTAGCGGCCGTATTGATTGTGTACATGAGGAGCATGTGCACTGTGTGCATGGCTAGCTAGCTGGTGCAGCCGGCGCGCGTGAGACGCGCAAGTTGGCGGGGCAGACGGCCCAGGCGGGTGCAGGCTTGGAGCAGCTGGAGTCCGGCCCAAGCGGAGGCGCGCGCGGCCCGCAGGGGCAGGAGCCAGGCTGCTGGGGCGTTGCGGGCAGGCTGGCGGCCCAGGTAGGTGCGCACGCGGGGCCCCAGGCGGGGCTAAGGCGGGCCGAGGCAGGAAATTGAGTTGTAGTCCACGTTGAATAAGAATTAGAGAAATTTCAGAGGTGATCAGAGAGAAATTAGAGGAAGATTAGATAGAGATTAGAGAAGATTTTTGCAGGGAAGAGAGGCAGATGTGTGAGGGGTTATGTTAGGCTTGCAAAAGCTGTAGCAGAGCAGTAGACGTCGGGTGAGGCGTAACCAGGAGTTGTTGCAGAGCAAGGTAACACAGACCAGAGCAGGTCATCTGTACTTCTTTGTAAAATGATTTGATTAGGGATGAGCACCCAGAATCATTGCCCCGCAGATGTATGCAGGTGTCGAACTACATTATTAAACATGTGCGTCTCTAATATGTTGTCTCTCATCTTGCATGTGCGTTTAAATTATATCGATTGCTTCCGTTCGTATCATATTTAGTAATCTAAATTGGGGGTATTTAGCGCTTACGACCCTTCACGTTTTTATTTAGTAACTAGCATTTACTATTATAAAGCGTCTTTTGGTGGCGGTGACAGTGGTGGCAGTGGTGGTTTCACCAACTATTAATCTCTACTCTTCATCTCAATCAACTACATTAAAAATCATACCCAAATTTTAAATTTTGAATGTGTTACCGCTCCATTTCCCATATGCCCCCTCTCGATCCCATTCCTTTCTTCTGCCTCCCCTCCCGATACCATTCCAATCCGCCTCCTCCCTTCCACTGGTGTCGTTGCCCCCGCCTGCTTATCCCCATCCGTTGGGTTCCTTCCCGTCAACTCGCCACCTGCTCCACTCTGTTGTCTACCACCATCCCCTTGCTTCCTACCCAGTCCCCATGGCTGGTTGCCGCCATCGCTCGAAGCCACCTCCTGCCCCATCCGTCGCCACCCCTCTCGTCACCTCGCTGCCTCGTCCCCTTCACTAGCTGTCGACGCCCTTAGCCCCAACATGCTTCACCCCTGCTCTATCCTCGCCCATTGTGGCACATCCCAGTGCTTGACCTTCACCACCGGGTGCATCTGACGTCAACATGGTAAAGTCCTAGAATTTGATCATAAACTAAGAGTGATAGAGTGACTCTTTTTTTACCAGCGGTGACTCAAAAATGGGTGGTGCAAAGAAGATTATGTTTATGACCTAGCATTTTTTATTTTGAAAAGTTAATATGCCATAAGTTTTATTTGATTGTAACCTCTGAATTTTGATATTTTGTTGCAACATTGTCAGCCACCCTTCCAAATTGCAGGCAGTCTAATATTTTAGATAGCTACAATAAAACACTAGAAGCACGTATGAGATTTTAGAACCTGATTTTTTCAGTACTATGTCATGTTTCCCTTTGTTTTATATCTGGCCAAGTCCCCATATATTAATTTCATCACATTTTACACAAGGAAATTGGGAACTACCTTGCAAAGCATCAGTCAAATCACTCACTTTAGCTTTCCGATTCATATTATTCAACTTCAAGAGAGGGCAATCATCACAAGAAAAAGCTGAATGAAAGTTGTACTCCTCATCTGATCCGGACTGACTGGGCCCTTAGGTGTAGTATGATCTCTACGGCCCTCAACTGAGTTGATCGGGTCCTTAAGTGTCAGGTGTGATATGTGCAACAAGATCAGGACATACCACAAAAGAATCAGTCACACTACCAAAAGTAGTACTAGGAATAGATAAAGTAGAAGTAAGAACAACCTTAGCATCATCTAGCTCAACCAACATACTAGCATGACTCCCTATAAGCAGGTTAAGCTCAGACATCACGCTTTTGTGAGAGGTTCTTAGATTGTTCAACTCATCCACAAACTTGTCACACTACTTCCAACCATCAGAATTAGCAGCAATGGGAGTGTGAGACTTCATGCTATCTATCTTTTGGGTGAAGTAAGCAACCTCTTGTTCTAACACCATGCGCTTTTTCTAGACTCGGAGTAAAATCCATCTAGCTTGTGGAAAGCCACACTGAGCTCGTCCTAAGAAGGTACCTGATCATTAGAGTTGTTGTAGTTTAGATTCGCTCACACCGTTATCATCAACCATGAAGCATATGTCGATGAAGTCGTCATCATCATTGTTGGGCTTCTCATTCGCTCCACCTTCATCGCTTCAGGTCCCCTCCTCATTGGAGATATTGGCTTCATCCAAGGCTACTAACACCCTTTGGAAAAACTTCCATCCCTAGGGTTCTTGGGAGTCTTCTCCTCCATCTCTGAGGTTTTATTGTTATGGTTCTTGCTGATGTAGTGGTTTCTCGTGAGAGAAGTATAGTTGTTCTTGCCTTTCTTCGGCCTGGGGTAGTTGGCTCAAATGTTGTTAGAGACACTCGAAACTCTTGATTGGCCCTCTCTTTCGCATCCTCACCCTTTGTTGGAGTGACTAACTTCCCGGAAAGAAGTGCAAGTTGGTCTTCTAGGAACATATATGTGCATCTGCTCATCGAACAGCTCACAAAGAGCAGTAAGAGAAAAGCCAGCACTGGCAGAACTCAAGGTACACTGCAAAGAAGGATTGGTGATCAAAGAAGTGGTGCACGAACCTTACTCTTTGGATTTATGCCCCAAGTTCATGAGTCTTGTCGGTACAATAAATACCGGGGTATGAAGAGTCCTAAAGAAGACCAGACGAGGGCCCCACACGTCAGGCGGACGATCAGGCCCTAGCGTGTGGGCGAGCCCCTCAGAGCGCCAGGCGAGGGCCCCACACGTCAGACGGGCGATCAGGCCCTAGCGTGTGGGCGAGCCCCTCAGAGCGCCAGGCGAGGGCCCCACACGTCAGGCGGGCGATCAGGCCCTAGCGTGTGGGCGAGCCCCTCAGAGCGCCAGGCGAGGACCCCACACGTCAGGCGGACGATCAGGCCCTAACGTGTGGGCGAGCCCTCAAGTAGCATGTGCGAGGGCCCCACACGTCGGTGGGCGATCGGGCCCTAGCGTGTGGGCGAGCCCTCAGAGCGCCAGCGAGGGCCCCACACGTCAGGCGGGCCTGATCATGTGGGCGAGCCCCTCAGAGCGCCGGACGAGGCCCCACACGTCAGGCGGGCGATCAGGCCCTAGCGTGTGGGCGAGCCCCTCAGCGTGCCAAGCAAGGGCCCCACACGTCAGGCGGGCGATCAGGCCCTAGCGTGTGGGCAAGCCTCTCATGCGAGAACTGTAGGGCCCTCACTCGCCGTAGGGCCCGCGTGATGAAGAGTCCCGGCGAGTCTTCGGGTGAAACTCCCTGCTGCGAAAGACAGGCGCATTCAATGCGACATTACGCGCGGATAGACAGATGAAGAGATGATTACCGCCACAGTGACCTCTGCGGGTCTGATCAACTGTCACTGTGGCGCTGCGAAATTGACCGGCAGAGAGAGAGTTTGCCGTCATCAGGTTGGCCGCCCGCGTCAGGAGGAGCAAGCTGGGTCCCGCTTGGTCTCTCACCGGCGTGTCCACACGAGTCAGAGGCCACTTGCGGAGCACGCGTGGGCGGCGCCACTCGGCACAGAGGCATCACGTTTTCGTCTCTCCTGTCCCGTTCCTCACGTCTCATCAGTGTACTAAGAGTACTGTACTGCCTACCCCCTCGGCTCTGTCCGCCAGTTCGAGGCTTGTATAAAAGGGGAGGAGAGAGGACGGAGAGGGGGGACATTCTGTAATCATTCCCACACAACCACAACACGAAAAGAGCTAAGGCTCGGCAGGAGTAGGACTGTTACCCGCAGGGGGGTCCGAACCTGGGTAATTGCTGCGCGTCGCTCCTCGCCGTGCACAACGCTCGAATCGAACTGAACTCGAGCTGATCGGCTAGCAAGATAGAAATCTGATAGGGGTGTGATTCACCGTGGTTAAGTGAAGAACACGCCGTCAAGTCTTAAGATTAGAGAAGAGCCCATCTAGGTTCAGCATCTTAAGGTCAGCCGCTTGTCTGATGTTGGCCACATTCACATACACACCTTCAAATCCAAAGTAGATATGAAGGGATGAGCGTTTGCCGCATCAGTAGAGGTAGAGCCAAGTGAACAAAGATTTCTAAGGGTTTTGTTAATCAAGTGAAACAAACATCTAATTATTCACCCAATTTTGTGTACACAATTGTAATCTCTTGAACTGGTCCTATCTCATGATTTTGATCTGTTTTGATCCCTCATGGTAGGCTTCGAGGGTAGTATAGATCTCATGAGCGGACCAGATATGAGTGATGCACTCCTATTCATTATGGCTAGAGCCTTGAATCAGCAAGTTTTGAGCTTTTGAATAATGCTCAACACTAGCTTGATTTAAAACCACAGGCACAACATAAGGATCTTTAATTTACCGTCAACCAAATCAAGTACCCTTGCACCATGATATATGACTCTATCCTAGCCTTCCAAAATGAAAAATCGGCTCTAAAGAGTATGGGTGGCTTGGTGGAGTACTTTTTTCATTCGCCATAGCTCAAGAACGAACATGAAAGATTCAATGATCGATAAAGATCAAGAACAAGAGCGTAAACTTACTCTGATATTAGTTGTAGAACCATGCTACGGCAACAAGAGAGGGTGAAGGGTAGCCAAATGATTCTTTCTACGAGAATCGATGATGCTCCTAGCCCAACGTGCCTTGAAATCACACACCAACAAATACCTTTGAGCCAAACCGTTGAGCACTTGGTGTGCATCGATGAAGATCAAGCTATAAACATGCTCATGGGTGATAAGAGGAACAACATGATCCTACAATAATGTCCCATGACTAAACATGGAGTTTAACTCAAAAAAACTCCACCAAAAACCCTTGTAGGCAATTCACCGAACACTTGGTAGGCAACAACAATAGGATTCAATCTAGGGTCATGCATATAGGGAGAAGATGATCCATAGTAATGTCCCATGTCCTAGCATGAAGATTGAACCCTCAAACCACCAAAACAAACTTGAACCAAGGATTATGAGAAATACACTAGAAATTCCTGCGAAAATCAAGTGAAAGGAAAAAACTTCGATCTAGAAAAGGATCACGCGAAACGTACAAAGAGTTAAAACTTTCTTAATTCATGCAACAAGTGGACCCAAGGGAAAAAAAGCTTGAGCGAGCAACAAGAAGGATCAATAATCTCATCTACACCACAACAAGAACAAGAAGACTTTTGGTGAATTATGTTGCTTTTGTTTAGAGGGTATTACAAAGACACACCAAGGTGAGCAAATTAACATAGATCAAGAGTGAACAACAAAGACACATATACCTCAACCATACAACTTGCAGAAGTGAAGTGAGAGACATCCCTCCCCTCCTTGTATTGTCCAGGAGGTTTAGGGTATCATGATATCTCCCAAAAAATTGAGGCTACCCTTGGCTCACTCCTAGATGACTGAGATTCACCACATCACCCAGCAACCTAGGCAAATTTTCTACACTAGCCCCAGAATATGCCACACATATTCCCAATACATGCCCCATACAGGCCCACAAATTGGACGCAACCGGTTTTAGCTTAACAGCTAAGTTTTTGACACACCCGTCTGCTCGTTGAATTTCGGATCCTCACGGCGGTTCAAGTCCATTATCCACGTCAACCTTGTGATCTTCAAGTCTGAGTCCGATCGCCCTGCGAGACCTTGCCATTTTAGACCGTAAAATCAATATTTATATTTAAAAACTAAATTGTAAAACCCATAGACTTTGTCAAATACTCATCAAAAATTGAAATGACCTCCACATGATCCCTCACTATCGGTTTATGCAATGAATTGACACCGACAGTGATCATCACTACTGGTTTTGTAACTGACAGGATAATCCTAGGTTTCCACTGCCACTAATGTATTGTCAGTTAAAAAAATTGGTAGTCAGTTCCAAACTAGCAGTGACGGGGTATTCTGCAGTGGCGATTATATATGCGAGGGAGAGTGGGAGATGTCGGTATATATATGGTTTGTGTAATTGTATATATCTAACGAAAAAGAAATTAGTCCAACAGGCCCGTCAATAAAAATGTTCGAGAATCACCACGAGTCAATGGCGATCACATGGTCACACATGCAAGGTACGTTTCCATTATCAACAAAACATTGCATCTATCAATTCAGTGCATGCATGCATGGATTCCAGCTCTATAAATAACAGAACAACCTTGAGCATTTCGCTCGCAGTGGCAGCTCATCTTCTCCCAGAGTAGTAGTCATCTACCTAGCGCAGATGATCAGCTCCACCATGGCTGCTAGTAAGCACCTGTCCCTTGTCCTTGTCGTCCTGCTAAGCATAGGATTATCCAACGCCATCAGGGTGGTAAACCACGTCACCGCTGACGGCCAAGGAGACGGCGGGGGGCAGGCCGCCGGAAAAGGGACCAGTACAGCTTCCGGCTACGGCTCCGGCTCCGGCTACGGCTCCGGCACCGAAAGCGCCCAATCGCAGACTCCGATCGTCACCTACGCCGGCGGAACCGGCGGCGGCAAGGGCAGCGGCAGCTGGGAAGGGAACGAGCCGGATGCAACCGGCTCCGGAGCCGGCGGCGCTTCCGGTGCCGGCCACGGCGGATCCGGTGTCTCCGACAACTGGGACTTCGGGAGCAGCGACGCAAGTGGGAAGGGCGGCGGCGGTGGCGGCGGTGGTGCCGCTGGCAACGGCACCGGCTCCGGCTCCGGCGTGGGAGGCGGGTTGGGAGTAGGTAACAACTATGGGCCGTTCGGCAGCAGCAACGCCAACACCGGTGCTGGCGGCGGCGGCGGCGGCGGCGGCCGCGAGGGTGGGTTCGGCAGTGGCTCCGGAGGTGCGTCAGGAAATAGCAGCAGTAGAAATGGAGGCTACGACGCGTACGGTGGTGGGCCTGGTGGTTACAATGGAGGTGGAGGACCCCCTCCTCCCTCTTAATTTCCTTTGCTTTTTCGAATAATACCTACTGGGGTCCCACATGTCAGTGATTCGTACTACATGCATGTAATAATAATCCATAATTTCATATGAAAGCCTTGATATGTACCAGTTGCTTTGATCAGTCAGTAATGGGAGTGGTTTCCAATTAAACACTGCTTTTTTGTTTCTTTTTTCTGTTCACCGAACTGCTTACCATATGTACCGGAGAATCATCTTGAATCTTTATGCTTCGCGATGAAAGATGAGCTTAGCTTAATTGTGGGATCCATACGGCTATATCCACGACCGCAAAAACGCTCATCATCGATAGTTCAAAACACTTTTAATTATCACATTTGGCCGTACACTACATATATGATAATCAGATAAACCGGTAACAATTAGAACAAATATTTATGTGTTATCAAATTAAGACAGTTTTGAGCATGGAAGCATCCCCATATGCATGATTACAACTGATAAGCATTCCCAAAGGTATATACGGTTGGATCTAACACCTCTGGCTATCGGATCCACGTTAAAATCCACACTCTCAGACCACGTCAAAATCTACACTCAGACCAACTCTCTCTGCACATAGTAATTTTAAAAAGAACACTCAACTTTTGGATCGATATTCTAAGCAATCATGCCCTTGTTCTTCTTCCCCATCCGTGTCCCCCTCGAGTAAACAAAAATCAAACTTTACGTGCTTTTATTGAACTCTGCAATATATTCTTGGCCTCTCGATGAAGTGAAGGATATGGCTGAGCTAGTACTTAAGCAAAACATTTTACTCCTACGAAAAAATAAATAAATTGTACCTACAAAGATCGTTTAAACCATTTTATTTGTGTGCAAGAAAATCAAGCATATATACAGATTCGTTTTAAAAAGGACTTTCATATTATGATAACTTTTATAGATTTTATAATTGCAATTATAATTATAGTTGTCAAATTTAGTTGGATTTCAAAAGTCATGTCAATATGTAATGTTAAGTTTTACAATTAGGTTATGTTCTTTTGAGCTGATTTGAACGGTTGAACAGCTAATTAAACGATTAAAATGATTGAATTTTGAGAACTTCTCAAGGTAGTCTCGAGGTTCGTATCCATTTCGTTTGACTTGCTTTCTAAAACGTTAGAACCCACTTTCAAAATAGCGAAAAAGGACTAAAAAAAACTCAAAATCATATGTATTTTCAAAACGTAGATAAGTTGTTAAGCCGTTAAGCTAATAAACTGAAAAGATAAAGCCCATTAGTTTTAAGCATTGTTAGATGAAATTGCTCTATGCAGGACCAATAATTAATCGATGTATATAATCAGTTTATGTTAAAAGAACTATCTGTGAAAACAAAGTTACGAGCCGCCATATGAAAAACTGTTCTTACGTCATAATTAACCATCTATGAACTTATTCAAACTAAAATTCATTTGTGTTAGTTCTTATTCAAGTGTATACGTTGCTCTCTGAACTTATTTCCTCTCGAGCATATGCGTACGATTACTTGAGTAAATTCATGAAATTTAGATATTTCCTCAATCTAAAATTTTATGGCGCACACGTATTTTAAAATTAAATTTCTTAATCTTTATCAAATTTATTCAACAAAATACGTAGATTTTATGATACAAAAATGACATCATTAGAATCGTATTTAAAAATATTTTGTAATAGCCATAATTTTATTATTATAACGATATATTGTAAGAAAAAATTATTAAATTAAGTACAGTTTTGAAGACCATGTAAAGTCAAATACATCATATACACCACGTGGATCGCGGTCGACGGCCAAAGCTGTCGAGAAAGCCCAGAAACCGTCGAGAAAGGTCGTTATCGACGGCCGGCAGTGTAGTCGAGAGAGACTACATGTCTCGACGGCTTAGTAATATTTTTTGGGTGGAGGGAGTATTTAAAAAAAATTTAAAAAATACTTCGGGAAAGTTTGTTAGATCATACAAGAATCTAAAAAAACTTGCGAACTTCCACATATATATCTGAAAATACAAAGGATTAATTTAACATGGTGTATTCATTAACCTTCACTCACAAGTGAACGCTAGCTAGTTGACTACATAGCTAGCCAACTGGCCATGCATGCAATTTGCGACCGATCGATTGAGAAGCGAGTAACCGACAGCGTAGACGTCGCATCTCCAGACTGATTAAAATGTGAAACAAGCATTAAATTTGATTTCCTCGATCATCTCTCAGCCTCGAGAGCAATACGTCAACTGTTTGCAAGAGGTATCTTATGGGAAATGAGCTCAGTAGAATTTATACTATGTATTGAACCATAAAGTGCAAGCAACCTAGCTAGCTACGCGCGTGACGTCCAGACTCAATCCCATGGCAAGTCTATTAGCATACGCGTTGAGATTTGCTTGATGCATAGATCAAGGGAAGATGCTCTTCAATGTACTGTTAATTTCATATATATATATATATATATATATATATATATATATATATATATATAGATGCAACATTTTGAGATTGACGCTAGTTACAGCAAAGTGGTTTCTTTACGTATGTGTGCCGACTTGCTTCCGTAACGCTACCCACCAAATGAAGTTTATTTATGAATCAGCAAGTTGGTTGCTACATATTGTATTGACCGACCTGTATGGCTGGATGTAAGTAGATACAGACGTACTTCCTTAAAAACATATAATGTTTTAGAGATTGACGTGACCTTCAAGATGCAACTTTGATTACTAATTACAAATCACCGATGCAATTTGTTTGTAAAATATGCAAAAATTATGATATTATGGGAGTGCTTTTCAAAACAAATATATTTGTATAATTTTTATGTGTCCAATCTAAACAGTTTAGAAAATATTTATAAATTAAGTTTTTAAATTTTGACTTAGTACATATCTAAAACATTATGTTTTCGAGAACCAGAAGATGTATGTATTTGCATATAGAAAAATTAACTACTTCTCTTTAATATTCACAAACGTCTTTTACAAGATAAAAGGAGAGTATGTAAGTCAGTTGTGTAAAATCTACAGAAGAGGAATCCATGTCAAATCAATCGAAGATGATAGAAGCTAGCAATGTTGCGTGCTTGCGTTGAGTCCAACTATTCAAGGCGAATTCATTTTCAAGTCATCATGAGATTAAAATATCTTACATTAATTAGTCTGCGAGGCTTTGACTAGCATGCAATAGTAAGCACATCTCAGGTCTCTCTTCAAGTTGTACCTGAATGCAAAAAGAATATCAGTCCCCGAGGCCCATCAACAAAATCCTCAAGACCCTCAATTAGTCAATGACAATCACATGCTAATTAAGGATTAATCCATGCACGGCCCCCAGCACTACATATAAATAACAACACAAACCTTGGGCTGAGCATTCACCCAAGCGATCACCTCATCTATTCTTCTCCCAGTGTAGTGTCTCCATCGTCCAGCTCAATCAAATCAGCTTACCATGGCCACTAAAAAGCTCCTATACACTGTCCTTCTCGTGCTATTAGGCATAGGATTTTCCAACGCCCTAAGGGTAGTAAACCACGCCACTGCCGACGGCCAAGCCAGCGGCGGAGGCAGCGGCGGCGGGACCGGGAACGCCTACGGTTCCGGCTCGGGCTCCGGCTCCTCCACAGCCGAGGCCTATGACCAGAGCTACGGTCAGCCCAACGGCTACGGCGCTCCGGCTCCGACCAGCAACTACGCGCGCGGAGCCGGCAGCGCCGGCGGCAGCGGCGACTGGGCAGGGAATGACCGGAACGCGTCTGGCTACGGAGCCGGCGGCGCGTCGGGGCAAGGCCACGGTGACTCCAACTACTGGAACTCGAATGCGAACGGACGCGGAGGCGGCGGCGCCGCCGGGGGAAGCTCCAACAACGGCACGGGCTCCGGCTCTGCCGACGGGAATGGGCAGGGAGCTGGGAGCAGCAACGGGCCGTACATTTCGACCAACGCGAACAGCAGCGGCGGCGGCGGCGGGAGTGCCAGCGGCCATGACGGCGGGTTTGCTTCAAGTTCCGGGGGTGGATCAGGAAGTAGCAACGGTTCGACACCGGGGTCCCTAGCTTACCCTTAAGTTTTATTTTGTTTTTCCCAAATAATCTCGGCTTGGGCCTACCCATGGTCGGCCGTATCGTCCATCCTGCTAGGACGGAGTCGATCGATATCATACCACGTACACAGTATGTTAATTTCTTTCAATAATTAAGCTGTTTGTGCGCTAAAGTATCATGTAATGATAATAACAATAATAGTTAATGCGATGGTACTCGTCGGCCAGAATATTATTATTGTTGGCAATCTAGCTGACGACAAAAATTTGATCAGTATTGGCAACTCTAAAACAGAACCATCGACATTAATGTATCCAGCCCCCTCTTACGATCTAAGGCTGTCTCCAACAGCACACCCTAAAGCATTCTCTACCCCAAAATAGGGGATGGATTCTTCCCGTATATGCTCCAACAGCTCTCCCTATACCATTCCGTAAAATAGAGTTTTTCTCTCCATTCCCTTATATATAGGGGTTCTCTCTCCTCCCCCTATACAATTCTCCATATAGGGGACACTGTTGGAGATGAGAAAAATATAGGGAGTGGATTTTGTTTACGGGAACCTGTAAATGAGGCTATAGGGGATCAAATTTAGGGATTACTGTTGGAGACAGCCTAAGTGTGCGCCGTGGAAAGAAATTCAAATTTCAAAGCACGCCAAATGGATCTATCGGTGGCCAACCCACTCCCCGGCGACCAGATAACGATTTGAACTTAGTCATTTCAATGAGGACTCACATGAAAGTGAGCAGTTTGCGCTGCGTTGTTAGATGCAAGTAAGAGCATCTCCAACAGTTCCTAATATTTGGACTCCCAATATTGTTAGATTGGGACCTTCCCAAAAGTTTTTGGGCCAAATAAAAACCATCTTCTCCAACAGTTCTTTTTTTCTTCCCAAAATAAACCTTTGACGTGGTCCCTGTGGCCTATTCTTCCTCATCTCGCGCCATCCTGGTTGTGTTCGGCATCTGCAGACGACGGCGGCGGAGACGCGCTGGCCACAGGCCGTAGGCGCCGAGTGCCAGAGCGCCGAGGCCGAGGCCGATCGCTGCGGAGCGCCACGGACGAAGCCACCGATCGAGGCTGTGGAGGACGCAGCCACGGGAGATTTTTTTGCCGAGCGCCGATCGCTATCTGTGGAGTATCTAGGCGCCGACTGCTGTGGATGACGTAGCTAGGCGCTGATTTGTTTTGCCGAGGCCGCGGCTGTGGAGGACGTAGCCAGGCGCCGACCGCTGATTTGTTTTGCCGAGGCCGAGGTGTGGAGGACGTAGCGAGGCGCCGAGCGCTGTGGAGGACGTAGCCACCGTCCAGCCAGTATTGTGTCTGCAGGTAATTGTGCATCAAATCTTCAATGCATGTACTTTGGTTGCAATCGCTTCTTCCATTACATAATTCGTTGATCGATCCATCACGTGCATAGGTGAATTATTACCACTGCAGCAGCATCATGAGTCAGCGACCTTCCCTCTTCCAAGGACTTTTGGACGAATCTTCGTCGGATGATGATGATGAATTTATTTTTAGGAACAAGGAAAGTCACCACCAGCTACAGGAAGACCTAGTGGAGCATCTATGGAAAAATCATCCGGATCAATATTAACTTCTATTTTTTATTGTCATAGTTTTAATGAATTTTTATTTGTAGCAACAGAAATTCTCATGAAAAAAAAGAGAGCAATGCAGCCGTTTGAAAACTTTTTTATTAATCCAATTGGGTTATTCTTTCGTCCTTATTCATGTCTCATTGCTCGCAAGAAAAGAATTGCATAACAAATCAAGTTTGGTTAGAATCACAACAACACGATCAAATACACCGAATCGTAAGCAAATCTTGGTAAGTCCGAACATGCTTGCCTTCTACTCGCTCTATATGAACCAACACGTTATGCAAAAACATAGTAAAGATAGTCTTGATTGGTTGGGGGCATTTGCATTCAATGAGCTCAATAGACAAGTTGATGCAGGTCTGCTTAACGATCAAACTAATGTAAAAACTGAACAAATACATCCCAGCAAAAACAGCTCACGCTGTACAACAAAACAAGGCTCTTGTCAGATCTTGAATCACTACAAGTTAGAAGAGTATAAAATCCTAAAATTTAGAAGAATTACCTTGTCTTGAAAAGTAACCCCACTTTGCTTTCTATTCTCAATCCTTGTTAGACATCCACAAAACTTGTTCACATTCTCCAAGATAGATCCCCATCGATGCAGAAGTGAACTCTGGCTACGTTCTGATGCAAAGTTCTTATTCATGTGGTAGTACTCAAAAACTCTCTTCCAGAAAGTACCACCCTTCTGATTAGTGCCGCTCACTGGATCCGTACTAATGTTTAACCATGCTGACACAAGCACTGCATCCTCATTTTCACTGAAATTTTTTGACCTTTTCTGGTTTGGTCTTGATGAGGGAGTCCTCTCAACAACGGGTGATGGCTGCTCCTCAGGTGGGCTATTCAAGTCCTCCAAAGACAGGTTATTATTGGCCTCATCCATCAAGTTAGTATAGTATCCATCTCCTTCCATTGTCAATAGCACCTACAGGAAAAAAATTGAATCATAATAGAACTCAACAAAAATTAGATCATGAGTAATGCCAACATGATGCTTCCAGAACTTCAACCTGAATATACCACATATTAGACTACATTCGCTAAATTGCAATGCTGCAAAACTTCAGAAAAAGAAGAGTTGACATTGCAATTTAGAACATACAGTTTCGTGATTGTATAAATTCTAACAAAAAGAGGTAGGATAGAATATGTCATATGCAGCACAAAATTAGAAATGGTGCCAGTCACAATTTTAAACAAAGTCAGCTTATTTGTGTGTAAATAATAAGGATCACGTGGTATATGAATGTTAAAACGACCATAAGTTCTTTTTTTCTTAGAAGCACTGCAACAGACATATTTACCAAATAAACAGACCACTATGTCAATAACAGTGCAAGGCATAGCACTACAATTCATGTTCCTTTAATTCACAGAGTAGTCTTCAATACATTATTTTCTCATTTCAGTACATAGCACTACAATTCATGTTCCTTTAATTCACATAGTACAATATTTAGTGTCACAGAATATTGCAATTCCCCTGGAGTTCACAGAGTCGGCATAGGAACTTTTCGACAGTGAGTTTACCTATGTCAAAAACTAGTATCTCCAGGGGAGTGAACGATTCCAACTCAAGGTAACAGGAGTTTCTAAATTTGTTTCCAAAATGTTGCACTGCACTATACATTTCTTACATTCATCTGATCATAACCTTTGTATGACTGTTCTTGATTCCCAAAACTGTTGATTGATGGACCATACGGTGCTCCAAAGACAAGATTACTGAATACGACATGTTATTGCTCATCGGGCTAGGCATTGGAGCCACCCCTTTGATTAGCATTGTGAAGGATGTTCTTAATCACATACAGGATGGGGGATCGGTAGCAGGCACAGAGCCTTGAAAAAAAAACACGCTGCGTCAAAAAAATTACCAGATCCAATGAAGCCTGGGGGCGTCGCGGCAGCGGCGGCCTCCCTCGGCTGGCGGCCTCCTTCTGCCGCCTCCTCCTCTGGCGGGCGGCGGCCTCCTCTCTGCGTCTTGGCGGCCTTGGCGGCCTCCTTCTGCGCCGGACTCCTTCTGCGCAGCGGCCTCCCTCCGCCAGGCAATGGTGCGCGGGGAGGAAGGCGCGAATGAACGCGCGGGCGATCGATTTTCGTTGATCAATGGCGCGAAATCGGCGATAGGGAGCGCAGAGTCCGTGCGCAAATCTACGCCGAGTGTGGGTTGTTTTGGGCGCGCGAAAGAATGGGGCGTGGTTTTTGGGAACTGTTGGACCCGTAATTTTGCACATTAAGCCTAAAATCTAGTTTGGGGAATAGATTTTAGGAACTGTTGGAGATGCTCTAACACCGCCAACACAAAGCCTACTTACACTTCCATCTGGGGCTTGTTGGGGAGTTCCCATGCCAATGCCGCTCATGGCCTACATGGCCGGTAGGCTTGGATGTGCTGTGTGTCGATAGCCTCTGCAAAAGTCACGGACACAGATATTAACCATAAGAAGGATTAATGTGGCCCTACGTACGTTCGATAAGAACACTTGATCTACTAGGTTTGAACCCTTGCGCGTGGCCCTATGTTCGATAAGAACACTTGATCTACTAGGATAAAGGAGTTGAACCTGCGCTCTCCCCTGGGCGACCAAGGTTTGAACCTACGTATACGTATATTTTTTTTTCTCAAAATAAGCTTTGCGGCAATACGAAGGCCACCGACACAAGGCAGGCAGACTCCCGCTAGTGGACCCGACTACACTTTGTGCCAGAAGCCTCCATGCTAGCCCGTGGCCTTGCAAGTGACCAAGGTGCACTCTATGTCGGTAGCCTATATTTCGCCACTAAAATAGACCCTTCTGTGGGGTCATCTCCAATTAGTGTCGTCTGCTTCACCTACGGCCGTCAACACTTGTATTAACATTTAAATCTGTTTTTACCATCTTAAATCATTAAAAATGTTAATTTTTGATGAAAAATTTGTAAATAATTACATAATGAATTAGGATGGTTGTACTTCACACTAATGTTATTAAATGTCTAGTAACAAACTATGGTCTTATGAAATTAATTGTTCGTTGATGAGAGTTCTGTGAGTTGGTAGCCGTATAGCTGAATTGTTAGGTAATTCGTAACAATCGAGTAACACCACATGACGTATAACAAAGAAATAACTTGGCATAAATTGTTGATGTTTTAGAACTCATATTTCACCCTAAAAAATTGAGAAGAAAGCATTTGTAGTTGCGACGACATTCTTGAAGTTGCGGGGGAGGGGCCGAGAATACTACAGGAAACGAAAACAATCTCGCGTGCCGAAACTAGTATCGACGGCCATCTGAGACCCGTCGATAGACTACGCCATGTCTCGACGGCCACAATAAGGCTGTCGAGAGTGCGTACCACACGGCTGCTTTGTCTTGACGGCCGCAAAACAAACCGTCGAGTCTAAGACACCGTCTGTCAGAGCAGCCGCACAACGTTATTTCTCTCGACGGCCAAGCGTTATGCTGTCAAGAGAACCCTAATTTAAATATGCAATTTTCTTCCTATATGTTAGAGTTTAATTGATATATATTTTTTTACAAGTAGAAAAATGAATGAAATGAATTTGTTATTTTACATCATTTTATAAGTTTTGATTGTTAATTGGAATTGAAATTTTTGAATTAAAGTATTTTGTATAGTAACGAAACATCCGATACCGTACGATAAACTATAACTTAGCAAGAAAACACCCCATTTAGTAGTGTTCGTCGCGTTAGATGCTCTGAAAATTTTTATATTTTTGCTGATGATATTATTTGATACACAAACATCAATGCATTGCATATGAACAACAACAAATTTTATTTTGTATTTTTAAAAATCAAATTTTGTTGGGTTGATCGTCGAGTCCAACAAAGGGGAAAACCCTCGAGACAGGACTTTGTCTAGACGTTTTTTCTCTGAACCGTCGAGAGTAATATATTCTCTCGAGTGTAGTCAAGGAAAACCGTCTAGTGTATGTTCTCTCGACGGCTATGGAATAAATAGCAATCGAGAGAAAATGGCATCTTTCTCGACGGCTTATTGCTGGCCGTCAAGTGGCGTGCCCCTCCGCAGGGCCCAACCGTTACCATCCGTGTCTATGGTTGCCCTAAAACCGTCGAGTGAGTTTGGTCTGTCTTGATGGCATAACATTGGCCGCTGCCCGGGCAGCCACCGCCTCGCCCACGCCACTGCCTCGCCCGGGCCGCCGCCGCCTAGCCCGCGCCACTACCTCCGCCTTCCCTCCGCCGCCTCCGCCTCTCCCCTTCCTGTTCCCTCTGTCATATCCGACGCCGTCCCCATCATTGACCGTCGACTTATGAGGTAATCGAATAAAAAAAATTTCATACTTGTTGTCTAGTGTCGACGGCCATGCATCATTAGTCGATACTAATATAGATTTAGTGAATAAATTAGGCAATTAAGAAATAAATAAAATAAATTAGTGAAATAATAAATCAATAAAATAAATGTATTGTAAATAATTGATTATTTACTCTTTAGTAATTAGTAATTACTAATATAGGTTTAGTGAATAAATTAGGCAATTAATAAATAAATAAAATAAATTTGTGAAATAATAAATTAATAAAATAAATGTATTGTAAATAATTGATTATTTACTCTTTAGTAATTAGTAATTATTTTTGCGATTGATGGTTCATTGTTTATTAATTCGTAAATGTTAGTTTTTACCTTTTTTGGTTAGGTAACATGTTATGCTTAATAATATTATGTCTGCATTAGTTTTTGCAACTGTGACCCAGCCGTACATCACCCATTCGGAAATGGCACGACTCGTTTTGTTTTCATACAAGATGTGATTCGTTGTGTTTTCATACGAGATGTGATAAGCGTTTCCGAATTGTCCAGTGGACTACCATCTATGGGCGTCCCAGTGGACAGCCCACGAATGACCGATCGAGTAAAATTCATTGCAACAATGGTGGGATCGAGACGAGAGTTTCGATGACATAATCCTAAGAAGTTCTCCTGTGCAAAACATAAGTGCTCGGTGGTTTTAATAACCCTCCTGGGCCATCGTTGCACTGGGAGACCCCTTAGGGTTATGCTGCCGAAATCTCGGCTCGAACCCACCGGTGTCGCAATGAATTTTGCTCGATCGGTCATTCGTGGGTGGGTTTAGAAGCTTTCCTAAGCCTGTCATGAAACTCTCACGTGAAATGACGCATGTCTACCATAGATGGAAGAACAAAGAAGTTGGATGTATGATGGATGGCAACCCAACGGACAACACACAGATAAATGGTACGAAAAGACCGATGAATTCATGACTCATGCTTTTCAGCATAGTCAGACCTTAACATTAAAGTGACATACCCTTATGCTGAGTGTGGGAATTATCGGAAGAGAACCCGTGACTAGATGGAGCTCGATCTATGTAAACATGGTTACAACACCGTGTACCATCGGTGGGTATATCATGGGGAGAGTCGCCGTGCAGCGTGTGCACCACCCCTATCGGTACCCGATGAAATCGATCGGGTGAATAATTTGATGGAAGACTTTGGTCATAATTTCGAGGACGAGGAGGCACCCATGTCTGTGTCCGATTTCATGGGGCTTCTTGAGTCTGCTAAAGAACCGTTGCACGATGGAACCACAGTAGCCCTACTGTCTGTTGTGGCCCATATGATGGCTATTAAATGTAGGTATAATTTCACGATTAATTGTTTTGACGAACTCATATCGTTGTGGTCCGATATTCTTCCTCAAGGTCATAAGATGCCACCTACCTAGTATGAGTGTAAGAAACTTATAGATGGATTAGGAATGCCATATGAGAAAATACGCTACTGTCCCAATCATTGTATGTTGTATTATAAGGATGATGCGGATAAGCGTGCTTGCGATAAATGTGGAGAGTCAAGATATGTGGAGATAGATGACACCGAAGGAAATAAGAGACAGACAAATGTGGCGAGAAAAGTGCTTTGTTACTTCCCACTGACAAAACGTCTCCAACGATGTTTCTTAAATGAAGAAACGGCACAGCAGATGAGGTGGCGCAAAGAGGGTAAAAGGACAAAGGGTGATGTCATGATTCATCCATCGGATGGGGAAGCGTGGAAACATTTTGATCAGAGGCATCCTGTTTTTGCGTTGGAACCAAGAAATGTACATCTTATAATCACGACCGATGGGTTCACGCCGTTCAATATGAATGTTGCGTCGTATTCTTGCTGGCCAGTTTTCACCATGCCTCTAAACCTTCCACCATCGATTCTACTTAAAGAAGAGTTTATGTTTCTATCCCTTATTGTACCTGGTTCCAAAAATTCTTCCACCAGTTTTCACGACGTTCAGGAGGAGCACCTCTCAGGAGGAGGAGGAGGGCAACAACCGTGAGGGCACACCGGGTTCTGTCCATGCCAGCGGACACTACTCTGATGAGGAGCTGGCCCTCACTGAGGAGTATGGGGCAGGCGAGGCAGACACCCCAGGCTCGAGCTAGGCAGGGGCTACTCAGGCATAAAAAAGAAGAGGGGGCCCAACAAGATGCCCAAGGCGCCAAGAAATCCGATGGATCGAATTGTGATCGAGATTGACGGGGATAGGTAAGTTGTAATAACAATGAACTATCTTATTATCAACGCAACATACTAACTCCGTTATTTCTATTCTTTGTAGCAACATATCCAATGTCAATCCTAGAAATGATCACACTCAGTCAGGTCCCGCGCTTGGGATACTGATCATACAGTACTACCCTGGGATGGTCGGAGAGGAGGGGCATCCCATCCGGCTTACTCCTAGGATGATTACAAGGTCGCCGAGCACGGTGACAGCACCGCCGCTGAGGAGATTAAGCGAGAGTTTTTGGTGAGTTTGAACACATCTTTTTTTTGTCATTTGTCGAAAGGGTATTTACTTACATTACTATCACACTTGTTTGTAGCTGAGGTACCGTTCTCGTGCAGGGTTGGAGGAGATCGACTTTGACCCGGTGATAGATAGAAGTGCCATGCAGAAGGTGCAGGATCTGATGTCTGGGGCACGAGTTTCGGCGATTGAGGACTTCTACAGGTAATCACATAATAAATTTTTATTTTATGGTATATTTCTAACGGTTTCTAAATTTCAAATTTCCACATGAGAGACGCATATTTGCTGTCTATTCATGACTTTCTCGCATATGGAATGTTTTCAGGATGGAGCACGTATGGGAGACTAAGCTGTCCTGTATGTATGGATGATTCAAATGCTTTTCAGTTGCCACAGAGGGAATGACAAGTTTCTTTGATTGGGACCGTGCTTTTCTCAAACCAAATAATCCGTTTAGGAAGCAAAAAAATGCATTCAAGAAATACACCGTAGAGAAAAGACAAAAGCGAGGTCGTTTAAACGTTGCTGCTATAAAGGCGCGGCAGGCCATATTGGTTGAAGGAAGGAATGGTGTGTACGAGGGTTATAGGGAGTTACACCATTGGACGCATAAGTGCAGTTTGTACTATCTTCCATATGCTAATGATTTGCTTTTGCCCCATAATTTTGATGTCATGCACCAAAAGATGAACGTGGCCCAGGCGATTTTTGGTACTAATGTAAAAGCACGTCTCGATTGCAGTGAAATATGCAATCGACCATATATGAACATGATAGAGGGTAGGGACAAGAAACCGAAGGCACCGTACTATTTAATAGTCGCACAAAGGAGAGAATGTATGAAGTGGTTCGAAAGGAAGCTTAAATTCCCTTATGGGTATGCGTCGAATATAGGTTGTGGCGTCAATGTTTTTCAAGGAAAGATAAATGGAATGAAAAGCCATTACTATATCTTCATAAGAGATCTCATGCCCGTTGTGTTTCGTGGCTACGTACCTGAAGAAGTCTGGATAACTCTTGCATAATTGAGTTTATTTTATAGAAAATTATGTGCTAAAGAGATATAAAAGAACGAAATGGCCAAACTTGAAGATGATATAGTTATACTTGTTTGCAAGCTTGAAAAAATTTATGTGCCTGGGTTTTTCAATCCAATGGAGTAACTATTGGTGCATTTACCGTGTGAAGCTAAATTGGGAGGACCCGTCTAGTATAGGTGGATGTATCCCGTAGAGCGTCGACTAAAAGGGGTTCGATTTAAGGTGAAAAACAAGGCTCGCGTGGAGGGTTCGATAGCAGAATTGTACTACATGCAGGAGATTACCAATTTTTGCAACAAAAATTTGGTGAGGGAGCATAACGCTAACATACAAGTACCACGGTACAACACGATATGCACTGACGTCCAATCTGACCTAAAGCTGTTCCTTGAAAAAGGTAACCCTGTGGGGAGAAGTGAAAGACGAGAGTTAGAATAAGAAGAAAGGATGGTGGCACTATTATATGTGTTCGATAATATGGATGAAATGGTAGACATGCAAAAACAATTCATCCGAACTGAATGGACCGGCAGTAATGACCCCAATCCAGATGAGAGAACGAAACTGATGAAGGAGGGTGCTAGAGAAAGACGCCCAAACTTTTTAGTTTGGTTCTGGAAACATGTAAGTATTACTTAGTATCATATAAGTACTTAATCTAATTTCTTACAATTTATAACATCCATTACCCTTTCTAACGCAGTGCACCAACCGTGCGAGCGTACATAATAATCTTTGTATCATGTCGCGTGAACCAAGACAAAGTGTAAAGGTGCATGGAAATTACGATGTTAATGGGTTCCGATTCTGATCTGCGTCTCACGAATGGTCAAAATATGAAGACGACAAATAGTTGTGTACTATGCTAAGGGACGATGGCATGGAGTATAATGGCATCATTGAGAAGATAATTAAACTAGTCTTTGAGGGAAGTAAAGAACTATCGATTGTTTTATTTCGTTGTGATTGGTTCGATCCTATCAAAGGGGTTAGACGTCGACCTCAATTAGAAATGGTGGAAGTGAAACACACCTCGAGGTTAAAAGGGTACGATCCATTTATTTTTCCTAACCAAGCAGAACAAGTATATTACCTACCTTATCCATGCAGTAAAGCAATAGAAGGTAGTACTAAACGCGATGAGAAAGACTTGACGTCTTGGTGGGTTGTATACAAAGTTCGAAGACCTGAAAGGTTAACTACCCCAACGTCCGATGACTATCATCATCCAATACAAGAACAACGTACGAACGACAATTTCGTTATTGATATTGGCCATGGACTAGATAATCTAGCAGTCACAATTAATGATGATATCGATGAAGAAGTTAACCCACCCAACTAAACGGGCGACATTGAGGAACCTATGAACGATCCTCTCGATGTCGATAACACATACTTCTAATTTGAGGTTATTAATTATGCATATTTTTATTTTTATTTAATAATTTATGTACTTATTAAAATTATTATTCTTCATTAACATTACTTTATCTGCAGGATGGTACGACAACAGTTCTAGAGTAGCACCTCTGAGAAGAAGGAGGGCGACGACCGTGAGGGCACACCGGGTTTTGTCCGTGCGGGCGGACACTACTCCGATGAGGAGCTGGCCCTCACGGAGGAGTCTGGGGCTAGCAAGGCGGACACCCCGGGCTCTAGCCAGGCAGGGGCTACTCAGGCATCAAAAAAGAAGAGGGGGCCCAACAAGATGCCCAAGGCGCTAAGAAATCCGGCGGATCGGATTGTGATCGAGATTGACGGGAATAGGTAAATCATAATAACACATGAACTATCTTATTATCAACGCAGCATACTAATTCTGTTATTTCTATTCTTTGTAGCAACATGTCCTGTGTCAATCCCAGAAATGACAACACTCAGCCAGGTCTCGTGCTTGGGATACTGATCATACAGTACTACCCTGGGATGGTCGGAGAGGAGGGGGGCATCCCATTCGGCTTACTCCTGGGATGATTACAAGGTCGCAGAGCACGGTGACAGAACCACCGCCGAGGAGATTAAGCAAGAGTTTTGGGTGAGTTTGAACACATCTTTTTTTTTGTCATTTGTCGAAAGGGTATTTACTTACGTTACTATCACACTTGTTTGTAGCTTAGGTACCGTCCTCGTGCAGGGTTGGAGGAGACCGACTTTGACCCGGTGATAGATAGAAGTGTCAAGTAGAAGGTGCATGATCTAATGTCTGGGGCAAGAGTCTCGACGATTGAGGACATCTACAGGTAATCACTTAATAAATTTCTATTCTTTGGTATATTTCTAACGCATACTAAATTTCAATTTTGATAGGAGAGAACACGGTGAAAGGGCCAGCAGCTCTTTTGCTCAGACGAAGTAGCTCACAGCTTTGCAATACCACACTGTTCGGCTAGATTGGGCCTCGAACGTCCTGGATGCCTGGGAGGCCCTAGCCAACCATAGGGCCAGCCAGGAGTTTCGTGACAGGTATGAAACAGCCAACAAGAACCGTGCTGCTAAAGGCAGCAGGGCTACCGTCGGGAAGATGTCATTCGCCCAGCTTAGGAAGAAAATGGTAATCTACTTGATTCCCTATTTGCAACTTTGTTTTCGCATTAAAACCATATTTTCTTTACTTTGTTCCGCAGGCCATCACCACCGGGAAGCTGCCTCCTTGATTGCAAGTGTTCCGTAGAGGCCACTCCTCGCAAAATAAGGATGGTTCCATGGGCCCCGTGGATGCGTTGCTGCGCGGCGAGAGGTACGTAAAATGTTGTTACCGAGTTTTGACGCAATTTACTATTCAACCATTCATGCCCAATGTACACTTCCACGTAGGCACGCTACAAGGAGGCTTACACCAAGAAGATCTCAGAGGATGAGCCACTTGACCCCGTGCTCATCCACCAAAAAATGGGTGGGAAGGCTAGCGATCGGCCAGTACCACCTGAGGTAGGCTTTGGTTATATTTACATGTAAACTCAGTTAAAATTTCATAACTACTGACAACACTTTGTTAAAGGTCCGAGGATTACATGCCCGCTGTGCGGGCTGGCCACACACAGGCCGAGAGCCAACGCGCCTTCGAGTCCAGACTCCAGAGGGAGAAGGAGCAGGAGAGGGAAGAGAACAGGCAGATGCTGCACGCGATGCAAGAGAGCCTGAGAACGACGGAGGAGGCGCGAAAGAGGCAAAAGGAGGAGATGGCTCAACAGCGAGCGGAGTTCGAGGCAAGGTTCGCCTATTTGGAGAGCCTATCTCGACTAGCTGGGGTATGTACTTAAACTCCAAATATTTTTTCATATACATCTTACCATTTAATTAACACGTCACATGTCAAATTTGTTTTAGGCTAGTCCGAGTAGGACTAGTGGCGGTCCAGGGTTCTACAGGGGTCCACCACCGTATCATAGTGGATTCGGGGCCCCACCTCCCTACCAGAGCTACTATGGGGGCCCGCCGCACCAGCCTGTTGCACAGGGTCCCTATGGTGCACCTCCTCTTCACCAAGCTCTCTACAGCGACCCACCTCCCCCAGCAAGTGACTACGTGGACCCAGCTCGCCCACACGGTGGTTTTCCGTACGTTGCTGAGGCGGTAAGTCATTTGATCTCAAAATATGTATTATTACTTTATTTCAACACATAGCATTAACTAATAAGTCTATGTTTGATTCAAGGGTTCGGGTTCTGCCGCCCCAGCAGCAGCTCATGCGCACGAGGGAGGGGAGACATCGGTCAGCCATGAGGCCGACTTTGTCAACAACCTTTTTGATGGCGCTCCGCCAATGTTTACCCAGCCGTCCCTACCCCCTTCAGGCGATCCTCCATCTAGCGAACATTAGGTGACTAGCTAGCTAGCGATGCATATGTTTTGGTTATCGTACGTTTGTGGATAATGAATTGCGATGTTCTATATGTATGTCGTGCGTGACTTTTGATCATTCATTTGCTTATCGATGTGTGCCATGCCTTTTAGTTATTTGTGTGCAATTGTAATCTTGTAGTCGCATGTGTGCGACAATTGGGGATATATATGCATTATGGGCATTTTGGTTTTGCAAATGCAGCAGCTGCTGCTGGGATTAAGAAGCAGGTTGAGGGTCTCCAAAAGCAGCTCAAAGGATTAAGAATATATTAAAAGTAGTTTTTAGATAACCAAAACCCCTAAAAATAACTGCAAAGTGCTATAATATATGACTTGTATAAAGTTACAAATTTTAAAGTTGCACCTTTTAATATAGTTTATTTAAGCTGAAAAGAAGAGTCCGTCACCACAATTCCATGGCCTACCGGTTGAGCTCGATGTTTGATTAGCCGCTTAGACCGTCGTCAACACTAATCTCTAAATTTGATCTCCTATAGACTCATATACAACCTTCTTTTTAAAAAAATCTCTCCCTAAATTTCATCCATCTCCATAAGCGTTCCCTATGGCCTTGTTCTTTTCGGCGTATCATACTGTTGCGTATTACCGTAGCGAGTTTTATTATTTTATATAGCCTATACGTTGTGATAATTTGTATCGATTTTTCGTGGCTTTTAGTAGTCTTTCCAAATATCCTAAAACTATTTATTACTATTTTTTATAATCTTTAGACCTCTTTTCGAGTGCTTCAAACTTGCTACAGTTATACGCCAACACAACGATACACTGAAAAGAATAAGGCCTATATATAGAATGTATAGGATAATGAGAGAGAATCCCTATATATAAGGGAGTGAAGAGAATTATATTTTAGGGAACGCTGTTGGAGCATATAAGGAAAGAATTTGTCTCCTATTTTAGGGTAGATGTTTTAGGGAAATCCGTTCAAGACGGGAATTTTACTTATATGACACCCATTTGTAGCCCTTGTTTCCAATAGCCATTAAATTCCCTTCTAATTCCTGAGAAACATCTAATTCGTTAATTTTTCACTTTTGTGACATGATTTCAGTTTGAGAATACTTAAGCCAAGATAACACAATTTTGGTAGGTAAAAAGACCAAAATGCCCTCAGGCCAAATGAACTAGTATTCCCACCTCTCTCTCTCGCGCCTCGCGCTCTCTCTCTCTCGCGCCTCCGTCTGTCGCCCCTAGGGTTTTCCCGCCCATCGGAGAAGCCCGACGGCGGCGGCGCGCCGCCGCCGCCGGGCGCGCGCCGGCGATGGAGGGCGATGGCCAAGGCTTCGGCGCCAGCGATGGAGAGCGATGCAGCCACGCGAGGCTGTGGCAGCGGCGCCGTCCGACGAGGTGGCGGCGGCGGCTGCGCCGTCTGGCGAGGCGGCGGCGGCTGCCGTCCGGCGAGTCCGTAGCCCCGCTCTCCTCCTGGGTTTTGGGGACGGCGACGGGAGGTCCTGTGGTTTGGGAACGACGACGGGCTGCAGCTGCGGGTCCGCGAGCCGACGACAAGCTACGGCTTCAGCTCCAAAGGCATGGCCTTGGTGCTCCCTCACTGGATGGTGCTCCTTGCTTGATGGCCTTGGTGCTCCCTCTCTGCTTGATGAGTTCAGAGTCCGAAAGAAAGATGGTTAACATTGCTTGGTTCAGAGTCCGAAGGAAAATGCTAGATTAAGGGGAACCTTGAATTCTGTTAGTATTTGCTCAAGCTCATGAAATGGCAGTTGCTCCTCTTTTATTTTATTTTGGTCCCAGTCAAGTTTATTGTTTAGCACCTAGGAATTAAAAAATGTTCATTTTGTACCTGCCATTTTATCAAATCCGTAATTACACAGGAAGCCCAAATGCCATCACATGCCAGCAAGGGCATTTTAGACTTTTCCCTAGGGCAAAATCTCCATCACATGCGCTGATTGTGTCAAAAGTGCCAAAGTGTTATAAAACAAAAAAATTAATGAATCAAATGTTCACTAGGAATTGCAAGCCAACTTAATGTCTTTTGGAAACTATAGACACAATTGAGTGGCAGCAAAAAAATTCTCCCGTTGGAGCCCGCTCACAAGTTCACTGACTGACGCAGCCAGGCCATCAAATCTTTGTACTAGTTTCAGGTTCTCAGGCTCAGCAGTTAGCCCCAGAAAGGAGAAATTCTAGTCCAGGCCACAACGGTACAGAGTTCATGCACGTTGATCACCGTTCGATCAGTGCATTGCGTATTCTAGTCCAGGCCACAACGGTACATAGTTCATGCACGTTGATCACCGTTCGATCAGTGCATTGCGTCTGAATTTTTTAAAGAGAAATTTGCACTGTTGCCTCATAAACTTGTAGCAATTCTCACTTGCCCACTAAACTTGAGTTTTACTTTTTCACCCTCCTAAATTTGTATCTGTTTTCACAATTGCTCCAAAACCATTAGGACAACCGTTAAGTGCTAATGTGACGCTTACGTGGTATGTTAGTGCCATGTCAGCACTTAACGGTTGGCATAACAGTTTTGCGGCAACCTTGCGAACAAAGACAAGTTTAGAGGACGAAAAAGTAAAACTAAAGTTAAGGGGTCAAATAAAAGTCGCAACAAGTTTAGAGGGCAATAGTGTAATTTTCTCTTTTTAAAAAATAAAGTTATTTTTGTAAATAGGTAATTAATATTCTATTTAATAAACTAAAGAATAGTCGCTCCTCGTCGTGTCAATGGCCAGGTATATCTCACTGGACTAATGAGCTGATTTTGTATAATTTTTAATGCGACCGAATGACCGATGGATAGGGGATCACGGCAAATCACGCGTTGGGATTTAAATCTAGCCTTGGGCTAAATTTAAATCTAGCCTTGGTCGGGCTGGATTTAATTCTTTAGCCCTTTGGTCGGGCGAGTTTGTTACCCAGCCCATTAAGCTGATTTTCTACCTCCCCCTAGCGGTACAATTTTTCACACTAAATGAAGATTTGTTTGTTTATTGGGGAAAACATGGTTGACAACAATGGATGCATTTGCATGGACATGCTGATATTTTTTTCATATTTGCTTTCTATTCGGGCATGCACCAATATGAATAGAGTAAAGCTGATTTTACAGTTATCAGCTATGTTATAATTAAGTTAATTAAAAAATAATAAACAGAACGACATAAGTATTAATAAATGGAAAACGTACCAAAATTATCCTTAAACTATGCACGCTGTACCATTTAGGTGCTTGAACTCAAATACTAGACTTAACTGGTCTCGTCTATCAAAACCAAGTTTGATCGGTCATTTGACTAGGCAAAAAAACGATTTTGGGGTTTTAATTGCTAGTGTAACACCCACGTGTGCGGTTTCGACATGCATGACAGGCACAAGGGCGTCCACCTCACCCTTTTCGCTAATCTCTTATCTCTAGCTAATCTCTCTTTATTGGCACTAGTTAGCAAGAATGTTACATTGGGACTTGCCGATGGAGGTGAGTTGGAGTCGTGGCGGTGGCATCACCGCGGCATGGCCGCGGCTTTAGCGGTAACCCAATGGGGGTGGCATCGTGGAGCTTCCATCGTAGGAGAAGTAGGCATGCTAGTGAAGTCACGGCATTGAAGGCAAGGTGCGTGCATCGTGGCGGTGGTGGCATCGTTGGTTGGTCGAAGGTGGGTGCTCACGTGTCTGCCAAAACTGCATACATTGGCGCCATGCTAGGAAGAATCACCCTAAACCGCTATTTTGGTTGGTCGAAGAACCGGTCAAGAACGTTTTCATAAAGTTGGAACCAATCAAGTCTGATATTATGATTTAGGGACCAATCAAGTCTTGTATTATGATTTAGGGACCAAAATGGCTCCTCGGGAATAGTTTAGAGACGATTTATTGTTTTTTCCTAAATAAATTGGTATTAAAGAGTTAATTAATATCAGCATTACCGATGCATTATTTTCTCCTAGTTAATTATATATTTAATATTAATTAACTATATATGTTCATCCATTCATCAATTTTGAATTAATTTAATTATAAAAGCCAATATTTTTGTACAACCACCTTACTCTATTCCAGTTGGAGCATGCACACATAGGAATCAATGATGAAAAATATACGTACCGACGTGTGTTCGTCGGTGCACCGATTGTTTTTTACCATGATTTTTTCTTCACAAACGGAAAAATTCTTTATTTTGTATAAAAATGTTTCACCCGGGAGATAGAAAACCAGCCTTGTGGTTATTCTAAATAACAAACCAATCGACCGATTGGGTCTAGAAACAAATCCAGCCCCAACAATTGACCATACTTGCCCTGATCGTTGTATCCACCCGTTCAATGGGCAAATTATATAAAACATGTATATTGGTCTAGTAGGATTTATGTCTTACCCGATTGTATATGGGGCGAAGCTCGGCTCTCTGTCTAAATTTTTTAACTGAAATATTATTTATTTATTTTAAAATTGAAGATACGAAAAAACATAAAATTCCATTGTCTCTGCCACCATCTTATATTTCTTTTGCTTGGTATGGAATACAGTGTACATTAGTCGTTGTTCAATCTCATGTGCTTACTCGACCATTGTCTTAGCATTTTTTCCAAAAATACCCCTCCATTGCCCAAATTGCTATTCGGGCACTCTTCCTTGTACTCTCCTCCTCTTCTTCCTCCATCGTTTTCTTGTTCCGCCGCCTCAGCCCACAATTTTGCACCTCTGTTGGCTCTAGCCCGATCAACTCATTATGTGGCTGCCAAAAGCTAGCCAACAACCACCGACACCTCCATTGTGACCATGGGGCTCACCAGACACCATGCTACGCTTCAACAGCTCGGTCTAGATTAATAAAGATTTCATGTGATTGAAATTTATGGTAATTAATCTACGATATATGCGATTCATACGCAATATGTGGTTAGGGGCGGATCGTCCACCTAGGCTCTGCCAAGGCGGCGGCCTAAGCTTGGATTTGAATCCCCACTTATATCTCCCTTAGGGTATAAGGCTCAAACCCACTTATATCTCTCTTGTTCTCCCCTTTTCTTTTGCGGATTGCATTTTAACAATTTAATTGGTATGGCTATTCACATCAACAATTTGTACTCACTCATAAGTATGTTTTTCTTCTTTTGTTGTGCAACATTTTGGTAGATTTAACTTTCGATTTGTTATAATGTCAGTAAGCACCTAGTAAAGACAGTGGATTGTTAACTTGCAATTAGCATGTTTTATTTTAATTATGGTATTATTATTTTGAAATGAAAGACAATTTTAGCGTTGTTCAGATACGAATTTTTATTCCGGATCCGCCCTTTTGTAACAACATCGATATATAGCTAGCGCCCAGCTGGACGTGCATGCCACCACCGCACCGACCCGACCCAACCTAACACCCGCACCACCGCACCGGCCGCATCCACCAGACCACACGCCTAACCATGCATGCATGCATGCACGTAGCTGGTAGCTTAGCCACGCGTACGTTTGGCGCCACACAGCCACGCTGGCTTGCGTTTGAAGACATGCAGCCACCAGTATGCAGCGGCAGCAGCGCGCTGGAGCGCACCTTGCTGCATGTTCTCGGCTCTCGGGTACCTCCAAGAGAGAGGCGACTGATCCAAACAGTACTCGCGTGCGTGTGTTGTTGCTGTCGTATATATGTTTGCGTTGCGTGCATGGACGACATGCACTCGGCTAGGCTAGGGTAGCTTCAGGGTACAGTATATATGACAAGCTAAGTGAGCATTTTTCATTTTAAGATAAAACGCACGCGTATATATACGCGGCGAAATTCAAAAGGTTGAGGCCACACCGGATATTTTTCAAAAACCGCTTCCCCTTGTCCATGGAGTTTTCTGACCGATTCAAAGTCGTTTTGGTTCTCGCCTGAGATTCCACCACGTCGGCAGTGCCTCCCGGCACTTCGTTCCCCCACCAAACCGAGCCGCACTGCCTCGAGCCACGCCGCCTCGCGCCATGCCGGCCGATGCCGATCGCCGCACCGTTGAGGTTGCGGCCTACCAGGCCGGGATGGTGACCGCCGCCTCGCCTCACCGGTGGCGTCGATGGTGGACCGCGGTCGGCTTGTGGGAAAGAGAGGATAGGATGGATGAGAACCGTACCTGATCACTTTTAGTTTGTAAATTTAGCAAGTTTTTTACTAAAGACCAAAGAGAGAGAAGATGGCGAACTCCTCGTAGAAGAGGAAATGCGGTGTTCATATTGTTTATATAATCCCAACAACTACATTTGAAAATTACATAAGATTCGACTAAAAATTAAGATATCTCTTTGGTATATTTTAGATAAATTAGTTATCTTAACCGACGATAACCTAGCGAGCAAACGGTGCTAGACAAGTGGATCACAATGTTGTATATGCCCTAAGATTGAATTTATTTGGCAGGCTTTTAATGTGCCTATGAGTTTTCATCATATTCGAGGAGGCTGGAACTCATTTGTCACCACAGACGTCTAGAAGAGTAAAATACACGGGCGGTTTCCTAAACTATTAGTCGATTCTCATCTATGTCTCTATTTTTTCAAACTGTAGTTTTGAGTCCCTAATCTTTTTAAGTGGGTTCGTCCTGATCCAAACCTGCTATATGACAACCCTAGAGCTGACATGGCGCTAACATGGCCATCCATGTCACATAAATTACTTAAAAAATACTAAAAAATCTAAAAAATTTCAGAAATCATAAAAAATATGGGAAATCATAAAACAATTAGAAAAATTCATAAAACAATTAGAAAGATCCCATGCGCCACGATGCTAGCGGTCTTGCGCTTACAACTATAGAGGGATTAAAGTCGACCACCCTGTCTTTATGTTTCTTTTAATAATTTTATCCTTTTTTTCATATGTTTATGCTTTTTAATGATTTTCTATTTTTTATTGTTTTTTCGTATTTTTATGATTCTTTTGATATTTTCTATATGTTTTAATGATTTTCCTTTATTTTTATTTTTTTTCCATTTTTATGATTTTTAAAATAATTTTTCCACATTTTAATGATTTTTTTAATTTTTAATGATTTTTAAATGATTTCCCTGTATTTTTATGCTTTATTAAATGATTTTTTCCTTTATAAAACTAATTTACGTGACATGTTAGCGCCACGTCAGCTCTAGGGTTGTCACGTGACAAGTTTGGACCGGGGCAGACCCACTTAAAAAGATTAGAGATCCAAAACTGCAGTTTGAAAGAATGGGGACCTAGATGAGAATCGACTAATAGTTGAGGGACCGTCCATGTATTTTACTCTATCTAGAAAATCTAAAGCTCTCTGATTGGCACTAAGGCTAAATTTTTGTCATTGAAATAATATTATTTTTGATAAATGTAAAGATATATTTTGCAGGGTAACTCTAGATAAACCTATTGGTTGTGTAGTTGGGCCTAACTAAGAATGAGGAGGACAAAACAAATATAATTGTAGTGTGTCAATTTTTGGAGATTGTCCTTGTCATGTTCTTTGCCGACAATGAATGAAAAATAAATAATAGACTATACACTTGTATTAGTCACCGTCTCAATATTAGGGCTTTATTTATGTTTATTGTTAACAGTTTGCTAAAAGACTTGTAATCAACTTTTGTACATCAGCCAAAATACTAAAAAGGGTTTTGATGAATTTACCGTATTTAGAGAAGGTGTATATAAGCTTTATATATTAAAAAAAAAAAGCTGAGGTATAAGCAATGTGCTGGTATGACTCCTCTTCCAACATGTGCGACTTTTTTTTTCCTCACAAGTTTCTCTGTATCTGGAATAATGCATGCTCCATAAATTTTCAGCAGTTGAGAAATTTTGGTACTGACAGTGTGCGCTCTACCTCACGCGCTTAACCAACAAGAGCAGAGTCTTGAACCTTATGAAACGCGGGCATACGACGATGTAGCCATGCACACATACTGAAAGTCATGCAAGGCAGGAAATCCTTGGCCTCATCGGGTGATCGAAATTACGGACTGATGTGCAGACAACTATTTTTTTAGTCCACAATATTTTTTTATTAGTTCATTAGAAGAAATTTAGTTAATTTATAGATAATTGGCGTGGACTTGGGGTCGGACGCTGCCTCGGCCCAGCCCACCGCATCACGCAGCATAGCTTGCTCCCCCTATTTGCATGCATACAGTGATGTCAGCGCTGACGTCAGCGAAAAGATTCTTTTTAGTTTTCTCTTTCAACGGCCATAGATTTTGACTGATTGCTCCAATGCACGAACCGTTTGCACCGCTACGTTACTCGCATTTTTAGAACAAAACAAGACCAAAGTTGCTATAAAAAAAGTTACTGAAACAATTTGTTATCCTAATAAAACAATTAGTTTAGCCTGTTGAAATAAAATGGCTAGTCTGCTGAAACAATTACTGTTGCCTAGTGGACGTATAACCAAGTGAAACAGTTAGTTTAGCCTATTGGAACAATATATATAGCATGCTAAAACAATTGGTTTAGCCTATTGAAACAATATATATAGCCTGCTGAAACAATTAGTTTAGTCTATTGAAACAATTTGTCTAGCTTGATGAAGCAATTTGTACGGTCTATTGGAACAATATGTCTGGCATGTTGAAACAATTAGTTTAGCATGTTGGAACAATCTATCTAGTTTGTTGAAACAATTGGTTTAGTTTACTGGAACAATATTTTTGGCATGTTGGAACAATTAGTTTAGCATACTGGAACGATATGTCTATCCAAGGGTAACAATTAGTTTTTCCTATTGGAACAATATGTCTAGTCTACTGAAACAACTAGTTTATCCTATTGGAAACCATCTGTATATACTGTTGAAACAATTTGTTAGTAGGCAGCAATGAAGCGCGGCGTTGGTTGCATGGGTCACAAGAATCGAGTCATGGCGTCCGGACGCGCCTTGACGCCTCAACAGAGCATTACCGTAATTTATATTGCAAAAACAAATACATACATATAAAAGCTAGCACCATTTTTCTAAATTTTTTGTTAATCGATTGGATTGTTGCTATTTTTAGCTAGAAAATTAGTTCGTAGGGTTCTAGAAAAAAGTATCTATTTGGTCCCCCAATTTTTGCTCCAGCCGAAATTTAGTCCCTAAACTCCAATAAAAGAATTAAGTGGTTCTTCAACTTTTAAAATTGGATACGGCTAGTCCTTTCACTAGATTGAGGGCAGTTTTAATGATATGGCAGTAGACATGACAAATTTTGCTTATGTAGATGCCGAGCTGATCGCCTCCTCCACGTGTGCCGTCGCCGCTTCAATTTCTCCTGTGTCGGCCGCCTTCTTCAGCGCGGGCCACCGCAGCCACCTCCTCCGTGTGGATCGACGTGGGCCCCTTCCTCCCACGTCGGCTGCCGCCTCCGTGATGCTGCCGCCTCCTCTACGTAGGTCTCTTCCTCATAAGCGAGGGCTACCGCCGTCACCTCCTTCTTCGCATGGATCGACACCGGCCTCTTCCTCCAGCACCAGCTGCCGCCTCCTTAAGCCCAGGTCGCCGCCGCTACCTCCACTACGTGGATCGATGCCGGCCTTTTGCTCCTGCACCTCAGCTCGCCGCCACGCTGCCCCACCGCACCACACCTAGCTCACCGGAGGAGAGAGAGGGAGATGGTCACCGTTTCTCCAGAGAGGGGACCTAAGGAGAAAGAGATGGAGGCAAGGAGAGGAGGGTGACTCCGGCGTTAGGCAGCGACGGCGTCGGCAAGGAGAGGCAGGTGACGTAGCTCAGCAAGGGTGGTGCGTTGGAGTGGTACATGGCGGCGAGCTGACCTCTCCTTCCCCTACGACATCCTCTCCCTCTCCCCTATGCCTTCCTCCCCTCTTTGTGGCCACAATGTGAGAGAGAGATGGTGGACAGAGAGCAAAAAGATGAACACGCGGCTGCTATGTTACCGCCATTTTTGCATCATTTGCCCTGTCGTGCCATGTGTTTGCCATTGGGACAAAGCCAACCACATTTGTGTCCATGTTAGTAAAACCGTCCTCAATCTAGTAAAAGGACCGGTCATATCTGGTTTTAAGAGATGGAGGACCATTTAAGTCCGGTTTTAAAGTTTAGAGATTAAATTGAGACCGGAGCAAAAGTTGATAGACCAAGTAGATACTTTTTTCCTAGGTTTTTATAATTTTCTAGGTTAATTGCATTTGAATATTTTGTTAAAATGTGATCACCACCGATCTCAAATGGTCACCTCCCATCAAGGTTAGTCACGAAATTAATCAGGGCCGGTGGTTTCGCAGCAACCGAACTCGGCCTGTTACTGAGCTGTCGATCGATCGCTGAGTTCTTGAGTAGTTAGGCAGCGTTTGTTGGGCTTCAGCTTTCACGGCCCTACTACGTTGATCCATCCCTGTCTGTCTCTTTTTTCCTCCCTTTTGAAAATCTCGAGCTGATCTAGCTAGCTATATGCTCACCATCGCATCGGTGTGACCGTGCCCAGCGTGTCAAATAAAGCAGGAGGAGGCGATCAATCGATTTGCCTGGTGCGTGTGTAGTGTCTGGAATTCATGGCATTATTGGCCGGTACGTGACGCCGACCTCCTTAATTTCTATCAGCAAATATTTGATGGATATATATGTATGCATGAAATTACGAAGTATACCTCTTTCCTAATGTTGACTTCTGCATGATCAATTCGTGCATGCATTACTGATGAATAGTCATTCATGTCATCATGTGAAGTTTTATTCATGCATGTAATTGCTTCTGACTGGACTACTAGCTCGGTCACTGATCAGCGGCCACAGATAGACGTACGTGCGCTTGGTACGTGGCTACTAAGCTAGACATGATAATCATTCCAGCTAGCTATTGCACGCGTACAGACGGTTTTGCTCTTGCATGCACATGTTGAACATGTCTCTCTATGTAGTCATGTATGTCTGTCTGCCACTCTAAATAGGCTAAATAAAGCGCTGGAGAGTTTGTAGGTAGCAATGGGACAATTTAATTGGGACGTATCTCCAACGATCGATGTGCAGCTTGTCAACTTGCTCGCCGTCACTACAGGAATCTGCATCTGTATCGGCGGCCAAAGTAGCTGTGTCGATAGCCAGAAAGCTGTCGACAAACCTATGTCGGCGGCCAAAGTAAAGCTGCCGACACAGAAGGTCAATATCGGCGGCATTTCAACGGCCGACGACAAACACTCAGCCCCAGTCCCGCCGTGGATTTTAAATTCAAATTTCATGAACTCCAGGGTCAAGAAACCGTCATCAAGAAACCGTCAAGTATGATTGAAGGGCTATCTCGACGGCCATTCATAGCCGTCGAGACTATTCCCAGAGAAGAGTTGTCTCGACAGCTTTATGCCAGCCATCGAGAGTAGCGCATAGGATTCGCCCCCAAAAGAGTTCTCTCGACGGCTGTCATCATACTGTCGAGACAAGAGCATAGGATTCGCCCGTTGCCTATGCCGTGTCTACGGCTTTTCCGTGGCCGTCGACACTGCCACAGTTTAGATCTGGAGCAAGGGCTCGGGGATTTCACATTTTTGCCCAAGTCCCCGAGCCCTTTGCCCTTGCCGCTGTGCTGCCACACCGTCGAAGCCAGGTTGGGAGGTCCCATTCAGTACAGGTGGATGTATCCGGTGGAGCGTCGCCTTAAAAGGGTTAAGGAAAATATCAAAACAAGGTTCGCGTTGAAGGTTCCATAGCAGAATCGTACTACATGTAAGTGATAACCAACTTTTCAAACAAATATTTGGTAAGAGAGCACAATGTCAACATTCAAGTAACAAGATACAACACAGTTTGTAACGAAGCCCAATCTGACCTAAAATTGTTCTATAGGAAAGATAATCCTATTGGAAGAAGTACATGACGAGAATTATCATAAAAAGAAAGGTTGGCTGCACTTTTCTTCTTTTGTATAAAACAGTGCACAACTCATTCGAGTGTACACAACGATCTCTGTATTTTGTCGCGTGGACCTAGAACAAGCGTAAAGGTGCACGGAACATATGATGTCAACAAGTTTCATTTCAGATCGGCATCTCACGAAAGGTCAAAACCTAATTTAAAATCAATCAATAATTGTGTACTATGCTACGGGGAAGATGGTACGGAGTACTATGGTATCATATAGGAAATAATTGAACTAGTATTTACAGAAAGTAAGGAACTATCAGTTGTTCTCTTTTGTTGCATTTGGTTCGATCCTTTGAATGGGGTTAGACATCGACTAGAGTTAGGTTTGGTGGAGGTTAATCACACGTCAAGATTACAAGGGTATGATCCGTTCATTCTTCCCAACCAGACGGAGCAAGTGTACTATCTGCCTTATCCATGTCGCAAAGCAATGAAAGGTACTACTAAACGTGACGAGGAAGATCTTCGGTCATGGTGGGTTGTGTATAAAGTTCGAAGACATGAAAGTTTGGCTACCCCGACGTTCGATGATTATCATCAACCAGTACAAGAACAACGTTTGAATGGCAATGTTGTGATTGATGTTGGGAATGGACTAGATAACCTAGTAGCCACAATAAATGACGATGTAAATAAAGAAATAAATCCACCCAACCAGCAAGCACAACAAGAAGGGGAGGGGGGTCGACGAGCTTATCAATGATCCTCTCGATGTAGATGATACATACTTCTAATTCAATGGTATTCATAAAGGTTAATATTTGCTTTCTAATTTTGTTTTTTATTTTTAATAATATGTGCAATAACTTTTACTTTTAAATACAGTATGCCATGACAACAGTTCAGAAGGAGCGCCTCGCATAACGTGAGCAACGACCGTGATCTCGAGGGGGGCTAAGAGGCCACTCCTGAGTTTGGACAGGAGGGTACGTCAGACCAGGATGAGCTGGCACTGACACAAGAGTCTGGGGCCGGAGAGGGCTCTAGCCAGGCTGGGAGATCTCAAGGTGGTAGGAGGGGCACAACAAGTTGCCAAAGGTGGCGAGATATGCTCATCGGCGTATTGTTATTGAGCCGAATGGCGATAGGTAATTTGCAAGATCCTATCCTAATTCTTTAATTCATTGTCAATTAAATTAACTAACTAACTTTTATTCTCTATAGCAACTTTTCCAATGTCCACCACAATAAATATAATACCCAGCCAGGTAACGTACTTGGCATCCTCGTACGCCAGTACTACCTTGGTATGGTCAGTGAGGAGGGGCACAACATCCCGCTTACTCTTGGGATGACTACAAGGTGGCACTACACGGTGACAGCACCGCCGCCGAGCAAATAAGGCGGGAGTTCTAGGTGAGTTATAACATTTCTGTTTTCCATTCGACGCTTGAATGCTAACTAATTTTCATGGTTAATTCTTTTGTTTTTAGCTTAGGTACCGCCCGCGGTCGGGCTTGGAGGAGGCCGACATCGATCTGTCATGGACAGAAACGTTAAGCAGAAGGTGCAGGATCTGATGTCTGGTGCATGGGTCATCGCGGTTCAGGATTTCCACAGGTATTCACTTATTGCATCTGTCATCTTTGGCGCAAATGGTTTCAACACATGATTGTTTTATTTTTTTTTTGTCTGGCTAGAATTGTGAAGGGCGAGAAGATTACTTAGTCCGATGAGGGCATGCTATACCCAGGGATTTTTCTTTCGGCCAAAATTTCACCAAATTTTGTGAATTTGGTAATTTCGGTGCACAACAAAATTTTAAATTGCCTCTCAAAATTTTCAAATTCAAATAATTTTATAAAATTTGAGACTAATATATAAAAAAGAAGCCACAATATCCTTCTTTTAAGAACCTATAATAGCTTAGTGAGTAGTCCAAACATGAGGTGTATGATTTGACTTCTTGGTTTGCTATTTTTTATAACTTTTTGTTTAAAATTCAAAATCTCTATTTTTATTTTGGCAAAATATCGTGAAATTTCGTGAAATCCTGTTATTTCGGTCCATAACGAAATTTCCAGCGTTGCGAAATATAAATCCTGGCTTTACCTGCAGGCTCGAGAGTATGCACAGTTTCGACTAGATAGGGTGTTGAACGTCCCGGATGCCTGGGAGGCCCAGTCGCAGCACTGGGCCAGCGAGGCATTCATGGAAAAATCCATGAAGGCCAAGAAGAACCGAGATGCTATGACGAGCAAAATTACGACAGGGAAGTCGTCTTTCGCACAGCTAAGGAAAAGGATGGTAATGTATCTCTTTTACTATTTCAAACTTCACTTTTCGTAATAACAAATATATCAACACTTGTACGATGCAGGGCGCCACAACCGGTCAGCTTCTGTTTTGTTGTCCGTGTTCCGGAGGAGACACTCCTCCCAGAACAAAGATAGCTCATTCAGGCACGTGGACCATGTTGCTGTGCAGCGAGATGTACGTACTAATTCATCAACTTCTGCTTCTTACACATTCGTACAGTCTAACTCATCTTCACTTCATTACAGACACGCTACAAAGAGACTTACGCTGAGAAGAATGGACAAGACAAGGACACAGAGGAGGTGCCACTGACCCAGTAGTCATACACCAGGCTATGGATGAGAAGGCCCATAGGAGGCTAGCCCTCGGACAGGACCACCTGAGGTAGGATACTGTCTTATTATGTACGAGTCAGCTCAGGTGATATTTTGTAACTACTAACACCGGTTTGTTGTAGGTCAAAGGATTACATGCCATAGGTGCAAGCTGCCCGCTCGCAAATGGAGAGCCGACACGTCTTCGAGGCCCGGATGGAGAGGGAGAGGCAGAGGGAGAGGGAGGAGTAGGACAAGGTCATGAAGGAGAACAGGTAGTTGCTGCAGGCGATGAGGAAGAGCCTAAGGAGCCACGAGGAAGCAAGGCAGAGGCAAGACGCAGAGTTGGCAAGGCTGCGAGCGGAGTTCGAGCAGAGGTTCGCCTATCTGGTGTCTCTATCTCTCGACTGGGCGGGGTAATGTCCTAAAACCTATAATATCCATCCACATGTCATTATTACAATTTAATACACTAGGTACACGTAAATAAAATTTTTGACTAGCCCCGAGTGGTGCCGTTGGTGGTCCGGCCCTCTACAGGGGTCTGCTACCGTTTCACGGTGGATACGGGACTCCGGATCCCTACGTGACCTACGCTGCCCGGACTGCTCCACCACTACGTGGGCCCAGCTCGCCCACATGGTGACTTGTCGTATGTTACAGAGGCGGTAAGTCATTAACTCATGTTCATTCATGTTGCAAACCATTTAAAAATGACGAACTGATAAACATATCTTTCGTATATATATGCAGGGTTCCGGTTTAGCAGCTTTGGGTGAACTTCACGACACGGAGGGAGGGGACACATCGGTGAGCCAAGAGGGTCCAACCTGGGTTACCGATCCCTTCGCGGGCGCCCCGCCAATGTTCACCCAGCCACCCAATCCCTCGTCAAGCAATCTCCGGCCGAGCGATCCCAATCACTAGATTGTTAGGTTTATCTTTCGAGAACATTACATTTAGTTTATACTTGGAATTCGATGTTTGTGGTGATGAACTGGAACTTGCATGTATTATGTTCTTCTGGTGATCGAATTATATATTTATGTGTTTTTAATGAATTGTGGTCGCATATTTGCGACGTGGTTATATATGAATTGCTGGGAATTTTGGGTTTGCAGGTGCGGCTGCTACTAGGAGCATCGGCGGTACCCGCCAAAATTTATGATTTTCTGGATTTTTAAATCAATTTTTTCTGTTCTGATGCAGTCTCGACGGTCTTATAGAGCCGTCCAGACTACCACCTAGGCAGATATGGGACCCACTTGTCATACTATCGATGGATGTGCCGTCGAGACAGTCTTCTCGGGCCACGTCACCGAGAACATATGGTGGGCCCCACCTTTCGTTGTCTCGACGACTAACGTGTGGTCGTCGATACTACGCCATCCTAACGACAAACGGCGTCTAGGAGCTATGTATCGACGGCTGAAGCTATAACCGTCGATACAAGCAGTCTCGACGGCCGAGCAATCGAGACTACTGCTCTTCGATGGCTGGACGTCGAGACAACTTTCTTTCGACGGTTTGCCCTATTTTCTCGATGGCTTTGGCTGTCGAAACTGTTATCTCTAAGCCATCTCGAGTGTTGTCTCTAGGTGACATGGCAATAATTAGAGAAAATTGTTGTCGTAAAATTGTACATGCTCTTAGCATATGTTGGCCGTCGTCATGTCCTCTCTAGGGTTGGACTTTAGCTCGAAGCTCGCGAGCTACTCGGGCTTGGCTCGGTAAAAGCATGGCTCGTGCTTTGGTCGTTTGTAAATGAGCACAAGCCAAGCCCCATTTCCAGCTCGTGGCCATTAGCGAGCCGAGCCGAGCTGTGGACTACATGGGCCCCGGGTATCCTCTAGAAGGCCCATAAGGGAGCAGATAGGGGGTGATCTGAGTCGGCTGATTGGATAAAGACCACTCGGGCTACGGTTTGCTTGAGCATCAAGGAAGTTCCCGAGGATATGATCTAGCTCCATGTAATTAGGAGATCAATACCTGCATATCATGCAACGGCATAACATAATTAGGTACCATGAATCACGTGTTACCATGTAACTCTATCTCCCCCTACACTATATAAAAGGAGAGGGTAGAGGCCATAGGCATAAGTCATCACATCACATACATTGCTATCATCTTGGTCATCTTGCATCCCGCATCTTGATAAATAATCCCAGAGCACAGGAGTAGGGTATTACCTCGGAGCTAAGGGCCTGAACCTGTATAAACTCCCTGTCTTGTGCTACCATCTAGTTTAGTTCTTGCTAACGCCCCCTCGTACAAATTCATTGCCGACGGTGACCCCCAGTTAGTCACTAGTTGACACGAGCCAAAGGCTGTCTCTCTCGGGATCGACTCGTTTTGGCTCATTTACATGCTACCACTATTTATTTCATCTCTTAACCATTAGAAAATGACATATCCTATTGCCAAAAGGCCCATAAAATAGCCCAAAACCCAAATATGCATACACAAATTATTTGGTACTCATATGTACAATGCTAGCTTATATTTTACAATGTTTAATGCCTTAGAAGGTTGGGAAACTAATATTTTCCCTGGCTTGCGAGCTTCCAATGAGTCGAGCCGAGCCCAGTTTCCAGCTCGGACAACCTGCCGAGCTCGGCTCGGCTCGGCTTGGTAACGAAACGAGCCGAGCCGAGCCGGAGGCTGGCTCGCTTGAGCTCAGCTCGTTTCCACCCCTAGTCCTCTCGCTGCCTGTCGGCGTCCACCCGCTCGTCGGTCGTCGGCCGGCTCACGTCGTCGACGGTCGCTAGCATGTCGTCCAAGTATTTTGTTCCCCATAATCCTTTCCCTAAATCATTATCGGACTCTCTATATTCATCCTCTCTAGCAATGCGAATATTTAAATGTAAAGACTACATTTTATTTTACTTTAGGGATTTGTTTCCCTATTATCAATTTTATGTTGGGATGCAGAGCTCTCCAATGGCCATTAGATGCTCTCCCATCCAAAGCCCTTTGTTGTCCGTTGGATGAGGATCCAACGGTCAAAATTAGATCTAGCACACAACTTTGCCTTTTTCTACATGTGAACAAATTGACGGCGTGTTCTTCACTTAACCACGGTGAATCACACCCCTATCAGATTTCAATCTTGCTAGCCGATCAGCCCGGGCTCGATCCGATTCGAGCGTCGGACGCGGCGAGGAGCGAGACGCAGAGATTACCCAGGTTCGGACCCCCTCGCGGGTAATAGTCCTACTCCTGCCGAGCCTTATCTCTTTTCTGTTTGTGGTTGTACGGGAATGCTTACAGAATGCTGAATGCAACGTACCCTCTCCCTTCTCTCTCTTCTCCTTTTATACCAGCCTTGGACTGGTGGAGAGAGCCGAGGGGGGGGTAGGCAGTACAGTACGCTTAGTACACTGATAAGACGTAAAGGATGGGACAGGAGAGATGAAAACGTGCTGCTTCTGTGCCGAGGGGCGCCGCCCACGCGTGCCTCGCAAGTGGCCTCCGACTCATGTGAACACGCCAGTGAGGGAGTAGACGGGACCCGACTTGTGCCACCTGACGCGGGCGGCCATCCTGATGATGGCTGATCCTCTCTCCGCCGGTCAATTCCGCAGAGCCACAGTGACAGTTGATCAGACCTGCAGAGGTCACTGTGGCGGTAATCATCTCTTCTCTGGTCCATCCGAGCGTAACGTCGCATTGAATGCGCTTGTCCTCCGCTGTAGAGGAGAGCCTTCGCCCAGAAGACTCCCCTCGGGACGCTTCCTGTAGCACGGGCCCCACCTGACAGGGAGGAGGCCTCTCGTGCTCGCCCGCGCGCTAAGGGGCTCACCCACGCGCTGAGGCCTGATCGCCCGCCTGACGGGCGGGGCCCGCCCGGTCTTCTCTAGGACTCTTCATACCCCGGTATTTATTGTACCGACAGTAGCCCCCGGGTCCACCATGATACGCTAACCGTCGCGCCGGACGCTCTGCCGTTTCTCGTGCGGCGGGAGACGAATCGTGGGGGGCCCACCTCCTGCTGCGGCCGTACGCCTGATTCTCCACCTGCGCACGATCTTCCTTGGGGAACCGTACCGCTTTTCTTGGAAAACCGAAGCGCGCGCGAGTGGGGACAGAATCCAAACCGTCGCACTCGCTTCCCTCGCCTATAAATGCTTCATTCCTTGGCGCCGCGACGAATCCTTCCGCGCGCCAAAGTGCCTTGAACTGCTACTTGCCTTCTTTGCCGCTGCCGAAGAGTTTCTTCGCCTTCTAGATTTTGCCACCGCGCTTCCGCCACCCTTCAATGGCTCCTAAACGCGGCAGGGGTCGCCACGGGGACGCCATTCCGACCGCGCCGCCGCCGGATGCCGCCTTGCCGGCCTCCGTTGCTGACGAGGAGATTCTGCTGCTGCTCCACGACTGCGCCGCCTTCCGCCGCCTGCTTCGCGCGGCACCATGGCGCCAAGTCCCCGCGACGAGAGATCATCACCTTTACTGGCGGTCTTGGCGGGGCTTGTCCCGCCGTATTCCCAGTTCTTCCTAGGGGTGCTTGCCTTCTACGAGATCCAGGCGGCGGACCTTCCCCCCAACTCCATCGTGATGCTGGCCATCTTCGCCCACCTCTGCGAAATGTTCGTGGGGGCGATGCCAAGCCTCCCGCTCTGACGCCGGCTCTTCATGCTGCACGTGAGCTCACGCCGAAGGCGGGCGGTTGGAAGTCGCTACTTCACGCCATGCGCCACCGCCTTCATCCCGTCGCTGAAGTCCAACTGGAAGGATCAGGTGCGGCGGTCAGACACGGAAGATTCCAATGGTTATGGCGATCCGCCTTCCTCGAAGGTCTGCGGAATCCTCGCCACCGGGGTCTCAAACCACGACTCGGCGGAGATGGAGGCGATGCTGGCGCGCATTGCTGAGCTCCGCCGCAATGGGCTCACCGGAACCCATGTGGCGGTGGACTTCCTGCAGCGCCGCCTCTGCCCGCTTCGCATGAGGGCGCGCCCCGCCTGGCAGTACTATGGCGATGGCGATGGGACCCGCATTGCCCCTGGAGGTGAGTACTTTCGCACTCGTTTTGGATCTTCTGACTTTGCGGAACGTCTTTTCTTCTCTTGATTCCTTGTCAACTCGCGGCTTCTTCTTTCTTGTGCACTCAGCCGCGGGGAACGTGCCAGAGGAGGTGCTCCGGCAATGGCTGGTGGGACTCCTGTCCGCGCCAACCGGCGACATCATTCGCCTCATGAGCACCCGCCTCTCGCGATCGGGACCCACGGAGCGCAACCCGCATTTTTGCGTCGCTGCCCCCATGGAAGTTTCTGGTCCCGCGGTCCAGGTGGTCCAGCGACCCCTGCAGATCTGCGACCAACCTTCGTCGACGGTCGAAGCTTCTTCCGCCGCCGCTCCTTCTGTGGCCGACACTCCCGCCGTGCCAGCCGACTCTGACCGTGCTCTCGGGAAGCGCCGCCTCGTCCTTTCCCCGGATGATGACGACGAGGAGGGAGAGGCGAGCCCGAAAAGGATTCATCCTTCGAGTCCTGAGCCGCCCCCGCCTCCTTCGACCCCCTTCGGCGGGGATCCTACTGCTGACGCCACCGCTCCGCCGCCTGGCGAGAGCGCGGCGTCTCTCCCGGAATCGGCGCCGCCTGCGCCCGTTTCTTTTGCGCCGGTGCTTCCTGCGCTGGCTTCCCTTGCGCCGGCGCCTACCTCGACAACGTCGGCCGTGGTTGTTCCGCAGCCCCCTCCGCCTCCTTCCTCGCGAGGAGGAGGAGCGGTCATGGTGGCTCATGCCAAGCGCTCGACGCTGCCCCTTCTTCCTTCGTCTTCGGGGGACGCCGCTTCAGGTGGCTTTCTCTGCACTCATACACTTTTCGCATTAGGGTTAGCATGCTGCATGTTTTTTGCATACCTGAACCCTTTTCCAGTTTCTCTTCATGGGATTAGGGCGGATCTTGGGGCTTCAGGCTCCGGCCCACGCGACCCGCCAGCTCCCAGTTTGTCTGCGGCCCCTTCAACGGAGACGGGACCTTCCGCCGCGGAGAGCGCGTAGGCACCGAGGCTGGAGGACCTTCCGGCCGCTGCCGCCGCCGACACCGACGCTCTCTCTGCCATTGCCGCCGACGTCGGTGCTCCTTCGAGCGCTCATACCGCCACACTGGCAAAGCGCGGGAAGGCGCTTTGGCTTCAGCGCCGCGAAATGCCGCCGGCGAAGCCGCGCGGGCTCTTGAGCAGGCGGTTGCTGCGAAGGAGGTGGCAGTTCGCGAGGCCGGGGCGGCGCAAGCCGCGGCCGCTTCTGCCACCAAAGAAACCGCGAACCTTCGTGCGGCGCACTCTGAGCACCTCCGGGTCCTTACCGCCATGCTGCGGACTGCCTACCGCGAATTCGCGGACGTCTTGTATCCCCTGGGGGTCACCTCAGACGCCCATTGAGGAGACGGCAGCGCAAAGACGCCGGCGCAGATGGGGCTACCGCCGAGGCCATGAACGACCTGCCGGCGGTGATGCGGGCGCGGGTAATCGAAGACGGTCGCCACGGCGCTTTTGAAGCAGCGCTGTTCGTCTTGGGCAACTGCCTCGCCCAAAATGCCGCGTTTGACCTTGACGCCGCCACCGGGGACCCTGGCCCCAAAATGCCGCGTTTGACCTTGACGCCGCCACCGGGGACCCTTCGCGCCAGCTGGACCGGGACGAGCAATTTCGGGTCGAGGTCGCCGCCGACCGCGTATCCATGATGGGCGGCGCTGCACCGGCAGAAGACGACGACGAGGAGGAGTAGCTGAACTCCTTCGCCTGTCTCGCCTTGTACATAAAACCTGTCAATGCAACCTTTTGCTTTTTCCCTGCCACAAGTTCCACTAAACTTTACGCAATTTCTCATTTGCGAAAAAAAAGAACTTAGGCAACCGATCGCCGAAAGCTTTAGACAGAACGTTCTACTGAAAGTGAGCGCTTTTTCCTTAGACATCTGGTTACTTCAACCCTTACGGCCTCTCTGCGAACCGACCTTAAACGTTACGTGGCGAGCGCTTAGCTTCCGGAAGTGGTCTAGACGCCGGTGCCATCGTTGGCGCATGGGCCCAGACCGAACAGACACACCAGACTAGAACTCGCCTTCCGTCCGCCTCGCCTCGCCCAACGCAAGTTTAAGCGTTCGCTTTTGCAACTAAGAGGCCATCAGCCTTAGGTACTTCCTCGCTACCAGCTTTCAGCAGAATGTTTTCTAACAAACTTTTTAAGGCGAAAAACGGATGCTCACAGAGAAACATAACTTATCTTTATACTGCAACAGATGGCTTTGTACATTGCAGCTCCCGAGGCGAGCGGTGAAGGAAGAAGACCTCACCGCTCGGCTCCAAGGGAAGACCAAAAGTTTTCTGAAACAGCTACCTCCGGGTAGAACTTCCTCACCGCCGACGTTCTGTGTTCGCCAACTCGCGACCATCCTCGGCGAGCTTTGACCGAGCTCCAAGGGATATCGAGACCACCTTGAAGGGGCCCTCCCACAGGGGAGACAGCTTGGTGCGTCCTGCCTGCGCCTAGACTCTGCGCAGGACGGGGTCGCCTGCCGCCAGTGTCCTCTCACACACCTGTCTTGCTTGATAACGGCGTAGAGATTGCTGATATCTGGCGGCCCGGATCGCCGCTCTGTCTCTGATCTCCTCCAGGAGATTTACTTCATCCTGACGCCGGTCAGGGTCTCCGTCTTCGCTGTAGGCCGCCACCCTTGGGGACCCGAAGGCGAGCTCTGACGGGAGCACCGCCTCCGAACCGTACACCAGGAAGAAAGGGGTCTCGCCGGTAGCTCTGCTGGAGGTCGTCCTTAGGGCCCAAAGGACAGTGGGGACTTCCTCGGCCCAGCGCTTGCCGCGCTTCTTCAGGCGATCGAACGCTCTTGTCTTGAGTCCTTTCAGCACCTCCGCGTTCGCCCGCTCCACCTGCCCATTGCTCTTCGGATGGGCGACGGAGGCGAAGCACAGCTTAGTGCCCAGCTCTTCACACCAATCTTGAAAGTCAGCGCTCTTGAACTGAGCGCCATTGTCGGTGATGATTCTGCTGGCGACACCGAACCGGACGAAGATGCTCTTCATAAATTTTATGGCCGCAGCGGACGTGATCGCCGGGACCGGCGATGCTTCCACCCACTTGGTGAACTTGTCGACGGCGACGAACAGATGCGTGTAGCCCGATCGCCGCCATGAGAACGGGCCCAGATGTCCAAATTTCCGCACTACGAGCGACCAGAAAGCGGAATGGTTTACAGAGCCTGGGCTGGTCGGTGGATCTGCTTAGCATGAAATTGGCATGCTTCGCATCTCCTCACCAGCTCGAAGGCATCCCGAGGGCGAGGGCCAATAGAAGCCGTGGCGGAAGACCTTTCCGACCAACGCCCGGCTCCCTGAGTGGCTCCCGCACATGCCTCCATGGATCTCAGAGAGGATCTCGCTCCCCGCTTCCCGAGTGACGCACTTCAGTAGAACTCCGTTTGCGCCCTGGCGATACGGGTCCCCACCTACCAGGGCGTAGCGCTTGGCCTTACGCGCTATTTTCTCAGCTGATGCATTATCGTCGGGGACCACTCTGTCCCGCAGGTAGGCTAGGATAGGATCTATCCACTGACCTTCCCGGACGAGCGCGACGACGTTAGCACTGTCGTCGACGTACTCTGTCTGGCCTGGCATTTCCGCCTCAACCACCGCAGCAGTTCTTCCGTGTCCTCCCTCCTGCTGGGGAGCTGCCGCGGGGACGTTGACGTCTCTGCCAGATGTGGGAGCTGCGTCAAGGATCATGCCGTCCCCACCAGATTCGGGGGCTGCGGCAGACGGCCGCGTTAGTCTTTCTTCAAAGACCCCAGTCGGGACAGGTGCCCTTCACGAGGCAATCTGGGACAGCTCATCCGCCATGTAGTTGTCGCGGCGAGGGATGTGCGCGAAGCCAAAGCCCTTGAAATGCCGTTCCAACCGGCGTACCTCCGCCAGGTAGGCCGCCATGATGGGATCTGAACAAGTGAATTCCTTCCTCGCCTGGTTGATGACTAGGAGAGAGTCAGCTTTGACTTGCAGTCGCCGGATGCCCAGGGTCGAAGCCACCCTGAGCCCGGCGAGTAGTCCTTCGTATTCCGCGACGTTGTTGGTAGCGCGGAACTCCAGCACCACCAGGTGCCGAACAACATCGCCGGTAGGAGACACCAGAACGACGCCTGCGCCAGCCCCCTCGAGCCGGAATGAACCGTTGAAGAAGAGGGTCCACGACGGAGTTCATTCGTTGACGAACTCCGCCAGCGCCTGCCCTTTCACCGCCGTCCGAGGAGCAAACTTGAGGTCGAACTCCGCCAGCTCCATTGCCCATTTGGTGATGCGGCCCATCGCCTCGCGGTTGAAGAGGATCTCCCGCAAGGGGTACTTGGTCGGCACAGCGATTTCTCACCCTTGGAAGTAATGACGCAGCCTTCGAGATGCCGTCAAGACGGCGTACAACATCTTCTGATACTGCGAGTACCTGATTTCTGCATCATGGAGGACCTTGCTGACGTAGTAGACCGGGCGCTGAACTCCTCTTTCCGCCACCACCACCGCGCTGATCACCTCCAGGTTTGCCGTGACAAAGAGGATCAGCGGCTCGCCCGGCTCTGGGGCGACCAGCATAGGCGGGGAAGTGAGGTACTTCTTCAAGGTGACAAACGCCTCCTGCGCCTCCGCGGTCCACTCGAACTGGTTGGTCTTCTTCAGGAGCTTGAACAGGGGGAGACTCTTATCCCCTAGGTGAGCTATAAAGCGGCCTAGGGAAGTTAAACAGCCCACCAAGCACTGCATCTGTCGGAGTCGCGTCGGGGGCTTCATGTTCTCGATTGCAGCGATCTTGTCAGGGTTCGCCTCGATCCCCCTCTCGGAGACTAGGAAACCCAACAGCTTGCCCGACGGGACGGCGAAAACGCACTTCTCAGGGTTGAGCTTGATGCAGTACCTCCTTTGGTTGGCGAAGGTTTCTTTCAGATCGCCGATCAGATCCTCCGCCTTCTTAGATTTCACCACCAGGTCGTCGACGTATACCTCCAAGTTTCGCCCGATCTGGGCGCGATGGGCAATATGCATGGCCCTCTGATAGGTCGGGCAAGCATTCTTCAACCCGAACGCCATCCTCGTGTAGCAGTAGACGCCCATGGGCGTCACAAAGACGGTCTTGTCTTCATCTTCTTCAGCCATGCTAATCTGGTGGTACCCATAGTACGCATCCAGAAAGCACAGCTGTTCGCACCCCGCCGTGGAGTCGACGATGAGATCAATGCGGGGCAGCGGGTACGGATCCTTCGGGCACGCCTTGTTGAGGTCGGTGAAGTCAACCTCCACCGCCCGTTGGATTTCTTGACGAGGACGGGGTTCGCGAGCCACCTGGGATGGGCGACACTCCGAACGACCCCCGCCCTTAAGAGCTTGTCCACCTCTTGGCGGATAACGGCCTAGCGCTCCACCGACTGCTTCCGGACCTTCTGCATGACCGGTCGCGTGCCGGGGAACGTAGCCAACTTATGCTCAATCACCTCCCTGGGGACCCCAGTCATGTCGGACGGTTGCCAAGCAAGCACGTCCGCGTTAGACCGGAGGAAGGAGACGAGCGCGCCTTCCTATTTGGCACCGAGGGATGCACCCACCTGAACGGTCCTCGCCGGGTCTGACTCGATCAGGGAGAGGTCGAAGTCCGCCACCTCGAACTCGAGCATCTCCGTACGGAAGTTGTCGGCGCCTCCGAAGGTCAGCGGGAGGCTGATGCGCCCCAAAGGGACGGACTCAGCCCCCGGCGTGACGCCGAAGAAGGGAAGCGCCGGCCGAAGCTCCCGCTCCTGGATTTGAAGCACTTTGGCGACTCGGGCGGATAGGAGGTTGATAGAACTCCCTCCGTCTACCCGCACCCGTCCCAACTTGACATTCCGGACCGTGGGCGAAACCACGATCGGGAGATGTCCGGCCGATGGTGTCAAGCGGTGATCGGCTTTGATCAATGTGATCGACTGCTCCGACCACACCAGCTGCCTAGCAGACCCCATACCAGGCACGACGGCGCACACCTCCCTCATCACACGCTTGAAACTGGCGTGAGACGGATAGGTGGCCGATCCGCCGTGGATGAAGGTGACTTCACGCTCCGCCTGCTGGAAGCCAAGCGAAGCCGGTTCCTTGCCCTTGCCACTGCCGGACGCCTGCTGCTGCTCGTGGACTCGTTTGTCCACTATCTTGCTAACGACCTGGCAATCCGCCAAGTCGTGAGAGTTGCTGCGGTGAATGGGACAGTAACTCCTTCCGTCCCACTCGCCGGGCGACGCCCTGTTCTTCGCCGCGGTCGGGCGGTCGTTACGCGCCCGCTTCCGGACTGCCGCGCCGCCGCGACCTCCTCCTTTCTTTCGCCCATCGTACCCGTCGTGCGGCCGGCCACCGTCGTCGTTGTCGTCGTCGCCGTCGCGCTTGGCGGCCAGGACCTGTCCGGCCTTGGCCGCCTTGCGCTTCTTCTTGTCCTTCCCGCCGGGATTTTTGGAAGTCCCGGCTTCGCCACCCCCGGCGGCCCCCGTCCTTCCGGCTGGGTGGAAGCGAGCCTCCGCCTGCAGGGCGCACTTGTGGGCTAAGGTGAATAGCTCCTCCGTTGTTCTGATCTTGCGGGTAGCCATCTTTTCCTTGACCTTGGGGTCTCGGGCGCCCCTCCTGAAAGCCGTGACAACGGCGTTGATGGAGATGTCAAGAATGGTGTTGCGAACCTGACTGAAGCGCCGGATGTAGTCGCCAAATGACTCTCCTTCTTCTGCTCCACATTGTGGAGATCGTCTTCAACTCCAGGCTGCTCGAAGGTGCCCTGGAAGTTGGTGATGAAGAGCTCCGAAAGCTCCTTCCACAACCCCACTGACTCCGGGGGTAGGTTCATGAGCCACGAGCGGGCCCCGCCGGTGAGGACTGCGGGGAAGTAGTTCGCCAGAACTTTTCCTGATCCTCTAGTCGGCTGCATCACCGTGGTGTAGATCTGCAATAACTCGTCAGGGTTGGTGGAGCCGTCGTACTTCTCGATGGGGGCCGGTCGAAACCTTTCCGGCCACTGGACGCGGCGCAGCTCCCTTGAAAGGGCGTGGCACCCGACGTCGGGAGCCTCATGCTCCTGGACGCGGCCCTCGTCCTGCCGCCCCCGACGCCTAGGTGGCGCCGAAGAGGCACCACCTTCTCCGGCGGAGGCAGCCCGGCGGGAGTCCTTCTGCTGGACCCCGCGAGCGGCAGCGATGGCGCTGCGCAATACAAGCCGCCGCGGAGCTTGTCGCGCAGTGTCTTCCCTATGCAGAGGTGGCGCCTCCGATGGGTCCGGAGGTCTGTCGCCGCCATTCTCGCCCGATCGAACCGCCGAGGAGTTACACGCTTCGCGTCTTGGCCCGCCTCTCCCGCCAGAGATCTGCGAGAGGTGCGGCGAAAGAAAGAACGGAGGAAGCGGAACGCCGGTTCCGCACCTCCGGGACTTGCACCACCGCCGCGGCAGACGACGTCGCGGGCCAATCAACCACCACGGCGCCACGGAGAGTCCGGAGTCACCGGCACCAGCGGGTTGTCCAGCAGGGCCCTGGCCGAATGGAGGTTTTGTGCTGGGGTGCACTCCTCCAAGGCCAGACGCCGCCTAGCTTGGTCCATCGCGGCTCTGGCGGCTGCTTCTAGGTCCATCGCGGACTGCTGATCCGCCATCGAAGAAGTCGAAGAGCGCGGACTGATGCTAGCGCCCCCCTACCTGGCGCGCACTGACGGCGTGTTCTTCACTTAAGCACGGTGAATCACACCCCTATCAGATTTCAATTTTGCTAGCCGATCAGCCCGGGCTCGATCCGATTCGAGCGTCGGACACGGCGAGTAGCGACACGCAGAGATTACCCAGGTTCGGACCCCCTCGCGGGTAATAGTCCTACTCCTGCCGAGCCTTATCTCTTTTCTTGTTGTGATTGTACGGGAATGCTTACGTATCGTTGAATAACGCATTCTCCCTTCTCTCTCTCTCCTTTTATACGAGCCTTGACCGGCGGAGAGAGCCGTGGGTAGGCAAGACAAGACGCTTAGTACATCGATAAGACGTAAGGACGGGACAGAGAGACGAAACGTCCGCTTTATGCCGAGGGCGCCGCCACGCGCGTTTTGCAAGTGGCCTCCGACTGATGTGAACACGCCAGTGAGGGAGTAGGCGGGACCCGACTTGCGCCACCTGACGCGGGCGGCCATCCTGATGACGGCTGATCCTCTCTCCGCCGGTCAATTCCGCAGAGCCACAGTGATAGTTGATCAGACCTGCAGAGGTCATTGTGGCAATAATCATCTCTTCTCTGGTCCATCCGAGCGTAGCGTCGCATTGAATGCGCTTGTCCTCCGCTGCAGAGGAGAGCCTTCACCCAGAAGACTCCTCGACGCTTCTCAGAGCACGGCCTCACCGACAGGGAGGAGGCCTCTCGTGCTTCGCCTCAAGCTTAAGGGCTCGCCACGCCTTGGGCCTCGGTCGCCCGCTCGACGCGTGGGGCCCTTTGGCCTTGAGAGGGCTCGCCACGCTAGGTCCTGTCGCTCGCTCGACGCGTGGGGCTCGCCCAGCGTTGGGGCTGGTCGCTCAGCCTGACGCGTGGGGCCCGCACGGTCTTCTCTAGGACTCTTCATACCCCGGTATTTATTGTACCGACACAAATAAAAAAAATATTAAAATTATGTCCAATGTGCAACATGTATTATTAGCATTTTTTATGGTAGTTTTAGATCCATTTTAGACTTTAAAACTATTTGTAAATAAAATATTAATCATAAAAAAATGAAAACAATATATGTTAAACTTGGTGCATATTTTATAATTTTCATATTTTTTTTGAATTTTTCCTCTTTTGTTACATAGATAGAAAAAAGACAACATTTTGTTCTAGATCTCATCCTGGCCGTTAGATCCTCATCCGTCAACATCTCCAAAAGAAAGTTATTCTTATTCATATGGTTGATGGTATGTTTAGGGAGTAAATAAATATAAACATTATATATTTGAAATGCTGGAGCTCCCCTTCCATGTAGCCCCTGGACTTCGATTTCCATCGATTGTCACGTACTAAAAAAGCATGTTCTAGACATTGTCACAGTCATCAAATATACCTTTGATTACTTGCTGGTTACCATTGTAATTTATTTATAAAACTTACGAAAGTTCTTCTTCAAACAATTTAAATGTATGACTTTTATGTGCTCAATACAAATAATTCAAAATATTTTCATAGATAAAGATTTTAAAAAACTTTAACTTAGAACAAGTCCAAAACCTCGTTTTTTGGAACTGGAGGAGTATATAGTGGCCGTTTGTGGCCACATAACAATAGTTTGAATCACATAATTAATTAGCACATATAGGTCTTGTTCTATTTAGCTTAAATTAAAATTAAAAGATAGCACTGAAATTTTGTTATTTTATACAACAAAAAGATCGAAGCAACACTTTCTAGCCATCTTGTAAGCAACACTTTCTAGCCATCTTGTAAGACATTTAGAGGTTCTTTTAAAGCCTCAAAACTAATTTTTACATATTTGTTTAGGCTTATCATGCCTTCTGCCGAGGGTATATAACTTTTGACATTATATTCTATCGACTTTGCTAAAAGACAGGCGATTGTGTCTCGTCCGCGCCTCGCCGACAGCCGAGCCCGAGGGGCGCGCATGGGAGGGCAGTTCCCTGGACCGGAGGTTCTCCCGTATTCTATCTCTAGTTTCTGTTTAAAGAACAACGCCATGGACGCATAGAAAAGAATGCTCATATTCGCTTGTTCCATCTTCCATGTACTGCTACTAGCTAGCTAGCAATGTACGTACGTACGTAACTACATATGCATATGTGTAGCTAGCTAGCATGCCTGCCGTGCGATTCAAAGCACGTTAGTTGGCATGGCACAGCTCGGTCTCCAAGTCCAGTCGCTAGAGAACAAGATTTTGACTCGCACAGATAGCGTCAAATTAGTTTGTTGGGAACGGGTCGCCATGGCGATCGGATTGAAAAACTGCGCTGCGCGCGCGCGGCGACGAGGATTCGGAGGAGTACACAGGTACGTTCGATCTGTCGGCACAAGGGAACGATGGATCGAGCCGGTGGTTTTCCACAAAATATCCAGGCCAGCGATTTGTCTCGACCTCCAGAAATCAAAAGCTGCTTAATTAGATGCCTGCACCGGAGACTTGCTCGGACGTCGAGCTCTGATGTGAACTTCCATTCTTTTTTTTTTCCAAAAGGGTTTTCCTATTTCCATTCCATAGAAACGGAAAAAAATAGTTCACAGCTACGAGACCAAGAAGGCAAACAACGGAGTGGGATCTCACAGCCAAACTGAATGCCAGGGAGTAAGGGATTTTTTCCCGATGAAATTTCGGATATTTCGCCAGCGACCGAAATGAAAACAAAAATTTTGAATTCAAAAGATTTGATCAAATTTGATTCTTACAGATAAAAAGAAGGCATAACTTAACTCTTTATAACTTGTCTTGTAACCTAGTGGGTAGTTCTTCCTTTAACAAGCATAGGATCCATGGTTCAAATTCTAGGTTAATCATTTTTTTTTGAAAAATTCAAATTCTGTATTTTTATTCCGACGAAATTTCGCAGAAATTTCAAATATTTCGCTGGGGACCGAATTTTTTCTACTACCGAAATTTATATCGCCAGGGACGTCCCCACACACAACACAAATTTACAACTAATCTAAAGTACAGCAGCCAGAAAGAAATAGATCAAAAGAACAACATCTGCAGAAGGCTGCGCAGATCAGCAGCACGCCACACGTCGGTGGGTCCGCAAGGAAGCTACTAATTTATTTAGCTTCAGCATCATCCGAGCGCCACTTCTTGTGTGGCTCCGCAACTGAATTGTGTTAATCCTTGATCACCTGGAAGATCATGAACAGCCCAGCTTAACCAACTCCTTCTCCCCGGCTTTCAGCAGACCTGTTTTGATAAGAGAGATCATATGAGCCATAGGGTTTGAAATGGTTTTTCTCTCGAAACAGTTGAACTTCCATTCCTGGTGATGCTTCTTAATTATCGCGAACTCGCGATCGCAATGCAGCCTGTTTTACAGTGATCGACGGTCCAGACCATCAGTAAAATTTACAAGTTTAATTATAAAGTAGGTTGTTAATGATTTTCACTTGTTTGATTTATAAAATGATGCTGCATATTTGCTGGACTGTCGCGTCAGTTCGTATCGCAGGATTGCAGCACATGTGTACCATTGCTCTGCATTTCAGCGTAACATGTGTACCGAGAAGAAATTATTTTAGGCAGGACAATTTGGCATGCACGAAACGTCAAATTAATTAATCCAGTTGAAATCAATGGTCTTCAGGTAGAAAGTGGGTGGCTTAAACGTTGACAGTACGTAGTGTATCCAATGTAGGTCGGCATGTGGGATTGAGTGGTAGTTTTTCTCGTAGCGAGTACGTACGTACTTCCTTTTGACAAGTGGTGAACGTGTGATTCAGTAATTAATCACCTACAGTATTTATTTCGATGAGGCTATTTTATTTCATTATCTAAAGAGGACTTTTTAGTGAGATGTGTACATCCAATAGGGGCATAATTTTTTTCATTATCTGTAAAGATATTTGTTTCGTTGATTGAGAGGTATGCTCCTTCAAGGGAAAGTGTTTATTTTATAAACGCAATTTTAAAAATTAATTTCATTGTATTGTACTATGTATTTAATCATGCAGCGTATATTAATTACTATGAATAATCAAGCAGCACTATTTTTTATTCGTTTTTTCCATTGTCTAAAAATGAATCAGCCTCTATTAGTTGGACATGTCATTTAGTTTCAATGGCCAACTCTTATATAATGTTACTTAAAGATGGTAATACTAATTTTTCTAGGGTTAATTGGGTTGTAGATACCACTGTAGAGTTGGGAATTCACAAAAATACTACAATAGAGTCACTTCTCATAGAATTGCCATTATAAATTCGATGTAATTGTAAAGATTTCACTATTTTTGACACAACACATCACCTTTTGATCATTTATCTTCCCTAGTCTCAATTCTCTCTTTACCTCAAATTGTCACCCAACTTCTTCCTCTCAACACCCTCCCTCCTTCCTGACGTCCACTATGCTAGCGTCGCCCCTTCCTCGGCCAACCTTGACCTCACTAAAGCCACCCCATCAATGGGCCTCCCATGACCATGTCGTCTCCCCCCTCCTTTATCCCTTTCTCTTCCTTAATCTCGATCACCATCACACTAGTGTTGGTGCTAGTGTCAAGCAAGTGAGCTCTCACGAGCTCAGATTTAGAGGTGCCAAAATCTAGAAAGGCACAGGGCGGAGCCATTGATGAGGAGGGAGAGGGATGGGGCAGTTTTAGCATTGCAAGAGGAACGGGGCATCATCGGTGTGCAGAGAAAGAGGCCGGGACAAAGTTGATGATGGAGAAGGCATGGGGCAACGCCAACATTGGGACATAAAGGGGGTAGCATTGGCGTGTTGAGGGAAACACTACAGGAAATGATTTCTGTGTCGGCGGCTGAAAAAATCAATGTCGGCGGCTAGATTCCCGACGACAGGCTTTGTCGGTGGCCAAACACAGTCCTGACGACAAAACAATCATCAGGTCACCAGTGACGTCGGCCAAAGGAGGGCCGACGACAATATCTGCCCTGTAGGGGGAACGATATCTGATTTATGAATTTTTGTTTCCGCCTATATGGTTTTGTCCGCGTCGAACAAGTCAGATTGCCGGCTCTAACCCGAACGACGACAACAGGATACCAAAGGACGCTGGCTAACCACGGGCCAACGACACTTCCTGTCCTGCCGAGAGCACGTTTCCACATTTTTTAATTTCAGTTCCCGCCAAAAGAGTTTTGTCCGACGAGAGACAACCGGCGTCGGTGGAAAAGAGCTTTGTCGGCGGCAGAATGGATACCGACTTCATAGTCAAGCCAAGCCAAGGCCATGGCCATGGCCAAGGCCAAGCCAAGCCAAGACGGCGGCAGCAGGGGGTAGGGTTTTGTCGTCGGCCACGAGATGTCTTATTTTCATTTCTAATTGTTTGTCTTCATAACACTAGTTGCATGTCGTTTTTCATTTCTAATTGATATTTAGCTCATGTGTTCTTTCATGTGTTGTTTTTTTTCAGGAGAGGTATATGCTTTAGCCGGAGGCGACAATGGACGATTACAAGGCTCATCGCCCTGCGATCGATGCAATGGCGACCCACATTGTCACAGACATGATACGGATGGCCCGAGTCGAGGCGGTAATGAAGTACAAGAAGAGGAACGGCAAGAAAATCAAGAGGAATGAGGCAAGTTCGGTTTATCTCAAGACAGGGCAGTACGTGCATGGACGTCCTGATTGGATGGACAAGTAGGGGTGGGCATTCGGTTATTTCGGTTCGGTATTTCCGGTATCTAAACAAAATCGGTATTCAAGAAGTGACTGCCAAAATTTGTGGGGAAAAATTTACTACCGAAACCGAATATACCGAATTAATTCGGTTCGGTATTACCGAAGTTACCTTGAGGGAGGGAGGAAGGAGGCCCGCCGCCGCTGCAGGAAGAAGAGCGCGCCGCCAGCCGCTTGCCGCCAAGCAGGAGGAAGGAGGAGCCAGCCGCCGCCGCCGTTAACCCACGCCGCCAGGAAGGAGAGGAGCCGCCAGCTAGGGAAGGAGAGCGCCGCTGGCACACGCGATGGCGTGGGAAGAGGGAGGACCGGAGGAGGAGGAGCCAAGGTGGGGGGGCGGCTAGGTGAGGTGAGGTTCGAGGAGGCGCCCGCGCCAGATCTGGAGATAGGGTTGGGGTGGGGAGGAACGAGGAAGGCGCGTCATGACAGCGTGCGCGTGCGTGGGGGAGGAAGAGAACGGAGGCACCATCGGGGAGGTGGGCCACTGGGCCATGGGGGAGGCCGAGGCTGGGCCGTGGCCGTATTATCGGATATCGGTTTTGGCGTTCAAATCAAACCGAACCGATTTGCTCGGTTTTCTAAAGCGAATCAAACCGAACCGAAATACCGAAATACCGAAATTTTCGGTTCGGTTCGGTTTGGTTCGGTACGGTTTTTTCGGTTCGGTGTAAAAATGCCCACCCCTATGGACAAGTGTCCATCCGCCTGGAAGGCTCTGTCCAGGATGTGGGCCTCCGAGGCGTGGGTTGCCAAATTCATGAGGAACAGGGAAAATAGGGATAAAAACCCCGAGATCTGCACGACCCACCTTGGGGGACTCGGTATGGGGCACCTCGCGCGTGACCTAGTAAGTATAGTATCTAGCATTAGTTAGATATTCTATTAGCAGCAAGTTACTACATGTTAACTATTGACTTCGAATTAAACTGCAGGAAGCGGAGACGGGAGAGCCGCCGACGCGCCACCTTGTGGCAAAGGCGCGCACACGCCTCGCCCTTCCGCCTGACGGCACACAAAGGACCGATGGATCCCCGCCAAAGCGAAAATGGTAAGTTTAGGTTTTTTGACTTGTTCGTAGTCACTACGACTTTTATCGAGCTAATCGGATTTGTAACATGGTTGTTTCGCAGGATGCATATGATGCGCTCGTGAGGGAGAAGCACGGTGACCAATGTGACCCTAGGGCCATGGGGCCAGACACCGTCTTCATCTATGACGGGTTCGGTGGGATGGCTCACGGTCGGCCGGGCTTTTTGGACTCTGTGCTGCCTCGCGACGTCTTCAGGGGGCGGTCATGGGAGCGTCGAAAGATGGGCTCCTCTTCGACCCAAGCACAGCTACAAGCTCAGCAGTGGCTGATCGAGCAGCTGACACAACAGAACGAGCTGCAAAAGAAGGCAGAAGAGGAGCGTGAGCAGCAGAGGCAGGAGGAGGAGCGGAAGGAGAAAGTAAGGGAGGAGAAGTTCGCACAACTCGAAGCCCAATACAACTGGATGTAACAACAAATGCAGAGGTGCAATATGTTTCAGTAGCAGGTAATTAAGATGGTGGAGCCGTATAGGTTGTATATTTACACTTTCATTTCACATGCTAACTTTTCGTGTGTCCACAGAGCTCAACGGCACGTGGAGGCCTCCGGCAGCCAGTTGCAAATTCCAACTCCACCCCCGTACTTCACGCAGACCCCCCCGACACAGCTTTACGCTCCCCGCCCACAGCTATCGGCAGAGATCCCTGGGATACACTTCTCCACTCCACACGCGCATTCTCCTGGGGTAATACTTCTTTTTCAGACTTTCACAATTTACGCTTCAATTGCACACATGTATTGAAAATTTGTGTTGTTCTCTAATATTGTAGGTCTTCGGATCCGCGTCATGGCGGCGTATGTTCAAGCAGGGGCAATTCCAAAGGCACACGGTTGGTAGTGATGAGGTTGCCGAGAGAATGGCGTAAAGTTTCTTTATGCTCAATCCTTCCACCTACGATGGTTCGTGATAACCATTAGCTTCAGTTTTCACTCCTATATGTATCAAAACTCAGTCCTACGTGTACTTTGCACTATTCTAGACTCTTCGAACCATATCGTCGCAATTCTGCTTAATTGTGATGTATTTTGGACTCTATGGACCTAATGTGATGTAATTGGACAATTTGAACTCTTATCGGTGAATTGTTTGTTTATAAATGGTGTGAATGTGTATGTGCTCGAAATTGTGGTGTCAAGCAGCTGATCATTATGTGTGGATATTGTGAGAATTTTTGTGAATTGCAATTCTGCTGTGAAATATGAATATTTGCAGGTTGAAATTGGGTTTTCATATAGATTTCCTGAAATTTTATTTGCAGGTACAATAGTAGTGATGTTGGCCTTGGCCATGCCGACGTCATGGCCATGCCGACGTCATTGGTGGTGACCAGGCGGTGAGGAGGCGGGTTTTGTCGCCGCGCTTCTCGGCCGACGCCATCGCTGGATGGTAACTTCGTCGGGGAGGTTGGCCGACGTCCACGAAGCGAGGAGGAGGAGGAGGGTAGTGACGCCGCCAAAGCTCGGCCGACGCCACCGAGGTGGAGGTCGTGTCGGCGGCCCGGTCCGGGCCGACGCCAAAGAGAGGCAGGGCGTGGGGGAGGAGGAGGGAGGGCGGTGACATCGGCCAAAGTTCGGCCGACGCCACCGAGGTGGAGGTTGTGTCGGCGCCTATCGCCGCCGACGCCAAAGAGGAGGGGCGGGGGGGGGGAGGAGGAGGGAGGCGGTGGCGCCGGTCACATCTCCGCCGACGCCACCGAGGAGGCGGCGATGTCGGTGGCCTATGGCTGGTCGACGCCAAAGAGGAGGGTCAAGGGGGGCGCGACAGTGGAGAGGGAGCAATGATGTCGGGAGTTTGCTCGGCCGCCGACAAAAGTGAGCAGTGTTGTCCAAGCACTGTCGGCGGACCTGTGTCGTCAGCCAGCCGCCGACATAGACCTGTGACGTCGGTTTTTTGGACCAATGACGTCGGTTTTGGCCGCCGACACTGAGTTTGATTCCTGTAGTGAAAGACATGGATGGCACCGGTTATAGGGAGAGGCATGGGGTGGCGCTGCATTGGGAGAGGAAGAGGGACGACACCAGCTTGCCAAGGGAGAGGCAGGGATGCTGCCGGTGATGGCACGGAGAAGGATAGGATGGCATCGATGTTTATAGGTCCAAGCGCTGCCGCCGTCCTTGGGTACGAGCTCGACCGTCGTCCCGGTGAGGTTAGAAGAGAGATGAGAGGGGAAGGAGACCAGGAGAGAGCAAGGGTGATAGAAGATGAGAGCAAAGTTGTCTTAAGATGATAATATAGCCTAGGCATACCCAAAAAGGTGATATAAGATTTGAACACTGGCGATCTTAATTTACTCCGGTTTTATAATAGGAGGAGCAACACTAAAGGGACATCTTCACAACTCTGTAGTGCTGTTTATCTGTTTAACCCATTTCAACCGTTAGATTAATAGCAACCATATCAATATTATTTTCAGAAACTTGAATTTACCGTAGATATTGCAATTTCATCCGCAAGATTAGAAGCTGAGAAAACGGCTAGTACTAGACTGCAACTAGAAATGATGAAAAATACATAATCCGCTCCACGTCGGTCCCCGACGGATCATAAGTCCATGAGCCAGCCAAGCTGGATCAGTGCATATGTGGATCTGACAGTAAAGCACGTACGCATCCACACTAATTAATCCGCGCCTAACTCCAGCGGCCAGCGGATATATTCGATCGAACGAACGGAAAAAAACCGAGGTCGCTCTCAGGAAAACAACGTCAGATGACCTTCAGGTATGGACACAAACGCGATAAAATTCGAATAACTCTACCTTACAAAAAGCACCCTAAAAGAAGCCCAAAAATTGGAGTGAAAAGAAACACCAACTAGCTAGCTCTTACCAGTCCATCACACACACCGCTGTGAGCTGTCTCGAGCGTCAAGAAAAGGCAGCTTCCACTAGCACCGGCACTGCATGCACCACCCACCTGGTCGCCGTTTCACAGCTAGCCACCGGTTTCAGCTGGCTTGGCGCGCCCATGCATGCAGCCATGCACGGCCGGCGCGCCTATAAATACACCCCTCCTCCCTTCACTTCCACTCCACCACACAACACAGCACAACCAACCACACTTGGGTAGAGTGAAGTAGCTAGCTAGCTCGCAGCCATGGCTGCCACTAAGCATATGGCTCTTGCCATCCTTGTCCTGCTTAGCGTAGGCATGACCGCCAGCGCTCGGACCTTGCTTGGGTATGGCCCTGGCGGCGGCGGCGGGGGAGGCGGAGGAGGAGAGGGTGGTGGTGGTGGTTACGGCGGCTCTGGGCACGGGTCCGGGTCCGGGTACGGTGAGGGAGGCGGCAGTGGAGGCGCCGCCGGCGGAGGGTATGGGAAAGGTGGCGGTGGTGGCGGCGGCGGCGGCGAGGGCGGCGGTGCTGGCGGCTACGGGCAGGGGTCTGGCTACGGCTCTGGCTCTGGCTATGGCGCCGGTGGTGGTGCTGCTGGAGGCGGCGGCGGACACGGCGGCGGCGGCGGCGGCGGTGGCGGCCAGGGCGGCGGCTCTGGCGGCGGCTCAGGCTACGGCTCCGGGTCTGGTGGCGGGTACGGGCAGGGTGGCGCTCATGGTGGAGGCTACGGAAGCGGCGGCGGCGGTGGTGCCGGCGGCGGCCAGGGTGGAGGCGCTGGGTACGGCTCCGGCTCTGGCTCCGGCTACGGCTCCGGCGGCGGCAACGGGCACCACTAAGCTCATCCGCAGAGCCAACTTCTTCAATAGCATATAGTTAAACATGCATCGGACTGTCGCTGACGAGGCTGCCTCCCGCTGCTTTCCAAATTAAACAGCTTGTCTGAGTATATGTAATACTACACTCTGCTTGCCGCTTGACATACTTGGCATTGGCAAAGCCTGATAAATAAAACGAGCTTTTTAATAAGGCCATGCTTCTATGTCCTTAGATTTGCCTAATTACTTAACTGAAGAATGTGATACATCGCATATATGCACGCATGGTGTCAACCTTAATCCAGAGACCAAGCTCAATTCTCAGTTATGCAGAATTTCGGAGTAAGATCGAACGTTCTCTTATTAATGTTCAGATAATGTTGCATATTTGAAAGATAGAATTTAATCAGAAACAGCTTCACGTCCATTTCTGCAAGCCTGATGAGTGATGATGAGCTGATCTTACGCATACATTTCCTGAAGCATACCAGATGGTTGTATACAGAGCTCTGTTTCTGAATATGTGTGCTCTGAACTTGTTGCAGTTGCTCCATCCAATTTATTAATCAAAGCTTTTAGGCCAATATGACCATGAACAGCGTGGAAATTTAAACTTCCCCTGTCTCTGTTCCTTTTAATCTCGCTGCCATGGATTTCAGAAGCTGTTTTAGTACTACAATGAACTCTGCAACTTCCAATTCCTCTGAAAACTGCCCTGCTACTTAACTGTGTTGTGTGTTGTGTGATGCAGTCAAACTGTTTAAGTGATGGGGACACGGGGGCGGCCCGATTTTCTGGTGAGACTTGAGAGGATAATTTTGATCTGATCGGAGATACGATCTTGACGTTCCGGCTATCAACCTCGCAAGGATGACAACCCGGCAATCGCTAAACCATCAAACCTGCTCGTTATCAACCACCAGACCTGACCACGAAGGTCGTTTCCTGCAAGCGATCGAAGAACAAGCAAGAAACAAGATAAACACAATCTAAAATTGTAAATATGGATGAAGCACTTGGATAAATTTGAGATTCGATAACTCGACTCAGGTGGTCTAGCCGACACACGCAAATTCGAGGGGGGACGCACACGGGGTCTACCAACACACAACCAAACCTGAGTCTAAACAGCGACGGTTATGAAATATATAGTGACAGCTAGGTTTTGGGGCGCAGCCCTAGGAGATACATGGGCCATGGGCCCAAAGTGGAGCGTCAAAGCGTTTGACAGATTCTGGTCACAATCTTATTTCGATGATTTCTGTTGATCCGTAAGGAATTTGGAGCTAGGACTGGATCCGTTGGAAAGATCTCGTCGAGAGCTTATCCGTGCATATCAAGAACGTCCAAAACGGGGTTCGTATGCATCAGAGGCATCTGTTTGAAGTTGACTGCGCGGAGATGGCCGAACCTGACTCGTGGACAAATTGTGCTATCTCTTGGGCCGGCCTTATAACGACGTGACTTGTGAAACCAGAGGGCGTCGAAATAGTCGAGATGCGCCTTTTTTAATACGTTTTGAGCTTGGGGAGGTGGCCACGTTGGAGGCCGAATTGTTGTAGTAGATGTAGTGGTCGAAGATGAAGTAGTGGCTTGAAATCTCGTCAACGACCATGCTGAAGAAAAGCTTGGCCATGATCAATATGTTGACGTAGTGTCGGTCATACCCATGATAGGTGTGGTCACATCATTAAGTCTTTAAGAAATTACAATTTTTTGATAATGCAAATTATTCTTAAGCACTTCTGAATCATACAGTGCTGCACTGCTGTTATTGTTGGCCACTTCTCTGTTTCCCTCTCCTCCTACCTGTACGTTGTTCTTTACCTGGCTCGTCCTCCAAACTGTAGCAGCTGCCAACATTCAGACAACATAACGGTCAGCATATAGAGCTTTGATTTCTTTACCTGCTAGGCTGCTACATTCCTCTGTCAAATTTGTTTGCATCTTGCTATCGAGCATCGATCAATCTACCAATCCAAGTCTAATTCTTTCTCCTGGGCGGTCTAATTTCTTGCAAAGTCTAATCTACCAATCAAAGTCTAATTTCTTGCAACACGACAGCCAACTTAACATGCACCTTATCGGGCGGCTTGACCAGTGAACTGCTACTTACTAGATTCTAAACAGCCTGCTATAGCTTCACCGTAGCACCACAATAGTGTTTTCGAACCTAAAATACAACGCTTAGAACTAAAATTCCGTGAACATTGTTATGACCACTATAGCCGCTAAATTGACTGCTATTTACGCTATATTATTTTCGTTGTGGCATGGCTACGCTACTTTTTTAAGTTTCATTGAAACGCAAACTATCACTTGTGTTTTTGTTACGCTCTACTTTATTCTTGCATCATCTAACCTCGAAATGATTATACTATTTATATAGAACTAATAAAACAATCATCTATAGAAGTTCATCTATAATGAACGTGTGGAGAATATATTACAATCATTTATTTTACATGTTAATTATGATCATATGATAATACATGAAACTATAATGACTTATAAAGTAACATGTATGATTCTTGTTTTATTTGACATGACTAATATAATGTACATATTTTATATTTTATGTATTTTTTTCGGGTTGAATTCTTCAACAATCATTATGGGAATTACAGTTATGCTTTCAGATGTCAACGGATTGGATAGTGGTTAAACCAAATTTGTATATGTATTATAAAACGTATACCGATCTGATTCAGATATTATTGTGTTCAGATGCAAATCAAATTCATAAATTATTGGATTGGATATGGATATTACTCATGCATGGCGTATTATTTCACCTAAATAAACATAAATATCAAATTTCATATTATATTATAAATATCTATCCAACTAATTTCGATATTTTCTCACAAAATTGTGTGGATAGAATAGCATTTTAGATGACAAGTGTATATTGCATTTGCGTGTTGGATAATTTAGATAATTATTATGGATATTGATTAACCGGGAGAGTGATTCTTCAGGGTATCACTACAAGGTTGTAGAACCTGTACTGATAGTGCCACAAATTTTTTAAAATATGTCCGAAATACTCACTCCGTTATAAAATTTAAGGCATATAATTTTTTGATGCTGTCAACAAATGCAAACTTTAACCATTAATTTCTTTCATATTATATCATCAATAACTATAAAATTAACATCATATCAAAGTACTTTCAAATACGAATCTAAGTATATCACATGCATAACATTGAACATATATGTTCCTAGCATAATTATTAGTCAAACACTCTAAACATTGACTTTTTAAAATACATGCACGCCTTACATTTTAGAACGGGTGGAGTATATTGGAAGAACTAGGACTCAAAGTCTCAAATTAAACCTAGGACCTCTTGACTCTAGCCGCACTCTTCTAACCAACTCACCACTGTCACATATTTATATGGTTAGGATATGCATTTATTTTAACTTTTACATTTCATGAGACATCGCTACCAGTTTGTGACTCAAACAGTAGTTATACTTGGCATCACTATTAATCCGTGGCTCAAACCGGTAGTGATAGTGCCCTGAGGCATCACTATCAGTTCGTGGCTCAAACTGTTAGTGCTGTCTAGGTATCAGTACTGCTAGTCCGTGGTTCAAACAGATGTCACTACCGATTCGATCGTGACTTAAACAGATAGTGGTGTTCGGTCACTACCCATTACGAATAATCAGTAGAGATGCACCAACGGTAAAAGCCCACTTCTCTATCGGTGCATAATCTGTGCAATGCTCGTAACTGAACTGAGCGGCTAATAAAGATCAACCGGTGTGAATGTGTGTATGGTATGATATACATAGATTCATCAAGAGAGCATCAATTTTTTGGTTAAACCAAGGCTAGGGAAAGGAAAAGGCATAAAGCGATATAACCCAAGGCAGCGGTAGCATCCACTACTGCGGATCGAGACTTCCACTACTGCCCATCACAAGCGGCTCACTTTAAGCCGCTTGCGACCCGATCGCCACAAGAGGTTCGTGGCCAACGGGTGGGAGGTTGGCGGGAAGGGGCATATACAAGCGGTTCCAAGTAAGAACCGCTTGCAGAGATTACCAAATGCAACCGGTTTGTATCACAAAACGCTTGCAGAACATTGTAAGCGGTTCGTGATACGAACCGCTTCGAAAAGGATCTCTATGCAAGTGGTTCATACCTAGAACCGCTTGCATATGCACTCTCCCTTCCCGCCACGTCATTTAAGCCCTTCTTCCTCCCGAGCAGCTCGCACAGTAGCAGTACAGAAGGGCCGAGTTGTTCATGTAGGGGAGGTGCTGCCAAAATTTTGAATTGAGGCTAATAGCTCTAAATTAAGGTTTTCAAGGTAAGTAAACATGGTCCTAACATTATTTTCGTGTAGATGTTGCTTATCTTTTTGCATTGGATGTGGAGAAATATTGAATTGATCTTGTTTGAATTGAAGGGGTGTTTGATTTTCTAGCTCTCTCTAGATAATTTGAGGCAAGATGTTGATCTATTTGTGACGCACACAAATTCCGCCGAGGGAACGCGTTTGCGGGCGTGCCAGTGTATTTGTCAAAAATACATAAAAGAAAAGGGGACAAGGTCGTTTATATTTCATCGTCACAATGAAGTACAACTCCTTGTTGGCATTGCGCCCCGTAGCTAGGTTGGCTAGACATCTGTAGCCTGGTAGACTAGACTTCTTGTTCAGGTGATCGTTAGGTTTCTGGATCCCGGGACCTCGGATGGACACCCGGTTAATTACATCCACAAGCTAGCTTGCCGAACACCTCCGATTAAGCTGCTGGGGCTGTCTTCTTCTTCTCCTTGCATCATGGTTCACCGTGCATATTGGTGGATGGTGGATTGGTTGGCGACGACAGAATACATAGGGTAACCAGGGCCCATGTAATGCCTAGCACAGCCGTTGACATTTGGCTATGCCCGCCCGTGTCGCTTGAACTTGTCCTCGTCAAGCTTCACGTTGGAGTAGTTGAACTTGGGTGGAATGCACGGTTAGCACTCGGCTTGGAGTTGAAGTTGACCACTTTGCTGCGTCATCGGGGGTGTTCCCACTTGTTGGCTCTTGGACTTGTCGTTGACGAGTCTTGATCACCGGAGTTGATATAGTTGGGATTGAGATTCTCCTTAATGGAATATTCTCGTCAGGAGCTTTAGTTGGTACTGCGGAATTGGGATTTCCACAGCACCCTTGATGGAATGTTCATCATCGGGAGGAGATGGTTAGCACCGTGCAACTGGGATCTCCACGATACCCTTGATGGGATGTTTGTCATCGGAGGAAGATGTTGCTGAAGAATCTCCTTAACGGAATGTTCGTCGTTGGAGAGTTGGGCAGTACCGTGGAATTGGGATCTCCACGATACCGTTGAAGGAATGTTCGTCATCAGTAGAGTTGGTGATATCGCGGAACTAGGATCTCCACAATATCCTTGATGGAATATTCATCATCAAAAGAGTGTTGCTGATACCGTGGAACTGGGATCTCCACGATACTCTTGATGGAATGTTCATCATCGGGAAGAGTTGATTTGTATCGTGGAATTGGGATCTCCACGAACCGTTGGCCTTCGGGGTCTTGTTCGCCTTCAGGGCCAAGCTTGTCAGAACGGTGTTCCGTTCCGTTTAAGCTGATGTGACGGCAGGATCCATCGATGCTGGTGCAGTCGTTGAGAAGATCACCGAGCGGCTTCAATGATCGTTGGAGTCATTGTCTACATGACGTCGTTGATGGTATGTTCGTCATCAGGCGAGTCGGGTAGCACCGCGGAATTGGGATCTCCGCAGTATTCTTGATAAGATAATCGCCATTGCCTTGATCCGGAAGGAGGGCGCAGCGAGGTGCCATTGCCGCCACGGGAAGACGGTCGGTGCTTGCCGAGAATAACGCCGCCCCATGATCGGCTCGGGTCACGTGAGAGAAGACCGGGGTCGTGCATTGTGGAGGTGATTACGCCACCGTCGCCAGAGGTTTCGACGTCGTTTGCTGCCACCATCTTGATCCGGAAGGAGGGCGCAGTGGAGGTGCCACTGCTGCCACTCAGAAAGAAGGTCGGGTGCCACCGAGCCAATGTTAGTAATTGGCCGCACCGGGATCTAGGGCCATGCTACCTCCATGGATGTGGGGAAGGTAGCGCGCCTTGGCCGTCGTCGTGTAAGTGTCAATCATGCCGGTCCATTGTCAAACCACCGCCGCCATGTCGGGCCGGCCATGGAAGTCTTGAACAGAGAGAGAAGAAGGGCCACCGCCACATCGTCAAGCGGAACCGGTGGGATTCTGATCCTCTGACTTCGCCCCTGGTGAAGTCACCGTGACTTCGCGAATGACAGGCGGGCCAGCGCGGGCCAGAGCGCACCTCACATGGGGCCGGTGACGCAGGGGCCCCGCATGTCATAGAGGAAGTTACAGGTGAAGTTAGAGGGTGTGAAGTCAGAGGATCTCAATCCACCCTGGTGTTGAGGTGTAGGGCCGTGGAGGTGCCGCCATGCTGCCAGATCTGGAACTGAGGGGACAGGCGCCGCCGCCCATGGAGGGAACGCCGCCGTGTTGAAGCACGCCGCCGCGCCGGGGAAGAACGGAGCCACCGTGCCGGGCCGGCCGTGGAGGAGGAAGTCAGGGGCGTCGCCGTGCCGCTAGGCCGCGTGGAGCAGGGTGCCGCCGGGCGAGCACGGGACGGCACCGGCTGCGTGGACGAGGAAGGAGGGGGCGGCGCCGCTGGCCACCGCCGCGTGAGGAGGAGGACGCGGCGCCACCGAGCCGCCGCCGCCGCTGAGCCGTGCGTGGAGGAGGAAGTCAGGGGCGTCGCCGTGGATCTGGAGCGGCCGGGGATGGAGGACGGCTGGGGCGGCGCCTGCAGTGGAGGACGGCCGGGGCGGCGCTGGGCGCGGACGGGACGGCGCCGGCAGTGGAGGACCGGGGCGACGCCGGTGTTGAGGACGGGGCGGCGCCGGTGGGCGGCGGCGTGGATGTTGGGGCGATGCCGGCGCGTGCGTCATGGAGGACAAGGGGGCGGTGCACTGGGGCGGCGTCGGGTCGGCGCCGGCGTTGAAGGCCGGGGCGGCGTCGGGGATCCGCCCGGCGGCGTGGTGAGGAGGGCCGGGACGGCGTCGCTCGGCGGCGCGGTGGAGGAGCCGAGGCGGCGCACCGGATCTGGGCTGGGGCGGTGCCGGTCGCGGAGGAGAAGACGGGGACGGCGCCCTGGAGAAGGCTAGGGCGGCGTCGTGCGGTGGAAGCCGGGGCGTCTCAGGGCGCGGTGAAGACCGGGGCGGCGCCGGGCATGCAGGAGATGAAGGGGGCGGCGCTGAGCCCGCCGGGCGCGAGCAGAGGAGAGGGGCGGCGCCGCTGCCGTCCCGCTTGGTGGCGTGGAGGAGACGGGGGCGGCGCGCCGGCCGTCCCTGGTACCTGTGCACAGAGAGAGAGAGAGAGAGAGAGAGAGACAGCCGACGTGGAGAGAGACGGGGAGGGGCCGTGCCCCCCCTCCCCTTTACCTTTTTTTCTTTTTTACCCGCCGCCGCTGTTGATCCTCCCCTTTTGCTTCATTAGGGTTGATCCCCTTTTATAGCTGGCAATTAGGGTTTCGTGATTATGGACCAAAATTGGGCCGGCTTGATTCTAGGCCAATTAATTCCAGGATTGCGGGCCGATCGACGCCATGAAAAAAATTTCCTCGTCAAACAAATGCCCCCCACCGGTTCGATTCCGAGAAGGACGCAGGATGGATCGTAGTCGGATCGGTGTATGCTCTTCGGCCGCCTCGCTCATGACGTAGCGAATATTTTCTTACTCCAGAATGTAACACGATGGTGTTGGGATCTTCTCAACTTCGATGCACCGGAATATTCTCGGTTGAAGTGCCAAAAACAGATTGGAATCCTCTCAACTTGATTGCATCTGTAGTTTGAGCGATGGCAGACGTTGGAATGGTCTCGACGCACGGTACGAAGACTTTCTTCGAGGCTGTGATCGATGAAGCGCCGGAATATTCTCAGCTTGTATGTTAGGACGCCAGTACGATCTTGGCTTGACGATGGCGAAGTGCTGGTATATTCTCAGCAAAAATGTCGACGAAGCGTGGGAATGTTCTCTAGAGTGATCTTCGAAGACGAGCTGGCATATTCTCAGCCTGACAAGATGAAGTCAAGGTAACCTTGAAGATCACGACCATGAAACACCACTATGTTCTTGATGTAGTGCTGGAATATTCTCAGCAGGGACGTCGACGAAGTATGGGAATTTCTCCAGATTGATCTTCGAGGACGCGTCGGTATGTTCTCGGCTTGGTCGTTGACGAAGTGCCGGATATTTCCTGATCCAGTGTCGGTGACATGAAATCGGGATTTTTCGGCACAATTTTCGGTGAAGTGCTGGAATGTTCTCAGCTGCTGGCATATTCTCAACCGATACGCCGGAGATGCGTTGGTATGTTCTCAACTTGGACACCATTGCGAACAACGATGAAGCGTCGGGATGTTCTCGACCTTGGGGTGCCAGAAGTCCTTTGGCGTGTTTCCTGTTTCCTGTGTAACACAAAAGATACCAAGCATAACACAAGACGGAGATATTCATAAATGTTCAAGAGAGAAAATCCAACAAAACAACTTTTTTTTGGGGGGGGGGGGGGGTTTCAAATATTGGCTGTTGCAGAACACATAGTCACGAAGGGTAGTCTTAGAAGAGCCTGTTTAAGAGCTTTGTTTTGGGGGTCGTCGAAAGAACCTTGACGAACTTGACTGTGCGACTTTGTTTCCTTTTGTGCTCGTGTTGGAGGCAACATGCGTCGGCAAAATTTTCTTGAAAATGGTGGGGGTCATGCTTTAGCCTCTCTTGGTGGTGAATTACCTCCACAGCGTGGCCTTGCTCCCGGTGTAGCCTCATCGAACCAAGAAACTTGGGAATGGCTTAGATTGGCTGTTGGTTCAGGGGTTTGATGTGAGGATTATGCCTTGACTTTTGCTGAGGATGGCAGGCGGCTGTCTCCTCCATTGCTTTCGGCGTTGCTTGCCGGCTTGAGCAAGTGGGGGCATGATGTTTTCCCCTTTCACTTGATTGTTGATGTTTTGTTGGACTTTGTTTTGAGTCGGGGAGGATTTGGGACTAGCCACCTGCCTTTGTGTACTAGCTAATCCTCGCAGGCTTGATGTTTTTGCTTGGCCCTTGTTTATGCTTCCGAGGTTGACGAGCAGCTTCACACCAGTCAGACTTTGATCGACCGGGCAGCCTTCTCCCGCATCTTTTCCTATGTTTCTTCTCGGAGTGTTGACATTGATACGCCTAACGGGGTTGGCATATTGATGCATCTTGTCGCTATAGGTTGAACCCGCGGCTTGATGTCTCCATTGGTCTGAGGCTGTTGGCAAGCATGACCGGCGTGGGGAACTTGCCACTCGGAGGTAGCCCAAGCAATTGCCCCACCATCTTCAGGAGTATTCGCTTAACATGCGCCTTGGTGCTTGGTGTGTAGGTTGCTTAGCCGGCGTCTTGCTCAATCACGGTCTTGCTTGGACCCCACCTTGAAAGCTCAAAGACAGGCAATTCATTTTTGACCGACATGATGTGATAATTGGAAAAGCCATTTTATGAGGACATTTGTCTCTGTTTTCAAAGAGAAAAATCATTCAAAGAAAACAAAGGCTCATCTATGCAATAAACCCTGCATCATGAACTTATCCGAAACAAAATTTATTTTGTTTTCAAAAGGGAAGAACCATCCAATGAAAACAGTGTACCTTGTCTTATACGGGAAAAACCATCCAAAGGGGTCGGGTTTAGGAGGCATACCGTCTCCTTGAAAGTGATGGGTTTGTGAAACCGTACTCATCGATCGAAGATGTGGGGCATATTCTCCCACAACGTTGCATTGACGTGCCAGAAATCCTTTGGCAAAGACCTAGGTCCGTGTGGAGATTGCACCCACGCGGTTATCTTGGAGCGCCGGAAATCCTTCAACGATGCAAACACGTCGGGGTTTTCCCACCGTGTTGATGTTGAATGCCAGAAATCCTTTGGCGATGAAGAGGACGCGGGCAATGCCCCCGTAGTGTTGACTTGAGCTGCCAGTAATCCTTTGGCGATGAAGTGAGCATGTGGTTGCTTTAATAAAGCCGAGAAGCCATCAGCGGCGAGACCAGCGTGAGGTTGCCCCCACAAAGTTGAATTGAGACGAGTGCCAGAAGTCCATTGGCAATGTAGCAAGCGTGGAGCTAAACCCACGGATTTGTGTTGAAGCGAGCGCCAAGAAGCCATTGGCGATGCAGTGAGATATGAGGTTGTTCCCACAAATCTGCATTGAGACGGGTGCCAGAAATCCATTGACGACGTAGGGAGATGTAAGGGCTCACACGAAGTTGCATGGAGTGCGGAGAAGCCATCGGCAGCGGTGTAGTGAAGCACAGGGACTGCTCCCATGGAATTGAATTAGCGCCAGGAAACCTTTGGCAATGTTGAAAGACATGGAAGTTGCCCTCAATATTTTACTTGTATCGCCAGAACGTCGTTGGCAGTGTTGGAAGTCGTGGGAGTCTGCCCCCACGATCTTGACTTGAACGCCAGAATGCCGTTGGCGAAGTGGACAGGTGTGGGAGTTGTCCCCTCGGTGTTGACTCTGATGCCAGAAAGTCGCTGGCGGAGATGAGGGACGTGGGAGTCGGCCCCACGATGCTGATTGGACGCCAGGAAGCCGTTGGCGGCGATGAAGAACGCGGGGGCTGGCCCCACGATGTTGACTCGGGAGCCAGGAAGCCGTTGGCGGAGATGAAGAATGCAGGGGCAGGCCCCACGTTGTTGACTCGGACGCCAGGAAGCCGTTGGCGGAGATTAAAGGCGTGGGAGTCGGCCCCATGATGTTGATTGGACGCCAGGAAGCCGTTGGCGGAGATGAAAGACGTGGGAGTCGGCCCCACGATGTTGATTGGACGCCAGGAAGCCGTTGGCGGCGATGAAGAACACGGGGGTTGGCCCCATGATGTTGATTCGGACGCCAGGAAGCCGTTGGCGGAGATGATAGGCGTGGGAGTCAGCCCCACGATGCAGACTTTAATGCCAGAAAGTCATTGGCGGTGATGAAGAACGCAGGGGCTGGCCCCACGATGTTGACCTGGAACGCCAGAAGGTCGCTGGCATTGTTGAAATTCGTGGAAGTAAGCACCACGATGTTGATTGGACGCCAGTAAGCCGTTGGCGGAGACAAAGGGTGTGGGAGATGGCCCCACAATGTTGACTTGAGCGCCAGAAGATCGTCCGCGATGTTGAAAGTCGTGAGAGTCGGCCCCACCATCTTGACCTTGGACGCTAGAATGTCGCTGGCGGCGATGAAGGTCGTGGGAGTCGGCCTAGGGTGTTGATTTGGACGCCAGGAAGCCGTTGGCTGAGACGAAGGGTGTGGAAGTCGGACCCACAGTGTTGATTTGGACGCCAAGAAGCCGTTGGCGGTATTGAAGGACGTGGGAGTCGGTCCCACAGTGTTGATTTGGACGCTAGAAAGCCGTTGGCGGAGACGAAGGGTGTGGGAGTCGGACCCACAATATTGACTTGGAACGCCAGAATGTCGTTGGCGGCAATGAAGGTCGTGGGAGTTGGCCCACGGTGTTGATTTGGATGCCAGGAAACCATTGGCCACGGGGTGGGAGGCGCGAGTGCTGCCCCCACGATGTAGTGTAGAATGTCGAGATGCCGTCGACGAGGTAGTAGACATGGGGAGAAGCCCCACAGTGCTGATTTGTACGCTAGGAAGCCGTTGGCCACAAGGTGGGAAGCACGAGCGTTGCCCCCGCGATGTAGTGTAGAACGTCGAGATGCCGTCGACGAGGTAGTGGACATGGGGAGAAGCCCCACGGTATTGATTTCGATGCCAGGAAGCCGTTGGTGGAGATGAAGGACGTGGGAGACAGCCCCACAATGTTGACTTGGAGCACCAGAAGGTCGTTGGCGTTGTTGGAATTCGTGGGAGCGAGCCCCACGCTGTTGATTGGAACACCAGAAGATCGTTGACCATGGGGTGGGAGACGCGAGCCTTGCTCCCACAATATTTTTGTGCGTCGAGAAGCCATCGACGAGAAGCGAGGCATGATAATTGCTCCCGCTGTGTTGATGAAGTTCGTCGAGAAGCCGTCGACGAGGTAGCGAGGCATGGGAGTTGCCACCGCTATGTTGATATAGAGCGTCAAGAATCAGTGTACGACTGGACCAGTGCGGGGTTGCCCTCCATGATGTTGGGTTGAATGCCAGAAGACCGTTGGCCACGGGGAGGGAGGCGTGGGGCCTTGCTCCCACAGTATTGTTGAAGTGCGTCAAGAAGCCATTGACGAGGCGCGAGGCATGATAGTTGCTCCCGCTATGTTGATGAAGTTCGTTGAGAAGCCGCCGACGAGGTAGCGAGTCATTGGAGTTGCTCCCGCTATGTTGAAGAAGTGGGTCGAGAAGCCGTCGACGAGGTAGCGAGGCGTGGGAGTCCCACCGTCCGCGATATTGGTGCAGAGCATCAAAGATTATTGGTGGCGACGCCTCAATCGCTTGATACTTGGAGTTGATCGCTTCAAGGTGCAGAATGATCCTTCCCCGTTGATGGCTTGTTGGAGCCGATCTGTGAAGAAGATGTAGTATTTGATCTCCTCGTAGACGTGGCCATCATTGTTGATGGTCGACAAGACGTTGATGGTGGAGCAAACACTTGAGATTCCGCCGAGTAGTCATGCCATGTCAGGGGCGCGCCTTGCCCCCAATGGAAGGCTTAGATCGATGTCGCTGCTTGACTTGCCTCATGGTGGATGGGCACACTTGAACTTGAGGGACGAGGAGTCATTGATTCGACGTGCCCCTGGCCTTTGTTGCGGTAGATGCCACATTGTTGCTGTAGATGCCACCTTGAAGACCATACTCCTTTATTCAGGAGAAACGAAGAAGAAGAATTAGGCGAAGACGCTTCGAGCCTAAGAAAAAAGCAAAGCGAACTTCAAGCCCCAGCAGCAAAGATGGGAGGAGATCCAGGTCCCACCGGGCGTGCCAAATTTGTGACGCACACAAATTCCGCCAGAAGCAGCGTTCTAGCATGCCAAGTGTATTTGTCAAAAATACACAAAAGAAAAGGGGACAAGGTCGTTTATATTTCATCGTCACAATGAAGTACAACTCCTTGTTGGTATTGCGCTCCGTAGCCAGGTTGGCTAGACATCTGTAGCCTGGTAGGCTAGACTTCTTGTTCAGGTGATCGTCAGGTTTCTGGATCCCAGGACCTCGGAAGGACACCCGGTTAATTACATCCGCAAGCTAGCTTGCGGAACACCTCCGATTAAGCTGCTGGGGCTGTCTTCTTCTCCTCCTTGCATCATGGTTCACCGTGCATATTGGTGGATGGTGGATTGGTTGGCGACGACAGAATACATAGGGTAACCAGGGCCCATGTAATGCCTAGCACAGCCGTTGACATTTGGCTATGCCCGCCCGTGTCGCTTGAACTTGTCCTCGTCAAGCTTCACGTTGGAGTAGTTGAACTTGGGTGGAATGCACGGTTAGCACTCGGCTTGGAGTTGAAGTTGACCACTTTGCTGCGTCATCAGGGGTGTTCCCGCTTGTTGGCTCTTGGACTTGTCGTTGACGAGTCTTGATCACCGGAGTTGATATAGTTAGGATTGAGATTCTCCTTAACGGAATATTCTCGTCAGGAGCTTTAGTTGGTACTGCGGAATTGGGATTTCCACAACACCCTTGATGGAATGTTCATCATCGGGAGGAGATGGTTAGCACCGTGCAACTGGGATCTCCACGATACCCTTGATGGGATGTTCGTCATCGGAGGAAGGTGTTGTTGAAGAATCTCCTTAACGGAATGTTCGTCGTTGGAGAGTTGGGCAGTACCTTGGAATTGGGATCTCCACGATACCGTTGATGGAATGTTCGTCATCAGTAGAGTTGGTGATATCGCGGAACTAGGATCTCCACAATATCCTTGATGGAATATTCATCATCAAAAGAGTGTTGCTGATACCGTGGAACTGGAATCTCCACGATACCCTTCATGGAATGTTCATCATCGGGAAGAGTTGATTTGTATCGTGGAAGTGGGATCTCCACGAACCGTTGGCCTTCGCGGTCTTGTTAGCCTTCAGGGCCAAGCTTATCGGAACGGTGTTCCGTTCCGTTTAAGCTGATGTGACGGCAGGATCCATCGATGTTGGTGCAGTCGTTGAGAAGATCACTGAACGGCTTCAATGATCGTTGGAGTCATTGTCTGCATGACGTCGTTGATGGGATGTTCGTCATCAGGCGAGTCGGGTAGCACCGCGGAATTGGGATCTCCGCAGTATTCTTGATGAGATAATCGCCATTGCCTTGATCGGAAAGGAGGGCGCAGTGGAGGTGCCACTGCTGCCACTCGGGAAGAAGGTCGGGTGCCGCCAAGGAATAACGCTGTCCCATGATCGGCTCGGGTCACGTGAGAGAAGACCGGGGTCGTGCATCGTGGAGGTGATTACGCCACCGTCGCCAGAGGTTTCGACGTCGTTTGCTGCCACCATCTTGATCCGGAAGGAGGGCGCAGTGGAGGTGCCACTGCTGCCACTCAGGAAGAAGGTCGGGTGCCACCGAGCCAATGTTAGTAATTGGCCGCGCCGGGATCTAGGGCCATGCTACCGCCGTGGATGTGGGGGGAAGGTAGCGCCGTGCCGGCCGTCGTCGTGTAAGTGTGCAGCCATGCCGGTCCGCTGTGCCGTCACAGCCGCCATGTCAGGCCGGCCATGGAAGTCTGAGCTGTAGGAGAGGAAGAAGGGGCCACCGCCGCCTGCATCAAGTCGGACCCGGGTGTTGAGGTGTAGGGCCGTGGAGGTGCCGCCATGCTGCCAGATCTGGAACAGAGGGGACAGGCGCCGCCGCCCATGGAGGGAACGTCGCCGTGTTGAAGCACGCCGCCGCGCCGGGGAAGAACGGAGCCACCGCGCCGGGCCTGCCGTGGAGGAGGAAGTCAGGGGCGTCGCCGTGCCGCTAGGCCGCGTGGAGCAGGGTGCCGCCGGGCGAGCACGGGACGGCACCGGCTGCGTGGACGAGGAAGGAGGGGGCGGCGCCGCCAGCCACCGCCGCGTGAGGAGGAGGACGCGGCGCCACCGAGCCGTCGCCGCCCCCGCTGAGCCGTGCGTGGAGTAGGAAGTCAGGGGCGTCGCCGTGGATCTGGAGCGGCCGTGGATGGAGGACGGCTGGGGTGGTGCCGGCAGTGGAGAACGGCCGGGACGGTGCCGGCAGTGGAGGACCGGGGCGACGCCGGTGTTGAGGACGGGGCGGCACCGGTGGGCAGCGGCGTGGATCTCGGGGCGACACCGGCGCGTGCGTCGTGGAGGACAAGGGGCGGTGCATCGGGGCGGCGTCGGGTCGGCGCCGGCGTTGGAGGCCGGGGCGGCGTCGGGGATCCGCCCGGCGGCGTGGTGAGGAGGGCTGGGACGGCGTCGCTCGGCGGCGCGGTGGAGGAGCCGAGGCGGCGCGCCGGATCTGGGCTGGGGCGGCGCCGGTCGCGGAGGAGAAGACGGGGACGGCGCCCTGGAGAAGGCCAGGGCAGCGTCGTGCGGTGGAAGCCGGGGCGTCTCAGGGCGCGGTGAAGACCGGGGCGGCGCCGGGCATGGAGGAGATGAAGGGGGCGGCGCCGAGCGCGCCGGGCGCGAGCAGAGGAGAGGGGCGGCGCCGCTGCCGTCCCGCTTGGTGGTGAGGAGGAGATGGGGGCGGCGCGCCGGCCGTCCCTGGTACCTGTGCACACAGAGAGAGAGAGAGACAGCCGACGTGGAGAGAGACGGGGAGGGGCCGTGCCCCCCTCCCCTTTACCTTTTTTTCTTTTTTACCCGCCGCCGCTGTTGATCCTCCCCTTTTGCTTCATTAGGGTTGATCCCTTTTATAGCTGACAATTAGGGTTTTGTGATTATGGACCAAAATCGCCATTGATTCTGGTAATTAATTCCGCGATTATGCCGATCGACGCCATGAAAAAAATTTCCTCGTCAAACACTATTGGGGGGTTTATGTCTCATATTAGTTTTGTATCCTTCTTTTGATGTTGTATAAGATGTTGAAATTAGTTGGTAGGGTGATTATTTGTTTTAGAGAGTTAGATCTAGCTTGGTGCCTTAGTTTTTATCGGAAGATGTCTATTTTGCTAGCTCTCGCCTCTAGATCTTTTGAGGCAATGTGGTGATTTATTGGATGATTTTAGTTTTAAATTGGTTTAAAATAGTAGGTAGGGTGATTATTTCATTTGCTGTAGAGCTAAATAGATCTAGGTTTTTTGCTAGGTTGGGAATAAATTATTTTCGTGTATGAAATGTAATTAAAAATATTAGAGGGGTACACAATAAAATTACACAAGTTTATAATTTAGGCAAAGTAGAAAATAGTTGAAGAAAGTTTTTAAATTTGTGAGATTTAGTTGGTTTCGCTTTAAAAATGTAGAAAGTTTAGAGGTAATTAAAAAATATACCAATTAGTTATTTCGAGTTAAATATTTCAATTTGAAAAATATAATAAGTGTTCTTATTAATTTAATTGGTGCAGATGAACCGGCAATGGATGTATGCGGATCGTCGGTCAAGGAAGTTCATCGATGGCGTGAATGCTTTTTTCGATGTCATATTTCGAGACTTGCCTCCAGGAAGCTTCGTACGGTGTCCGTGTGTAGATTGCAGGGGCGAAAAAGAGCACTCAATGCGAGGACGGATACAGGGCCACTTGTTGATGAGAGGTTTCATGCCGAGTTATACATGTTGGACTCACCACGACGAAGTAGAGCACACCAGCATAGAAGACGAAGAAGAAGCCGATGAAGAGGAAGTGACATATGATGGTATGCCGGACGCGACAACATACGAGGACATAGAAGATATACAAGGCGATCAGTTTGGTGTGGATGATGACCTGGACTAGATGCTGCGTGACGCAGAGGGAGATATCACAGAGGACAAACAATATAGGAAGTATCAGGGATTGTTGGAGGACCAGAGAACTCTTTTGTACCCAAATTATGGTCAGGGGCACAAGAAGCTACGCACTACACTGGAGCTCATGCAATGGAAGGCTGTGAATGGTGTGTCAGATAAGGGTTTCGATGAGTTACTGTCGCTCATAAAGAAGTTGCTCCCGGAAGATAGATGGGGTGCGTGTGAAGAAGAGAGCACCGGAAAAAGTGTTGTGGTATTTTCCTCTAATTCCAAGGTTAGAGCGTATGTTTGCAAACAAAGTGCATGCGAAGATGATGCGTTGGCACAAAGAAGAGCGTAAGATCAACGGAATGCTTAGGCATCCGGCAGATGGCTCGCAGTGGAGGATGGTCGATCGGAAGTACAAGGACTTCGCGGACGAGGTCAGAAACATATGGTTCGGTTTGAGTACCGATGGGACGAATCCTTTCGGAGACATGAGCAGCAGCCATAGCACCTGGCTAGTCACATTATGTGTGTATAATATTCCTCCATGGTTGTGCATGAAGAGAAAGTACATAATGATGCCGTTGTTGATCCAAGGCCCCAAGCAACCCGGAAATGATATCGATGTCTACCTGAAACTTTTGGTTGAAGATCTTCAGACGTTATGGAACGGTGTAAAGGTTTGGGATGAATACAAAAGACAGTATTTCAACCGCGTGTAATGTTATTTGTAACAATCAACGACTGGCCAGCGCTTGATAACCTGTCCGGCCTAACTGGCAAAGGCTTCAAAGCGTGCGTGCAGTGCTTGGAGCAAACCGATGGCACATACATGAAAGGCTCTCGGAAGATGGTGTACATGGGGCATCGCAGGTTTCTTGTTCGGAGCCACACGTTGCGGAAGAAACGCAGGGAATTTAACAGGGAGGAAGAACATCGTGCCTAACCGAGGCATCGCAGTGGCAAGCAGGTGTTTGCTATGGTGAAGGATCTGAAGGTAGTATTTGGAAAGGGTCCGGAAAGCAAATCTGTGCCGAATGATGAGGATGGCCATGCACCCATATGGAAGAAGAAGTCAATATTTTGGGACTTGCCTTACTGGAAAGATTTAGATGTTCGCTACTCACTGAACTTTATGCACATCACCAAGAACGTCTGTGTGAGCTTCCTAGGCTATATAGATATGTACGGGAAATCGAAAGATACAGTGAGTGCTCGGAACGACCTTAAAATCCTGGGTATCAGGAAGGACCTACACCACGAAAAAAGGTGCGGAACAAGCTGTACCCTCGGCCAGCGAAGTTATACTCTAAGCAAAGAAGAGAAAAAAAGCGTGATAGAGTGTCTTACCAGTGTGAAGGTCCCTTCCGGATACTTGTCGAACGTAAAGAGATTCGTAAATATGAAAGAGAACAAAATTGTACACCTAAAATCTCATGACTGTCTTGTGCTGATGACACAGTTGCTCCCGGTGGTTTTGAGAGGTGTACTGCCCGAGTGGGTACGAGGGACAATCACAAAACTATGTTCGTTTTTCAATGCCGTTTCACAGAAGGTCATCGATCCAAACAAACTGGGTGATCTGCAGGCTGACGTGGTACAAAGTGTGGTTAGCCTCGAGATGATCTTTCCTCCTACCTTTTTTGATATCATGGTTCATCTCACTATTCATCTAAGCAAAGAGATAGGTATTCTTGGGCCCGTTTATCTCCAGAGCATGTACCCTTTCGAGAGGTACATGAGCGTATTAAAGAAGTATGTACGTAACCGTTCTCACCCAGAAGCATGCATTGCCGAGAATTATGTGACAGAGGAGGTGGTCGAGTTCTGTGTGGACTACATTGATGATCTAGATCCCATCGGCGTCCCGATATCACGCCATGAGGGCAGGCTACGAGGTAAAGGGACACTTGGAAGAAAAGTAGTTGCATGCAACGATCTTTAGACATTTAAGCAAGCACATTTCACTGTGTTGAAGCAATCGACAGTGGTCGCCCCGTATGTCCTCCAACACAAGAATACTCTACGTCGTCAGTTCCCAGAGAAGAATGATACGTGGATAACACTGAGGCACATGGATTCTTTCGGCGCATGGTTACAAAACCATATAGTCAAGAGCAAGTCCAACAATGAACAGTTACAACGCCTGGCTCGAGGACCATCCGCTGAAATTGTGAGATGGCAGGGGTACGAGATAAATGGTTACACATTCTATACGAGATCACAAGATAACAATAGCACAAACCAGAGCAGCGGTGTTCGTATAGAAGCTGCCGACAGCAGAGGCAGGGTGGACACATATTATGGATTCATACAAGAGATATGGGAGCTCGACTATGGGCCTTTGAAGGTCCCATTGTTTAAGTGCCAATGTGTAAAACTAAACGCAGAAGACGTGATTGTCGACAAATACGGCATGACTACCGTTGACCTCTAAGAAGTCGGCTACTTAAGAGAACCATTTGTTCTCGCGAACGAGGTGAGACAGGTCTTCTACTTATTGGACATGTCAAGCAAACCAGAGAAGAATCAAATCAAAGACAAGCAGAAGGAACCGCCAAAGCGACACGTGGTTCTCCAAGGCAAACGAAGGATTGTCGGAGTAGAGGACGTTACTAACGAGGAAGAGTACGATCAGTTCGATGAGATCCCTCCATCTGCAGTAGATGTTGACATAAGCATCCTGGATGATACAGGTATGGATGCTCCGCACATACGCCGCGATCACGATGAAGGAAGAATTGTGAAGACAAAAAATGTAAATGATTAGGATGACTCTTATTATGTGGTCATATTAAATATATTATGTGGTTGTATGAACTATGTTATCATGTAATAGTATTTTTTCGAATTTATAAGATGGAACCAATATTTTTGAAAAGAATAATGGCCACATATCTAGAAATAAAAGTAATGCCAAAAAATATTTTTTTGTATTTTTGAAAAGAATAATGGGCTAAGTACATATTTAGAAATGAAAGTAATGCCAAAAAATAATTTTTAGTATTTTTGAAAAGAATAATGGCCACATATTTAGAAATGAAAGTTATGCCAAAAAATATTTTTTACTATTTTTGAAAAGAATAATGGGCTAAGTGCATATTTAGAAATGAAAGTAATGCCAAAAAATAATTTATATGCAGTTTTGAAAAGAATAATGGCCACATATTTAGAAATGAAAGTAATGCCAAAAAATATTTTTTTAGTATTTTTGAAAAGAATAATGGCCTAAGTACATATTTAGAAATGAAAGTAATGTAAAAAAAAGATTTTTTAGTTCTTTGGAAAAAAAATAATGGGCTAAATACATATGTAGAAATGAAAGTAATGGCAAAAAAGATTTTTTAGTATTTTTGTAAAGAATAATGGGTTAAGCACATATTTAGAAAAGAAAGTAATATAAAAAAATGATTTATTAGTAATGAAAGTAATCTAAAAAATATAAGGCAACGGGGTGCAAGCGGGGCTCGAACCCGCGACCAGCACGGGGAGCCTGTACTTAAACGCCACGCGCTAGCCAAGTGGGAGGAAGTTTCATTTCAACATAAGAAGGGCGCAATACCTTCTAAACGTTTTCGATAGAGTGGTCCCAAGCCTCGCCACGTGTGATGGCGCCACTTCTACAAGCGGTTCGTCCTACCAACCGCTTGTAGAAGCGGCCTCTACAAGCGGTTGGTATTACCAACCGCTTGTAGGTTCGCAGGCGAAATTGCGAAATTTTAATTTCGCGCTACCAACCGCTTCTACAAGCGGTTCGTTCTACAAATCGCTTGTAGAATTTTTCTCTACAAGCGGTTAGTATTACGGACCGCTTGTAGAAGTTGTCTCTACAAGCGGTTCATGCTACCAACCGCTTGTAGAGGCCTTTCCTATATAAGGTAGAGCGTTTGCGGCCGAAATTTTCTCTAAGCCCTTTGCCCCTGTCTCCCTCAACCGTTCCGTCGCAATCTCGCAGCGCCCCACCGCCACCACCCTCGCCGCCATCTAGACGAGCACCGCACGGCCGTACCTCGCCGTCGTCGAGCACCGCCTGCGGCGGCGCCTCTGGGCGCTCCACTCGCCGTCGCGAGCACTGCGCGGACTCGCGACACTAACCATCGCCTGCAGCGACCGACCTCCGCCACCTGCCGTGAGCACCTTCGCCGGTGAGCCCCCTCGCTCCCGTTCGCCGTGGACCTCCTCCCCACCACTTTGAAGACGAAGTGCCGAGGTATCGAGCCCCCTCCTTCCCCTGCCTCCATTACTCTGTGATGCACTTGTAGTGTTCGACGAAATGCGCGCGCGGTTTAGATGCTCCCTCTTTGTGTGCTGTGCCGATTTTGGTGAATTTGGGACCATGCCATGGGCATTGGGGCTGTTCACCTCAATCTTAGTTGCGTCTTGGCTCCGACGTTCTCCGCGGTGGTAGTGGCGGATCTAGCCGGGGGAGTGGTCGAGGTGGAGGGAATGGAGAGAAGGAGACAGAGCTGGCTGGGGGAGGAGTGGGGAAAGGGAGGGGCTGTCTGTGGATGAAGTCACGGTAGGGAAATTAGGAAACGGGCATGGGCAAGATCTGCAGTAGTAGCACACAGCGATCTTGTGCAAGCATCTTCCTGATTCCTCAAAAGACACCATGGCCATTTGAGATTTGTTTGACATTAGTTTCAACTTTTCAACACAGACATTAGTTTCAAACTGGTTCGACACACATTTGTATCTTTGTGCGATTTTGGTGAACTTGGGACCATGCCATGGGCATTGGGGCATTCACCTCAATCTGGTGAAATAACGCCGTGGGCTTAATCATAAATGCTCGATGATGATTGCAATATATGAGGTATATAATCTGTTTAGGTTCTTGTTAGACAAAGTGAAGTGTTGCTCAATGTTTATTTGTGTTATATTGATCTGTATATGTCTATGCACATATTGCCCATTGGATCAAAGATCAGATTGGCCGAAGAATCTTTTAATTGGAGAACTGGTTTGATTAATCTTTCTACTAGTTGCTGTCTCTGGAGTGGTCTGTTCTTGTTATCATTTCACTCTTTTGAATGATTTGAGTTGGTTCAGTTGAACTGACCCTTGCTAGTTCGGCTAATCTTGATCTTGCTCCTATGTGCATAGTGTTATATTCATTGATACATGATCTTTCACTTATCTTTGAGCAGTACTGATCTAGTGTGTAAAGACCTAAATTCAGATTTTGAGCCTAATCAACTGCAGAACTAATGATGGAAGGCTAAACTTGTTTAGCAACCCATTAGTTTGTAATCTGAGAGCAATCATCGATAAATAAACTTGAGCTTGTGCTAGTTTATTTCAATTTAAACTGAGTTTTGTTGCTGTTTAAGTGATAACCTGATTTAGAAGGTTGTTTCATAATATGCATGAATTTATATGCATTATTTGTTATTTTTGGAGAATTCATGATTCTGAATTTAATTCATGGTTTATACTTACAAAAATCACAGATCCCTTATTACCAAATCTTTTATAATTCATGATTCCATTTGTCAACAACCATATTTAGAGATGCATCTAACAACTTGCTACCTTTTGAGAGTGCAATTAAGAACCGCTTGGCCCCAGATGCTTCCAGCTCCCAAAGCTTCCATGCCTGATGTTCACAATTGGTGGGTACAAAATTGGAATTGACCTGCTGACTTGTATCTGTTTTTTGTATCGTTTGTATGAATTATTTTTGTAACAAATTGTGTTGGATGATGCTTCGGATGTAAGTTGGTGGGCCAGAAATCAAATTCAATTATTAAGTTTGTAATGTTGTATTCAAATATTGTATTTTTCATGTGGGCGAATGAATTAAATGTTCTATTATTTCGCGTGCATGCACAGTGATAGATGGCGCACTCCGGACGTGACCTTGATTTCGAAGCGGGAGATGAGTTTCTACTAAACGAAATCACGATGGGCACCCTCAAAAGCTACGTTGAGGCCAACCCAGTGGATCCGGCCGTCCCGGCTCAAGCCGGTGATCAGTCCGCCCCGGCTCAAGCCGGTGATCCAACCGGCCAGCTGAAGCCGTTGATCACGCCATCCAGGCTGAAGCCGATGAAACTAATGTCGACGGCTGTGAGGTATATATAGCCTGGACACTAAACCTCTAACGCGTGTTCATACCAATAAACCTCTGACGCGTGTTTCTTTTTTTTTTCAAGCCGGAAACGTCCAACAGCCAATCCAAGCAAATACGAGGGCCTAACAAAAAGCTGTCGACAAAGTGCGTGACAACTCAATTTTCAACCACTGGGAAGCCTGAAGCCCCTCTGTCGGCACTTGCCCCCTTCAACAACGCCTGCGGAGTCATTGTTAGGGATCACGTCCCTATTAGCATCAAGACATGGCCCAAGGTTCCTACGGCTACGAAAGACCTGCTCTAGAAGGATATAAAGGAAAACTTCACGATTCTGACGGCTTACGAAAACAAGTGCAAGAAATTTACTCTGAGCAAGATGGTGTTATGCTTTCAGTCGTGGAAGAGCGAGCTCACTAAAAAGTACGTGGAGACTGAAACAACCCCAGACTTCAATAAGTATCCGAAGCTAGCGGATCACTGGCAAGCATTCGAGAAATACAAGCTGTCGGATGAAGGCAAGGCCGCGAGTGAACAAAACAAGGCCAATGCACAGAAGAAAAAATACCACCACCATCTCGGGTCAGATGGATACATCAAGGCTATGCCAAAATGGGAGAAGCAGGAAGATGAGCTTAGGAAAAAGGGTATAGTACCAGAAACATAAGACTTGGAGCTCCGTCCACGCAACTGGACATTGGGCCATGGAGGGAGGCTGAAGGATGATGGCAAGCTGGAGATGGCACCACAAGTGCAGCCCGTGAAAGAAAGGATTGTGGAAGCCATCGAGAAACAACGTGGATTTGTTTTATCTTTATACCCCTGTATCCATGCGTCCACAGCTTTCTTCGACTCTCTCTTTAGCTCCTCCGGTGTCATCTCATATGGTGTTTTTTCGGGTTCCTTCATTCTCTGTCTGAATAGGAAACCGGCCGCCCTGCTGCTTGGTGTCGTTCTAGCTGCAGGAATGCTCCTTCTGCTAGCAAGCTTCTTATTGGGGGGAGATGCTGGCTCCATTGTTCCCCTCGGAGGCTGCTGCTTCCTTTTGCTTTGAGGGGCTGCCGGCGGTGTTGGGCTTCTGTGCATAGCGCTAGCGGGTGGTGGAGTGCTATGTCTCACCGGCGAGGCGTTGCGTGGTGGCGTGGCCTGTCTTGGTGGAGGAGGTGAGCTCCATCTCGGTGGAGTGTTCTGTCTCGGTATAGATGTCACCTCCACACTATCAGGAAACACGATATACTTCTTCCGCCAGAGGATGATGTTATGGAGGGCCTCTCCAAGTTTGGTTACATCGTCTCCTCCGGCAATATCGAGCTCCATATCATCAAATCCGGCCACTACCTCGTCCACCGTGACCTTGGAGTATCCCGCGGGTATCAGGTTACAATGGAATGTCTGGCCTGACTCCACCGGGAAGGCCATAGCGTAAGCCACCTTGAGGGTGAGGTTGTGCAGTTGGACGCGTAACTCACATTGGCGGGACACGGTGATGTCGTCCACGGGATAACGGGCTTACAATTCATCGGTCGACACGTTGTTTGACGCGTAGCTGCTTCGTCGACCGGAGGCCGGGGGACTAACCACATTGTCTGGAGGCATGATGACAAGCCCACCTGGTCTTTGAAGACTGGCGATTGCAGCATGCACTTTCCACTTTAGCATTTCTGCCATGTTTTCCTTATGCTCCTTGAGCTCCCGTTCGATTTTGCTGACTCTATTGTGTTCTCTTACTTTCCTTCTTTCCCGGCTCCGGCGATGTTGCCCAGCATTACACTGAAGGATTCAACATCTTGGTCATCCAAAGCTCCCCCAAGTTCATGTCTAGTGCAATGGCAAGCCATCTCGTTGGAAAGACATTGGTGAGACATGTGTGACCCCCTTTTTGTTTTGACATTTTGCACATTTTTCAGGTTTTGCTTAACACTGCATGCCTTATCTAGCCATGGGAAGAGGATATTAACAAGTTGATGGCATGCCTAGATCTAGATATACAAGGTCATTCACATGAAGTTTGAGCTACACAGAGTTAATAAGGGCTTTGAGTTTGCCTAGCACATGCTCCAAGCGACAGTTTGCATAGTGACTTAGAGTTAAGCATGTATTGGGCTAAGTGACAGTATTCCTGAGAGCAAACTATTCAAATCATATAATTTCACAATAGTGCACAATTTGAACTAAGTATAACTACCAAAACCCAGTCAACTGTCTCAAATGCTAAGTTTTGTCAGGTTCACACACATAGTCCCACGGCTAGCTCAGATCACATTTGACCTATCGAATATGTTCAGCTCATTTCTTAATTTGCAAAATCGTACCTCATCCAGTGGCTTGGTAAAGATATCAGCAAGCTGATCCTCCGTCCGCACAGATCCAATCACGACGTCGCCCTTCATCACATGATCTCTAAGGAAGTGATGTCGGACGTCTATGTGTTTGGTGCGCGAATGTTGGACCGGATTACTGGCTATCTTAATAGCACTCTCATTATCACACAGAAGAGGTACATGGTCAAGTTTTACGCCAAAGTCATACAAAGATTGTGTCAAGAATAAGATTTGAGCACAGCTACTCCCTGCCGCTATATACTCAGCCTCAGCAGTAGATAGCGCCACGGAGTTCTGTTTCTTTGAAGCCCACGACACAAGACATCTATCGAGAAGGTGACAGGCCCAGAAGTGCTCTTGCGATCAATCTTGCATCCGGAATAATCTGAGTCAGAATAGCCAAGAAGCTTAAATCGCGCACCCTTAGGAAACCAGAGGCCTATACTAGAAGTGAATTTTAGATATCTGAAAATCCTTTTGACAGCTTTCAAATGCATTTCTCTCGGGGATGCTTGGTACCTAGCGCACATGCACACACTAAACATGATATCCGGCCTAGATGCTGTCAAGTAAAGCAATGCAGCAATCATGGAACGGTATAGCTTGAGATCAACAGGATTACCTTCTATGTCGAGGTCGAGGTGGCCGCTTGTACCCATCGGTGTCCGGAGTGGCTTGCATCCGTCCATGCCAAAGCGCTTGAGGAGGTCTAGAGTGTACTTCTTTTGACTTCTGAATGTCCCAGTCTTGAGTTGTTTGATTTGGAAACCCAAGAAGAAGTTCAGCTCACCCATCATCGACATCTCGAACTCTGCAGCCATCATCTCGCTGAAGTCTTGTACCATCTTCTCACTTGAGCTCCCAAAGATGATATCGTTAACATAGACTTAGCATAGGAACAAATATCCATCATCCACCTTGGTGAAGAGTGTAGAATCCACTCTCCCAACACTGAATCCCTTGGTGATGACAAAATCTCTGAGTCTTTCATACCAAGCCCTGGGAGCTTGTTTTAGCCCATACAAAGCCTTTGACAACTTGTACACATGATCGGGTGTTTTGGGTCTTCAAATCCTGGAGGTTGCTCAACATAGATCAGCTCCTCAATGTAGCCATTCAAGAAGGCGCTCTTGACATCCATTTGCTTCAAAGTGATGTTGTAACAAGTGGAGAATGGCATAAGCAGCCTAATCGCATCATGTCTGGCCACAGGAGCATAAGTGTCTCCACAATCCACACCCTCGACCTGAGTGAAACCTTGAGCCACAAGTCTTTTCTTGTTTCTAACAACCAATCCAAATTCATCTGTCTTGTTCTTGAATACCCACTTGGTGCCAATCACATTGCAATCCTTGGGTCGCTCCACAAGTGTCCAGACTTTATTTCTCTTAAAATTATTTAGCTACTCATGCATGGCATTGATCCAATCAGGGTCAGCCAATGCCTCTTCCACCTTCTTTGACTCTAATTCAGACACAAAAGCACGATGCTCACAGAAGTTAGCCGTTCTTAACCTTGTTTGCACACCATGAGTCAAGTCCCCAATCACTTGCTCAGCTGGGTGATCTCGAGCAATGGAGTGATGGGTCCTGATCAACTGAGAAGGTTGTCCCACTGTCTGCTCAACTATCTCGCCATCCTGCTGATCACAAGCTATCTCTTCCTCTGACGCTGGCTCCAAGCTTGAGCTGTCTTGAGGCACAGCTCCCCCTGAGTCTGCCACTGGTTCAGGAGCAAGAGGTGGTGCAACTGTCTCAACCACTCTTGGAGCTTCAACTAGCCTCACATCCTCAGCTTCAATCTTCTCAGCTGCCCTTGCCAACTGTTCACCACCAACATCATCCAGGTTCTCATGCTGTCCTTGACTGCCGTTTGACTCATCAAACTTTACATCACATGATTCTTTAATCTGACCACTTGCTTCATTATACACCCTGAAAGACGATCCTCTGGCTGAGTACCCCAATAAGATCCCAGTGTCCACTCTGCTCTGAAACTTGTCCAAATGCTCCCTCTTCTTCTTGATGTAGACCTTGCATCCAAAGGCTCTGAAGTAGGCGACATTGGGTCGTCTTCCGATAAGCAGTTCATATGATGTCTTCTTCAGGAGCTTGTGAAGGTACAACCTATTAATACAGTGGCAGGCTGTGTTGATTGCCTCAGCCCAGAAAACCTCAGAAGTCCCAAATCATTGGGTATTGTTCTTGCCATCTCGATGAGTGTCCCGTTCTTTCTCTCAACCTCTCCATTTTACTCAGGAGTGTAAGTGGCTGAGAACTGATGGTCAATACCTACTTCATCACAAAACAGCTCAACGGAAGTATTAGTAAATTCGGTTCCATTGTCACTTCTCACCTTCTTGAGGGTACAGTCAAATTTGTTTTGAGCTTTCTTTACAAATTTCTTAAAAACATCCTCAGTTGGGGTTTTGTCTGGAAGAAAGATTGCCCAAGTGTATCGAGAGTAGTCATCAACTATGACCAAGCAGTAGAGATTACCTCCAATACTCACATATTTTGTTGGCCCAAAAGGTCAATGTGCAAGAGCTCAAGTGGTTGGGATGTAGACATGATATTCTTGGCAGGATGAGCGCTTGCCACTTGTTTACCGGCTTGACATGCCGAGCAAAGCTTATCTTTCTTGAATGCTACATCTTTCAACCCAAGAACCAACTCGTTTTTGAAAAGTTTCTTTAAGTTTCTCATGCCGACATGCCTAAGGCGTCTATGCCAAAGCCAACCAAGTGAGACTTTGGCAGAGAGGCAAACCGAGATGGATGCGGCAGGCTCATTGAAGTTCACAAGAAACAAGTTTTCAAAACAAAAACCTTTGAACACTGTTTTTTCATTTTGATCCAGAACCAACAATCCCTCAGATGAGAAGTTTCAATGAAAACCTAAATCACAAATATGAGCAACGGAAAGTAGATTGTAGTTCAGAGTGTTTACCAGTATCACATTGTCAATTGAGAGATCCATAGAGATTGCTACCTTTCCGGCTCCAATTACCTTGCCCTTACTTCCATCTTCAAAAGTGACCTTTGGGGGGTTTGATCCATCCTCCCCCATTGAGGTGAACAACCGGGGGTTACCGGTCATGTGTTGGGTACACCCACTGTCAACGATCCAATGGCACTCTCCACTCCGGTAGTTCACCTGCATTAAGAAGAGATCACTTTTGTGACTCAGGGACCCACACAGGAGGTCCCCGAGGGTTAGCCTTCAAACCAGAAGCAACAGGAGCAAATCGCTCAATTAAAGACTTTGGCACCCAAACATGTGCCTTATGCTCATTCTTAGCCCTCAAAACAGCATATCTAGCAACCACCTTACCCTTGTCATTCATCATCAGCAAGTAGTGGTCATACAACTCAGCATGAGCTCTTGGAAGCTTGGGTTGGGTGTGCTTGGGAGTGTTCCTAGCTTGGTTTCTAGGTGAAGCTTGCCTAACAAAGTTTTACCTAGGAGGTCCATTCCAGAAGCTAAGCGGAGGAGCTTGCCAATTGTTGTATGGCATGGAAAGAAGACCATTCCAATTATTGTAACTAGGAGCATATTGCCAAGCATATTGGTTTCTAGGTTGCCATGCCGTGAAATTATAGTGCCTAGGAAGTCCTTATCATGTGTTGTGCCCATTGTGCTTCCTAGGATGATTGTTCCTAGTGTTCATGTTTTTAAACCCAGTGTTATTAACATTGTTGGTGTTTCCCTTGAACTTGTTATGAAGAGAGTTTTGCCCTTTGTTAGACACTTGAGGACCTTTTTTTTCTTTCTCTTAAACTTCTCAGGGGTGAATCCCAAGCCACCCTTCAAGACCGGATTTCTTTGTTCCTCAAGTATCTGGTTTAGGACACGACCTCCCTCATAACACTTGCCAAAACCCTTGTCAAATTTCTCAAGGTTGACCTTGAGATTAGCATTTTCAATAGCAAGTTCATCACGCTCAATGGCTAGTTCCCTAACAGCTAATACAAATTTGCATGAGTCAGGAGTGCACTCTACACTAGTGGAACTAGAGCAATCATGTCACACTTAGAGCAAGAATCAACCAAATGAACAACAGTATTAGCACAAGAGCCAATCAATGCATATTCAGCAGAAACATCTGTACTAGCATGTGTCATGGTGATAGCAGGTGTGACAGAAGCAGTAAATGGTGCAATCACAGGAGGCACAATCAAAGCAGGTGAAGCAATTAAATCATCAGTGGCATGGGCAATTGGCAAAGCATCAATGGAAGCATTCTTTTCAGTAAGCAATTTATTTTCAGCCCTAAGCTCAAGAATAGTAGCAAGTAAGCCATCTACAGATTCATTCATGCCTCTGTTTTCCACATCAAGTAACTCTACCTTCCTAGCTAAGCTAAGTTTCTCATCATTCAAAGATCGAATTCAGTCGCAAGAGAATCATGCTTAGCAGTGAGGGCATTCAAAGACTCCTGGAGAGTAGTGGCTCTCAAATGCTCCTTTTGGAGAACATCAAGCAACTTAGCCACATTCTCTCTATTAGTCTCTTCATCCCACTCAGAGAGAGTTTTAGAGTCAGAATCAGAAGATACCTCAGTAGATGGTCGAGCCATCAAGCACTTGGAGGCTGAAGTAGATGATGATGAAGCTCTTGGTGTAGAGAAAGTAGTGGAAGTAGACTCTTCTCCATCAGAATACCACACTTGCTCTTTTGGTTCTGGGACGGCCACCAAGTATTTTATGGTGAAAGCTGGAGGTGGAGGGGTCATCTCAGCAATTGCCATGGTGGCAAGTCCTTCACCACTTGGATCTTCATCCTCCTCAGAAGCGACTGAGTCATCGGAACTGTCATAGGAGACCCAAGTTCCAACGAACGCCAGCTTCTTTCCATTCTTGGAGGTGGCCTTGAACTCGGTCTTCTTCCAGTTCTTGTACTTCCCATCCTTGCGCTTGGTCTTGTCATCATCACTACCTTACTTGCTCTTCTCCTTGCGCTTGGTCTTATCCTTGTGAGGGCACATGGAGACAATGTGACCCTTCTCGTGACACTCATAGCATCGATAGCTAGAGTGTGGGTTCTTGGTTCGTCTCTTGAGGTTGAAGCGCTTCCCGAACAGACCCATGATCTCCTCAAGTGCCTCAGGTGGGAAGAAGCTTGATCCTTCTTGATTCTTGGAGGTGGCAGGCTTAGACTTGCTTGGCTTGTGTCCAGTAGCCTTGAGAGCAATTGTCTTTGTCTTCTCAGCTGATGGAGTGGCTAGGGGCTCGATGATGAGCATCTCATGAGCACGAAGTTTACACAGGAGAGCACCGGGAGTCATCGCCTCAAGTTCATTGCTGTTGGAGAGAACAGTGATGATATCCCTGTACTTCTGTCTTGCGAGAATCCTCATCATCTTCCTGCACATATCAACATCAGGCATAGAGAGTCCGAGCCCCTTGAGCTCATTGATTATGAGGTTAAGACGAGTATAAATAGCATTTGCATTTTCACTAGGAAGCATCTCAAATTTATCAAATTGCTCCTTAATTACCACTAATCTACCCTCCTTGACAGCAGCAGTGCCCTCATGGATCTCAACAAGAGAATCCCAAATAGCCTTGGTAGAATTGAGATTGCTAACTCTCTCGAACACATCCCTACTCAACCCCGTAAATATTGCATTCATAGCCTTAGCATCATTAGCCATAAGTGTCTTCTGTGTGGGTGTGAGTGGTGCATTCTCATCACGTGTGATGGTGATGCTATTCTCAACAGCATCCCAAATATTAGCGCCAATGGAAATAAGATAGATTTTCATACGTTTCTTCTAGAAATCAAAGTGTAAGCCATTGAAGATTGGAATCCTATTGGCAACTACACTATCCCCTTCGGCCATCTCTAATGCGGTGAAGCAGAACTAGAGAGAGCCTGGCTCTGATACCAATTGAAGGAACCTAAGGACGAGAGGGGGGGTAAATCGGACTATTTAAATTTTTACTTTTGTTGCACTTAGTCACTTAGGCAAGTTATGGCACACATCTAGCACGTGGAATCCTACACAAGTCTAGTTGGCGGAAACAATCAAAGCACAAGTGTAGGAGGCACGAAGGCTCTCATAGACAGTGGATATCAAGATGCGGTTAAGTAAATGAGACAGAGAGGCGCAAACCGATCTTTTTACCGAAGTTCGGTGCTCAACACATGAACACCTACGTCTCCGTTGAGAAAACTTCTCACACAGAGAAGTCGGGACTCTCTCGTCCCTAACCCTCAATCCACTCGTGGTAGCTCTTCACCAACACATGGTAGGCGAGCTCCAAACCTTCACACGAATCGGCAGCCTCCACACGCGAAGGACCCCGAAACACCGACTTCACAAGCGAAGCCGACCTCGAGCACACCGAGGATTTAGCACATCTCCGACGCAATGGAGAAGACAACCTTGGGAAGCAAGGTGGCCACCGACGCGATGGCGGGCTTTGCACACCCCGACGAACGGAGAGAAAGCACCGTGGGAAGCATGATGACCTTCACGAAGAAGGGTTTGCTTGTGGTACGGTTGATGGAGCTTGGCGATGACGACGTCTCCCGGTAACAAGAATCCTAAGAGCACAAGACCGGAGATACCACAACTCACTCAACCCTCATCCCACCATGGAGGATGGCAAAACAACCATGGGAGAGGGCACGAACCTTGGGGATGACGAGGAGAAAACTAGGGAGTGCTCTCTTCTTCTTCCTCACTCCTTCTCCCACTCAATATCTGAAGAACATGGAACCCTAGGTGGAGGGGGAACCATGGGAGGAGCTCTCTCACTTGGGGAAAGGTGGCTAGGGTTGCAAATGAGCCTCTCAATCATCTTCCACGACCAGGAATCCCCTTATATACTCCCCACTTCGAAACCCTAGGAAATAGATCTCAGATCCAAACTTAAGCCCTAGGCCGGACAACCCTCGGACAACTCCCGAACAGTTCGAACGAAGGCAAGCGCTCCCTGTAGAAAATACAGTTCGAGACAGAGGGGACACAACAGGGTTCAGACAGTCCGGACTCCCAGGCCGGACAGTTCGGCCGAAGGCATGCGCTCGCTGGAAAAAGAGTTTGCAAGCTGGGGAGGAAAACGCTTGGGCCGGACAGTCCGCCTCTGTAGGCGGACGGTCCGGACTAAGGCACAATTCGTCGACTTCCAGTCCCAGTGCTGAAGGCTTCCCGAATTTATATGATTTTTTTTTCTGCTCAAATGAAAAAGTTGTCAACAAGAAAAAGATGCGCCTTGAAATTCTCTACAATTTTCATGTTTTGATATTTTTAATCCGAGTATGGGAAGCCTTTCAAAAATGTGAAATAGCACAGATCTGCCACGGAGGCCGAACCGGGCCACTTGGGCCGGACTGTCCGGGCCCATGGGCCCAGTTGCCCCAGCTCGGCCTGCAGCCCACAAAACTCTCTGTTACTGTTGCATTGCCCGAACAAAGATATTTTTTAGGATTTAGAAATATTTGGCGCCAAAACATAAGCTCACACGGGCGGGAAAGTTCGTAGGTTTAGGCGGGAAGTTTCGCGCCCACAAAGTGTTTCGGTTTTTGGATGGCTTAGTGGCTACGAAACCTCAGACACGTGGCTACCCCTTGGAATCCTCTGGACCTATCCCCAACTCTCTCGAAGACGAATGAGGATAAAAGACCGGAGATGTGCTCTGTAGGACCCTGCAGCCAGAGATTCGACGATCGGCAGGCATGATGACCCTAGACTACACACACGCAAGAAATCAAAAGAACTATGAAACAAATGTACTTAATCTTGACGTGATTCATCTCTACAACCCAGTTGCCATCAATTACCAAAATCAAATAAGCCCCTCGGGAGCTTACTCTTACAATCTCCCCCTTTTTGGTAATTGATGACAACACCAGCAAATCTTTCTGCATAGCCATCTCAACAAGCGAATATGTGTCTAGGGCAGTGGATTAGTACCAACCAAGCGCACATGAATATGAATGAAATGGCATGACTTCACTTGGGATAGCAAACTAGGCATAAGAATTGAAGTGCAGGGCAATGCTAACCTAAGACCTAGCTCCCCCTAGATCAATGCATAGCAAGGAAGAGATACCAATTGAGAAAGAACGCATCCGAGCAATTCAATTCAAGCCAAATTCTCTCATCTCACTCCTCACATGCACAATTCGCTCCCCAACCAGCTCTCCCTTAGCAAAGATCAAGATTTGTAATTCTTTCTCCCCCTTTGGCATCAATAAACAACAAAGGGATAGAGGCAAGCAAAGATCATGACAACATGAGCAATATGCATAGCAAAAAAATGATTTCATGAGCTTTGGGAGTTATACAAAATCAGATGGCACAGATGATCCACCACATTTCATTTTCAAGCTACTCTAGATCAACATGTCACATAGGATAATATAAGCTGATTTGTCGTGAAGTTCAAGTAATTAAGAACTTAGAGCATGATTTGGGTGAACCAAAGCCAGTAGTGTCTAAATGTGCTCAAGCCAACAATAGAAGTCACATTGTATGCAATTGTTAAGAAAGCACATCTCAAGCTCAAGTTTTCTTAAATTTTCATGTCTCAAGCCTTTGGCGATGTTGCCCAGCATTACACTGAAGGATTCAACATCTTGGTCATCCAAAGCTCCCCCCTAGTTCATGCCTAGTGCAATGGCAAGCCATCTCGTTGGGAAGACATTGGTGAGACATGTGTGACCCCCTTTTTGTTTTGATATTTTGCACATTTTTCAGGTTTTGCTTAACACTTCATGCCTTATCTAGCCATGGGAAGAGGATATTAACAAGTTGATGGCATGCCTAGATCTAGATATACAAGGTCATTCACATGAAGTTTGAGCTACACAGAGTCAATAAGGGCTTTGAGTTTGCCTAGCACATGCTCCAAGCGACAGTTTGCATAGTGACTTAGAGTTAAGCATGTATTGGACTAAGTGACAGTATTCCTGAGAGCAAACTATTCAAATCATATAATTTCACAATAGTGCACAATTTGAACTAAGTATAACAACCAAAATTCAGTCAACTGTCTCAAATGCTAAGTTTTGCCAGCTTCACACACATAGTCCCATGGCTAGCTCATATCACATTTGACCTATCTAGTATGTTCAGCTCATTTCTTAATTTGCAAAATCGTACCTCATCCAGTGGCTTGGTAAAGATATCAGCAAGCTGATCCTCCGTCCACACAGATCCAATCACGACGTCGCCCTTCATGATATCAAAAAAAGCAGGAGGAAAGATCATCTCGGGGCTAACCACACTTTGTACCACGTCAGCCTGCAGATCACCCAGTTTCTTTGGATCGATGACCTTCTGGGAAACGGTATTGAAAAATGAACACAGCTTTGTGATTGTCCCCCATACCCACTCGGGCAGTACACCTCTCAAAACCACCGGGAGCAACTCATCGAAACCCTTATCAGACACATCATTCACAGCTTTTCATTGCATGAGCTCCAGTGTAGTGCGTAGCTTCTTGTGCCCCTGACCACAATTTGGGTACAAAAGAGTTCTCTGATCCTCCAACAAACCCTGGTACTTCCTATATTGTTTGTCCTCTGTGATATCTCCCTCTGCGTCACGCAGCATCTGGTCCAGGTCATCATCCACACCAAACTGATCACCTTGTGTATCTTCGACGTTCTCGTATGTCGTCGCGTCCGACATATCATCATATGTCACTTCCTCTTCATCGGCTTCTTCTTCATCTTCTATGCTGGTATGCTCTAGCTACTTCACCGTGGTGAGTCCAACATGTATAGTTCGGCATGAAACCTCTCATTAACAAGTGGCCCTGGATCCGTCCTCGCATTGAGTGCTCTTTCTTGTTCCTGCAATCTACGCACGGATACTGTATGAAGCTTCCTGGAGGCAAGTCTCGAAAGACGACATCGAGAAAAGCATTCACGCCATCGATGAACTCTCTTGACCGACGATCCGCATACATCCATTGCCGGTTCATCTGCACCAATTAAATTAATAAAAATACTTATTATAAGAATCAAATTGAAATATTTAAGTCGAAATAACTAATTGTTATATTTTTTAATTACCTCTAAACTTTCTACATTTTTAAAGCTAAACCAACTAAATCTGACAAATTTAAAAACTTTTTTCAACTATTTTCTATACTTTGCCTAAATTATAAACATATGTAATTTTTATTGTGTACCCCTCTAATTTTTTTTAATTACAAAAATAATTTATTCCGAACCTAGCAAAAAACCTAGATCTATTTAGCTCTATAGCAAATGAAATAATCACCCTACCTACTATTTTAAACTAATTTGAAACTAAAACCATCCAATAGATCACCACATTGCCTCAAAAGATCTAGAAGGGAGAAATAGCAAAATAGACATCTTCCGACAAAAACTAAGGCACCAAGCTAGATCTAGCTCTCTAAAACAAATAATCACCCCTACCAACTAATTTCAACATCTTATACATCATCAAAAGAAGGATACAAAACTAATATGAGACTTAAAACCCCCAATAGATCTACATCTTGACTCAAATTTTCTAGAGAGAGAGAGAGCTAGCAAAACAAACACCCTACAATTCAAACAAGGTTATTTAATTTAATATTTCTCCACATCCAATGCAAAAAGATAAGCAACATCCACATAAAAATGATGTTGAGACCATGTTTACTTACCTTGGAAACCTTAATTTGGAGCTATTAGCCTCAATTAAAATTTTGGCAAGACTCTCCTGCATGAACATTTCGGCCCGTCAAGACATCACATGAGCTGCCGGGGAGAAAGAAGGGGTTAAATGCCCTGGGCGGAAAGGAAAAGGGCATATGCAAGCGGTTCGTAATACAAACCGCTTGCAGAGATAGTCTACTGTAAGCGGTTCTTATCACGAACCCCTTACAGAGTCGTTCAAGCGGTTCGTGATACGAACCGCCATACGATGATATCTCTGCAAGCGGTTTGTATCACGAACCGCTTGCATATGCCCTTTCCCGCCACCTCCCACCATACACGAACCGCTTGTGGCGATCGGGTCGCAAGCGGGTTAAAGCGAACCGCTTGTGATGGGCCGCTTTGGAAGTCCTGATCCGCAATAGTGTATGCATTTCCTTCGTCGTAGCCTCTCTAAATATTCTTTCCTTTTCCCATTCTTCCTCTCTTTCCTTATATGAAGTATGGAAACCAAGAGAATGAAAACTAGAAAATTTAATATTTTAGACATCCTAAGTCAAGGTCTTAAAACATTATTTACGAAAATATTTTAAACTATTTCGATTGAACACACAAAATCATATATTTAGATTCATATCAATAGCACAATCATACCATCATAATTTTTGTGGATCTTATAAATAAATTGATAATATACTATTTACACATTATTATATTGAAAGTACAACGCATTTTTAATACGATCACTTTTGTGAATTTATTTAAATGTTAGTGTGGCAAAAGAAAATGGGAGGGCCCAAAAATGGTGTGTTAGTTGCAGAATCAGACGCTTGGGATTTCATTGGAGGTTGGGATCGCATACACCAGAATTCAATAGCATGCATGCAAACGAATTTGGCACCATTAATAGCGGTGATTGCATGCACAACCACGTGACCGCACTGCACCAAAAAAAAACATATTTGTGTCTGTTCAAAACCGGTCATCTGTGTTGGTTTATGAACCAGAACACTGGTTCATGGTTAGAACGGACACATATTAGGCTTTTTCAAAATGCGATTTTGAGCATAAGTTTAGTGAAAAAATGTCAAAAATATATTTTTTTACACTCAGCATCACATCCCTACAATCTACCAATAGGGGTGGAAATGAGTCTAGCCCGAGCAAGCCAGCCTCTGGCTCGGCTCGGCTCGGCTCGTTATTTACCGAGTCAAGCCCGAGCGAGCTGAGCAAGGGATCCGAGCTGGAAATAGTAGCTCGTGAGCTACTCACGAGCGCTCGCAAGTTAGGAAAACATTGGTCTCCCAACCTTTTAAGTCATTAACCATTGCAAAATATAAGTTAGCATTGCACATATGAGTATCAAAATGACTTGTACAGCTTTGGTCCATTTTATGGGCCCTTTTGGCAATAGCATATGTCATTTTTTAATGGTCAAGAGATGGAATAAATAGCATTAGCATGTAAACGAGTCAAAACGAGCCGAGCCCGAGCCGAGCCAGCCTACGAGCTGGAAATGGGGCTTGGCTCGTGCTCATTTACAAACGAGCCAAACTTTTATTGAGCCGAGCCTGAGCAGCTCGCGAGTTCTAGCCCAACCTACCAAACCACTTATGAACATTTAACACACCATTTTGCCTGAAATTTGAATGTTGGATTGTTTAGGAATCACTACCAGAGGAACGGCCTTTACTCCCGGTTGGTAACTGGCTTTAGTCCTGGTAGCCAAACCGGTATAGCTCCTAGGGACTAAAGGCAACCAGGATACAAATCTTAGCACGGTGTAGAAAATATCTAAAAAAATATGGCTAACTCAAGACTCGAACCTGTAACCTCCTGCCACCAATTATCCTTCTAACCAACCCACCCAGCCACGCACATATACTAGATTAGGATATGCATTCCTTTTGAAGTATAATGTAACGAGCCTTTAGTCCCGTTCGTAACACGAACCGGGAATAATGTGTGCCCGTGCTAGCTGGCATGTATCCGTCTCCCAAAGCGCTCTTCTGTCTCGGTTCGTGACATGAACCAGGACTAATATGTGTGAAAAATCGTGCTTTTACCCCAGTAGCCATGAACCGGGATTAATGCCACTATCAGTAGGGGTTCGTGGTTAACTGGGACTGATGTGCCGGGATAGAAGGTTCGTTTCCTAGAAGTGAATCGAACTCTAAACCTCCTTTCTTCAAGCATACATTCTAACCATTCCACCCATCTCATGTCTAATTAAAATACCTTTTTGTCATTGCTCATATGAAAAATGTATAAAATCTCAAATATCTAGTATAGAATTCCTAAAAATACAAATCTATGGAGGTTGCCGATTATAGTCATGAACCAACACAAATACTCATTTGTGTCGGTTCTTGACTAGAATCGGCCCAGATGTGTTTGTCCCGCCCCATCCTTTATAAACCGGCACAAATGAGGTCATCTGTGTCGGTTCGTAATGAACCAAAGCAAATAAACCGGTATATATAAAGGTTTTTTGCTGTAGTGCCGGTAGTCACCGCTAACCTGCTAGGCTATCTGTTGAGGCATTGACTAGGAGTCAAGAGTTAATAGGGACCTTTGATCAATCAATATCAAGGGTTCAAAATAGTAGATGTGTGCTAAAAAAAAACTCAATAAATTCCCCCATAAAATGTTTGCAAATAGTAGAGGTTATGCTCTATGGTTCACAACTTTTTTGCTCTCGAATCATGCTCCCTAACGAAATTAAAAACGCTGAAAAATTCATGGAAAATATGGTTAAATTTGGTGAAAATTTAAAATCCAAACTTTGCTGGAGTTCATCTAAACCACGAGCGTAACCTTTAATGTTTCCGTGCGAATTCTTTCAAAAATGAGACACATTCTCAAGTCTTTAGAGATTTCAAGTGAAATCATTGAGATTTCGACCAAATTTTACGTTTCAATTTGGAACGATCTAGAGATTAGAATATAAATTTTGGTGCAGAATAAACCGCCCAAATCCAACGAATTTCAAGGGAAATCCCATGAAATCCTAAGCCTCGCAAACCGACAACATACAGAGCTCAGCCCATTTCCTCCCATGTCTAGCGCACCGAATTCCCTTCCTCAGGCACGTATGGCATCGTGCTGTATCGTTCTGGACAAGGGAAACGATGAAACATGGCAGGGGGTGCTGCTGCTGCTGTTTCTCGTTTCTGTTTTGTCTGCTCGTTTGAAGCGTGTCTAGCTCTGCGTACGTGCATCCTAAATCTAGCTCTTTGAAATCTCAATGATTTCACTTAAGTCTTAACTGAATATTTCGGCTACTCCATATATACAATCAAAGTTGAGCATTTCAGATTTGTCATTCAGCCTTAGCCGTACAAAACAGGTCTGTGATAGTGTACCTCTCCTTAATTTTAGAATGTAACTGCGGTGTGAAAAGTGAAAGCGTTGCATATCGCTCTTTTCTTTCTCTCTTTTTTTTGAGCCATGGAAACATCATAGATTTCCATCAACAAACTTGCACCGGCAATAGCCTGCAGTACAAAGTACAAACGCAGGAACTGATCCGTCCATAAAGTGCAGACGTTCAGGTTCCCTGTCCAGCCCTCATTAGCAATGCTGTGGGCGACAGAATTACATGCACGAGGACAGTTGATCACAGTATGATCAGAACAGAGCAAAAGAAGATGGGCTCAGTTGGTCGCACCGCTCTTGCTCCGCCTGGAATGCAAGATTTTCTTGGTTCCTGCGTTCCACGTGAAATCATCATAATTCATAAAACGTTTGCGTTGCTCCGGGGTGGTTATAGCTTTATCTTGTCCTCGTATCATGCTTCCGACCGAGAGAAATTGAAAATTCTGAAATTTGAAACGAAACCCGGAGTTTTTTTTAGATGAGACTCTGAGCTATGCACAATGTGGGCTGGCCCTTTTCTTCTTCCCTCTCTCTTTCTCTTGTCTCCGGACTGCCTCGCAAGCCTACAACGTCCAGAGTTTAACCCATTTCTTCCCATGGGCCGCGTGCACCGAGACCGAGCTTCATCGTCGGTAGCCACGGGCTCACGCCCACGCGTCCACCGGCTCGTCGCTCGTCGGCCGGCTCATGTCGTCGACGGTCCCTAGCATGTCGTCCAAGTATTTTGTTCACCATAATCCTTTCCCTAAATCATTATCGGACTCTCTATATTCATCCTCTCAGCAATGCGAATATTTAAATATAAAGACTACATTTTATTTTACTTTAGGGATTTGTTTCCCTATTATCAATTTTTTGTTGGGATGCAGAGCTCTCCAATGGCCATTAGATGCTCTCCCATCCAAAGCCCTGTGTTGTCCATTGGATGAGGATCCAACGGTCAAAATTAGATCTAGCACACAACTTTGCCTTTTTTTCTACATGTGAACAAATAAAAAAAATATTAAAATTATGTTCAATGTGCAACATGTATTATTAGCATTTTTTATGGTAGTTTTAGATCCATTTTAGACTTTACAAATATTTGTAAATAAAATATTAATCATAAAAAATGAAAACAATATATGTTAAACTTGGTGCATATTATATAATTTTCATATTTTTTTTGAATTTTTCCTCATTTGTTACATAGATAGAAAGAAGACAACATTTTGTTCTAGATCTCATCCTGGCCGTTAGATCCTCATCCGTCGTCGAGGGCTGAGCACTAGGCAGGGCCCTGCTCGACGAACGTTGGACGCCCCGTGTCCTTTATGGTCGAGGGATAACGAGCATCAGATAATGTGTGTTTTATGATTTTGGTTGTGTAGATCTCACAGTGTAGAGATTAGAACTTTTCATTATGAAAAAAAAAACAAAGTATTGCCAAATCGCATATCCATGTTTTAATCTCCACAAGCACTTACAAAAGAGGCTAGCTAGTATTAAAATATCTCAAACTTTTAACGACCCTACCTTTCTTTTTTTTTACAGCAAACTTGATACCATTAAATCAAATGGTACGTATCCTTTTTCCAAACTCCAACATCTCCAAAAGAAAGTTATTCTAATTTTATTCATATGGTTGATGGTATTTTTAGGGAGTACATACATATAAACATTATATATTTGAATTGCTGGAGCTCCCCTTCCATGTAGCCCATGGACTTCGATTTCCATCGATTGTCATGTACTAAAAAAGCATGTTTTAGACATTGTCACAGTCATCAAATATACCTTTGATTACTTGCTAGTTACCATTGTAATTTATTAATAAAACTTACGAAAGTTCTTCTTGAAACAATTTAAATGTATGACTTTTATGTGCTCAATACAAATAATTCAAAATATTTTCGTAGATAAAGATTTTTAAAAACTTTAACTTAGAATAAGTCCAAAACCTCGTTTTTTGGAAATGGAGTATATAGTGGCCTTTTGTGGCCTCATAACAATAGTTTGAATCACATAATTAATTAGCACATATAGGTCTTGTTCTATTTAGCTTAAATTAAAATTAAAAGATAGCACTGAAATTTTGTTATTTTATACAACAAAAAGATCGAAGCAACACTTTCTAGCCATCTTGTAAGACATTTAGTGCTTCTTTTAAAACCTCAAAACTATTTTTTACATATTTGTTTAGATTTATCATGCCTTCTACCGAGGGTATATAACTTTTGACATTATATTCTATCGACTTTGCTAAAAGACAGGCGATTGTGTCTCATCCGCGCCTTGCCGACGGCCGAGCCCGAGGGCCGCGCATGGGAGGGCAGTTCCCTGGACCGGAGGCTCTCCCATATTCGGTCTATCTCTAGTTTCTGTTTAAAGAACAACGCCATGGACGCATAGAAAAGAATGCTCATATTCGCTTCTTCCATGTACTGGCTACTAGCTAGCTAGCAATGTACGTACATATGCATATGTGTAGCTAGCATGCCTGCCGTGCGATTCAAAGCATGTTAGTTGGCACAGCTCGGTCTCCAAGTCCAGTCGCTAGAGAACAAGATTTTGACTCGCACAGATAGCGTCATATTAGTTTAATTTGTCGGGAACGGGTCGCCATGGCGATCGGATTGAAAAACTGCGCGCGCGCGGCGACGAGGATTCGGAGGAGTACACAGTAACACAGGTACACTGTCGGCACAAGGGAACGATGGATCGAGCCGGTGGTTTTCCTCAAAATATCCAGGCCAGCGATTTGTCTCGGCCTCCAGAAATCAAAAGCTGCTTAATGCCTGCATCGGAGACTTGCTCGGACGTCGAGCTCTGATGTATTCGTTTTTTTTTTTTCCCAAAAGGGTTATCCTATTTCCATTCCATAGAAACGGAAAAAAAATAGATCACAGCTATGAGACCAAGAAGGCAAAAAACGGAGTGGGATCTCACAGCCAAACTGAATGCCAGGGAGTAAGGGATTTTTTCCCGACGAAATTTCGGATATTTCGCCAGCGACCGAAATGAAAACAAAAATTTTGAATTCAAAAGATTTGATCAAATTTGATTCTTATAGATAAAAAGAAGGCATAACTTAACTCTTTATAACTTGTGTTGTAACCTAGTAGGATCCATGGTTCAAATTCTAGGTTAATCATTTTTTTTGAAAAATTCAAATTCTGTATTTTTATTCCGACGAAATTTCGCCGAAATTTCAGATATTTTGCTGGGGACCGAATTTTTTCTACTACCGAAATTTATATCGCCAGGGACGTCCCCACACACAACACAAATTTACAACTAGTCTAAAGTACAACAGCCAGAAAGAAATAGATCAAAACAACAACATCTGCAGAAGGCTGCGTAGAGCAGCACGCCACAAGTAGGTGGGTCCGCAAGGAAGCTACTAATTTATTTAGCTTCAGCATCATCCGAGCGCCACTTCTTGTGTGGCTCCGCAACTGAATTGTGTTAATCCTTGATCACCTGGAAGATCATGAACAGCCCAGCTCAACCAACTCCTTCTCCCCGGCTTTCAGCAGGCCTGTTTTGACAAGAGAGATCATATGAACCATAGGGTTTGAAATGGTTTTTCTCTCGAAACAGTTGAACTTCCATTCCTGGTGATGCTTCTTAATTATCGCGAACTCGCAATCGCAATGCAGCCTGTTTTACAGTGATCGACGGTCCAGACCATCAGTAAAATTTACATGTTTAATTGTAAAGTAGGTTGTTAATGATTTTCACTTGTTTGATTTATAAAATGATGCTGCATATTTGCTGGACTGTCGCATCAGTTCGTATCGCAGGCTTGCAGCACATGTGTACCATTGCTCTGCATTTCAGCGTAACATGTGTACCGAGAAGAAATTATTTCAGGCAGGATCAATTTGGCATGCACGAAACGTCAAATTAATTAATCCAGTAGAAATCATTGGTCTTCAGGTAGAAAGTGGGTGGGCTTAAACGTTGACAGTACGTAGTGTATCCAATGTAGGTCGGCATGTGGGATTGAGTGGTAGTTTTTCTCGTAGCGACTATACGTACGTACTTCCTTTGGACTAGTGGTGAACGTGTGATTCAGTAGTTAATCATCTACAGTATTTATTTCGAGGAGGCTATTTTATTTCATTATCCAAGGAGGACTTTTTAGTGAGATGTGTACATCCAATAGGGGCATAATTTTTTTCATTATCTGGAAAGATATTTGTTTCGTTGATCGAGAGGTATGCTCCTTCAAAGGAAAGTGTTTATTTTATAAATGCAATTTTAAAAATTAATTTCATTGTATTATACTATGTATAATTAATCATGCAGCGTATATTAATTACTATGAATAATCAAGCAGCACTATGTTTTATTCGTTTTTTCCATTGTCTAAAAATGAATCAGCCTCTATAATTAGTTGGACATGACATTTAGTTTCAATGGCCAACTCGTATATAATGTTACTTAAAGATGGTAATACTAATTTTTCTAGGGTTAATTGGGTTGTAGATACCACTGTAGAGTTGGGAATTCACAAAAAATACTACAGTAGAGTCACTTCTCATAGAATTGCCATTATAAATTCGATGTAATTGTAAAGATTTCACTATTTTTGACACAACACAGCACCTTTTGATCGTTTATCTCCCCTAGTTTCTGTTCTCTCTTTACCTCAAATTGTCACCCAACTTCTTCCTCTCAACACCCTCTCTCCTTCCTGATGTCCACTATGCCAGCGTCGCCCCTTCCTCGGCCAACCTTGACCTCACTAAAGCCACCCCATCAATGGGCCGGGCCTCCCATGACCATGTCGTCTCCCCCTCCTTTATCCCTTTCTCTTCCTTAATCTCGATCACCATCACACTAGTGTGTGGTGCTAGTGTCAAGCAAGTGAGCTCTCATGAGCTCATATTTAGAGGTGCCAAAATCTAGAGAGGCACTGGGCGGAGCCAATGATGAGGAGGGAAAGGGATGGGGTGGTTCTAGCATTGCGAGGAACGGGGCATCATCGGTGTGCAGAGAAAGTGGCAGCGACAAAGTTGATGATGGAGAAGGCACGGGGGACGCCAACATTGGGACATAAAGGGGTAGCATTGGCTTGTTGAGGGAGAGACAGGGATGGCACCGGTTATAGGGAGAGGCATGGGGCGGCGCTGCATTGGGAGAGGAAGAGGGACGACACCAGCTTGCCAAGGGAGAGGCAGGGATGCTGCCGGTGATGGCACGGAGAGGCATAGGATGGCATCAACGTTTATAGGTCCAAGCGCCGCCGCAGTCCTAGGGTACGAGCTCTACTGTCGTCCTGGTGAGGTTAGAAGAGAGATGAGAGGGGAAGGAGACCAGGATAGAGCGAGGGTGATAGAAGATGAGAGCAAAGTTGCCTTAAGACGATAATATAGCCTGGGCATACCTAAAAGGTGATATAAGATTTGGACACTGGCGATATTAATTTACTCCGGTTTTATAATGTCAATTATAGGAGGAGCAACACTAAAGGGACATTTCTTTGAATTCACAACTCTGTAGTGGTATTTATCTATTTAACCCATTTCAACCGTTAGATTAATAGCAACTATATCAATATTATTTTCAGAAACTTGAATTTACCATAAATATTGCAATTTCATCCACAAGATTAGAAGCTGAGAAAACGGCTAGTACTAGAGTGCAGCTAGAAATGATGAAAAATACATAATCAGCTGCACGTCGGACCCTGACGGATCATAAGTCCATGAGCCAGCCAAGTCACTGGATCAGTGCATATGTGGATCTGACAGTAAAGCACGTACGCATCCACACTAATTAATCCGCGCCTAACGTACTCCAGCGGCCAGCGGATATATTCGATCGAACGAACGGAAAAAAACCGAGGTCGCTCTCAGGAAAACAACTTCAGATGACCTTCAGGTATGGACACAAACGCGATAAAATTCGAATAACTCTACCTTACAAAAAGCACCCAAAAAGAATCCCAAAAATTGGGGTGAAAAGAAACACCAACTAGCTAGCTCTTACCATCACACACACACACACAACGCTGTGAGCTGTCTCGCTCGAGCGTCAAGAAAAGGCAGCTTCCACTAGCACCGGCACTGCATGCACCACCTGGTCGCCGTTTCACACGCGCGTACGCCTTTCGCGCCAAAAACTCTACGTGCGTGAGCCGTGAGGTGAGAAAGCTAGCCACCGGTTTCAGCTGGCTTGGCGCGCCCATGCATGCAGCCATGCACGGCCGGCGCGCCTATAAATACACCCCTCCTCCCTTCACTTCCACTCCACCACACAACACAGCACAACCAACCACACTTGGGTAGAGTGAAGTAGCTAGATAGCTCTCAGCCATGGCTGCCACTAAGCATATGGCTCTTGCCATCCTTGTCCTGCTTAGCGTAGGCATGACCGCCAGCGCTCGGACCCTGCTTGGGTATGGCCCTGGTGGCGGCGGCGGGGGAGGCGGAGGAGGAGAGGGTGGTGGTGGTGGTTACGGCGGCTCTGGGCACGGGTCCGGGTCCGGGTACGGTGAGGGAGGCGGCAGTGGAGGCGCCGCCGGCGGCGGGTATGGGAAAGGTGGCGGTGGTGGCGGCGGCGTCGGCGAGGGCGGCGGTGCTGGCGGCTACGGGCAGGGGTCTGGCTACGGCTCTGGCTCTGGCTATGGCGCTGGTGGTGGTGCTGCTGGAGGCGGCGGTGGACACGGCGGCGGCGGCGGCGGCGGTGGCGGCCAGGGCGGTGGCTCCGGCGGCGGCTCAGGCTACGGCTCCGGGTCTGGTGGCGGGTACGGGCAGGGTGGCGCTCACGGTGGAGGCTACGGAAGCGGCGGAGGCGGCGGCGGCGGCGGCGGCCAGGGTGGAGGCGCTGGGTACGGCTCCGGCTCCGGCTCCGGCTACGGCTCCGGCGGCGGCAACGGGCACCACTAAGCTCATTCACAGAGCCAACTTCTTCAATAGCATATAGTTAAACATGCATCGGACTGTCGGTGACGAGGCTGCCTACCGCTGCTTTCCAAATTAAACAGCTTGTCTGAGTATATGTAATACTACACTCTGCTTGCCGCTTGACATACTTGGCAAAGCCTGATAAATAAAACGAGCTTTGTAATAAGGCCATGCTTCTATGTCCTTAGATTTGCCTAATTACTTAACTGAAGAAATGTGATACATCGTATATATGCACGCATGGTGTCAACCTTAATCCTCATTCCTGAGACATGCTCAATTCTCAGTTATGCAGAATTTCGGTGTCAGATCGAACGTTCTCTTATTAATGTTGAGATAATGTTGCATATTTGAAAGAGAGAATTTAATCAGAAACAGCTTCACTTCCATTTCTGCAAGCCTGATGAGTGATGATGAGCTGATCTTACGCATACATTTCCTGAAGCATACCAGATGGTTGTATACAGAGCTCTGTTTCTGAATATGTGTGCTCTGAACTTGTTGCAGTTGCTCCATCCAATTAAGCTTTTAGGCCAATATGACCATGCATGAACATCGTGGAAATTTAAACTTCCCCTGTCTCTGTTCCTTTTAATCTCGCTGCCATGGATTTCAGAAGCTGTTCTAGTACTACCTTCGTTTTTTTTTATTTGACGCCTTCGACTTTTTAACACGCCTTTGACCATTCGTCTTATTCAAATTATTTTTGTAAATATCATTTATTTTGCTGTGATTTGTTTTGTCAATAGAGATACTTTAAATATGTCTTATTTTTTTACATCTTTGCAAAAAAAATTGAATAAGACGAATGGTAAAAAACGTACCAAAAAGTCAAAGGCGTCAAATAAAAAAAACGGAGGGAGTACTACAATGAACTCTGCAACTTCCAATTCCTCTGAAAACTGCTCTGCTACTTAACTGTGTTGTGTGTTGTGTGATGGAGTCAAACTGTTTAAGTCTTTAAGAAATTACAATTTTTCGATAATGCAAATTATTCGTGAGCACTTCTGAATCATACAACCCTCTCCTCCTTCTACTCTGTACGTTGTTCTTTACCTGGCTCGTCCTCCAAACTGAAGCAGCTGCCAACATTCAGACAACATAACGGTCAGCATATGGAGCCTTGATTTCTTTACCTGCTAGGCTGCTACATACGTCTGTCAAATTTGTTTGCATCTTGCTATCGAGCATCAATCAATCTACCAATCCAAGACTAATGCTTTCTCCTGGGCGGTCTAATTTCTTGCAAAGTCTAATCTACCAATCAAAGTCTAATTTCTTGCAACACGACAGCCAACTTAACATCCACCTTGTCGGGCGGCTTGACGAGTGAACTGCTACTTACCAGATTCTAAACAGCCTGCTATAGCGTCACCGTAGCACCACAATAGTGTTTTTGAACCTAAAATACAACGCTTAGAACTAAAATTCTGTGAACATAGTTATGACCACTATAGCCGCTAAATTGACTGCTATTTACGCTATATTATTTCCGTTGTGGCATGGCTATGCTACTTTTTTCAAGTTCCATTGAAAAGCAAACTATCACTTGTGTTTTTGTTACGCTCTACGTTATTCTTGCATCATCTAACCTCGAAATGATTGCACTATTTATATAGAACTAATAAAAAAATCATCTATAGAAGTTCATCTGTAATGAACGTGTGGAGCATATATTACAATCATTTATTTTTCATGTTAATTACGATCATATGATAATACATGAAACTATAATGACTTATAAAGTAACATGTACGATTCTTGTTTTATTTGACCTGACTAATATAATGTAGATATTTTATATTTTATGTATTTTTACATTAAAACGCTATATAAGATAGCTTCTGTAATAGTTTTTATAGCTTTTTGCCAGGAACTCGTCACGTAGCCACGAAACTCGTAATTTATAACCTTGCTACTTACTCATCAGTGAAACAGTGGCGAGTGTTGCTAACATCATGTCTCTCAAATGATCAATATATCTCGAGAAATTTTTTCAGGTTGAATTCTTCAACAATCATTATGGGAATTACAGTTATGCTTTCAGATGTCAGCGGATTGGATAGTGGTTAAACCAAATTTGTATATGTATTATAAAACGGATACCGATCGGATTTTCAGATATTATTGTGTTCAGCTGCAAATCAAATTCATAAATTATTGGATTGGATGTGGATACTACTCATGCATGGCGTATTATTTCACCTAAATAAACATAAATATCGAATTTCATATTATATTATAAATGTCTATCCAACTAATTTCAATATTTTCTCACAAATAGTGTGGATAGAATAGCATTTTATATGCAAGTATATATTGCATTTGCGTGTTGGATAATTTAGATAATTATTATGGATATTGGTTAACCGGGAGAGTGATTCTTCAGGGTATCACTACAAGGTTGTAGAACCTGTACTGATAGTGCTACAAATTTTTAAAAATATGTTCGAAATACTCCCTCCGTTATAAAATGTAAGGCATATAATTTTTTGATGCTATCAACAAATGCAAACTTTGACCATTAATTTCTTTTATATTATATCATTAATAACTATAAAATTAACATTGACGGCGTGTTCTCCGCTCAACCACTGCGGATCACACCCCTGGTCAGATTTTTACTCTGCTAGCCGACTCGATCAAGCTCGATTCGATTTGAGCGTCGGGCTCAACAAGGAACGACTTCAGATTTACCTGTGTTCGGACCCCTCGCGGGTAATAGTCCTACTCCTGCCGAGCCTTAGCTCTTTTCGATTGTGGTTGAAAGGAAAGTCTTTACAGAGTGCTCTCACGAACCGAGTGTTCGAATCCTACCTAACGTGCCCCTTCCTCTCTCTCCTCTCCTTTTATACAAGCCTCGAACCGACGGAGAGAGCCGAGAGAGTAGGCGATCTGAGGCCCCTCGATAATCGACAAGACACGACAGAAGAGACGTGCGCGTGCTGCCCACGCCAAGCCGCCGCCGCGCGTGCTCGCAAGTGGCCTCTCACCCGCATATCACACCGGTGAGTCTGCGGGTGGGGCCTACTGCTCCTCCGGCGCAGGCGGCCTCTTCAAGCAAACCTCCTCTCTGCTCACAATTCTTGGCGCCACAAAGGATGGCGCCGGACACTGCAAGGGCCATTATGCGGTAATCATTTCTTCCGCTGTCTACTCGCGTGATGTCTCATTAAATGCGCTTCGTCCCTTCATGGCGGGGGAGCCTTCGTCCAAGACTCATACGCAATACTCCTCCACGCTGGCCCCGCCCGACGCAGGGGCCCTCACCGGTCTTCGGGGGGCTCACGCACCCGCTGGCGCGTGGGGCCCTCGCCTCACCATCGGAGGGGCTCGCCCACGCCCGCTTGGCGCGTGGGGCCTCGACTTCGCCTCAAGGGCCCGCACCCCACGCACCCACTGGCGGCCTCCCGCCTTCGACGCGGGGGCCCTCTCGGCCTTTCGAATGCTCTTTGTACCCCGGTATTTATTACACCGACAGTAGCCCCCGGGTCCACCATGATACGCGAACCGTCGCGCGGGTACTTTTCCGTTTCTTGCGCGGCGGGAGACGAATCGTGGGGAGCCCACCACCTGCGGCCGCCGTACGCCTGATTCTCCACCTGCACGCGATCTTCCTTGGGGAACTACGCCGCTTTTCGCGGGAAACCAAAAACGCTACGGCAAATGATGGCGCCCAGCAGCGCGTGAAGCGGAATCAAGCGTCACGTTCGCGCCCACGCCTATAAATACTTCACTCAGCGCCGCGGCCAATCCTTCCGCACGCTAAGTCTTAAAGTGGTCCTCTGCCTTCTTCGCTGCTACCACAGCATCCTCGCCAATCGCCACCAAGCCTTTCGCCAGCGCCACCGCCAAATCTTCCATGGCTCCCAAGCGCAGCAAGGGCGCCATGCGAGATGCGCACCATCCTCGGGCCGCCTTGCCCGCTTCCACCGTCGATGAGGATCAGGTGGCGCGGCTTCGAATCTTCGTGCCACCGACCACCGCCCGGTTCCGCGCCGGCACCATCATGCCGAGTCCTCGCTCGGGGGAGATCGTGACCTTCTCTTGGGCGATGCTGGCGGGCCTTGTCCCGCCGTACTCCGAATTCTTCCTGGGGGTGCTCGCCTTCTACGGGATCCAGCGGCGCACCTAGTTCCTAACTCGATCATGGCCTGGTCATCTTCGCCCCACCTCTGCGAGATGTTCGTGGGGGCGATGCGAATCTCCCGCTTTGGCGTCGACTCTTCGCCTTGCACGGGCTCGCGCCGGCGCGATTGGGAGTGCTACTTCACGCTCCGCGTTACCTCCGCCTTTATCCCTTCCGCGGTCAAGTCCAACTGGAAGGACTGGCACCGGCAATGGTTGTACGTGGAGGACTCAAGCGGCTGCGACGATCTTGCTCTTCCCGACGATCCATGGAGCCCACCGCCGACCGGGGGCCCGGCTAGACGCGACGATCTGGCGAAAGCACGGAGGTGATGGCGGCGCGTATTGTCGAGCTCCGCCGCCAGGCTCACCGGAACCCGTGGCGGCGGATTTTTGCGGCGCCGACTTTGCCGCTCCGCTTGAGGGCGCGCCCGCTGGGCGTACTACGGCGATAACGACGGACTGCGCTGCTCTTGGAGGTGAATACCCTCGCGCTCTTTTGGATTTTGTACCTTCCTTCTTTCCATTTTTGGCTAATAGCCAACTCTTTGCTTCTTCTTGGTGTTCACCGATGGGAACGTCTTGGGCGACGTGCTCGGGGCGGTGGCGGGTTCGATGACCGCGCCGACCGACGGCATCGCCCGCCGGCGGCATCCGCCTCTCTGCGGCGACCAGCGGGGCTCGAACCTTCACTTGCAGCGTTTCCCCCGGAGGTCTCTCGTCTGCGGTCCAAGTGGCCCGGGACCACTGCGAGATCCGCGAGCCGCCACCGGCGACCGCCTAAGCTTCCGCGACAGCTGCTGCTCTGTCGTGGCGGCTGACTCCCAAGGCTCTCGGAAGCGCCATTCATCCTTCTTTGACGACGACGACGAGGAGAAGCGAGCCAAGAGAGCGCTCTTCAAGTCTGGGCTTCGCCGCCCCGCCGGCCCCAACCAGCGGGGCCTGCTGCTACGCCGCCGCTCCGCCACGGCGCGAGCGCTGGCGACTCTTCAGAACTGGCGCCGCTGCGCGCTTTCTTCCGCTCTCCCTCGCCGGCGCTCCTGCGCGGCGCTTTCTTCTGTGGCTGGCGCTTCGCCGCCGGCACCGCTTCGCGCCAGCCAATACAAGCGTCGAGTTCGACGGCGGCGATCGCGATCATGACCAAGCCGCCACCTCGCCGCAAGCAAGCGACTTGAGCTCCCCTTCAGCTTCGCCTTGGCGCACCGCTTCAGTTGGCTTTCCTGCGCTTCGCACACCGCGTGGGGTTAGCATGCTCGCGGTTTTGCATACCGAACCTGTTTGTCCTTCTTGAACAGACGGACGCCGGGGCATCGAGCCGCTCCACGCGACTCGCCAAATTTCACCGCCGCCGTTCTTCGACGGAGGTCGCTTCATGCAGCGAGAGTCCGGCGGCGGCGGAGAACCCTCGCAACCTCGCTTTCTTGGCGCCGCCGCCATCTTGGCGTGACCGCCGAGGACGCCTTTGAGGCGCTGCCTCTCCCGCACTGGCGGCGCGGAGTAAGCCCTTGCCTTGGCGGAGCGATCCGCCGGCGAATCGCGGCGGGCCCTTGGCCAAGACCGCGCTGGAGAGGCGATGACCAGCGAGGCGCGTAGCTTAAGCCGCCGCCTCGGCCGCCAAGCGGATCGAAGACCTCACTTTGAGCACTTCGAAGCGCCTCCGGACCCTCGCCGACATCTTTGCGCCGACGGCCTATCATGCTTCCGGGGCGCCAGATCCATGGTGTTTCCGCATCCCCGGCTGGAGGAGACGGCGCGCGATGACGCCGGCGCCGTGGGGCGGGCCGCCGAAGCCTCTGCGCGTCCTTCCGGCGGCGCGGACGCTGGCGATCAAGACGGTCGCCACGGCGCTCTTAAACGCCGCGGTTCATCTGAGGCAATCGCTGGCCCGGGCGCCGCGTTTGACCTCGACGCCGCCATCGAGAACCTTGGCGCCCGGTGGACCGGTTCGGCGGTAGCGCTGGTTGACACCGCCGCCGACCGCGTGTCCATGATGGGGCGCCGCTCCGGAAGGCGCGAACCGAGAGATGCGAGACTCCTGGCCTTTTTGCCTTGTGATTGTTGCCTATAAATGCAAACAAACTTTTGCTCTTTTGTTTGTGAGTCTTATTTGAACTTATACGATTTTGACTTGCTGAATGAAATGGGGCACCCGCCGCCAAAGGTTTTAGATCGAACGTTCGCCGCAAGTGAGCGCCGCTTCCTTAGGCGTCGGTTACTTCAACCCTTATGGCCTCTCGCAACCCGACTTAAGCGTTACGTGGCGGCGCTTAGCTTCCGGAAGTGGTCTAGTCACGATGCGCCGTTGCGCATTGCCTAGACCGAGCCGACACACCGAGCTAGAGCCCGCCTTCCATCCGCCGCCTCGCACCAACGTAAGTTATAAGCGTTTGCCTTTGCAATCAAGGGCCATCGACCTTAAGTACTTTCGCTACCGACTTTCGGCGAATGTTTTCTAACGACCTTTCTAAGGCTAAGCCACCGATCGCCAAAAAGCTTTAGCGAGCTTTACTGTTGAAAGTGGCGCTTTTCCTCGGGCATCTGGTTACTTCAACCCTTATGGCCTCTTTGCGAACCGACCCTAGACATCGCGTGGCGGAACTTAGCCTTCGAAGTGGTCTAGTCGCGGTGTCATTGTTGGCGCATTGCCTAGACCAAGCCGACACACCGGGCTAGAGCCCGCTTCATTCGCTTCGCCTCGCCCAACCATGAGTCATAGGCGTTAATCCTTGCAACTAAGGGCCATCGCCTTGAGTACTTTTTTCGCTACCGACTTTCGACGTATGCTTTCTAACAGATTTGAGGCGAAAAAAAACAGATGCCCACAAGGAGACAGAACTTATCTCTTATTGAAGATGGCTTTGTACAACGCAGCCCCGAGGCGGCGGTGAAGGAAGAAGACCTCGCCGCTCGGCTCAAAGGAAGGCCGGAAAAAAACTTCGAACTGCTACCTCGGTAGAACTTCCTCACCGCTCGGCGTTCCAAGTGTTCGCCAATTCACGACCGTCCTCGAATCTGAGCTCGGCCGAGCTCAGGCGGAGATCGAGACCACCTTGAAGGGCCCTCCCACAGGGAGACAGCTTTGTTGCGCCACTGCGTTTGGATTTTCGCGGGGCAGGTCGCCCAACGCCGTTGTTCTCACACACACCGCTTTGCTTGATAACGGCGCGCTACTGCGATACTTGGCGGCCGGATCGCCGCCTGCCTCGGATCTCCTCCGGAGATTTACTTCATCTGGCGCGGTCGTGGTCTTGATCTTCGCTGAACGCCGCCACTCTTGGGGAACCAAGGCGAGCTCGATGGGAGCACCGCCTCGAGCCATACACCAGAAAAAGGGGTCTCGCGGTGGCTCTCTGCTGAGTCGTCCGCAATACCCTGTCTGATGGGAACTTCCTCCGCCCAGCGCTTGCAGCGCTTCTCGGCGGTCGAACGCCCTTGTCTTGAGCCCTTTGAGTACTTCGCGTTCGCCGCTCCACTTGCCCATTGCTCTTGGTGCGAACGAGGCAAAGCACGCTTGGTACCCAACTCCTCGCACCGCCTTGGAAATCAGCGCTTTTGAACCGGCGCCATTATCGATGATAATTCATTGGCGACACGAACCGGACGAAGATGCTCTTCATAAACTTGATAGCCGCTGCGGGCGTGATCGCCGGGACCGGCGAGCTTCAACCCACTTGGTGAACTTGTCGATGGCGATGAGCAGATGAGTGTACCCTCCGGCCGCCCGTGAGCGGGCCTGAATATCGGCCCCTGCACGCGAACGGCGGGAGAGCGGAATGGTTTGCGGCGCTGGGCGGGTCGTGGATTTGCTTAGCATGAAATTGGCACGCCGCATTTCCTCACCAAACGAAGGCATCACGGAGGCGATGAGGCCAATAAAACCGTGGCGGAAAGCTTTCCCGACCAACGCCTCCTGAATGGCTCCGCGACATGCCTCCATGGATCTCGGAGAATTTCACTCCCGCTTCCCGAGTGACGCTTCGGTAGAACTCCATTTGCGCCGGCGATATAGGTCCCCACCTACCGTATGTGGCGCTTGGCCTTGCGCTATCTTCTCGGTAAGACAGCGTCATCGTCGGGGATCACTCCATCCCGCAGTAGGCTAGGATCGGATCCATCCGCGACCTTCCGGACGAGTGCGGCGGCGTTACAGACATTGTCGCCGGCGTACTCCTTTGGCTTTGGCGTTTCCGTCTCAACCGCCTCGGCGGTTCTTCCGCCTCCTCCCTAATCGGGGGCTGCGGCGAGATTGGTGACGTCTCCTCGAAGGTGGGGCTGCGTCGAGAAGCGTCGTCCCGCCAGCGGGGGCTGCGACAGACGGCCGCGTGAGTCTTTCTTCAAAGACCCCAGCCGGAACAGGTGCCCTTGACGAGGCAATCTGAGACAGTTCATCCGCCATGTAGTTGTCACGGCGGGGGATGTGCACGAAGCCCAAACCCTCAAAGTGCCGCTCCAACCGGCGCACCTCCGCCAGGTAGGCCGCCATGACGGGATCCGAGCAGGAGAAATCCTTCCTCGCCTGGTTGATGACCAGGAGAGAGTCGCCTTTACTTGTAGCCGCCGGATGCCAAGGGTCGGTTACCCCGAGCGGCGAAAGCGATCCTTCATACTCATGGCGTTGTTGGTGGCGCGAAGTCCAAAGACCACCAGTGCGAACGACATCGCCGGTGGGACCACACGGACGGCGCCAGCCCAACCCCTCCAAACGGAATGAGCCGTCAAGAAGAGAGTCCACGGCGAGGAGATCGGGTATCTTCGTGTTCTGCGTCCGATGGAGTCCACTCACGATGAACTCCGCGAGCTTGCCCTTTGATGGCCGTTCGGGAGCGAATTTGAGATCGAATTCCGCGACTCCATGGCCCACTTGGCGTGCGACCTGTCGCCTCGCGGTTGAAGAGGATCTCCGCAAGGGATACTTGGTCAACACCGTGACTTCTCGCCTCGAAGTAGTGGCGTAGCTTCGGGATCTTTGTCGGCATGGCGTGAGCATCTTCTGGTCTGTGAATACCTTGTTTCAGCGTCGTGGAGGACCTTGCGGCGTAGTAAATGGGCGCTGGGCGCCCTCTCTCTCCGCCACCAAGACTGCGCTGACCGCTGGGGTTTGCGCGACGTAGAGGATCAGCGGCTCGCCGGTCTGCAGGGCGACCAGCACGGCGGGGAGGTAAGGTACTTCTTGAGCCGTCGAGCGCCTCCTGCGCCTCCGCCGTCCACTCGAATTGGTTAGTCTTCCTTAGGAGCTTGAGCAGTGGGAGACTTTTGTCCCCCAGGCGAGCTATAAAGCGGCCCAGGGAGGTCAAGCAGCCCACCAAGCACTGCATCTGCCGAAGTCGCGTCGGGGGCTTCATGTTCTCGATCGCTGCGATCTTGTCGGGGTTCGCCTCAATCCCTCTCTGGGAAACGAGGAATCCCAGCAGTTTGCCCGACGGAACGGCGAACACGCATTTCTCTGGATTAAGCTTGATGCAGTACTTCCTCAGGTTGACGAAGGTCTCTTCCAAGTCGCCGATCAACTCCTCCGCCTTCTTGGACTTCACCACCAGGTCGTCGACATACACCTCCAGGTTCCGCCCCACTTGGGAGCGGTGAGCGATATGCATGGCCCGCTGATAGGTTGGGCCCGCATTCTTCAGTCCGAACGCCATCCTTGTATAGCGATGAGCGCCCATGGGCGTGACAAAGGCGGTCTTGTCTTCATCTTCTTGCCATGCTAATCTGGTGGTACCCGAGTGCGCATCCGTAGCTTCTGTTGCCGCACCCTGCAGCTTGAGTCGGCGATGAGATCGACGCGCGCGCGGTACGGATCGCCGGGCATGCCTTGTTGAGGTCGGTGAAGTCCACGCACATCCTCCAATACCGTTGGATTTCTTGACGAGGACGGGTTCGCGAGCCACAGGATGGGCGACATGCGGGACGACCCCGCCTTAAGAGCTTGTCCACCTCTGGCGGATAACTTCTGGCGCTCCACCGATCGCTTCCGGACTTTTGCATGACCGTCGCGCGGAAACGTCGCCAATTTGTGCTCAATCACCTCCACAGGGACCCCACCATGTCGGACGGTTGCCACGCAAACACGTCTGCGTTAGGCTGGAGAAGAGACGAGCGCGCCTTCCTATTTGGCGCCGAGAGGCGCCCACCGAACGGTCTTGCTGGTCGACTTCGCTCGGAGAGACCGCCTTAACCTCCGCAGACGAACCGGGAGGCACGGTCTTCGCCGAGGAGCTCCGGTCGAAGCCTCGGCCTTCAGCACCGACGCCCGCCCATGAGGGCGTCCTTGTCGCAGCGGAGCGCCTCGGGCGATCCACTTTCAAACGATGGGGCGGTGGCCGGGATCTTCACCACCATGTACGCATAGTGGCACACCGCCATGAACTTGGTCGGCGCCGGCCGACCTAGTATGGCGTTGTAGGGTCGAAATCCGCCACCTCAAACTCGAGCATCTCGGTGCGGAAGTTGTCGAACCTCAAAGTCACCGGAGACTAATGCGCCTAAGCGGGGCGGACTCGGCCCGGCGCGATGCGAAAGAACGGGGCGTTGGGCGAAGCTCTGCTGCTGGATTTGAAGCGCCATGGCGCCCGGCGGACGGAGGTTGAGGAACTCCCTCCGTCTACCAAAGACCGCCCTAGCTTTACATTCGGACCGTGGGTGCAACCACGATCGGAGATGCCGAGGCGGCGGTGCTGGTTGGGTGATCGGCTTTGTTGAACGCAATCGGTCGCTCCGACCACGCCACGGTGCCTCACCGACCCAAAGCCGGCACGCGGCGGCGCACACTCCCTCATCGCACGCTTAAAGCTAGCGTGGGGCGGATAGGTGGCGAACCGCCGTGGATGGCGGCAACCTCGCTCCCGCCGCTGAAAACCAAGCGAAGCCGCCTCCTTGCCCTTGCCATCGCGGGGCGCCGCTGCTGCTTTGTTGCTCGTGGACTCGCTTGTCCACCATCTTCTTGCGACGACATGGCAATCCGCCAAGTCGTGAGAGTTGTTGCGGTGGATGGGACAATAGGGCCTTCCGTCCCACTCGCGAGGCGATGGTCTCGCCGCCGTCGCGCCGCAGGGCCGTCGCGCCACGGCGATCGCCGTAACCGCCGCCGGCCACCCTACGGGACCGTACCGCGGCGCCGCGACCTCCTCTTTTTTCGCCCGCCGCGCCCATTGCGCTGGTGGCCGCGTCGTCGTCGTCGTCGTCGCTTTCGGCGCCATGACCTGCCGGTCTCGGCCGCCTTTGCGCTTCTTCTTGTCCTTGCCGGGGGTTCCTCGAGGTCCGGCCTCGCCCAGCAGATTGGCCCGCCACAGGCCGGGCGGATCTGACCTCACTGGAGGGCGACTTGCGCCAAGGTGAAGAGCTCTTCCGTGGTCTTAATCTTGCGGGTGGCCATCTTCTCTTTGACCTTGGGGTCTCGGGCGCCTCTCACGAATGCCGTGACCACGGCGTCGATGGAGATGTCGGGGATGGTGTTGCGGACTGGTGAAGCGCCAATATAGTCGCAAGAACGACTCTCCTTTCTTCGCTCCACGTTGTGGAGGTCGTCTTCTACCGGGCTGCTCGAAGGTGCCACGGAAGTTGGTGACGAAGAGCTCCGAGAGCTCCTTCCATGACCCCACGGACTCGGGGCGGGTTCATGAGCCACGGCGGGCTCACGGTGAGGACAGCAAGGAAAGTAGTTCGCGAACCTTCCCGACCCTCCACCGGTTGCATCACCGTCGTATAGATCTGCAAAAACTCATCGGGGTTGGTGGAGCCGTCGTACTTTTCGATGGGGGCGGACGAAACCGTTCCGCCCCTCGGGGCGGCGCAGACTCCTTAGAAAAGGCGCGGCACCCGGCGTCGGAGCCTCCTGCTCTGGGCCGCGGTCCTCGCCCGCCGCCCCTCCTGGCCGGGCAGCCTGGGGAACCCTCTTGCTGGTCCCAGCGCGGCGGCGACAGTGATCGGCTGCTCGGTCGCGGACCCTGCGGAGCTTGTCACGCAGAGTCTTCTCCATCAACAAGTGGCGGTCCTCCGGATGGGACCGGAGATCGCGACCACACACGCGCTGGCCGGCCGAGCCCCGTGAGGTCGCCGCTCTTGTCATCTTGGCCCCGCCTCAGCAGAGATCTGCGAGAGGAATGCGAGGGCAACAAAAAACGAGAGGGGCGCGAAACGCCGGTTCCCCGCCCGAGACTTGCACCACCGCCGCGGCGTCGACGTGAGGCTAAGTTGGCCAACCACGGCGCCGCCGGAGTCCGAGTCACCGGAACGGTGGGTTTTCAAGCGAGGCCACGGCGCGTGGAGGTTCTGTCTTTGGAGTGCACTCCTCCAAGGCCAGGCGCCGCCTAGCTTGGCCGAGGTGGCTGCTTTCCGCCAGGGCTCCAGCCCTAGGCGGGCGGCCACCGCCCGGGTGATCCGCCGCCATCGCCGCGGCCGACTCCGTGGCCGCAGCTCTAGCGGCCGCTTCCTGCTCCATCGCGGACTGCTTCTCCGCCATCGCCTCCTGAAGAAGGGTCGAAGAGCTTGAACCGACGCTAGCGCTCCCCTACCTGGCGCGCCACTGACGGCGTGTTCTCCGCTCAACCACCGCGGATCACACCCCTGGTCAGATTTTTACTCTGCTAGCCGACTCGATCAAGCTCGATTCGATTTGGCGTCGGGCTCAACAAGGAACGACTTCAGATTTACCCAGTTCGGACCCCTCGCGGGTAATAGTCCTACTCTGCCGAGCCTTAGCTCTTTTCTCGATTGTGGTTGAAAGGAAAGTCTTTACAGAGTGCTCTCACGGCGAGTGTTGAATCCTACCCAACGTGCCCCTTCCTCTCTCTCTCTCTCCTTTTATACAAGCCTCGAACCGACGGAGAGAGCCGAGGAGTAGGCGATCTGATGCCCTCGATAATCGACAAGACACGACGAAGAGACAACGTGCGCATCACGCCCACGCTGCGCTTGCCGCCTCTCGCGTGCTCCGCAAGTGGCCTCTCACCCGCACACTCACACCGGTGAGTCTGCGGGTGGGGCCCTGCCTGCTCCTCCTGACGCGGGCGGCCTCTTCAAGCAAACCTCCTCTCTGCTCACAATTCTTGGCGCCCACAAAGGATACCTTTCAGACTGCAAGGGCCATCAGAGCGGTAATCATTTCTTCCGCTGTCTACTCGCGCGTGATGTCTCATTAAATGCGCTTCGTCCTTCGCGGCAGGGGGAGCCTTCGTCCAAGACTCCTTTCGCAATACTCCCCTGCACGCTGGCCCCGCCGACGCTGGGCCCTCACCGGTCTTGAGGGGCTCGCCCACGCACCCTTGGCGCGTGGGGCCTCGCCTCACCATCGGAGGGGGCTCGCCCACACGCCCGCCTGGCGCGTGGGGCCCTCGACTCGCCTCCAAGGGGCTCGCCCACGCACCCACCTGGCGCGCGGGGCCTCCCGGCCTCCCTCTCGGCCTTTCGAATGCTCTTTGTACCCCGATATTTATTACACCGACAAACATCATACCAAAGTACTTTCAAATACGAATCTAAGTATATCACATACATAACATTGAACATATATGTTCCTAACATAATTATTAGTCAAACACTCTAAACATTGGCTTTTTAAAATACATGCACGCCTTACATTTTAGAACGGATGGAGTATATTGGAAGAACTAGGATTCAAAGTCTCAAACCTAGGACCTCTTGACTCTAGCCTCACTCTTCTAACCAACTCACCACTGTCACATACTAATATATATGGTTAGGATATGCATTTATTTTAACTTTTACTTTTCATGAGACATCGCTACCCGTTTGTAACTCAAACAGTAGTTATACTTGGCATCACTACTAATCCGTAGATCAAACCGGTAGTGATAGTGCCCTGAGGCATCACTATCGGTTCGTGGCTCAAACTGTTAGTGATGTCTAGGTATCACTACTACTAGTCCGTAGTTCAAACAGATGTCACTACCGATTCGTGACTTAAACAGATAGTGGTGTCCTGTCACTACCGATTTTGAGATGCACCAACGGTAAAAGCCCACTTCTCTATCGGTGCATAATCTGTGCAATGCTCGTAACTGAACTGAGCGGCTAATAAAGATCAACCGGTGTGAATGTGTGTATGGTATGATATACATAGATTCATCAAGAGAGCATCAATTATTTGGTTAAAGCAAGGCTAGGGAAAGGAAAAGGCATAAAGCGATATAACCCAAGACAGCGGTAGCATCACACACCGCTCTCCAGAACCAGAACGTCAAGAAAGGCGATCAGCACTAGCGATGCAGCACCACTGGTCCTCGTTTCACACCCGACGCGTCCAGACTCCTATCCATTTAACCTACCGTCACCTCTCAATTTTAACTTACTTTGAGAGACGACGATCCCGTGCACTAGCCCCCTGAATCAGTATGCTAGCGCCGAAGACCACATAGCCGATACAAGCATACATCGATTACACAAATTCCTGAATACTACATCACAGTGTTACGCCCATAGGCAACTTTAGTAAGGCGGCCCATACACGCCTTAGGTACAAAAGAATAGTTTCAGAGTTACAGCGGTCTTCAAAATATCTACCCAAAGGAATTCCTATTGACTACGGTTCATCAGCGACTGGAGCGGCCCCTAAGACTCCTCGGGTCCACCATGGTCTTATCCGTCATCTTCCTGACACTCGTAAGGGTCATCTTCGACTCCATCATCTAAAGAAGGTAAGTAGGCGAGGTCAGTGTCATCCAAACGCTGACTAGTTAACACTTTTCTTAATGCATTTAGTGTAGAAGGCTTTATTTGGAGAAGAGGGTTATTTTATTTGCGTAAAGCTAAGTTATAAGACATTTTGGAAACAACCTAACTAGCATTAACTAGGACTTGTATTCTATATATAAATTGGGGGTTTCCATCTTAACCATGCATCCCAAACCCAACTATTAGCCAAACACGACAACAACACACAATTCGACCAACCCTCGACCAAAAACCCAACCAGCTTACTCAATCACCGTACCAGCTTATACTTTCTAGACTTTCTTCCAGTTGCCCCCAACCATTCCTAGTTCTGCCATCCTTCCAGGATTTGGCAAATCCTATTGTGAACCACACATGCCATGGCATGATCACCCCGGCCTAGTAGGGTTGCCAGCCCTCCCTAGCCGACCATCACCCTAGGGATGTTTGGCCTTTATCACCCTCGGTGATGACCAATGCAGGTCCCTATCGATAATGGTCCCAGAGGGCCTCTGCAGAGTGCTCACTCCTGACGATCCAAGTTCCGTACTCCGCGTGATGGCCACGCGTTGTGTTGGAACCATCCCGCAGATGGAAGCACTCTCCGCTACACGTGTTCATCCGCGCTCCTCCTGGATAAGCCCTGGCTAAACCCAGCACTAGGCATCTCGTGCCTTAATCATCCCTCCGGATGTCCAAATCCAACTAGGGGAACCCACCAATCATTCTCTACTTCCATGGTCATCGACCACACCACACACTTGGACCATCCCAACCAATCCGATCCACACAGACCGACTCCCCACAAGGTCATATCCCAACCAATCCGACCAAATCGGACCAACTCCCCACATGATCATACCCCAAACACAATCAGCCCAACATGCATCTACCAACCCTAACTGTCATATGTCATGTCACATTAAATGAGAATATGAATGACCGGTGAATATCGATTCACCGTTCCGTGGCGATTAGCCAGAAAATTTGTTAAGCCTAAGCCAGTCTAAGCAAGTTTTACCCATTAGGTAGGATAAAATGTTTACCAGACTAAGCATGGCTATCAAGAGCAATGACAATCAGGGCAGTCATTAAGGCTATACAGTTCAATGTAGGCATTTATAAATATAACATAATTAACAATTAGGCAAACTAGTAAGCATTCATTTTAATAATTAAACAATATAGTTTAAGAAAACTGGGTAATGAACATGGTATTAGCGATGTTAATCCGCACTAGGGAATGTCGTTTTCTCTCCCTAATACGGATCACATCTAAAGAGTAAGTGTTAACTCGCCTTGATCCGATAGATGGTCCTCTTCGGCGCCCCCAAATCTTCCCTCGGGATCGCCTACGTCTAATCATACCAACAAACCAATAAGTACTTACTAATGCAATAGAAAACATGATGCATGCACGATCTAGGTCAAACACTCGGCATAAATACCTAAGTTCGATTAGCGAACCTACTTTGCGCATGATATGCTATGCATGACCTAATGCATTAATTAATAGAATTAGTAGTATTTAATAACCTACTAAACCCCAAAATACGATTCAGTAAGATAAGGTCACGAAAGGGTGATTAGGGTTTCTCGGCAACATGAAATAGCGAATATCGTAAGTTCCACCTACGTACGAGGTAATGTTTAATGGAGTTGGAAATTTACTAAGTGTCTCAATTTAATGGGATAATCCTAGGTTATAAGTATTGCATATACTTCTAGGTCAACTTCTTAATAATTTTAATGGGGAAATGTGTATTTATTTAGGTGTTAGATTTAAACAATTTATATTATATGGATATACTAAGCAAAGGTGCTAATTTTAATTTATTCCAAAAATCTAGAAGACTCTTACCTATCAAATGTTATTCTACCCAGGAATATTTGGGTTAAAGTTCTTTGATTAATATTCTCAGCAATTATCCTGAAATTAATTAAATAATTCTAAGGATGAAAGATTACCTTTTTAAACTAGCAATGCCAAATTTTCCATTACAGAGCTGGATGCTATATTTTTTATAAAATCATAAATGGTTCCTAGTATTTATATAAATTTTTCCAGAATTTTTGGAAGCCTCTAACTATTTTATGTAAATCTAAATCGATTTATGGATTAATAAAAGACTAAATTGCCAGAAAAAACCTTTTAATCCGACCGGGCCGATCCAACCGATGAGCGGCCCAGCGAAAGGATATGGCCCACGGCAAAACGCGCCGGAGCGCCCGCGTGGCCAGGGCAAAAACGTCGAAGGCGTCATTTTGGAGGGCTCTACCGAGAGACGAGCGCGCATCCGACGCAGGCGTTTCCACTAAACCCGACCGGTGGGACCTGGGCCCACAAGGCAGTGGCTCTGGATCTAACTGACGCGCGCAGGGGAGCATTCGCTGGCAGATGAGGCCCGCATGTAACTGACTTCCCCGAATGGTCACAGCATAGATCCTGGCACAGATCAGACGGCGCCGGATCATCGTCTTCCTCCCGCCTGTGAAGCGTCCCAGCGGCGACGGCAAGCATCGCGGCGGCGCTACAGGCCATCTCAGGCCGTGTGAGTGCATGCTTCGGCACCTACGGCCCACTACGGTTCCAATGATGCTCGCGCCGAGGTCGGTGGTGGCCTGTCGCGGATAATGGTGGATCAGAGTATGGGTCTAGATACAGGTCTGGATATGGTGAGAGAGTTGGTGCAAGTGTTGGTGGGTACAGGCATGGTGGTGGCGGTGGAGGTGGGGGATTTTGATTCTGGGGAAGGATATGGTTCTGATGTTAGTAACTGGGGTGTTGGTGGTTATGGAAGCAGTGGCGGAGGTGGAAGCGGTGGTGGCGCGGGATCCAGGTACGGGTCAGGAGAGGGTTATGATTCAGGGTATGGATCTAGAGGAGGTGCTAGCGGTGGTGGAGGGGGCCATGGTGGTGGCGGTGGCTATGGTGTGGCTATGGCTCTGGGTATGGATCTGGCAGTGGATACAGACAAGGCAGTGCACATGGTGGAGGATTTGGAAGCGGCGCTGGAGGTGGTGGTGGTCATGGTGGTGGCGTGGGATCCAAGTACGGGTCAGGAGAGGGTTATGGTTAGGGGTGGAAACGAGCCGAGTTTGAGCAAGCTAAGACCTGGCTCGACTCAGCTCATTTACTAGTAGGCTCAGCTCGGCAAACCCAACGAGCTATAGAAAAGGCTTGGCTCGGGCTCATGAGAAGCTCGAGTTGGCTCGCGAGCATTAACGAGCCTAGAGTAATCACATTACAGAGTAACTGAATAACCGAAAGCCCAGCCCAGCCTAACCTCAAGACATGCTCTCAAGAGTAAGACCACATGATGTACGTGGAGTAATCACATTCACATTACATAGAGTGAGCATAGTTACATAGAGTAAGCACAATTGAATGATAAATGCCATCAAGTAGGCAACTAAGGCAAGTAGCCAAACAGTCAAATATCAAATTCTCAACCACATGCCCACAAGGCCAACAATAGTTTTATCTTATATGGTCCATAAAAACTACCCATAGTTTCATATTACATTGAAATATAGAACTAATTCCATAATTTAGTAAGCACCGACAAAGTGATTGTCACAAATATAAAACAAGCCATGAAGCATCATGATCATCCAAAGCAAAATTTAAACAAAGCATCTCTCACAATCTGTCATTGAAGCATCAAGCCCATTGGTCACTGATCAAATGGTCTCCAACCAGTAGAATATCAGCAGGTTTGTCATGAATTCATGAGCATCAAGCCAGCGACTGCAAGTCTGCAACCAATTCATCCATGTCAAAACAAGTGGCATAATAACTACAAATAGGATTTTTTTTTCGGATAAAAAAGGTTGTGCTTACCACTAGTTGCTACCAACAACACTATCTACTAGATGTATGTTTTCAATATCGCTGTCGAGTTCTCATGCCTAAAAACAAAATTGACACAAAACATAATGCTTAATGGTCAAATCTGAATAGGAAAACAAAATAAAGTCATCATATGTCTCATACCAAATTAATATTTTCATTGCACTCACTCCTCTTATCCAACTTGATGTGCACACCAAAGCCTCCACCATAGCTAGGTTTAGTGAGCTCCTATAGTCATCAAGAACCCTTCCACCTATACTAAAAGCTGACTTAGAAGATACTGTGCTAATAGGAACTGTAAGGATATCCTTTGCCATTTTGGACAGAACTGGATACTTGGATGCATTGAATTTCCACCGATCAAGCACACTAAATGGTGCAACATGTGACCTCTCATTTGGGTCCTCCAAGTAGCAAAACAAATCTGATCGAGTTGTTTGTGAACCAGAAGCAAAACAATCTTGCAAAGTTGAGATGGATACTTGGTAAGAAATTTGACTGTTTCTCTAACCTTACTGATTATATCTTCCAATGGTTTCAACCCATCAACCACTAACAAGTTCAGTATATGAGCACAACACCGGATATGAAAAAACTTTCCTTTCAAGTATAGTGTGCCCCTTGTCATGCGTTTGGCCATCAAATGCCAAGCCGCCACATCATTAGTGCTTGCATTATCAAATGTGATGGTTGCAATTTTATCCTCAATTTTCCATTTAGATAGACACTCAGATATTGCATGGAATATAACAATACCAGTATGGGGTGGATCTAACTCAATAAAACTGATCACACGACTTTGCATGGCCCAAGAAGCATCAATGTAGTGTGCAACTAACATATGGTTTGATTTGAAGTTCATAATGAAAGTGCATCTAGGCCATAAGTCATTTTGGTGGTTAATGAGTAATAATTATAGAGCTAATATTTATATTGGAGAATTGTGCACAGATATTGTACAGGTTAAATTCATGAGATACATGTTTACATGTGTTGTTATACCTTTAAAGGATGGATATATTGCAAGAAGGCGTCAAGACTACTTTTTACTTGTAAATCTTTATTTATTGAGTCATAGGGATGCCGTACTATAAAGAGGGATGCAATGGAGAAGCATATAAAGGTTCCTAAGTGCTCAAAATAGGTATCTCGAAGTTCGTGTGAGTTTTCCACTCAAAATACACCTCATACAGAACCTATGCCATCAGAACATCCGACGAGGGTCGGAACATCCGATGGTGAGCCAGCCTGCCAGTTTTCAGAGCTATCCAGTAAAGGGTCCATCGGAACTTTCATCGGAACATCCGACGCGGGTCGAAACATCCGACGGGATCAGAACATCCGATGCGGGATTAACTGCAGCAACGGCTAGTTTTCAGGATTTCCTATTTAAAGCCGTCTCTAATACCTGCCAAAGGTTACTCACTCTGATTACAACCTGATTGAGCCTAATTCATATTCTCCATCATCTTTCTCAAGAACCCTAGCCTTGTCTCTCTCTCTCTTGTTCATCTTGTGAGATCTAGATCTAGAGAGATCAAGGCAACCCAAGTGCTCCACAAATTAGAGTTGTCCAATTTGAGCACTGAGTGATTCCTAAATTTCTTCATCGCATTTGTTACTCTTGGAGGCTTGAAGGGCTCCTAGACGGCTAGGTGTCGCCGGTGAGTCGCCGATCTTTGTGTGGCGTGTCTCCGGAGTTTGTGAAGGTGGCAATCTACCTCCGCAAGGAAAAGGATTCAACTAGTGATCGCCGGTGAGTGCTGTGTGCTTCATTCGGTAAGGGGATTAGGGTCTTGATGATCCGGGCTTTGTGCCTTCCCTAACGGTGAGTAGGATCTCCCTTCAAAGATCCGAACATCAGTTAACAAAAAAATCGCTGTGTTTTTGTCTTGGTCTTGATCTGGTGTTTTTACTATTAGTGTTGGCCTGTTCTAAGTATTCTTGAATAGATCTAACCTTGGTTTTGCGAGAAATCAGTTTTTCTGCAGGTTTTCGACAATTCCAGAATACCCAGGATCGGAACATCCGACGCCCGTCGACACATCCGACCCAGATCAGAACATCCGACGCAGGGGTTACTGGATCCGGTCGGAACATCCGACCGACTGGTTACTGTTTGACTTTATTAATTCCCCAATTTCGTTTTATTCGCCTATTCACCCCCCTCTAGGCGGCATAGCGATCCTTTCAATTGGTATCAGAGCCTAACCTCCTGTTTTGAGCTTAACAGCTTGGAGAATCATGCCGAACAACAAAGACGATACCGAGATCGAGACTTCAAGCGAAGGCAACAAAAAGGCTGCTATTCCTTATGTTTATAATGATGCAACATCCTCATCTCATGTCTCTGTTCCAACGGGGCGTGCGCCACATTTTGATGGCACATACTACCCGCAATGGAGGCATAAGATGAAGATGTATCTAATGTCTATTCATCCTTCTATTTGAAGAATTGTAGAAACAAGTTTCAAACCCAAGGAACCGGAGAACCTCACTGCCGATAAGAAAAGAGACTCCTTCCGCAACTATCAAGCCGTCAATGCATTATTTGGTGCTTTGAGATCAAGTGAATTTAACCGAGTTGACGGACTTGAAGAAACCAAAACAATTTGGGATACCCTCAAGGTTATTCATGAAGGCACATCAAGTGTGAGGGAAACCAAGATCGAGCTTATCAATGGTAAGTTAGGAAGATTCATCCTAGAAGAAGGAGAAAACTACAAGACGATGTTTGATCGGCTCATGGTGTTAGTAAGCGAGGCTAAGGGGCTTGAATGCAAGTCCCTCACTGATCAGGAGGTGGTCAAGATTCTACTTCGGGCAATCACTCCAACCAATCGTCATTTAGTGCAAATGATTCGAGATAGAGACAACTATCACTCAATCACACCGCATGAAGTGCTTGGAAAAATTCTTAGTGATGAGTTGATGGATCAAGAGGCCTCGAACATTAAAGAGATGGCTCAATCAACCAAGAAGAAGAGCATTGCATTGAAGGCGTGCAAAATGTCAAAGACAACGGATGATACCTCAAGTAGTGATGAAGAAGATGGGTCAATGAACATGGAAGAAATGTCATTCTTTGTAAGAAGATTCAATAAATTTCTCAAGAAGAATGTCTACAATAGCAAAGGCAAGAAGGACTCCGGCAAATTCAAATCTTCGAGAAGTTCAAAGAGAAAGTGCTATGAATGTGGAGAAACCGGACACTTCATTGCCGAGTGCCCACATAAGAAGGATAAGGACAAGGAAGAAAAGAAGAAAGAAAAGAGTTACAAGAAAGACAAAGAAAAGAACAAGAGACATAAGAAAAATTCAAGAGGTGAAGCTCACATTGGTGAGGAGTGGGATTCCGAATCCGACTCCGAATCCGACTCCGAGTCTGATGATGAGAGCATGGCATGCATTGGAATGGCAATTCCAAAAAGGATCTCATCTCTATTTGGCGAATTGACTGAAGATGATGAACCATCTATGTGCTTCATGGCCAAGAGCCCTAAGGTATCATCAAGATCTTTAAAATCTATAGTCAATTCTTATACTAACAACTCTAGTGATGATGAGGATGATATGAGTCATGCTAGCTTGGTCAAGATGATGAGAAACTTTGATATGGGTAAGTTGACCGAGCTCATGGAGAGAGTTGAGTAACAAGAGGACCTTCTTGAGAAAGGAGAAGACTTGCTTATCCTTGAAAAGGAGAGAAGCCTCCAACTTGAGAAGGAGCTAGCATTGGAAAAGAAGAGGGTTGAGGAGATGACCAAAGAATTCTCTAAGGTCACATCTAAAGCAAGCTCTCTTGAGATCAACAATGCTTCACTTAAAGAAGAACTCATTGGTGCAAAGGAAGCACATGAGACTCTTAGGGTAAAGTTTGATGATTTTTTGAAGAGCACCTCTACTCTTTCAAATGCAACTTGTGACTCACCTCCTTCCACGAGCAATGGTTGTGCAAGGTGTTACAATGTTGATGTGAATGTTTGTGCAACAAATTTCGCAACTTTGCAAGATCTTGCTAGTGAGAATGAGAAGTTGAAGGGTCTACTTGAAGATGTTATTCAAATATCTTACAAGTCGAGTAAGAGACTTGATGAGATCCTAGACAAGAGAAGAGGAAACTTCAAGAAGGCCGGACTTGGCTACGTTCCACCTAAGGGTAAGAAGACGCATGTTGTGGTGACTCCGGTCACTAAGCCAATTTATTTTGTGAGAGAGCAAAGCTCAAAGGCTCACATTTCTCACTCTACTTTTAATGCCTCTTACATTCTTAAAAAGAATAATTTTGGTAGAGTGCTTGCTTATCATGTTGGACCGAAGCGTACTAATGCATTTTTGGTGAGATCCATTTGGGTCCCGAAGGCTCTTGTGACTAACCTCAAAGGACCCAATCAAATTTGGGTACCTAAGACCAAAGCTTGAACTGTGTAGGAATATCTCTCCGGTGACCCTAGTTGGGTACTCGACAGCGGTTGCACTCATCATATGACCGGGGAGAAGGCAATGTTCTCTCAAATTAATTGCTACAATCAACCAAGTGAGAGCATTACTTTCGGAGATGATAGTAAAGGTGATGTACTAGGTCTTGGTAAGATTGCAATTTCTGAAAATCTTTTTCTTTCAAATGTCCTACTCGTTGATTCATTGAAATACAATCTATTATCGGTAGAACAATTTTATGCTACCGGTTACGATTGTATCTTTTCTTGTGATGGTGTGAATGTCGTTTGAAAAAGTGATGGTTTAATAGCCTTTAAAGATCATCGAAAGGGAAAGTTTTACCCTGTGGACTTCTCCACGGATAGACTTAGCCCTGGGATATGCCTACTGGCTAAAACTAACATGTGTTGGCTTTGGCATCGCCGACTAGCCCATATTGGTATGAGAAACCTTCATAAACTCTCGAAAGGGAATCACATCATTGGACTAACAAATGTGAAGTTTGAAAAAGACAGGCCTTGTAGCGCATGTCAAACAGGAAAACAAGTTGGAGCACCCCATCCTTCGAAGAACGTAATGACCACGACAAGATCTCTACAACCACTACATATGGACCTCTTTGGACCTATTGCATACATAAGTATAGGAGACAGAAGCGAAAGGAATATTAAAGAAGTTTATGAGAAGATCTCAAAACGAGTTTGAAGTGAAGATTAAGAAGATTCGAAGTGATAATGAGAAGGAATTCAAAAACACCGATGTTGAAGAGTACCTTGATGAGGAAGGCATCAAGCACGAATTCTCGGCCCCCTACTCCCCTCAACAAAATGAGATGGTCGAGAGGAAGAATCGAACCCTCATCGAGATGGCGAGGACCATGTTAAATGAATACAAGGTTTCAGACATATATTGGGCGGAAGCTGTGAATAACGCATGTCACGCCATCAACCGACTTTATCTACACAAGTTACTAAAGAAAACTTCGTATGAGCTTCTTATCGGTAACAAGCCAAATATCTCATACTTCAGAGTTTTTGACAGTAAGTGCTATATTCTGAATAAGAAATCTAGAAGCACTAAGTTTGCTCCTAAGATTGATGAAGGTTTTATGCTTGGTTATGAATCAAATGCCTATGCGTATCGGGTTTTCAACAATACCTCCGGTGTGGTTGAAATCTCACATGACGTGACATTTGATGAGACTAACGGCTCTCAAGTAGAGCAAGTTGATCAATGTGTGCTAGATGAAGAAGAGCCACCAAGTGAGGCCATCAAGAAAATGGCTATCGGAGATGTCAAGTCACAAGAAGGTGTTGAAGACGATGAGTTATCTCCTTCATCAATTCAAGTCGAACCTCCAACGATTATTCAAGAAGAAGAAGATGACAAGTCAAGTTAAGGTGATGATGAAGACACTACACCACCGAATGCACATCCAAGAGTTCGTCAAAGTGTTCAATGAGATCATCCCGTCGAAAGCATTATTGGAGATATAAACAAGGGAGTAACCACTAGATCTCGTCTTTCAAATTTTTATGCATTTTACTCGTTTGTCTCCTCTCTTGAGCCACTCAATATAGATCAAGCCATCAAGGATCCCAATTGGATTATTGCCATGCAAGAGGAGTTAAACAACTTCACTAGGAATGAAGTGTGGGAGTTGGTGGAAACACCGAAGCAAAATATTATTGGTACAAAATGGGTCTTCCGCAACAAACAAGACGAACATGGTATAGTGACAAGAAACAAAGCACGGTTGCTTGCACAAGGCTTCACGCAAATCGAAGGTTTGGATTGTGGTGAGACTTACGCTCCTGTAGCAAGAGTAGATGCTATTAGAATTTTAATTGCTTTTGCTACTCACCATGACTTTAAGTTGTGGCAAATGGATGTCAAGAGCGCTTTTCTTAATGGTCCACTTTCCGAGATTATCTACGTTGAGCAACCACCAGGCTTCGAAGACACAAAGTATCCAAATCATGTCTACAAACTCAACAAGACGCTCTATGGGTTGAAACAAGCACCTCGTGCATGGTATGAGTGTCTGAAGGACTTTTTGGTTAGAAAAGGTTTTGAAATGGGTAAATATGATCCTACACTCTTTACTAAGCTAGTAGATGGTGATATCTTTGTATGTCAAGTTTATGTTGATGATATCATATTTGGATCTACTAATGAGTGTTTTTGCGAGGAGTTTAGTAGTTTAATGACTAAACGGTTTGAGATGTCTATGATGGGAGAGCTGAAGTTCTTCCTTGGACTACAAGTGAAACAAATGAAGGAAGGAACTTTCATTAGCCAATCAAAGTACGTAAATGATATGCTTAAGAAGTTTGATATGAGCGACGTCAAATCAATCAAGACTCCTATGCCAACAAATAGTCATTTTGATTTAAATGTAAATGGTAAGGACGTCGATCAAAAGGTATATCGTTCTATCATTGGCTTTCTGCTTTATCTTTGTGCATCTAGGCCTGATATTATGCTTAGTGTGTACATGTGTGCATGATTTCAAGCTGTACCCAAGGATTGTCACTTAGTGGCAGCCAAGAGAATCTTGAGATATTTGATACACACTGCCAACTTTGGCCTTTGGTATCCTAGAGCGTCAAACTTTGACCTAATCGGCTATTCGGATGCGGATTATGCCGGTTGTAAAGTGGATAGGAAGAGTACCTCCGGTACTTGCCAATTCCTTGGAAGGTCGCTCGTTTCGTGGGCGTCCAAGAAACAACATTCCGTAGCTCTATCCACAGCCGAAGCTGAATATATTGCCGCAGGAAATTGTTGTGCCCAACTACTCTGGATGAGGCAAACCTTGAGAGATTATGGCCTTAACCTCAACCACATCCCACTTTTGTGTGATAATGAGAGTGCCATAAAAATAGCCAACAATCCTATTCAACACTCCCGAACCAAACATATCGATATTCGCCACCACTTCTTAAGAGACCATTCAACTAAAGGTGATATCGATATTACCCATGTGAGAACCGAAAACCAATTAGCTGATATTTTCACCAAACCACTTGATGAGAGAAAATTCTGTGAGTTGCGATGTGAATTGAATATCCTTGACTCTCGGAATGTTGCTTGACTTATTGCACACATTGAGTGGTGATTGAAAAGGTTTTATTTATCCTGTTATCTATTTTACTACAGTTATATAGGTCTATATATAAATATATTGATTGATTTGGCTCTTCGGATATTCATATCATATTTATTCACGGATGACCTTAGTTTGATTGATTGATATGCTTACGGGTCATTCATGGGTAAATTCAATGTTAGAACTCCCCTCTATCCTCCCGGAGCTATCGTATCTATTCACAAGGAGTCTGGAATCCAAAACCTTCAAATCCAGCAAGAGGGGGTCAGATGTTCCGCTCGGCATCGGAACTTTCGATATGATCCAGCAAGGGGTCCGTCGGATGTTCCAACCGGCGTCACACAAACTCATGGCCGCCATGCTGTGTGCGAATCCAGCTTGTTTTACTGTTTGCAACTACGAGAAGATTGAAGGGAGAATCGAAATAATGATATAAGTCACCACAACAAGACTGGAAGAAGGAACCATGAAAATCCACCACTACAAGATTGACGAAGGAAGACGTTGTATGAAGATCAAGGTAATGAGTGAAGATAAGAATAAGTTGAAAAAGGTTTTTGAAAAATAAAAATAATAATGAAATATTTTAACGGAGCTGATATTTCTAATTTTGGTTGAAAAATGGTAGATTTAAAAGATTTATTCAACTTACCTTTAAAAGCAATGTCCTTTTTCCCAACGAAATATTTACTTCAAACACTGTTGGTTTCCAAATATACCTTGGTTTAAAAAATCTAAAAAGAATAAAAATGTTTTATTATTTTTGTTATTGAAAGGAAATGAAATAAAAAGATTTGCTTTTGGTTAACCACGAAAAGGGTGTTGTTTTGTATGTGGTTTTAGGTGTGTTATTATTTTCAATTTTTACCAATTGAATTTATTAAGTTAAAACTTATTGTTTAGGTTTGAAAAGAGAAATCATTTACAAAGGTTTATGCAACTAATTTATATAAACATAAATGTATATAAAAAACATTTTTCCAAAATATTTGCTTTGAACAAAAATTGTTTCAAAACCTCCAACACTTTACTTTCACTCTTTAGGATTTTGTTTTCTTTTGAAAAGCTTCGACAAACTTCTTCGAAGGGAAAAGTTTCGAAAATAAGAATAGTTTAAAAAATGGTCTAAAAAAAGGAGTAAAAAAAATTACAGAAGATTCACTTTACAAAAATAAAAGTGATTTTTTTGAAAAAAACAAAAAACTATTGTGTCGGGGATTAAATTACGGCCCATTGCCATGGCCCACTCCCTGACGGCCCAATCGAACAGCCTACCAGGGCCCAGCTCCCTGGAAGGTTCTATCTGGCCCATATGCATCTTGCCGAACAGCTTCCTGGCTGGCGTGATGCGTAACGGCCAAGGAATCGTGTTTGAGTCCGTCTCGAACAGGAGTCCTGCACGGCTACGTGAAGACCCGGACGTTGGTTTCCCGGATTGGATTAGGAGTCGTGATCCCCAGGACTAGGAGTATACCTTATCTGCCGAGAGATGTATTTGGCATGTACGAGTTTGTTACAGTTTTGTAGTTAGCCCGGCCCGATATTCCTCCGGTAGATCGGTTCATCAACACTATATAAACGAGCCCCTGCGACGTGTAGAGGGGACTTGATTTGGCTTTTAGCGTCTCGTAGACACCTGATCATAGCATATTGCTCCTGTACACCATAATCTCGCCGAGACTTGTTCGTCTCGCCGAGCCATCTCTTGTAATCATCTCTGATATATAAGAAAGGCTGGACGTAGGGCTATTATCTCTCCCGAGAGGCCTGAAGCAGGATAAAAACCCATGTCTCCTATTCGTTGCTGTTCGTATTGTTTGGCGTGTCTCCTATCTCAATCTTCAAGAACCTTAGCGACTTGAGATCGTTATCTCAACCGTCGACAGTTGGCGCCGTCCGTGGGGACACGCAGATCGAGCATGTCGAACTCTATCAGCGACCAAGAGACTATTCCTGAGGGATACGACTCAGAAGGACAGGACGCCTCATCCTGCCGATTCCAGATCGATCTGTTCGATCTCGAACACTTTCCGTATCCGAGGCAGAAGTCTCTGCCTATATGGCAGAAATAGCCTCAGATCGCACTCCCGTCATTGATGATGATTACGGAACTGATAATCTTTACGATGGTTTAGATCTGTCAGACTCCAAGGCTATGTCGGTAGATTCCACCTATGGCGACACAGTGATGACACCGTCAAGCATACCTTCTCATGGCCCCGCAAAGATCAACATGGCGGCGCGGAACCTCCGGAGATCCCGCGGGATGCGCCGGCGGGCGAGATCGGCGAGTTAATTACGCTTTCGGCGGAAGATGAGTCGCTACCGGCTGCTCACGACAAGATATCATTCGCCGCAGCTTCGACACCTCCATCAATCAGACCTTGACACGGTTTCGCAACCGGTGTAAGCGACAGCGTCGCGATCCACCTCGCGTGCCGGCGCTAAGTCTCCCGGCAGAAGCTTCCCCTGTTCGGGTCAATTCCCCGCGTGACCGGACTCCAACTGGGCAGAACGCGGATGGTTCAGGGATTCCGGGACCCATAGATCAGAGTCGAGAGCGGCTCGAAGCCATAGCAACGGTCCTCAGATCCACTAATCAGGTCGATCTCGCCCGTATGGGCGATGCTGTTGCTTCTAACCTAGAGCGATTGGCCGGAGGCCTAAAGTCCCTAGGCGAAGTCAACACCTCCTCCAGGCAGCGCAGTCAACCTGCCCGGAATGACTCGGACAGCTCAGACCGATCGCGTGACCCACGTCACCATCGAAGGAACACTGTCCGCGATCAAGCTACCCGTGGTCGCCGTCGCTCGCCAAGTCCCCGTAGTCGTCATGACCACAGGGGTAAGCGTGCACATGATGATCACGGACGATCCCCTCGTGAGGAGCGCATGGTCGCGACCACGAGGAAGGAGCGTGGCGGATTGTCCCGGAGAGAATTTCTCCAGGATGAATCTTCCCGTTCAGCAGGAGTCCCTCCGCGCAACAGGGCCAATGTCTTCTCGAGACTAGGTTCTGCACGGAAGGTGGCCGGTCATATGCCTTGGGCTGCAGGGCTTTCTCGGACGAGCTTCGCGCTGTCCGATGGCCCTCAAAGTTCAAGCCCGGTCACATGAAAAGGTACAATGGGACTCAGAACCCAGAGGAATTCCTTTCCATCTACGCTACAGCCATCATGGCGGCCGGGGGTGATGAGCTCGTTATGGCTAATTACCTCCCGACTGTCCTTGAGGGTGCTGCTCGGACGTGGCTGTTCAATCAGCAGGAAGGTTCCATCAGCTCATGGGACCAACTTTGTGACGCTCTGATCGCCAACTTCCAGAGCTGTTACGTGCGTCTGGGCAAGGAGGATGATCTGCACCAGATGATCCAGATGAACGGGGAGACCCTCCGCAACTTCGTGAAGCGTTTCATTAAGATTCGCAACACGATCCCGAACATCTCGGACGAATCCGTTGTCCGCGCCTTCAAAAACGGAGTCCGCGACGAGCGGCTCACCCAGGATCTCGAGATCAACGAGACCTGGACCGCCAACGACCTGTTCAAGGCGGCTGACCGCTATGCCAACGCGGCAGAGCGCGTTCAGTACAAAAAGGCGTTCGACAAGGGCGAGCTGCCCGCCCAGCCTGGTGTGGATGAGAAGAAGAAGAGCAGCAGCAACCCTGGTGACAAGAAGTCCCAGAAGAAGAAGAACAAAGGTGATGCGAACAATACCGTCGCCGGTATAGATCGCGCACCTCCTCCCAAGGATGGGCAGAAGAAGCCCAACAATAACTACAAGGGCAAAAAGCCTGCTCAGGGAGGCGGACAAGGCAAGAAAGGTCCAAGCGACCGATTTTGCAAGTTCCACCAGCACTACGGGCACGACATACGCCATTGCAGAACTTGGGCTGCAAAGCTCGAGGATTTCTACAACGGCAAGGGCCCAATGCCCACCCTGCCCGAACAAGGTGATGCCGGCAAGGACAAGCGTCCAGCCGACGGTGGTGATCGGGACGATGATGACGAATATCAAGAGCCCGTGAACCATATCGCCGTTATTTTCGGCGGCTCCTCGGCTTATACCTCTCGGCGCAGCCTCAAGGAAGCTGCTCGGGAGGTCCACAACGTTGAAAAAGGCAAACCACAGCCTGAATCGATGAAGTGGACCGAGGTCTCTATCTCCTTTTCTAAGGATGATTGCCCCACTGGGATGACCAAGCCTCAGCGTCTCCCTCTGGTGGTCGCTCCGACCATCAGCAACGCCAGAGTTGGCCGCGTCCTGGTCGACGGTGGGAGCGCTTTGGACCTGCTATCAGCAAAGGTCTTGGACAAGATGCAGATTTCTCGCTCCAAGCTTAAGGAAGTCACAATGCCTTTCTACGGCATTGTCCCGGGGGAAGCTGTTCAGCCATTAGGGCAGATTGTTCTGCCTGTTACCTTCGGCAGTCCAAGCAACTTCCGGACGGAGCTGATCACGTTTGACGTGGTCGACTTCCCTTCCGCGTACAATGCGATCCTCGGCCGGCCATCTCTTGGCAAGTTTATGGCCGTGTCCCACCATGGATACCATTGCGTGAAGATACCGGGCCCTAACGGCGTGATCACGGTCAAGGGCAACTACAAGGCTGCTCTGGATTGCGACGAGCAGTCCCTTGCCCTGGTCGACCAGCTTCCGCCGCGAGGCCCCGACGCTCCGCAGACCAAATCTGCACGCCCTAGAGTCTCCCTTCAGCCAGGAGGCGAGACCAAGGAGGTTCCACTGTTTTTGGATGATTCCTCCAAGACAGTTCATCTAGGGGCCAATCTGGACCCCAAATAGAAAAACGAGCTCATCGCCTTCCTCCGAGCTAACGCAGATGTGTTTGCCTAGGAATCATCTGACATGCCCGGAGTCCCAAGGGAGGTCATCGAGCACAAACCGCCGTCCTACCGACAAAAACCTGCTCGCCAAGCTTCGACGCCGGACTTCAGCGAGGATCATCAAAGATCGCCAGGCAAGCTGCTTTCATTGGTTTCATCCGTGAGGTTGATCACACCGAGTGGTTAGCCAACCCCATTGTAAAGAAGAAAGGCGCAAGTGGAGGATGTGTGTCGATCACACGATTTGAGCGCCGCTTGTCCCAAGGACAATTTCAGCGCCTCGCATAGACCACCGGATCGATGCGATCATGATCTTAACTCTTGAGTTTTTTTGGATGCTTACTCCGGTTATCACCAAATAAGCATTTCCCCCGAGGATGAAGAGAAGACTGCCTTCATCACCCCCTTCGGCACTTTCTGCTATACGACCATGTCTTTCGTTCTGCGCAACGCCGGTGCCACGTTCCACCGCTTAATGGAGAAGACTTTCCCAGAACAGCGCGGAAAAAACCTGGAGGTCTATGTCGACGACATAGTTGTAAAGAGCAAGCATGCTCCAGATCATGTAAAAGACCTGGCAGAGACGTTTCGTAACCTCGCCAGGCAACGAATAAAACTAAATCCAGAGAAGTGTACTTTTGGTGTTCGATCTGGAATGTTGCTCGGTTATGTGATTGGTTCGCAAGGCATCTCTGCCAACCCCGAAAAAATCGAGGCCATTGAAAACATGCAGGCTCCAACTACCGTCAAGGAAGTTCAGAGCCTCACCGGGCGGATGGCTGCTCTAAGCAGGTTTATTTCCCGTCAAGGCAAACGCGGGCTGCCCTTCTTTAAGGCCCTGCGCAAGCACAATGGTTTCGAATGGACAGAGGAAGCAGATAGATCCTTCCAAGATCTGAAGCAATACCTGTCCAACCCACCTGTCTTGACTACCCCGCGGCATGGCGAACAGCTCTTGCTCTACCTTGGCTGCACGCCACAAGCGGTGAGCGCGGTCTTGACTGTGGAAAGGGAAGGCATCCAGCGACCAATCTATTACGTGAGCGAGGTACTCCATGGATCAAAGGAGCGTTACCCTGAGGTCCAGAAGCTGCTCTACGCCTTGCTCATGTCCTCCAGAAAACTTCGCCACTATTTCCAGGCGCACCAAATACTGGTCCCGACCACGTTCCCTCTGGGAGAGATCCTACGGAACAAGGAATCTAGCGGACGTATAGCCAAATGGGCAATGGAACTAGCAGAGTTTGACCTGTTATTCGCTGCCCGAACTGCTATTAAGTCACAGGTCCTAGCTGACTTTGTCGCTGAATGGACTTGCCCGCCCAAACCCCAGGATGCTCCCGAGCAGCCTGATGAACCCTCTTGGACCATGTTTTTTGATGGCTCGCGCACTGGACACTCGGGGGCTGGTTTTGTTCTCATCTCCTCAAGGAGAGCAACTCGATATTCTATCCAACTACACTTTGCGGCGACTAACAACGCTGCAGAGTACGAGGCCCTCCTCGCGGGACTAAGAGCGTGCAAGTCGCTTGGTGTCCAACGGCTGACTGTGAAGGGAGATTCATAGGTGGTCATCAATCAGGTTAACAAGGAGTATCAGTGCTGCGATGACTCAATGGCGCGATACCTGGTTGAAGTGAGGAAGTTGGAGCGGCATTTTCGATTTTTCGAGGTGCTCTTCGTGCCCAGGAAGGACAACTTCCAGGCCGACCAGCTATCTAAGTTTGGATCCTCACGCGAACCTGCTCCGTCAGGGGTGCTCGTCGAGCACCTTTCCAAGCCCTCAATCACGTCTCTGGACGAGGCAACTGAGACAAGTGGTGCTGTCTCCGTCATCGAAAGAGTGCATGAAATGGACAACGCCATTTGTCCAGTACCTAGCAGATGGGACCCTACCCGAAGACGAAGCCGAGCGTTCCCGGCTTACAAGGCGTGCTAGTCCATACAAGCTTGTGGACGGCATCCTTTACCGTCACGGTGCTCTAGGAGTCCTCTCCAAGTGCATCTCTCAGCAGGAGGGTGTGTTCCTTCTTAGGGACATACACGAGGGTGCCTGTGGCAACCACGCCTCCTTCCGAACTCTGGTCGGCAAAGCGTTTCGCATGGGATATTATTGGCCCACAGCATTACAAGACGCCCGGGATATCGTGACTAAGTGCAAGGCTTGCCAATTTCATGCCCGGAAGGCACATAAGCCCGCCCAAGAGCTCCAAACGATCCCCCCATCTTGGCCTTTTTCCACATGGGGTCTGGATCTGCTCGGCCCATTCCCTAAGGGGTACAAGGGCTACACACACTTGCTCGTCGCCATCGACACTTTTACAAAGTGGATTGAGGCAGAGCCTGTGTCATCTCTTCACGCCAAAACGGCTGTCCGCTTTTTCAAAAGCAACGTGGTCACGCGCTTTGGGATCCCCCATAAGCTGATCACGGATAACGGTACCCAGTTCAGAAGCGAGCTATTCCAGGAATACTGCGAACAGCTGGGCACCAAGGTCTGTTTTGCCTCCATGGCACATCCACAGAGCAATGGAGCAGTCGAGCGAGCTAACGGACAGATTGTCCAGGGTATTAAACGGCGCGTGTTCGCGGCACTCCGCGAGCACAACAAAGCCTGGGTAGACGAAGTTCCTTCCGTCCTCTGGGCGGTTCGCACTACGGCCAGCAGGGCAACCGGGGAAACTCCTTTCCAATTGGTCTATGGCACAGAAGCCATCCTGCCCGCCGAAATAGTACTCGGTTCGCCTCGCACGAGCTCGGTCAACTTGGTTGACGACGAGCAAGAGCGCCTACTCGATCTCGACCTCCTCGAAGGCACACGCGATCGGGCACAAGTCAGAATGGCGCGCTATCAGTAAGATCTTCGCAGGCACGCTGCCAAATCGGTTCGGCCAAGGGCCTTGAAGGCGGGTGACCTCGTTCTGCGCCGTGTCCAGAACCTGTCCAATGCCAACAAGTTAACTCCCCGTTGGGAGGGTCCGTTCACGGTCGTTTCCACTGCTCGCCCGAGGGCTGTTCGCCTGGCAATGGAGGACGGGGGAGAGCTGACCAGCACTTGGAACATCGACCAGCTTCGTAAGTTCTTTGTGTAGGTCTCTTTGTGTGTTTGCTTAGCCTTGCGCTTTTTTGTCAAACTTCGCGCCTTAGTTCGTCCAAGTCTCTCGGGCACCATGTAAAGTTCAATCCAATTCTCAGTGAAATCTCGCGGCCTCTGCGCCCTTTTCACTTATTGTCCTTTGAAGACTACCTCTTTCTCTCTGGAAACACTTGATGACTGCCCGGTCTTGCGAACTCTTGGCTCCGCTCTTTTCAGGTTTCCCTGCCCGTATCTTGCTTCAACGAATTCCTGAACTCAGGGTTACGTAACACGGCTTTTTCCACCTTGCGGCTAAGTCTGCGCTCGTAAGCCCTCCGCGCAGAGGCACTTCTTGCTTGGCACGACCACTTGGCAAAGTCCGCTCGTAAGCCCCCGCCGCAGAGCACTTTCCTTGTTCGGTTACTCTCGAATCGCCTAACATACGTTGACGAGCGATCCATGGAGCGAAGTCGATCAGTGCGGGTGTCGCTCTATCTCTCTACGACGTGCTCGAGTTATAGCTTAGGTTCTCGAGCATCGTCCGTCACGGGGCTAGGGCGTCGCTCTTTCTCTGTGCTGCTCGGGTTCGCAAACTTCGAGTTTCGGCGATGCACTGTGAACGGGCCGGAGTTAGGCTAAGCGCTCTACCGGTTTTCTTAAACTTCCTAGCTTTTTTCGCTTTTCTCTTAGTTTCTGCTCGTTCTTGTCCTTTTGCTGCTCTTTTTTCCAGGAAAAAAGGTAAGTACTTTATTGCGCCATCAAAAGTTTTTAGGTACAAGGCGTTTTCGGGTTACAGCCGCGGTGCTATTTAGGAGCAAGCTGCTCTTTTAGCTCCTCAACTTCTAACTTGAGGCGCACGACTTCGCCTTGAGCCTTGATTCCTTCCCGGGCTTCTGCTCGGAGGCGTTCGATCTCCTCCTTGCTTAGCTTGGCCTGCGCCGCAGCCTCTGCTCGGACGGCCTCGACTTCTTCAGTCTTGGCGCGCAACTGGTCGGTCAGAGCCTCGCTCTGGCTAGCTCGCTGCTCGACGGTCTTGAGCTGCTCGTCCAGCTCCTTGACCTCCTTCTCCGCGGTGATCGCCCTCACCGCCATCCCGCGCAACTTCTCGATTTCTTCCTGTGAAGCCCACAGGGTTGAAATCTTCGCCTGGAGTCCCGCGGAGGTCAGTTCTTCTTTGGCCAGCTGGGCCTTGAGCTTCTTGACGTCCGCCATAGCGCCTTCCGCCCGTGGGGCGCGTCGGCGCTGCTCTTGAGCCACTTGCGGCCCGGCTTCTCTTCATGGCGCCCGGCCTTCACGGCTTCTTGTGGCTCCTCGGCTTCTTTAAGAGAGCCTCGGAGGAACGCCTCTCTCGGGATAGCTCGGCTTTGAGCTTCTTTGCCTTTGCCCTCGGCCGGCTCGGCTTTGGGCTATCTGAAGGGCTCCGCTTGAGCTCCTCGTGCTGGAAGTGCTCCGGAGGATGCTAGTCTGGCGCTCCGCTCGATGGTGACTCCGTCCTCGAGCTCCTCCATGGTGTCCTTGAAGACACGAGAGGGAAGAACAAGTTAACGCTGCGATGATGTAGCTAAAATGAACAAGATTTGGTCTTGAGTTTACCTTGCGGCGGTGCTTGATCCCGGCGTAGCGATCTTCGAGACCATGCGTCCACGGCCCGCTCGTCTTGGGATGAGACGGGCGCGTTCTTCCGTCGCCGCCTTTTTTCGCTCCTTCCTCTTGCGGGAGCGCGTCGCCGGGAGCGGGGCGGCGGCAGGCGGCGCTTTCGTCTCGCGCTCCTTCTCCTCTACCTCCCTTCTTCGCCTCGAACGGCCGGGCGAATTGGAAACCACTCCGCTGAATGGCTCCGGTACTTCCACGGCGGGGCGACTTGCGCGACCTGGTGAGGGCTTCTTCTTGCTCCTGGCGGCGGGATTTCACCTGCCGCCGGAGAATCTGTCGCCTCGGGGTGAGCTGCCCTGCGACGAAGTGCTGGCGAGACCGGCTGCTCGGTCCCGCCCTGGGCAGCTTCCGGAGCCGTCGTCTTGGCCCCGCTGTCCGCGGCGCCGCTCGCCGCCTCTTCCGTCTCCAGCCGTTCCACCGCGCCCTTCAGCGCGTCGATCTACTCCCTAGAGCCTGGCGGGAGCAGGCTCCACGCCGCCAGCTTGTCCTTGAGGCTGGCTAACCTCACTGCCCGCGACGCACCGTGCAGGTGCTCGGGCAGCAGGGATCGCTCGGTTGCCACGGCAATGTCATCCGTGGCGATCTCCTCTTGGGCAGCGGATGAAAAGGAGATGATCGTTAAGTTTAACGCGGTTAGGAAATTGAAAGATCAAAGATTCGATCTCTACATACCTGCCGTGGGAGGCTTGATCCTGATCTTCTTCACCGGAACTTTCCGCCTCTTTCTCGGGGGCTCCTTAGCGGCTTGCCCGCCTTGGCCCCTGGGTGTTCGTGGCGATGAGCTCAGCTCCCGGCTAAGCTGGGCGCTCTTCTCGCGCAGCGCAAGAAGCTTTTCCTTGCGCGCGACTTCTTCCTCGAGCCTCCTCTGCTCGGCGACCTGTTGCAACCGTCCCATGCGGCCGGGGTGAGCTTGCGTGAAACGCCTAAGCCAGAGGGCCATGGTCTTTACCTCTTCGTCGCTCTGCTCGGCGAGGAGGGAGGGGCTTGGTCTCTTCCCGCTGGGCTGACCGCGAGCCCGCTTGGTTTGTTTGGCGTCCTCCGTCGCCGTGGGTGGTCTCTTCGATGTCTGGCGGCCGCCGTGTCGCGGCGAGCTCCGCGTAGGCTCGGCCGCCACCTTGGGCTTTGTGGCCACCTTGGCCTTGCCCTTCTTCACCTTCTCCTTCTCAGAACCAGAGAGTTCTTCCACGATCCCGCCGAGGATCAACTCATCTTCCTGTGTGTTTGATAAGCAAAGGTTAGCATGAATAAGCGATGCAAATCCTGCGACGCAGACGAGGGTTCGAGCAACTCACCTCGGCTGTGCGGACGAGCACATTCCTCGGACAGGTATAGGCCACCTCGCCGGTGACCTCGCTGTCCTTCTTCGCCGCCTTGAAATGGCGTCGATCCGCCGGTCACCCATGCGTCGGTGGGTTTCTCTGCCCGAATGTAAGGGTCGTCGGTTCTGCTCGGATGGAAATCATCAAGTAAAGGTTGAGTCTTAAAGGCACTTACCGTGCTCTCCCTCGAAATGTCTTCCCATCCTCTATCTTGTAGAAGGATAGGGCCTTCTCCGCGGCCAGACAGATTACATTATTTGTGAAGTCCCGGATGATCTCCCTGCCCGTGAGCCCGAGGCTCACGATGGAGGCGATCTTCCTCGTCAAAAACCAATCCTCGACGGTCATCTCTGGCCGAGGCATTGGCGTCCCCTTCGCCGGTGCCTTCCCGGTGAAGACGAGCTTGCTGTCGCTGCTTCGCTTGCTGTAGAACCACCTCACCCACCACGCGCCCATCGAGTCGAGCAGCGGCGGGCGAGGGTACGGCGCGTCGTCAGCAGTGGCCCGGAGCTTGAGGTAGTAGCACCCGAGCGCCGAAGCGGCGGAGCTGCTCCTCGTCACTGTGTAGTAGTGCAGGAACAGCCCCACCGGTGGATCGATTCCCAGATAGCCCTCGCACAGGTGTGCGAAGACGGCCATCTGGATGATGCTGTTCGGATTGAGGTTCGCCACCTCCAATCCGCTGATGTTCAAGAAGGCCTCGACGAAGTCGTTTTCGGGAGACCTCAACCCGAGCAGTCGAATCGCTCAAGTCGATTTAACTCTCCTCGGCGGCTCCGGAGTATCCTCCTCTTCGGGCAGCCTCCAGCTACCGGTGTCTACGTGACCCTCCTCCTCCCAGACCTTCAGGTCCTCCTCGGTCAGGCTAGTGCCAGTGAACTTGGCCATGGCGATTCCCAGGTTTGGACGAGTGGGTTTGATGGTTGGAGTTCGGCTCTTTGATGCTAAGCGTGGTTGGAGCTAGGGCCAGGAGAGGAAAGGCGTGAAGACAGAAATGGCTGGCCGCGGGCGGCTTGGGTGCTTTTATAGTCCCGTATAAGCAGCTCTGCAACGGTTTTGCCCCAAAACGGCTAGTTTTTACCACAACGGCTAGGTAAACGGTCGCCTGTTTTCACTGCGCAGCGATAGGAAGTTACCGTTAGAATCTGCCAACGGCTACTTTTCCAGTGTCCGCGCTGAAGGCTGAGTGATCTGCCCGGGCAGGTGTGACTTCCTGTTCGGCGGAACAGAGTTGCTAGGCACTGGGCGGGTTTGTTCGGTCCCGAGCAAGTCTTGTTCGGTTGAACCTTAACCTGTCCGGTTGCTTGATAAGTGCGAAATTTCCCTCTTCGTGACTTGGAGTCTCAAGAGGAAGACCCTACTCTAGTGAGTCCTTCCACTTGAGTCTCGGGGGCTAGCTGTCGGGGATTAAATTACGACCCATTGCCATGGCCCACTCCCTGACGGCCCAATCGAACAGCCTACCAGGGCCCAGCTCCCTGGAAGGTTCTATCTGGCCCATATGCATCTTGCCGAACAGCTTCCTGGCTGGCGTGATGCGTAACGGCCAAGGAATCGTGTTTGAGTCCGTCTCGAACAGGAGTCCTGCACGGCTACGTGAAGACCCGGACGTTGGTTTCCCGGATTGGATTAGGAGTCGTGATCCCCAGGACTAGGAGTATACCTTATCTGCCGAGAGATGTATTTGGCATGTCGAGTTCGTTCTGAGCTTTGTAGTTAGCCCGGCCCGATATTCCTCCGGTAGATCGGTTCATCAACACTATATAAATGAGCCCCTGCGACGTGTAGAGGGGACTTGATCTGGCTTTTAGCGTCTCGTAGACACCTGATCATAGCATATTGCTTCCTGTACACCATAATCTCGCCGAGACTTGTTCGTCTCGCCGAGCCATCTCTTGTAATCATCTCGATATATAAGAAAGGCTGGGCGTGGGGCTATTATCTCCCGAGAGGCTGAACTAGGATAAAACCCCTGTCTCTCGCTTAGTTCTTCGTTCGCATTGTTTGGCGTGTCTCCTATCTCAATCTTCAAAAACCATAGCGACTTGAGATCGTTATCTCAACCGTCGACAAATTGTTATTGCAAAAAGGTATTTTTCTAATAAAAATAAAACAAATATGAAAGTTTATATTTAAAAAAGGGAGCATTTAAAAGAAATGATTCAAAAATAAAATGTACTTTCAAAAATATGTTAAAAAAATTTATTTACAAAGGGAGCATTTTTCTTTTATGAAAAGAAAGGGAAAAGGATTAAAAAAATCTTGCAAAATGGTGTTAAAAAAAAGAGAGTGAGATTTGAGTTATATGAAAATTGGGAAAAAAATGTTTAAAAAAAGGTGTTTTTTTTTTAAAAAAAATATACAGAAGATTTTATTTACAAAAAGAAAAGAGCTTTTGGTTAAAAAAAAATATTGCAAAAAGGTGCTAAAAAAAATTTTGATTTATATATAAAGAAAAGAAAAGAAACCGTATGACACACCCCTCGTGTTTTCGTACAAAATTTCTCTCTCTTTGTTTTGAAATAGTTTAGTGCATCACTAAATAACTTTAGTACTCCCTATGGATGGAGAATATATAGCTGATAATAACTGTGCTATAATGACAACTAATTTTACATGCTTGAGTTGGTTCTTAATTGCGTCTTGTGTCGCTTTAGTGCGTATGCAAGATAAAAGAGCGTGTTCGATCTTATTTGTTTGGATCTTTGTATTGAGTGCAAAATCGAGTTTTCTAAAACTATTTTAATATTATGTGGGATGTCGCTTAGCCTCTCATCATGTCCAATAATTCTGGAGCATGTAGAAGAAAGTAACATTGAGAAGGAAGCGACAACTATCCTGGAGCATCGAGAAGGAAGCAACGGACAAAAAGGAAGCAACATGCAAGAATACAAGACACTGGTGGATCAAAAATTTCTTTCTATTCTCTCTGTCTCGTCTCTACATTCTTCCTTTGATCAAAATTATTGCCTACCTATTTCTGCTGGAGGTTTAGATCGAGAAGAAGCCATATGTAAGAAGGAAACAACGTGTAAGAAAAGTCATTGGTGGATCAAGATTTCTTTCCGTCCTCTTGTCCATTCTCTATATTCTCCCTATGTTCAAAAGTAAAACTCTCTTACCTATTTCCGTTGGAAGCTTGGATCGAAGAACAGCCGCATGCAAGAAGGAAGCAACGTGCGATGTACAAATCATTTCTGCAACAAAATTATTTCTATTCTTTATCTTTCTCTCTACTGTACCCCTTTTTCGTCAACCGCTATTCCCTCTTATCTATTTTTGCCTGAAGATTCGATCGAGAATATCGCCAAAGAAAAGGAAACATTAGGAACCAAAGATGGCCATACCAGGAGATGTAAACGAATTAGATCGCTGATTGAGGAGAAAAGAATTATGAGCTAAGAGGCAACAAACAAACTGAAGGTCTTGCCTAAAAGATACATATATGACTTGGACATACAAGCGACCCTGTTGGAGAATCAAAGAAAATACCGTGTTTGGATATCTAAGGAAATGACGATATCATGGTGGAGAACCTAGGGTTCGCACTACGGAGGAAGAAGAGATCGTTAATATTGGAATCAAGTAAATGGAAGCATCAGAGTGCGCAATTCGAAGCGTGTTGGGACATGACCCACATGCCCAGGAATTTCAGAGTCGTTCAAGACCCTTTCTCTAAATCAGATGCACAAGCGAGGTTCTGTTAAGGGGGGAGGAACACCCGCCTTACCGTCCTCTGAATCTCGGGGACGAGATTCCTTTAAGGGGGGAGGTTTTGTGACATCCTAATAAATATTAGAATGTCCCAAGCTTTTAGAATGTCCCAAGTTTCATTTAAAAAGAAAAACAAGTTAAAATAATCTATATTATTTTTTCTATACAAAAACTCCCTAAATTTTCCAATGATTTACATATAAGAATTGTTTTATTAATTGTTTCCATTATAATTTACAATTTACGAAATTCCAAATTTTACGATTTCAAATACAAAAACTCTTTCCTCGCTTTTATTCGTTCCTCGGTCGGAACCTGACTATGTCTCTCGATTGAAACCTAGCTAGACCGAAACCCTAAAATCCTTGGGTTGAGCCGATCCTCCATCCCCTTCCTTCATTTAAACCCTAATCGGCCGATGAACCTCGAAACCCTAACTCTCTCTCATTCGAAACCCTGACTTCTCGAACGAAACCCAAACCCGCCTGATCTCTCTTGCAATCTTGGCCGAACAACCCTAGTCGAGTCATCCATCCATCCCTTTGATGTCGAACCCATCTTTCTGTCGTGCTCCCTTGTCGACTCGGTCTTCCAAACATCGTCATATTGTGCGAATCCCCCAAAAGTACCAGCAAAACCTGAGCCAACGTCCATCCCGAGAAAGTTTAGTACAACACCGGATGTGCCCGAAAGCGACCGGATTTACCGATGAAGCCCAATCAAGCTTTGTCCCTAAACTCCAACCAAATTGGGCCCTAAGCCTAATCTCATGTAACCTAAGTACCCCCGGTCCCATAAAAAGCCAGCAAAAACCCTAATCCCTAGGATTCCACTCCCCAAGCCGCCGCTGCTATTCCCCATGGCCGCCACCTCTGTCCCACTGGAGCTGCGCCGCCGTCGCCTGGCCATGGCCGAGCGCCGCCCCTCACCCAACCACCGCCTCGCCTCGCTGCGCCCTCGCTGAGCCGCCGATCGCCGCCAGCGCCATTTCTGGCCAGCGTCCTTGCGAGACGCCGTCGGAGGCGTCGCCTCTCCCTTGCCGCGCCGCCGGGATGCCGCCATTGTCCCCATCTCGCCGTCGCTGCCCTGCCCGTGCGTGCCGCCCACCCAAGCCGAGCCAGCGATCAAGGCGTCCTGCGCCCTTAGCCGCTGCCTCCCGGTGTGCCGCCCCATGCCGTGCCTCCGCCTGCCTCGCTCCCTCACCAAGCGCCGCCGCCGCCTCCTTGTGCTTGCTGGTGCATACAGTCTTCTTCTTTGTCTGCAGCAGAGCCTCGTCGTCGCCGTGGGGAGGAAGCCGCCTTGCCGCCTCTGCGCCGCCCCTCGCCGGAGCCACCGTCATCCCCCTCTCCCCCATGGCCGCCGCCATCACCCTCTCTTCCCTCATGGATTTCTCTCTCTCTCTCTCATTCAGCATGAGGCTACGGGAAGAGACGGGGGGATTTTCCCCTTTTGATGCCACGGGTTGGGCAAAACCCAGCATCATGAACAGTACTATTTCTCCTATTTCTATCTCCTAAATCGCAGGTCCGATTCACTCCAAACCAATTTTCCTAGTCTCGTAATATTCTATACTATCTACTATATTTATTTCATGATTTTACGATGTTTCTATGTTGCTACTTATTTGTTATTGCCTCGGTTTGCGCGTAGGCCATTCCGATATTTTTGTCGGTGTCGTGAGTGTCGATCTATTCCCGGAAAATTATCGAGACCCCGAGATGCACAAGGGCGTTGCCGTCGGTGACGTTGGAGTCGTGGATGCCGACAACTTCCGGAAGGACATGGACTTCAGAGCGAGACGTCACCGCGAACAATGTTAACCGAGAACGTCGACGATTCCTTGCGAGGCCGATCCCTGCCAGGCAAGCACTAGTTGTTTGCATATTCCGTCCTATGTTTTACTAACCCTGTCCGCTCAAAAGTATGTGCTCTGTTGGCTATGATTTAGGGTACCAGTTTTTGGACGGAAGGAGCTTAATTGTATTTAGTTTTCATAATTCACCCTTGCATGCATATTAGAATAGCGTGTGTGCCTTATTCATGTTAGTCATTTACTAGCATGATGAGACTTCATTTGATGAACCATTTACTGTTCCTTAGCCTATCCTTTGAATAGATGTGTAGGATTGCATTTGGGACTCAATATAAAATGTGCCTTGTGAGGCGTTTGCTTCGTATTGGTGTTTTTGGATAAAACCTAAACAACTAAAACTAGTGTAGATTGTTTAGGGGAGACCTGGCAGAGATGTTTCCGGGATTGTGGTGGAGATTCGAAGGTCTCCTCTAATAAGGACCCAAGCTTGTGTACTACTGGACCAAACCTTACCGTACAGCCACTTGTGCCTTCGGCCCTGGCTTAGTACACTATGAAACCCACTAACTCCTGGCTCGTAAGCTGGTCGGTTACGTTTCGTCACTGCTGCCCTAGGGTGACGCTCATGACCTTATCTGAGGGGTAGGGAACGACCCACGGGTGGTGCCTAGACGTAGAAGGCGCCCTCAGGCGTGGCGAACCAAGGGGCGGGAAATCTTAAGAGAGGGCTGGGGAAGTGGTGGGCGTAGTAGGCTGGAAAAGTCTTGTACCGTTTCTCCTAGTGGATGAGACGGGGCTTGTGGGGAAACTTGTACACACTCTGCAGAGTTAAAACTATCATGATAGCAGTGTCCATGGTTATGGACGGTTTGGCAGGTTTGGCTCGTAGATTCACCTTTTTAATAATTAAACCTGACTAGAGTAGGCTGGGATTGGCCTAGTGTGATGATGCACCTTCCTTTGATGTTCGTGATGATACTATAGATTCATGCATTCAACAAAACATCAATTTTGCTAAAACTTGATTAGTCAATAGGTCTTGGTGTAAAATAGCCAATTTCCCCGATCTTTGTCATTGCATACATTTATTAAGGATTGCTTGCTGGGTAGCCGCGTACTCATTATATCTATCGCGGATAATTTTATTATTCAGGGTGCAAGTCTGATCAGGACCAGGAGGGTCCGAACTCAGGTGTGAAGGACTAGCTGCGGGTGGTGTCCGGGTCAATTTGCTCGGATATCGTCGCTGAAGGCTGTTGCTGCTCTGATGTTCTTTTTATTCGTTCTTAATATCTTGACATATATGTTTTACTGTAATAGCATATGATGCTACGTTGTAATTCTCCGTTATTTTTAATAGTAATGGAATGCCAGCGATGATAGCCGTTGAATTGTCCATCATGAGATACTAGTCTAGGCTTAGTATCAAATCATAGTGCCGGATTCCCTGTGGTGACACAGGGGGTCGTGACAGGAGATCCATGATGTGGATACCCTAAAGAATCAAGATTTGAAGTTCGTGTATGATGGGCCTATTCCAACTAAGGCTGGAGCTACTGAGATCATGAAGCCATTCTATCAAGTACTCAACCGCATCCTTCGCAAGACTCTGTGTCCCAAAGAAGGTGATGCTTCTCGTGTTCTTTCTTACTATCGCAACCTTCTGATGAAAATTGGTCTGCGTGAGCGTCCCTTTGATATTCTGGACTTCATCTGGTGTGAGATCAAGATCAGTGCTTGTGATCCAAAGAGGAGCTGTCCTTATGCTCCTTATCTGATGCGCATAATCATTCATGTTACTGGTCTCAAGTTTGTACTGGATGTGAAGCACACTCCCTACCTTGTCACCACCCGTGGACTAGCTTCTCCTGGCGGGACTTCTGTGACTCCACCCAGGAGAGGTTCGGCTACTCGTGATAGCGCGGGTCCATCTTTTGCGGGGGGACCGTCTTCAGCTCGGTCTAGCTCATCATCTTCTGGAGGCTCTATCAAGAAAATGCTGAAATCTATCTTCTGCATGTGCCGCAAGACAAATGATCGGGTTCAAGAATCCATTGTGCGTCTTCGCGACAACTGAAAGTAGATTCAAGACATCAAGAAGCATCATGGTATGCCTCTTTCCTCTGATGATTCCGCGTCCTCCTACTCCACCATTGACACCTATACTCGAGGACTGTTTAGACTTCCTCCTTCCGGTGGCGGCAAGAACAACGACGATGATGATGAGATCACCGATGGAGGTGGTGGTGGAGCTGGTGGTCAGGGTGGCAGCAGCAGCAGCAGTGATCCAGAGTGGATTGAGTAGTCCACTTTCGGTTTTTCTCTTTTTGGCGTCTTGATGCCAAAGGGGGAGAAATGTTAAGGAGAAAATTTATCTCATTCCTATCTTAGATTCCTATGTTTGAAACTTGAATGTTTAAGTGCAAAACTATGTTTTTAAACTCAATGTTTTATGTGGTACGCTGTGGCCGTAAGACTTTAATTATTCTGTGATGATGATGTAATGGTGAATTGCTAGTAATTTAAGTTTTTTCACATTGTGTGATATATCTTGCCATATTGCATTTAGATTCAATTTTGCCAAGGATATAGAAGGAGCTCTTGTTGTTATACTTACCATAGTTTCAGGGGGAGCTTCCGTCTATATTCTTGTTTATAAATCTATTTGTGAGCTATAATTGTTGTCATCAATACACCAAAAAGGGGGAGATTGAAAGTGCATCTAGGCCCTAAGTGATTTTGGTGGTTAATGGGTAACAATTATAGAGCTAATATTTCTATTGGAGAATTGTGCATAGATGTTGTACAGGTTAATTTCATGAGATACATGTTTACATGTGTTGTTATACCCTTAAAGGATGAATATATTGCAAGAAGGCATCAAGACTACTTTTTACTTGTAAATCTTTATTTATTGAGTCATAGGGATGCCGTACTATAAAGAGGGATGCAATGGAGAAGCATATAAAGGTTCCTAAGTGCTTAAAATAGGTATCTCGAAGTTCGTGTGAGTTTTCCAATCAAAATACACCTCATACAGAACCTATGCCATCAGAACATCCGATGAGGGTCGGAACATCCGATGGTGAGCCAGCCTGTCAGTTTTCAGAGCTATCCAGTAAATGGTCCATCGGAACTTTCATCGGAACATCTGACGCGGGTCGGAACATCCGACAGGATCAGAACATCTGATGCGGGATTAACTGCAGCAACGGCTAGTTTTCGGGATTTCCTATTTAAAGCCATCTCTAATACCTGCCAAAGGTTACTCACTCTGATTATAACCTGATTTGAGCCTAATTCATATTCTCCATCATCTTTCTCAAGGACCCTAGTCTTGTCTCTCTCTCTTGTTCATCTTGTGAGATCTAGATCTAGAGAGATCAAGGCAACCCAAGTGCTCCACAAATTAGAGTTGTCCAATTTGAGCACTGAGTGATTCCTAAATTTCTTCATCGCATTTGTTACTCTTGTAGGCTTGAAGGGCTCCTAGACGGCTAGGTGTCGCCGGTGAGTCGCCGATCTTTGTGTGGCGTGCCTCCGGAGTTTGTGAAGGTGCGAATCTACCTCTGCAAGGAAAATGATTCAACTAGTGATCGTCGGTGAGTGCTGTGTGCTTCATCCGGTAAGGGGATTAGGGTTTTGGTGATCCGGGCTTTGTGCCTTCCCTAACGGCGAGTAGGATCTCCCTTCAAAGATCCGAACATCGGTAAACAAAAAAATCGCTGTGTTTTTGTCTTGGTCTTGATCTGGTGTTTTTACTATTAGTGTTGGCCTGTTCTAAGTATTCTTGAATAGATCTAACCTTGCTTTTGCGAGAAATCAGTTTTTCTACAGGTTTTCGACAATTCCAGAATACCCAGGATCGGAACATCCGACGCCCGTTGGAACATCCGACCTAGATCAGAACATCCGACGCAGGGGTTACTGGATCCGGTCGGAACATCTGATCCCCATCGGAACATCCGACCAACTGGTTACTGTTTGACTTTATTAATTCCGCAATTTTGTTTTATTCGCCTATTCACCCCCCTCTAGGCGGCATAGCGATCCTTTCACATAAGTCACACATCAAACTTATTCGGCCAATAGTTTTAAAACTCTTGCATAGCTTGTCCTTCTCTAGTTGGTAAATATTCATACACTCTTTCCTAATCATCTTCCTACTAATTCTTTCATATGACGGGTTCAATGATTTTGTAAATGCATTAAACCAAGAATGCTCAACCATCCGAAAAGGATATTCATGAACAATTATCATCTTTCCTAAGATCTCCCGAGTCTTAGCAGGATCATAAATTCCAGAAGGAATTAAGTCACCTACATTAAGTTCAACAAAACTTGTCCTTTTTTCCTCTTATGAACATAAGTTGTATGTTGTACGCATTGCAAATATTCATGTGCCTTTGCAACGTACTCGTAGTTCCTCCAAGAGTATATGCAAATGATGTATGACATGCTCTGCATCGTGCCCTTATTTCTCCCTCCCCTCTCATCTTCTTGGATGGCACTTTTATTACTTCAAACAAGTTCTAGACAGCAGATGTCTTTCGTTTCTTCGATGGCTCTACATTGGAGGTCCCATCTTCTACGGCCTTTGACTCATCTTCTTCATTGCTAGTAGATGCACTTGTTGAATTGAAAAATTGGTGTCCTCACTATTGCTTGGCATTGATATTGCTTGCTTTGAACAAATGAGTTCACTTATTAATAATAGTGCAAAACATAAGCTTTAACTAATATTGCTGTTCTTAGATCTCATTTACATAACAGATAGAGTTTTTCCAAGAAAAAAATACCTTTCTCAGTGGGGTTGCTTGGTGCGGCTAGTGGAGGGGTTGTTCCAGTAAGGCCTGATGAAGCAGATGGCGGGCGCGGGGGAGGATTTGTGATGGAGGCCGTCACACGACTCCTTGCTGCGTTTTGTGCCACCCTCCTTTGCCCTCTAGCAGATGGCACGACAGCAGCACCAACAATGTTTCCTGGTGGAGATCGACCAACAAAGGTGGCGCTTGATTTCTGTTTAGATCAAGGAGCGATGACGCCGTCGGCTTTGGTGATTGAAGAAGGTGGATGACGAAACAGAGGGGGAAGAGAAGAAGGTATGGGGAGTTCGTGCTCGTGCTGTTGCTGTGGACGGTCTGGGGGCTGCGGTGGCTGTTTCTTGTGGGCGTGCATCTCCATTGCGTGGGGCGGCAGCCGAAAGAGGAATTGGGGATCAGAGAAATTGCGGCTAGGGTTGTGTTGTTGTCTGTCTTGCTACTTTGCTAGTCGCTGGCTCGCTGCCTGGTTGCCTCGCTGGAAGCTTGGAACGCTACTGGCTAATGCGGCCTGCTAGTTAGGCCAAAGCCCAAGTGCAGCACGTTACTTTGTTATGCATGCTGCTACTTCCTAGTTCCTACTTGCTGGGCTTTTCCAAATTTCCAAGCAAGTGAGCTACGAGTGGTCCGTCCCTAGGCTCGGCTCGGCTCGTTTTCCAACCGAGCTAGGAAAAAAGCTCGGGCTCAGGCTCGGGCTCGTTTACCTACGAACCGAGCTCGAGCCGAGCCAAAACCGAGCCGCTCATGAGCAGCTCGCGAGCCACTAGCTAAATTGCTAGCCCTAGTTACGGTTCAGTGTATGGATCTGGAAAAGGCGATGCTAGCTGTGGTGGAGGTGGACATGGTGGTGTCCGTGGCGATGGCGGTGGCCAAGGTGGTGGCTCTAGCGGTGGTTATGGCTTTGGGTATGGGTCTGGCAGTGGATATAGACAAGGCGGCACACCTGGTTTTGGGTATGGCTCCAGCGGAGGTGGTGGACACTGCTAGTATCCTGCTCCATGGCCGGTCAATTCCTTCATCATGCAACAAGTATATGAGATTGTACCATGTATAGCTTGTATTAGCTACGCTACTACATAGCGCGTAGCGCTACTGCTCCCCCGCGAGGCCATGTCGCCCAAAAATCCTTGGCCGTCTGATCGCATCGCGTGCCCCCGTCTCAGCCGCCTGATTCAGCCCCTCCCAAGGGGGCAGGTTTGCAGAAAAACCCCTGTGGTTTGCGATTTTCTGTCTGTATTCCCGTAGGTTCGCATCGGGGTCCTTTCCAATTTGGGTCCTTTTCCATTTGCCCCCTCCGATTTTTCCTCTCCTCACAGTGCTGCCCTTTTTTGCCTTCGTAGATACACCTAGAGTTGCTAGAAAATTACTCGCTATTGCCACTCGGTCTGGCTCAGATCGAACCCTAGCCACGCTGCCTCCTGTCTCTGACCACCCCCCCTTTCCCTGCCCTCCCTCCGCATCCTCCCCGCCTCCTCCGCTCACGCCACCTCCCCTCCCCTCTTTCTCCTCGCCGCCGCTGTCTCCTCTTCCGCGGCCGCCGTTCGACGCCATCGCCATACCTGCTCTCTCTCTCTCTCTCTCTCTCTCTCTAGGACGGCCTGCCCAGTCGCTTTGAGGCCAGGCCGCCACCGCTTTGCCGCTTACCGCTACTTGCTGCTTCCACCGCTGGAGCGTAGAGCTGCCTTGTCGAAGCCTGGCACCGCCGCACCATTCCCTCTACTCTCTTTTCTCCACTCTTTTTTCTCTCTCTGCATGCGTGCAAGATGATGGAGAAAAGAAAACCCTGATCCCTTTGTGCAGGGCATCATTGGGTATTCATCTGCTTGATGGCTGATTCCTCCACCTCCACCTTTGATCTACACTTACGCAGTATAAGCAAATCAGGAAAGGCATATCGTATTGCCTAAAAGCAGTCTACACTGAAAGATTTCGTCTAAAACTTTGAAAAACAGACAGGTTTGGCAACGAGAGGCCAGGAGAGGCTGATTTAGCTAATGCTAGAGAATCAGGTATGTGTGTATTCTAGATTCACTGCACGGGGCTTCGCCCACGAGCGAAGCGTGTGAGCTCCGCTAGTATAAGCTATACACGACATCTTTTATTCGGCAACACGTGTGACGTAATGCATTGGGCTTGCCCCTACTTTGTAAAATTAAGCTAAAATAAATAAAGTGATGTTTGGAACGAACGGTGCACTTGAACGTTCACGTTGACTGTTTGTAATCGTCGATGATGAAGGCAGAGAGTGGAACAGCTCTACAGGTTTTGCTTCTGTAGAACATCTGCCATCTGGAGCGAAGCAGAGACAGGCACCGTAGAATCTTCAGAAATCTTGGTCCGAGCTTCAGCTGTCTCGCTTCTTCGAGCAAACTTATAATTTCGATAATTCGATACATGTGGTGTTAGCGTAGTTGTCGAATATGTATTTGAGTCGGTTACGTTAACTCTGAGTTGTAATAGATAGAAGAGGGTCATGTCAGGATCAGACTCGTATCTTAATTTTCCCTATAAACAAAGATCCATCTTTAGTGTAACATGTCATGATAACCAAACTGTATCGTAGGACGCGCAGACATTAGCGGCTAGCTTATGGCCGCAATGGGGTGGTCTGGTATGCATGTGTTGATTGAGAAAAAGCACTATCGGAGCTCCGAAGGCGTAGGCAATCATGTCGAACTACGTTACCAATTATTATGTCCCCGATGTCATCTAGATCTTGAGTGCAACTAAAAATTTTAACATATGGGATTCGATTTCAGTTGGTAGGGGCCACTGGCCGGCGCATGGTCATGTCCTGTTCTCCGTTTCAGTCTTAACCGGTGCTGAACACAAATAAGTGAGAGTGTGGCATTGCCGGTGCTGAACTGGAGCGCATGCAGTCGGCCACCGGCGAGCCTGATTTCGAGCTCTTGACGCCAAGCCTCCCCCTTCAAGTCTGCACTACTGCAACTTTCATGATGGTGTATATGAGAAGCTTACCCGTTTCCACCAACTAGCTGGTAACATCGACGCGATCACGCGAGCACCTAGACACGTGCTACATACGACGGCGTCTTTATTTTCAGTTCGACTCAGCTGCCTAGTGGCATGCAGAGCCTGAGGAGTGAGGACGCTGGCTCTGCGAAAGCGGCTGCCTACTCGGCAAGTGCGGCACAGGCCAGCAGTACAGTGTTCTGGTTTTGTGGAGCACTTGGAGCTAAGCTAGCACTTGCAGGCTCTAGGATCTTCAGAAATATTGGGCGAGATCTTCCACTGCATTGAGCACCCGAGTTCCCTTCTTCAAGCCTGTATCGTGTGATCGTGTCGGTTCCCGGTGGGCACCAGAAACAGGGCAACGAGGTGCTGCTCCTGTTTCTCGTTTCAGCTTGGCCTCCTAATTTTTTTAGCGTGCGTGTTGCGCTACTCAAAAACTGCATATCTGTATCGGCTCATCACTATCGATTTGATTGAAATATAAACTAATAGTGGCATCAGTACCAATTCATTAAAAACAGAATTGTTGTGGGCTTTTAGTACCGGTTCACGAACCGGTACAGATGCCCTCGCATTAGTACCGGTTCATGACACAAACCGGTACCGAAGACACGGAGGTACTTTAGTACCGGTTCATTCTAATCACGCTCTATCATTTCTATCTCTCCATCTCGATGAAAGGGATGAGACCGCGCTGAAGCTGGCTGGTTGGGCTTTTGTGATAGTCCATTTTTCTCTTAGGTGTATGGATACAGTAGGAATAATCCACTTACAATATTTCTCCAGCATTTTCCTCTACTTATATATAAATGTGAATGTGTTGATTTTATAAAATGGGAATCGAGTAATAACTCAGACTTTGAAGTTAAAAACTTAGTAAAATAAGAGAAGAAATAGACCTAAGAAGAGAATATTGTGTTATGAAGAAAGTAACGATAAATACTTCATAAAGGACTTGAGGAACTTCAAATTCAAATCCTGCCACCCGTCACTGTTGGAAATAATCTAAATAAGGCAGGAGCCGTAATTAGGTAGTAAGAGTTTGTCTAGTTTGAGTAGAACTATGTTCATCTAAAAGTAAAAGTAGTAGAGAGGAGTTTGTTTAGAATTAGTAGTTCTAATAAGAGTAGAGGTCTTGTAATTTCTCTAGTATAAATAGATAGCCAAGGGCCAAGAAAAGGTGCAAGTTTAGCACCGAAAAAATATGTGAGCTTGTCCCGTGCTGCATCAACGAGCTCTGTCAGGGAGGCGTGCTTTTTGCTGAACACGGGCTCGGTGACATGCTATTGGTGTTCATCAGTCTGGTCACGGCTAGCTCTGCTGAGGAATTTTCCAAACGATTGATCTTGGGCTAAAAAAACAGCCGCCACCTCTCCCCCTCTCCTTCCATCTCTCCATGTTGTCACTCTACCACCTTCGTTGTTGCCCTCCTTCGTCTCTCCCGCACTATCGCCACCATGAGCTCATAGGATAGCGGAGCAGATGAGGCTTGTCGTGTGACGTATTCCTTGACATCATATCCGCGACACGTCGATCGTTGGCCCAAGTCATTATCGCATCCCGCCACAACCTCCTTCCATTTCCCACCCATTGTTGCCCTTCCTCATTCATTATAGATGCCTCCATCATCAGCTCCATGAGCTCGTAGGCTGAGCATGTGAGTCTTGTCGCTTGACATATTCCCCAACATGGACACCATAATGCGTCAACTACCGGCCCTTGTTGTCGTCGCCTCCCACTGCCACTCTCTTCCACCTCTCTCTTGTCCTCACCCCTCCTCCATTACAAATGTCAGCGGTAGTTGCCCCTCCTCCTCCTCCTTCACCACTGCTCTACACCATTCCTCCTGCGCCATCGCCACCATGTGTTTGGAGGATAGCGGAGCTAGTGAGGATTGTCTTTTGATATCTTCCCTGACATGACTGCCTTGCCACTGCAAATAGGGCCGCATCTTCGCCTCCTCACCAATGTCCCTCATTTGCCTCCTCCTCAATGAATCCATGCCGAACCACTTTCCTTCCTTCCCGCTGTTGACACCCAAATTTGGCATAAAAATACGGTTATTTTAGTGGCCAAAAGAGGGTGAAAAACAGCATATTCGGCCAAAAAGGGAGCTAGATCGGCTTGTATACATGCATATATACACAGATGGATTAGATAGCCGATTGAATATTTAATTAGCCGATTGTGTTAGAAATATATCAAGAGGTTCACGTATGGTAGGAGCTAAAGGCCGTTCATGTACATGCGGAGCGTGTTATAAGTTTCAAGGTGCTGAGAGAGAGAAAGGCTAGTGTGCACCCCAGAGCACGGAGAGATCTGTGCTCCCAACCCGTTTTCGAAATCCGAGATGCCTAACAACTGATCCGAACATTGATCTTGTTCGTCTCACTGAAATGTAGCTAGTGACCAAGTTTCGTATTTTTTTGAATTTATTTACTATTTGTTTCCTATTTTCAAAAATCAGCCTTCCAATTAGTCGTAGTGCGTCCAAAAAAGCTGATTTTTAAAAATAGGAAACAAATAGTAAATAAATTCAAAAAAATACGAAACTTGGTCGCTGATTACATTTCAGTGAAACGAACAAGATCAATGGTTCGGATCAGTTGTTAGGTATGTCAGATTTCGAAAACGGGTTGGGAGCACGAAGTGATCCGTGCTCTGGGATGCACTCTAGCATTCCTCTCTCTCTCTCTATATATATATATATAGAGAGAGAGAGAGAGAGAGAGAGAGAGGAATACTAGCGTGCACCCGGGAGCACGGATCTCTCCGTGCTCTCAACGCGTTTTCGAAATCCGAGATGTCTAACAACTGATCCGAACCGTTGAACTTGTTCGTCTCACTGAAATGTAGCCAGTGACCAATTTTCGCATTTTTTGAATTTGTTTACTATTTATTTCCTATTTTCAAAAATCAGCCTTCCAATTAGTCGTGGTGCGTCCAAAAAAGCTGATTTTTGAAAATAGGAAACAAATAGTAAATAAATTCAAAAAAATACGAAACTTGGTCACTGGCTACATTTCAATGAGACGAATAAGATCAACGGTTCGGATCAGTTGTTAGGCATCTCGGATTTTGAAAAAGAGTTGGGAGCACGGAGAGATCCGTGTTCTGAACGCTAGCATTTCTATATATATATATATATATATATATATATATATATATATATATATATATATATATATATATATATCACATTTGCTAGTTATCGGTATTGAGACTTATTTATCTCTCACCAATTTTCTCACATACGTGGATATTCGTTGGATCTTTTATGTGTCCTATGGAGGTGTTTGATCAGCGGCTCGAAAATCGATGAGAGATAAATAAGTCTCGATCGCTGATGAGAAGATAATCCTATATATATATATATATATATATATATATATATATATATATATATATATATAGAGAGAGAGAGAGAGAGAGAGAGAGAGCGTGAACTTGAGTGTACGGATCCTCAAGTGAACTTGACGGGTTTTGAAATTTGAGAACTTTAGTGATCGATCCAAACCGTTGTTCTTGTTTGTCATGTCAAAACGTAGCCACCAACCAAGTTTTGTATTTTTTAAAATTTTTTTGCTATTTGTTTTCTAATTTTGAAAATCAGCTTTTTTGGACGCTCCACGACTATTTAGAAGGCTGATTTTCAAAATTAGAAAACAAATAGCAAACAAATTCAAAAAAATACGAAACTTGGTTGGTGGCTACCTTTTCACATGACGAACAAGATCAACGGTTTGGATCGATCACTAAAGTTCTCGAATTTCAAAAACCCATCAAATTTCACGGAGGCTCTGTACACTCGAGTGTACACTAGCAAATCTATATATATATATATAGAGAGATTTGCTAGCGTGAACTCCAGTTCACAGAGCCTCCGTGAACTTCGACCGGTTTTGAAATCCGAGAATTTAGTGATCGATCAAACCGTTGATCTTGTTAAATCATGTCGAAGGTAGCCACCAACCAAGTTTCGTATTTTTCGAATTTGTTTGCTATTTGTTTTCTAATTTTGAAAATCAGCCTTCTAAATAGTCGTGGGCGTCCAAAAAGCTGATTTTCAAAATTAGAAAAACAAATAACAAAAAAATTCGAAAAATACGAAACTTGGTTGGTGGCTACCTTTTGACATGACGAACAAGATCAACGGTTTGATCGATCACTAAAGTTCTCGATTTCAAAACCCATCAACTCACGGAGGATCCGCGCACTCGAGTTCACGCTAGCAAATCTCTCTCTCTCTATATATATATATATATATATATATATATATATATATATATATATATATATATATATATATATATATATAGTCATTATCGATCGTCGTCGATCGGGCATTTTCTACAAAATATATTGTGAAATTCTTTGATCCGGACCATACATTTTGTTCATCTTCATAAACTCTCCTAGTGTACCAAATTTTACAATTTTTTGATTTTTTTTTGCTATTTGTTTTGTATTTTTAAAAAATCAGCCTAGCTTTCTAAAGTATTCTGGAGCGTCCATTTAGGCTGATTTGAAAAATACAAAATAAATAGCAAAACAAATCAAAAAATTATAAAATTTGGTACACTAGGAGAGTTTATAGAGATGAACAAAATGTATGGTTCGGATCGAAGAATTTTCTCACAGATTTTGTAGAAAACGCCCGACTGACGGCAGTCCAACTCTCTCTCATATATATATAGAGAGAGAGAGAGAGAGAGAGAGATTTGCTAGCGTGAACTTGAGTGTACGGATCCCTCCGTGAACTTCGCCGGGTTTTCGAAATTCGAGAACTTTAGTGATCGATCCAAACCGTTGATCTTGTTCGTCATGTCAAAAGGTAGCCACCAACCATGTTTCGTATTTTTTCAAATTTTTTTGCTATTTGTTTTCTAATTTTGAAAATCAGCTTTTTTGGACGCTCCACGACTGATTTTCAAAATTAGAAAACAAATAGCAAAAAAAATCAAAAAAATACGAAACTTGGTTGGTGGCTACGTTTTGACATGACGAACAAAATCAATGGCTTGGATCAATCACTAAAGTTCTCGAATTTCAAAAACCAATCGAAGTTCACAGAGGCTCCGTACACTCGAGTGTACACTAGCAAATATATATATATATATATATGTATATATATATATATATAGAGAGAGAGAGAGAGAGAGTTGGGCTGGGGTCAATCGGGCCTCCGTCAGTCGTGGCCGTCAGTCGGGCGTGTTCTACAAAATCTACGATGAAATTTTTCGATCCGGATCATACATTTTGTTCATCTCGATAAACTCTCCTAGTGTACCATTTGATTTTTTTTGCTATTTGTTTTGCATTGTTCAAATCAGGCTGATTTTGAAAAATGCAAAACAAATAGCAAAAAAAATTAAAAAAATGTAAAATTTGGTACACTAGAAGAGTTTATAGAGATGAGCAAAATGTACGGTTCGGATCGAAGAATTTCACCCCAGATTTTGTAGAAAACGCCATGACGACAGCGCGACATCGACGGATCGCCATCGACCATCTCTCTCTCTCTCTCTCTCTCTCTCTATATATATATATATATATATATATATATATATATATATGAATGCTAGCGTGCACCCCAGAGCACGGATCTCTTCGTGCTCCCAACTCGTTTTCGAAATCCGAGATGTCTAGCAACTGATCCGAACCGTTGATCTTGTTCGTCTCACTGAAATGTAGCCAGTAACCAAGTTTCGTATTTTTTTGAATTTATTTACTATTTGTTTGCTATTTTCAAAAATCAGCCTATATATATATACATACACACACACACACGGAAGTAATAAATCGGCTATATTACTATACAAGATGATATGGTTAAGCCGATCATGTCCTCCAATGAAGTTCACGTGATGCATATTTGGGATCATGAGCAATATTGGAAAGGCTAGCTATAATTGGGTAATTCTAGGAACTTGTTGCTTGGAGATTAAATAAAGAAGGAGCACATCACGTGGTGAAGACCAAGCCAGAAAAGGCTATACGTGATTAGCCATGAAAGGAAATTATGGAGGCATCACGTGGAGACATGGCAAGCTATAAAGAATCACGTCAGTTAGTGTTTCATATTAATCTGCTTTTATATTATTAGATATATATTGAGTCAGTTTGTATCTAATCCGTGCCTTACACGATAAGTCTAGTCGGTTAGTTATTTTAGGTAACTAAGAGATAGAGTCCATGTCAAGTTATCGGATTAGCCGGTGCGTCGTCACTATAAATAAGAGCCGTGGTGCGGCATGTAAAGGGATCTATCTCTCTTCAATCAATCAATAATACATCTACTATTTCGTCTACCTTTTACCCTTGTGCTATGAATCCGATTGATCCGCTAGTATCGGTTTTCAAAGTACATGCCGGCGTCTACTGCTTCGACTAGGATCAATCTTCTCGCCGTCAACTCCCTCGGTAGGGACTGCCTCGGTTCAGTCCAATCTCCTCGCCATCGGCATCGGAATACTATCTCTTGGTGGCATTGCTGCGCATCGCCGTCTACCAGGAGGAGTTAGGTTTTGCCCGGAATACTATCTCTCGGCGGCATTGCTGCGCATCGCCGTCCGCCGGAGGTGTTAGGTTCCATCCCGTTCCATCGATTTGACGTCTCATCGTTAAGCCGACCATCGGATTATCGTCCAGGCTATCGGAAAAGCGCTCATCGCTTCGCCGGCGGCTTGACTGCTCTATCGGCTCGACGTCTCATCGTTAAGCCGATCATCAGATTATTTCCCAAGCTAACGGTAAATCGTCATTGCTTCACCAGCAGCTTGCTTATCGGAAACCTTGCCGATTGCAAAAGGTCAAATCGGCTGGCATGTCCTCGCAAAGCCCGATCCCCTAAGTTCGGCTGTAGTTGGTGCCAGGAAACCACTTTTCCACGTCAATACCCGGATCAGCGATCCTCCATGCACCACAATTGAGCGTCCTATCCCAACTCCGTCGCTGGTCATCCTATCACCAAATGGTGGCTGGTTCATGCTCCTCTCTATTTTCTTCGTTCCCTCTTCTGTGCCCCCTAAGGGGCTCATCGTTGGGCGCAATCATCCAAGTTAGGGCGCAATAGAAGGGGATTAGGGGGCATCGTTGTCCGAGTTGGGCCACAGTAGGAGGGGATCATGGGGAAATGGCGAAGATTCTCCATTTGGCGCCTTCGATGTTCTCGGCTGGGCGAGGGTGCCCCCGCTCGTCCGTGAGATAGAGAGAGGGAAGGAGAGGGAGACAGAGAGATGAGTGTGGGAGAAATAACAGAGAAATGATAAAGTGGCAGTCCAGATAAGTGAAAACCACTCTAAACCTCCAAGGTTTGTCCGATCAAAGGATCAATTTAATTTGGTTTTGATAGTTTGAGGACCGGTGATCTAGCGTGCATAGTTCAACGACCATCTTGGTACTTTGTCCTTCTTGATACCATGCTTGCCTATTCTACTCAGCAAAATTGTGGCTTGTATGTTCTTACGTGATAAGAACCTTGACTTAATTTCGGAATAAACTACAATTTCATAACATTGTACCCCGTGATTAAGTTGGTGTGCAATATTGCTCGGTTCCTATGAGTATTGAATTATTGTTCTTTGTGTGAGCTTCGGACAATTCTACGTTACACCATCTACATTTCTATGGGTTAAGTCCACTTTATAAATCCAAGTCATCCATCAAAACTTTCATCAATTTGCAAATTTGTCTTGTTTCTACAATGACCCACTACAACAAGTTATGGTATGCCTTTCCTTCGTCGTAGCCTCTCTAAATATTCTTTCCTTTTCCCATTTTTCCTCTCTTTCCTTCTATGAAGTATGGAAAGAAAACTAGAAAATTTAACATTTTAGACATCCTAAGTCAAGGTCTTAAAACATTATTTACGAAAATATTTTAAACTATTTCGATTGAACACAAAATATCATACATTTAGATTCATATCAATAGCACAATCATAGTGTCATAATTTTTGTGGATCTTATAAATAAATTGATAATATACTATTTACACATTATTATATTGAAAGTACAACGCATTTTTAATACGATCACTTTTGTGAATTTATTTAAATGCTAGGGTGGCAAAAGAAAATGGGAGGGCCCAAAAATGGTGTGTTAATTGCAGAATCAGACGCTTGGGATTTCATTGGAGGTTGGGATCGCATACACCAGAATTCAATAGCATGCATGCAAACGAATTTGGCACCATTAATAGCGGTGATTGCATGCACAACCATGTGACCGCACTACATAAAATAAAAAAACATATTTGTGTCTGTTCAAAACCGGTCATCTGTGCTGGTCTATGAACCAGATAGAACGGACACATATTAGGTTTTTTCAAAATGCGATTTTCAGCATAAGTTTAGTGAAAAAATGACAAAAATATATTTTTTTAAACTCGGCATCACGTCCCTACCACCTACCAATAGGGGTGGAAACGAGCCGAGCCTGAGCGAGCCAGCCTCTGGCTCGGCTCGACTCGTTATTTACCGAGTCAAACCAAGCGAGCTGAGCAAGGGATCCAAGCTGGAAATAGTAGCTCGTGAGCTACTCACGAGCGCTCGCGAGTCAGGAAAAACATTGGTCTCCCAACCTTTTAAGTCGTTAGCCATTGCAAAATATAAGTTAGCATTGTACATATGAGTATCAAAATGACTTGTACAGCTTTGGGCCATTTTATGGACCCTCTTGGCAATAGCATATGTCATTTTTTAATGGTCAAGAGATGGAATAAATTAATAGCATTAGCATGTAAACGAGTCAAAATGAGCCGAGCCCGAGCGAGCCAGCCTTTGGTTCGGCTCGCTAAAGGCCACGGGCTGGAAATGGGGTTTGGCTCGTGCTCATTTACAAACGAGCAAAGCTTTTATTGAGCCGAGTCTGAGTAGCTTGCGAGCTTCAAGCTAAAGTTCTAGCCCAACCTACCAACCCACTTATGAACATTTAACACACCATTTTGCCTGAAATTTGAATGTTGGAATTGTTTAGGAATCACTACCAGGGGAACGACCTTTACTCCCGGTTGGCAACTGGCTTTAGTTTCGGTTGCCAAACCGGTATAGCTCCTAGGGACTAAAGGCAACCGGGATACAAATCTTACCACGGTGTAGAAAATATATCTAAAAAAATACGGCTAACTCAAGACTCGAACATGTAACCTCCTGCCACCATGAGACTCCCCAATCACCCTTCTAACCAACCCAACCCAGCCATGCACGTATACTATACTAGGATATGCATTCCTTTTGAAGTATGATGTAACGAGCTTTTAGTCCTGTTCGTAACACGAACCGGGACTAATGTGTGCCCGTGCTAGCTGGCATGTATCCGTCTCCCAAAGCGCTCTTCTGTCTCGGTTCGTGACATGAACAGGGACTAAATATGTGTGAAAAATCGTGCTTTCAGCCCAATAACCATGAACCAAGACTAATGCCACTATTAGTGTGGGTTCGTGGTTAACCGTGACTGATGTGCTGGGATAGAAGGCCCGTTTCCTAGTTGTGAATCGAACTCTAAACATCCTTTCTTCAAGCATACATTCTAACCATTCCACCCATCTCATGTCTAATTAAAATACCTTTTTGTCATTGCTTAGGATTTGCATACCTTTTGGCAAATATTTTCAAATCTATAAATAACTTTTTATTCATGCAAATGACATTATATAGAAAAGTTTCCGGCTACTAAGTTGTAAATCTTGCCGAATTCTATAATTTTTATGTTAATTTGTTTTGAGTCAGACTTCATTTGAAGAAATAATAAATAAACTAATGTTGTAATGGTTATTAGGCATATATATTGCTCAAATGAAAAAGATGGTAACTACAAATTTGTAGTTCTCCTCGAGAACTATAATTTATGTATAAAGTTGTTTTCATCTGAGCTCATACGAAAAATGTATAAAATTTCAAATATCTAGTATAGAATTCCTAAAAATACAAATCTATGGAGGCTGCCGCTTATAGTCATGAACCGACACAAATACTCATTTGTATCGGTTCTTGACTAGAATCGGCCCAGATGTGTTTGTCCCGCCCGTCCTTTACAAACCGGCACAAATGAGGTTATCTGTATCGGTTCGTAATGAACCAACGCAAATAAACCGGTATATATAAAGTTTTTTGGTGTAGTGATGGACTGCTGGTAGTCACCGCTAACCTGCTAGGCTATCTGTTGAGGCATTGATTAGGAGTCAAGAGTTAATAGGGACCTTTGATCAATCAATATCAAGGGTTCAAAATAGTAGATGTGTGCTAAAAAAAAATCAATAAACTCCCCCATAAAATGTTTGCGCTCTATTGGTTCACAACTTTTTTGCTCTCGAATCATGCTCCCTAACGAAATTAAAAAAGCTGAAAAATTCATGGAAAATATTGTTAAATTTGGTGAAAATTTAAAATCCAAACTTTGCTGGAGTTCATATAAATCACGAGCGTAACCTTTAATGTTTCCGTGCGAATTCTTTCAAAAATGAGACACGTTCTCAAGTCTTTAGTGATTTCAAGTGAAACCAATGAGATTTCGACTAATTTTTACGTTTCAATTCGGAACGATCTAGATATTAGAATATAAATTTTGGTGCAGCATAAACCGCCCAAATCCCACGAATTTCAAGGGAAATCCCATGAAGTCCTAACCCTCGCAAACCTACAACATAAAGAGCTCAGCCCATTTCCTCCCATGTCTAGCGCACCGAATTCCCTTCTTCAGGCACGTATGGCATCGTGCAGTATCGTTCTGGACAAGGGAAACAATGAAACATGGCAGGGGGTGCTGCTGCTGTTTCTCGATTCTGTTTTGTCTGCTCGTTTGAAGCGTGTCTAGCTCTGCGTACGTGCAGCCTAAAGCTAGCTCTTTGAAATCTCAATGATTTCACTTTAAAGTCTTAACTGAATATTTCGGCTACTCCATATATACAATCAAAGTCGAGCATTTCAGATTTGTCATTCAGCCTTAGCCGTACAAAACAGGTCTGTGATGACCACCTCTCCTTAATTTTAGAATGTAACTGCGGTGTGAAAAGTGAAAGCGTTGCATATCGCTCTTTTCTCTCTCTCTCTTTTTTGAACCATGGAAACATCATAGATTTCCATCAACTAACTTGCACGGCCAAATCGCCGGCAATAGCCTGCAGTACAAACGCAGGAACTGATCCATCCATAAAGTGCGGACGTTCAGGTTCCCTCTCCAGCCCTCATTAGCAATGCTGTGGGCGACAGAATTACATGCACGAGGACAGTTGATCACAGTATGATCAGAACAGAGCAAAAGAAGATGGGCTCAGTTGGTCGCACCGCTCTTGCTCCGCCTGGAATGCAAGATTTTCTTGTTTCCTGCGTTCCATGCACGTGAAATCATCATAATTCATTATTCATAAAACGTTTGCGTTGCTCCTGGGGGGTTTCATAACTTTATCTTGTCCTCGTATCATGCTTCCGAGCGAGAGAAATTGAAAATTCTGAAATTTGAAACGAAACCCGGAGTTTTTTTAACGGAACAGCTATTTTGCGGCGCGCTGGGCATGCATGCATGAATTGACGCGTCATGAGGCGCATGCATGGCAGTCACGCAAACCATGCGTTGTACGTTCATGCTTTTTTCCATTTAAATTTCTTTTTTTCATTTCTATTTTTATCTAAAGTCCAAATTGCGTAGAAAAAATTTCATAATTCTTCTAAAATCCTAATCAACTCATTTTAAATATTTTTTCTATTTTTTTGATTTTTTGCTATTTTTATTTAATTAGCACTCAATTAGTGAAAATTCCACTAAATTTCTACTGTTTTTTCACATTTTCATTTATTGAAAAAAAATGTTTTGTGAGAGTGGAATTTTTTACGAAAAAATTTCATTTTTTTCTACTATTTTTCCACATTTGTATTTATGGAAGAACCGCTTCGCGATAGTGGAATTTTTTGCGAAAAAATTCCACTTTATTTCTACTATTTTTCCACATTTGTATTTTATGGAAGAAATGTTTCGCGATAGTGGAATTTTTGCGTGAGGTCGATTTTTGCATAGATATATTTTGTTTTATGTTTGTTATAGATTTATTTTTGTTTTTCTATTTATTATAAATTTATTTTTGTTTTCTGTTTATTATAGATTTATTTTTGTTTCTATTTATTTTTGATTTATTCTCTTTTGTGCTGCACATATTTGCATGGTTGTGCTGCGTTTGCTGCAGGCGCCTGCACAAATCTGAGCTATGCACAATGTGGGCTGGCCCTTTTCTTCTTGCCTTTCTCTTTCTCTTGTCTCCGGACTGCCGCGCAAGCCTACAACGTCCAGAGTTTAACCCATTTCTTCCCATGGGCCGAGTGCACCGAGCTTCATCGGTAGCCACGCGCTCACGCCCACGGCCGACGGGCCGACCGCGTCGGCACGGCGGCACCGCTGATTCCGATTCCGATCTCCGCGCCGCAGGGCAGCCCGCACGCGCCAAACGTGGCCGAACTGCCGAAGCATGTGCTGATGTGCTGCTGCGTATCAACTGGAGTATCAACGCGCATGGTGCCCACGGCTTTGCCCAATGCCCAGGTCGGCGCCTCGGGGCGCACGCGGGTCGACGGCGAGGAGGCAGGGACCAGGGATGGTGGCGAAGGCGAGAGACGGAGAGAGGATATGAATTTTCTTTCCTAAATAAATAAATAACTGTTTGTTAAAATTAAATAAATAGGCTATTTGCGTCGGTCCAAAGAACGCGAAATGTAATCTGCCCTTTCAACTGACGGGAAATTAATTTTCCGCCGAACAAGCTAGCGATAGCCGCAATTGATGGGTTTTCTGCGACCGCCACATTGGCATGGCAGGATTCGGCCAAAGGAAAAAAGATCCTCCGGTTGAAATAGCGGGATTTAGAGGCGGGGCAATCCCGCCGTTCCAACTAACGGAATTTTCTTTGTAAAAACTGCGCACGCTGACCCCTACCTAGCAATATGGCATTTGTTCTCTTCATGAAGAGAGAGAGAGAGAGAGTGTGGTTGAAAGAGAGGGAGGAGGGAGAGAAAGGAAGAGAGAGGGCATGGAAGGAAGAGGAAGAGGGAGAGGAAGGAAGAGGGTAATCTCTCGCGGGCGGGGACAGGAGAGAAAGGAAGAGTGATGAGCGCGGACGCGGGTCCCGATCTTCTGGTGAGAGATGGTAAAGATAATTCGGTAAGGTGTCACGGAGACCTAAACGATCCGGCTTCCAACCCCGCAAAGGAACTGGAAATCCCGGCGATCGCTAAACCACCACGACGATTGTTATCGACCGAACCAGAGGCACGATCGACCTGTCCACGAAGGACGGTTCCTACAAGCAACCGAAGAACGAGTAAGAACACAAGATAAGCAATCTGAATTGCGAATGTATATTAAGGATAACGGGGTTCAGAAACTTGATCCTGTTGGTCTAGCCATCACAAAAAGAACAAGGCGAAATCTCACACAAACGTGACGAAATCAAATAAACAAAACCCAACTAAAACGTAGCACAGCGTGGGACTTATATAGGGCGGCGGCCAGAGGAGGGGCGCCCAAACAGGTGCCCACACGTACTCAACCCTAACTCTAGGGGTACACGGGCTTTGGGCCGAAAAATATGGCGACGCAGCCCCGGACAGTTTCTGTCCGTCAGATTGTTTTCGCGATTCCCGTTGACTTGGATAGAATTTGGAGGTGTGGTCAGATCCGTTGGAAAGCTTATCTCTATAGCTTTCCGTAGAGTCCTTATTTGCCTCATTTGGACATCGTATATGATCTGGACGACCGTTTGAAGGTGTGCTGGTCCTGGCAGTCCGAACCGGGGCCGGCAGCGAGTTCGACGTCCTCTCGTCTTGGGCAACCGCGTCATTGATGTCCTCATCATCCCTCCTTTCTTGAATTTGAGTCGTCCTCGACTCAAGCATATTCTCCTGCAAAAGGTTAGGAACAACAGAGGACAAAGCAATAGACAAATCTTTGAAATCATTGTTTGGTTCTTTAGCTAACTCAACATCTTCACAATTTTTAGTAGCTAAAAGAACAGGCCCTTTCAATTTAATTCCAGAATTCGTCTCAACAGTTTCCTTTTGTTTTGCTACACTTGGTTTTTCATTGACACCACTTTTATTTTGTGATTTACAACTTGCCTTTGCTAACTCAGCCGGTGTCATAGGTTTTAACACATATTTCTTTCCCTTAAATATAAACTTATATTCATTAGACATACCATGATGAACAGTATCTACATCATAAATCCAAGGTCTACCCTGCAAAATAGAGTAAACATCCATGGGTGCAACATCACAGTCTATGTAATCACGATAAGTACCAAGGAAGATGTGGATTCGAACAGTTTTAGTTATCTTGAGCTTACCGTAAGAATTGAACCATTCAATGTAATATGGATGTGGATGCGGGTGTGTGGTCAAGCCAAGCTTCTCGGCCATGTCAACGCTCGTAAAATTGTTGCAACTTCCTCCGTCGATGATGACGGGCATCTCATATTCGTTGACGACCATCTTGATTTGAAAAAGATTGTGCCGCTGACTTTCTTGTGACCGTTCTGGTTGTGCAGTCAATACACGGATCACGACAAGTGTTGGATACGCTTTTGTTGTCGAAGTATCAAACACCTCTTCTTCGGCAACTTCGGTACCTGCAGGGTTAGCGGCAACTAAAACAAGATCATCCTCATGCTCACTAGCAGAAGAATACTCACCATCCTCACGAATAATGAGAGCACGCTGATTAGGACAATCACGCTTTGTATGTCCAAATCCCTTGCAACGGAAACATTGAATGTCGCGAGTACGCCCTGTGGATGCGACAGAAGAAGCACTTTTGGCGGGGGCTTGCACCGCTGAATTTTTACTTACACTCGTAGCTCGTGTCGGAGGGGTAGAAGGAACAACGGGCGGTGATGCTTGATGAAGTGTTGACGTTGGAACCTTTGCAGCCTCAATGTTTGATTTTGATGAATCACTGAAGTTTCCTCGCATCCTGATTTGTCGTCCCTGTACTTCCCTTTCTGCTTTGCAAACAAGATGGAACAAACGAGTGATAGAGTTGTAGTTTTTATAATCAAGTATATCCTGAATCTCACGGTTTAACCAACCCAAGAATCTAGCCATTTTTACATCCTCACTCTCTTGTAAACCACAACGCAACATACCAATTTGTAACTCCTGATAGTACTCCTCAACTGTTTTGCTATTTTGATTTAAACATTGTGTCGGGGATTAAATTACGGCCCATTGACATGGCCCACTCCCTGGCGGCCCAATCGAACAGCCTACCAGGGCCCAGCTCCCTGGAAGGTTCTATCTGGCCCATATGCGCCCCGCCAATGCTTCTGGCTGGCACGGTGCGTAATGGCCAAGACTTCCTGTTTGAGTCCGACTCGAACAGAGTTCTGCACGGCTACGAGAAGACCCGGACGTGGTTTCCCGGATTGGATTAGGAGTCGTGATCCCCAAGATTAGGAGCTTACCTTATCTACCGTAGGTTATATTTGGCATGTATTGAGTTCGTTACGATCTCGTAGTTAGCCCGGCCCGATATTCCTCGGTAGGTCGGTTTGTTCTGTACTATATAAACAGGGCCCCTACGGCGTTTAGAGGGACCCTTAGCAGATAGATTTTCGCATACTACTCGCCGAGACCTGCTGATCTCGCCGAGTTCCACCTTGTAATCCTCTTTGATATAAAGAAAGGCCGGACGAGGGCTATCATATCTCCCGAGAGGCCCGAACCGTGATAAAACCCCCGCCTCATGTTCGTTCTTTGTTACGTGGTTGTTCGGCGTGTCTCCTATCTCCTCCTTGAAGAACCTTGGTTGACTTGGGTCAATATCCCAACCGTCGACAGCTGGCGTCGTCCGTGGGGACACGCAGATCGAGCATGTCGAACTCCGTCAGCGATACAGAGATGCTTCCTGAGGGTTACGACTCGGAAGACGGGATGTCTCATCCTCGCCGATTCGGATCGATCTGCTCGATCTCAACACTTTCAGATCCGGCGTAAGTCTCGCCTATATGGCGAAATAGCCTCGGATCGCACTCATCATCGACGATGACTACGGAACCGAAGATCTCTACGATGGTTTAGATCTATCGGATTCCAAGGCTATGTCGGTAGACTCTACCGTGGAGACACAATGATGACACCGCCTAGCGTACCTTCGCATGGCCCCGCAAAGATCAACATGGCCGATGTAGGAACCTCGAGGATCCCGCACGGCCGTGGCGGCCGGCGAGGTCGGGCAGATTAACTCGCTTTCGGCATCAAGACGAGGTCACCGGCGCTTGCGAGCAAGAAGTCATCCGTCGCAACCTCGACGATTCCATCAATCGGACCGTGGCACGGTTCCGCGACGGTGCAAGCGACGCGTCGCGACCCACCTCGCGTGCCCTCGCCAAGTCTCCCGAAGTTTCTCCCGTCCGGATTAGTTCCCAGCGTAACGGACTCGGTCGGGCGAAACGCGGATGCCTCGGGTCCCGTAACCCTAGAGCGTAGTTAGGAACGACTCGCGCCATGGCTTCGTGATTAGATCTACCAACCAGCCGACCTCGCCCGTATGGGCGTCTTTGTGCGCCTAACCTAGAGCGATCGGGTCAAGGCCTAAAGTCTCTAGGAGAAGTCAACAACTCCTCGAATAACAAGCAGCCAAACCGCCGGAATGGTTCGGACAGCTCGATCGATCGCGTGACCTCGCCACCATCGGCGATCACTCGCCCATGAGCGGACTACCGTGGTCGCCGTCGCCGCCGAGTCCTCGTAGTCATCGCGACCACGAGGGCAAGCGCGCGCGCGATGATCACGGACGATCCCTCGTGAGGAGCGCGTCGTCGCGACCACGAGGAAGGCGTGGTGGATTGTCCCGAGAGAGTTTCTCCAGGCGAATCATCCTGCTCAGCAGAATTCCTCCGCGCAACAGGACCAACATCTTCTCAAGACTAGGTTCTGCGGGAAGGTGGCGGTCGATGCTTTGGGCTGCGGGGTTTTCTTTGACGAGCTTGGGTCGTCCGATGGCCCTCAAAGTTCAAGCCGGTCACATGGAGAGGTACAATGGGACTCGTAACCCGTGAGGAATTCCTTTCCATCTATGCTACGCCATCATGGCGGTAGGGGTGACGAGCTTGTTATGGCTAACTACCTCCCGATCGTCCTTGAGGGCGCCGCCGACGTGGTCGCTCAATCGCCAGGAGGGTTCCATCACTCATGGAACTAGCTTTGTGGCGCTCGATCGCTAATTTCCGGAGGCATTCGTGCGTCGGGCAAGGAGGATGATCGCACCAGATGATCCAGATGAACGGGAGACCCTCCGCAACTTCGTGAAGCGTTTCATTAAGATCCGCAACACGATCCCGAACATCTCGGATGAATCTGTTGTCCGCGCTTTCAAAAACGGAGTCCGCGACGAGCGCTCACCCAGATCTCGAGATCAATGAGACTGGACCGCCAACGACCTATTCATATGGTGACCGCTATGCCAACGCCGCAGAGCGTGTTCAAGACAAAAAGGCGTTCGACAAGGGCGGTGCCCTTGACTGGTGTGGATGAAAAGAAGAAGAGCAAGAAGAACCACGGTGACAAGAAGTCCCAGAAGAAAAAGAATAAAGGTGATGCGAACAATACCGTCGCTGGTATAGATCGCGCACCTCCTCCCAAGTATGGGCAGAAGAAGCCCAACAATAACTATAAGGACAAAAAGCCTGCTCAGGGAGACGGACAAGGCAAGAAAGGTCCAAGCGACCGATTTTGCAAGTTCCACCAGCACTACGGGCATGACATACGCCATTGCAGAACTTGGACCGCAAAGCTCGAAGATTTCTACAACGGCAAGGGCCCAATGCCCACCCTGCCCGACCAAGGTGATGCCGGTAAGGCCAAGCGCCAAACCGACGATGGTGATCGGGAAGATGATGATGAGTATCAAGAACCCGTGAACCATATCGCCTTCATCTTCGGCGGCTCCTCGGCTTACCCTCTCGACGCAGCCTCAAGGAAGCCGCCGGGAGGTCCACAACGCTTGAAAAGGCAAAACCTCACCGAATCGATGAAGTGGACCGAGGTCCCCATCTCCTTCTCTTAGGAGGATTGCCCCACCGATGACCAAGCCTCGCCGCTCCCTCCGTGGTCGCCCGATCATCAACAACGCGAGAGTTGGCCGTGTACTCAGAGATCGGCGGAGCGCTTTGGACTTGCTTTCGCTAAGGTCTTGGACGAGATGCAGATTCCTCGTTCTAAGCTGAAGGAAGTCGCAATGCCCTTCTACGGGATTGTTCCGGGAGAGGCAGTCAAGCCGTTGGGGCAGGTTGTCCAGCCGGTTACCTTCGGCAACCCGAGCAACTTCCGGACAGAGTCGATCACTTTCAATGTGGTCGACTTTCCATCCGCGTACAACGCGATCTTGGGCAGGCCATCTCTCGGTAAGTTTATGGCCGTGTCCCACCACGCTTACCATTGCGTGAAGATACCGGGTCCTAACGGTGTGATCACAGTCAAGGACAACTACAAAGCTGCTCTGGATTGCGACGAGCAGTCCCTCGCCCGGGTCGACCAGCTTCCGCCAGCGATCTCAAGTTCCGCAGACCAAGTCTCAGACGCCCTAGGGTCTCCCTTCACCGGGGAGAAACCAAGAAAGTTCCACTGTCCCTTGATGATACTTCCAAGATAGCTTCACTTGGGGCCAACTGACCCCAATAGGAAAGCGAGCTCATTGCCTTCCTCCGAGCTAATGCGTATGTGTTTGCACGGAGCCATCTAACATGCCCGAGTCCCAAGGAGGTCATCGAGCACAAACCGTTGTCCGACCGACAAAAGCCTGTTCGCCAAGCTTCGCCGCTTTTACAATTCAAACAGGATCATCAAAGATCGGTTTGGCAAACCGCCACGCCGGGTTCATCCGCGAGGTTGATCACACCGAGTGGTTAGCCAACCTCGCCATCAGTAAAGAAGAAAGGCGGCAAGTGGAGGATGTGTCGATCACACAGATCTGAACGCCGCTTGTCCTAAGGACAACTTCCGCCTCAGATTGACCAAATTGGTCGATGCGATCGCGATGCCCAGCTCTGAAGTTTTTGGATGCTTACTCCGGTATCACCAAATAAGCATCTCCCCGAGGATGAAGAGAAGATCGCCTTCATCACCCCTTCGCACTTTCTCGCTATCGACCATGTCTTTCGGTCTGCGCAATGTTTGGTGCCACGCTCCAGTAGCTTTAATGGAGAAGACCTTCCCGAGCAATGCTGAAAAACACGGAGGTCTATGTCGACGACATAGTTGTAAAGAGCAAGTTTGCTCGGATCATGTAAAAGACCGACCGAGACTTTTCGTAATCTCACCAGTATCGAATAAAATTAAATCCAGAGAAGTGTACCTTTGGTGTTCGATCCGAATGTTGCTCGATTATGTTATTGGTTACAAGGTATTTCGCCAACCCTGAAAAAATCAAGGCCATTGAAAATATGCGTGCTCCAACTACCGTAAAGGAAGTACAGATCCTCATCATGGCGGATGGTCGCTCTAAGCGAGTTTATTTCCGTCAAAGCGACGCTGGCTGCCCTTCTTAAGGCCCCGCAAACACAATGGTTTTGAGTGGACGGAAGAAGCCGATAGAGCCTTCCAGGATCTGAAGCGATACCTGTCCAATCCTCCCGTCTTGACTACCCCGCGGCATGGCGAGCAGCTCCTGCTGTACCTAGGTTGCACGCCACAAACGGTGAGCGCGGTCTTGACGGTCGAAAGGGAAGGCATACAATGACCAATCTATTACGTGAGCGAGGTACTTCACGGATCAAAGGAGCGCACCACGAGGTCCGTGGTTACTCTCGCCTTGCTCATGTCCTCCGTGAAGCTTCGCCACTACTTCCAAAGATCAAATACTGGTCCCGACCACGTTCCCCGGGAGAAATCCTACGAACAAGGAATCTAGCGGACGATAGCTAAGGGGCAATGGAACTAGTAGAGTTTGATCTGTTATTTGCTGCCCGAACTGCTATTAAGACACAGGTCCTAGCTGACTTTGTCGCTGAATGGACTTGCCCGCCCAAATCTCATGAAGCTCCCGAGCAACCTGATGAACCCTCTTGGACCATGTTTTTCGATGGCTCACAAGACCGGAAACTCGGGGCTGGTTTTGTTCTCATCTCCTCAAGGAGAGCAACTCGATATTCTATCCAACTACACTTTGCGGCGACTAACAACGCCGCAGAGTACGAGACCTCCTCGCGGGATTAAGAGCGCTACCGCTTGGTGTCCAACGGCTAAGCGTGAAGGGAGATTCACAACCGGTCATCAATCGAGTTAACAAGGAGTATCGGTCTGCGATGACTCAATGGCGCGATACCGGTTGAAGTGAGGAAGTTGGGCGGCATTTTCGATTTTTCGGTGCTCTTCGTGCCGTGAAGGACAACTTCTGCCGACCAGCTATTCAAGTATGGATCCTCACGAATCTGCTCCGCAGGGTGCTCGTCGAGCACCTTCACAAGCCCTCAATCACGTCTCGGACGAGGCAACAGAGACAGTGGTGCTGTCTCCGTTATCGGCAGTGTCATGATCGGACAACGCCATTTGTCCGGTACCTTGCAGATGGGACCGCCGACGACGAAGCCGAAGCGTTCGGCCATAAGGCGTGCCGCTCTATACAAGCTTGTGGATGGCACCCTTTACCGTCAAGTGCATCTCGCAATAGGAGGGTGTGTTCCTTCTTAGGGACATACACGAGGGTGCTCAGGCAACCACGCCTTCGTAACTCGTCGGCAAAGCGTTTACGCATGGGCTATTATTGGCCCATCATACAAGATGCCCGGACATCGTGACTAAGTGCAAGGCTTGCCAATTTCACGCCGGAAGGCACACAAGCCCGCCTAAGAGCTCCAAACAATCCCCCATCTTGGCCTTTTTCCACATGGGGTCTGATCTGCTCGCCCATTCCCTAAGGGGTACAAGGGCTATACACACTTGCTCGTTGCCATAGACACTTTTACAAAGTGGATTGAGGCAGAGCTCAGATCGCCTCTTCACGCCAAAACGGCTATTCGCTTTTCAAAAGCAACGTGGTCACGCTTTGGGATTCCCCATAAGTTGATCACGGATAACGGTACCAGCTTGTTTAGCTATTCCGTGAATATGCGAACAAATGGGCACCAATGTCTGCTTCGCCTGCGGGCACATCCACGAGCAATGTAGCGATCGGCGAGCTAACGGACGATAGTCCAGTGTGTTAAACGGCGGGTATTTGCTGCTCTCAACGATCACAACAAGGCTCGGGTTGACGTTCCTTCCGTCCTCAGGCGATTCGACTACTGCCGGCCAGCGGCGGGAAATTCCTTTCCAATTGGTCTATGGTGTAGAAGCCATCCTCGCCACGAAATCGTACTCGGTTCGCTTTCAAGACGAGCTCACCAACTTAGTTGACGATGAGCAAGAGCCTCCTCGATCTCGATCTCCTCAAGGCACACGCGACCGGGCACAAGTCGAATGTCGCGCTACCAAAGAAGATCTTCGCCAAGACGCCGCCAAGTCCGTTCGACCAAGAGTTTTGAAGGCGGGCGACCTTGTTCTGCGCCGTGTCCAGAACTTGTCCAATGCCAACAAGTTAACTCCACGTTGGGAGGGCCTGCTCACGGTCGTTTCTTCCGCTCGCCGCCCGGGCCGTTCGCTTTGCTATGGAGGACGGGAGAGAGCCGACCAAACTTGGAACATCGACCACTTCGTAAGTTCTTTGTGTAGGTCTTCTCTGTTTTCTTAGCCCTGCGCTTTTTGTAAACTTCGCGCCTTAGTTCGTCCAAGTCCCTCGGGCACCATGTAAAGTTCAATCCAATTCTCGGTGAATCCTCGCGCCTCTGTGCCTTTTCACTACTTGTCTTCTCGCACTACTTTCTTCCGGTAACACTTGATGGTCGCCCGGCCTTGCGAACTCTTGGCTCCGCTTTTCAGATCTTTCCTGCCGTGACGAAGTTTCGACAAATTCCTAAACTCGGGTTGCGTAACACGGCCTTTCCACCTTGCGGCTAAGTCTGCTCTCGTAAGCCCTCCGTGGCAGAGGCACTTACTGCTTGGCACGACCACTCGGTAAAGTCTGCTCTCGTAAGCCCCCCGCGGCAGAGGCACTTTCCTTGTTCGGTTACTATCGGAATCGCCTAACTTACGTTAACGAGCAGACTATGGAACAAATCAAGCAAGGTACGGGTGTCGCTCTGTCTCTCTACGCACGTGCTCGAGTTCGCAAACTTAGGTTCTCGAGCATCGTTCGTACCGGGGGCTAGGGTGTCGCTCTTTCTCTTGTGCACCTGTTCGGATTCGCAAACTCAGGTTTCCGAGCAGATGCACAACGGGGGCTGGGAGTTAGGTAGAGCGCTCTACCGGTTTTCTTAAACTTCCTAGCGCTGTTCGCTTTTCTCTTAGTTCCTGTTCGTTCTTGTCTTTTTGCTGCTCTTTTTTGCAGGAAAAAAGGTAAGTACTTTATTACATTTACTCAAAAGTTTCAGGTACAAGGCCCTTTCGGTTACTGACAAGTGCTACTTAGGAGCAAGTCTGCTCCTTCACTCCTCAACTTCTAACTTGAGGCGCACGACTTACCTCGAGCCTTGATTCCTTCCGGGCTTCAGCTCGAGGCGTTCGATCTCCTCCTTGTTCCAGCTTGGCTTGCGCCAGCCTCTGCCTCGGATGGCCTCGACCTCCTCGGTCTTGGCCTTGCAATGATCGGTCGAGCCTCGCTCTGGCCGACTCATTGCTCGGCCGCCTTGAGCTGCTCGTCCGGCTCCTTGACCTTCTTCTCTGCGGTGATCGCCCTCACCGCATCCCACAGATCTCCTCGATCTCTTCTGTGAAGCCCACAGGTCGAGATTTTTGCTTGAGACCATGAAGTCTGCTCTTCCTTGGCGAAGCTGGGCCTTGAGTCTCTTGGCTTCCGCCATGAGCTGGTCTCCGTTGGAAATCGTCGAGGCTGCTCTTGAGCCACTTCGAAGCGGCCGGCTTCCCCGCATGGCCTTCGCCTTAATGGCTTGCGCGCGAAGCTCCTCGGCCTCCCCTAGGAGAGACTCGCAGGAACGCCTCTCTTCGGCCAGTTGGACTTTGAGCCTCTTCACCTTTGCCTTTAGCCGGCTCCGACTTTGGGCTGGTACAGAGGGCCCCGCCTCGGACTCCCTCGTCCGGAGGTGCTCCCGGAGGGACGCCAGTACGGCACTCCGCTTGATGGTGACGCTGTCCTCGAGCTCCTCCATGGTGTCCTTCAAGACCTGAGAGAGAAGACTAGTTAGCCGCTTTTGCGGTCAAGCTACCCAACTAAGTTAGAAGTAGTCTTGGTGTTTACCTTCCCAAGTCGTTGCTTGATCCATGGCGCGGCGGTCCTCGAGGCATCGTCCACGAAGCCCCGCCAGGGGATGAGACGGTGCGTTGTTCCGTCGCCGTCTTGTCCGCTCCTTCTTCCATTGGGCGCATCTTCTCGGGAGCAGGAGCGACGGGCGGCGCTTCGCCTCCGCGCTCCCTCTCCTCTTCCTCTTCCGCCTCAACGTTTATGGGCGAGGCCGAGCCACTCGCTGGTGGCGCCAAGTTCCAGCAGGCGGGGCGACTTGCGCGACCGCTTGGGGGCTTTTCTTGCTCCTGGCGGCGGGGCTTCACCCTTCTCGCCAGAGAATCCCGTCGCCTCAGGGGTGAGCTGCCCTGCGACGAAGTGCCTGGCAGAACCGGCTGCTCGGTCCCACCCTGGGCAACTCCCAAAGCCGTCGTCTTGGCTCCACCGTCTGCGGCGCCAAGGCCTCCTCTCTGCCTCCACCGCTCCACCGCGCTTTTGAGCACGTCGAGCTGCTCGCTGGAGCCTGGCGGGAGCAGGCTCCACGCCGCCAGCTTGTCCTTGAGGCACGCCAGCCTCAATGCCTGCGATGCGCCATGCAGATGTTTCGGGCAAGAGTGACCGCCGAGCGCCTCGACGCGTCTCGTGGCGATCTCTCCTTGGGCAACTGATGAAAAAGAGATCATCGTTAAGTCTAATGCGGTCGGTGGGTGGGAGATCCAAGGTCGGTTTCACGCACTGCCGTGAGAGGCTTGATCCTGATCTTCTTCACTGAACTTTCCGCCTCTTCCTCGGGGCTCCTTGGCGGCTTCTCCGCCTTGGCCCTTAGGCGTTAGGCGACGAGCTCGGCTCCTGGTGAGCTGAAGGCCTCCTCTCAAGCAGCAAGAAGAAGTTTTTCCTTGCGTGCGACTTCCTCTTGAGCCTCCTCCGCCGGGCGACTGTTGGAGCCGCGCCAAATGGCCCGTGTGAGCTCGCGAGGAACGCCTAAGCCGAGGGTCATGTTCTTTACCTCTTCGTCGCTTTGCTCGGCGAGGAGGGAGGGCTTGGTCTCTTCCATCATGGGCTGACCGTGAGCCCGCTATCTGCTTCGGCGCCCTCCGTCGCCGTGGGTGGTCTCTTCGATGTCTGGCGGCAGCCGTCGTGGCAGCGAGCTCACAGAGGCTCGGCCGCCACCTTGGGCTTTGTGGCCGCCTTGGCCTTGCCCTTCTTCGCCTTCTCCTTCTCGGCTCGAAAGTTCTTCCACGATCCCGCCGAGGATCAACTCATCTTCCCGTGTTTGAGAAGCGAGGTTAGTTTGATTGAGCGGTGCAAATCCTGCGACACGACGGGTTCGAGTAACTCGCCTCGGTCAGTCTTGAGACGAGCACGCCTCGGACAGGTATAGGCTACCTCGCCGGTGACCTCGCTGTTCTTCTTCGCCGCCTTGAAGATGGCGTCGACCCGCTTCGGTCACCCATGCGCGGTTGGTTTCTCCGCCTCGACAGATGGAATCGTTAATTCTGTTCGGAGGAAATAACCAAAGAAGAGGTTGAGTCTTAAAGGCACTTACCCGTGCTCTCCTTGTGATGTCTTCCCATCCCTCTATCTTGTAGAAGGGATAGGACCTCCTCCGCAATGACAGATCCTCGCTCACTGTGAAGTCCCGAATGATCTCCCCCCCGTGAGCCCAAGGCTCACGAGGAGGCGATCTTCCTCGTCGAAACCAGCCCTCGGCGGTCATCTCCGCCGAGGCATTACGCCCCTTCACCGGTGCCTTCCCGTGAAGACAAGCTCTTGTCGCCGCTCGCTTGTGTAGAACCACCTCACCCACCACGCGCCATCGAAGTCGAGCGCAGCGGTGGGCGAGGGTACGGCGTCGTCGGGTGGCCCGGAGCTTGAGGTAGTAGCACCCCAGCGCCGAAGCGGCGGAGCTGCTCCTCGTCACTGTATAGTAGTGGAGGAACAGCCCCACCGGTGGATCGATGCCCAGATAGCCCTCGCACAAAAAGCGAAGACGCCATCCGGAGGATGAAGTTCGGATTGAGGTTCGCCACCTCCAATCGGCCGATGTTCAAGAAGGCTCGACGAAGTCGCCTGGAGACCTCAACCCAAGCAAAGGCGAATCTGCTCGAGCGATGAACTCTCCTCGAGCGGCTCGAGTATCCTCTCTCCGTGCACCTCCACTACCGGTGTCACGTGGCCCTCCTCCTCCTGCACCTTCGTGTCCTCCTCGGTCGGTGGTGCAGTGAATTTGGCCATGATAGTTCCTGTATCGGACGAACAGGTTGGAGTGTGGAGTTCGGCTCTTTGATGTCAAGCGAGGTTGGAATCGTGGCTTGGAGAGGAAGGGCGTGAGAGCGAAGTGGGTCATGCAGGCGGCTTGGGTGCTTTTATAGTCCGTATAAGCAGCTCCGCACGGTTTAGTCCTGCATCAGCTAGTTTTACCGCGAACGGCTAGGTAAAACGGTCGCTTTATTTTCATCAAGCAATGATAGGAAGTTACTGTTGGAGTTCCGCCAACGGCTAGTTTTTCCAAAGGTCCGACCGAGGGCCGAGTGCTCTGCTTTCGGATAGATGTTATTCCTGCTCGACGCCGGAGCCGCTGCTCGGATCGAAGCGGGTTTGTTCGGTCCCGATCATGTCTTGTTCGGTTGAACCTTAACCTGTTCGGGCCGATTGTTACATGTCTCAGAGCAGCTAAATTTCCCTCTTCGTGGCTTGAGTCTCAAGAGGAAGACCCCACTCTAGTGAGTCCTTCCACCGAGTCTCGGGGCTAGCTGTCGGGGATTAAATTACGCCCATTGACATGGCCCACTCCTCGACGGCCTAATCGAATGACCTACACCAGGCCCAGCTCCTGGAAGGTTCTATCTGCCCATATGCGTCCCGCCGAACAGCTTCTGGCCGGCACGGTGCGTAATGGCCAAGACTTCTGTTTGAGTCCGACTCGACAGAGTTCTGCACGGCCACGAGAAGACCCTTGACGTGGTTTCCTGATTGGATTAGGAGTCGTGATCCCCAAGATTAGAGCTTACCTTATCTACCGTAGGTTATATTTGGCATGTATTGAGTTCACATTATCTCGTAGTTAGCCCGCCCGATATTCCTTGGTAGGTCGGTTTGTTCTCAGATTATATAAACAGGCCCCTACGGCGCTTAGAGGGACCCTTAGCGTATAGATTTTAGATACTACTCGCCGAGACTCTTGATCTCGCCGAGTTCCACCTTGTAATCCTCTTTGATATAAAGAAAGGCCGGACGTGGGGCTATCATCTCTCCCGAGAGGCCCGAACCAGGATAAAACCCTGCTCTCCTGCTCGTTCTTTGTTCGTGGTTGTTCGGCGGTCTCCTATCTCCTCCTTGAAGAACCTTGGTTGACTTGGGTCAATATCCCAACCGTCGACACATTGCAACCTATTCAGCAAATCTCTCTCATAATAAGAAGGAACAAATCTAGATCGCATGGCACGCTTTTAAGGCTTGCCGGGTTGTGGGTTCATTTCTCTCCTACATGTTTCATGCCACCAAATAGATGCAAAATCAATGAATTCACTAACAAAGAACCTTAACTTGATTTTCGGGTAAGACAAGAAACATGAAAATTTTGATCTACCAATAATTCCCAATCAAGATAAGCGTCAGGATCATATCTACCATTATATGGAGGTATTGTCAATTTAACCTTGGCTAATGAATCATCACGTACCTCACGATTACCTTGACGATTTCTAGCCATACCTTGTCGATTGTGACGTAGCCTTCGATGATCTCGATCATTGTTCGCATCAAATCCATCGTCGGCTTCGGAATCAGTAACGTAGTCATTCTCAACTTGTTCAACCTCATCAGCCCAAGAGCGACGATCAACAGGGGCTGCAAGAGGCACTGGGGCAGCAAGGGGTGCAAGTGGCATCGGGGCAGTAGGAGGCACATCGACAGCAGGGGCAGGAACTCTTCTTTCAACGTCTTTCATTCTCGTGATCAAATTGAGAATCCTTCTCTCGAGCCGCTCCATCCCGTGGGCATTTGCATTTGTCAATTGAGTGATGCTATTGGCCATATCAGCCATGACCTTTTGCTGGTCCTCCATGTATTTCGCGAAATCAGCGTTAAGCACGGACTCATTATTACTTCCGCCTCCTGACATGGTTAGTGGGAGCAAAAGAAACACACAAGAATATATATATATATATATATATATATATATATATATATATATATATATATATATATATATATATATATATATATATATGCTACTATTGTGTGTAGGTGTCAACAAATCTCTAACCTATCCTTTGTTCTTACCAGCCTTACTGCAAGCAGTAGGCACAATCGGCAACTGGTCAACGATAACTCCAACGCACAGGGTGGTAAAGCGATGGCTAGAATCAGTCCCTGCTGGGTTAGTAGATGGTGGAGCTTGGACAAGCTTTAATATATAGCAAAGGAAGTACCATAACCACACTAGTTAAAAACAAGTTGAATAAATGTTCAACGGTGGTACTATGCTGGTCGTAGGCTAAACCGTGCTAGAGACGCGAGCCTAATCACAGATTTATGTCACGTAGCGATGTTGAACACGAAGATGAAACTCTTCAAATTTTTCCTTCTCTCCTTTTTCCCTTCTCTTTTTTTTCACTTCTCTTTTTTTTTCACTCTTTTTTTTATGGTGCGGCTCTTTCTAATTTGCACCTCCTTTTTTTTTCACTTCTCTCTTTTTTTTCACTTTTTTTTTATTTTCTGGTGCGGCTGTTTTATTTAGCACGTGCCTTTTTTTGGAAGATGTGGCTCGGTTGGATTTTGGGAAGGCACAACTTGTACAGCAATCAAGGCTTACACTTTCCAAATATTTTAGATGCTGCACACGCAAAGGAAGGTGCATGGGGCTGCGGTTTGGTTTGGGAGAACGTGGCTTTGATATGGAAGGCTCAACTCGGATTGGTGGAACGGCTGGATATGGATGTACTCCGATAGATGGCTCGGTTTCCTTTGTTAGTTGCGGCTGAAAAATAGGGAAACTATCACGAGATTGGTTGGCTGAAATCAATGGATGGCGTATTGGAAACCGAGACTTTGTCGGCAAACAAAATTAGGATGGCGTGGGATTTTTGCAATGGCGGCTGAAACTTTTGTGGAGAAGATGCAGCGACTCAAAAGAACACGACGAACACTGTGACAAAAATATGACTCGAACTCGAAACTCTAAAGATCAAAACACAAAGACCAGCAACGACACAACGGCGAACACAAATTCAACAAGAATTAAAACATGTAGCAATAGCAAAGGCTAAATGGTCTCGGATTAAGGGGAAATTTGATGAAGAATATTTTTGTAGGGCTATTTTCTAGACTATATGTTAGAATAATTATGGGGTTGGCCCATTTAATTATTTTAATAGAAATTCCAAGAGGCCCATTTAATACTAGGAGTTATGAAAACGGTTTAGTACCGTACGGAAAATTGGGAGGAGAATATCTCAACTTAAATAGTTGGATTGTGGTTCTCCCAATTAGAAAAGTGAGAAAAGAGAGCCGAGGTGTGACGTGGGCGTGGGCGTGGGTGTGGGCGTGACGCGTCGAGCACGGGCGACCTCTCCCCGAGCCGGGCGATACCGGGCGACCTCTCCCCGTAACCGACGACTTAATGGCTGGATTCCTGTGTAGTACAGAGCGGAGGGAGCAGGCCTCCGGAACCTCGTCCTTCTCGAGATCCTGCTCGGGATAGCGCGTTCTTTGTCCCTGCCGTAACCGACGACTTAATGTGCTCGGGATAGAAGGCCGATAAGGTTTTTGGGAAGCGATAAGGTTTTTGGGAAGCGACCACGCGACTGCTCGAGTTCTTTGTCCCTGCCGTAACCGATGACTTAATGGCTTCCTGGCGTCCCTGCCGTAACCGACGACTTAATGTGCTCGGGATAGAAGGCCGATAAGGTTTTTGGGAAGCGATAAGGTTTTTGGGAAGCGACCACGCGACTGCTCGAGTTCTTTGTCCCTGCCGTAACCGATGACTTAATGGCTTCCTGGCGCCTATAAAAGCATGAGCACCTACACAGTCCTTCTCGAGATCCTGCTCGGGATAGCGCGTTCTTTGTCCCTGCCGTAACCGACGACTTAATGTGCTCGGGATAGAAGGCAACCGACGACTTAATGTGCTCGGGATAGAAGGCCGATAAGGTTGTTGGGAAGCGACCACGCGACGATAAGGTTGTTGGGAAGCGACCACGCGACTGCTCGAGTTCTTTGTCCCGGGATAGAAGGCCGATAAGGTTGTTGGGAAGCGACCACGCGACTGCTCGAGTTCTTTGTCCCTGCCGTAACCGATGACTTAATGGCTGGATTGATGACGTCCGTTACGACGCGTAACGGCTTAATGGCCAGATTAATGACGTCGACGAACCTTCTCTTCCTGGCGCCTATAAAAGCATGAGCACCTCGCCCTGTGTAGTACACTCTCGCTCTCAAGAACTCTCTTCCCCGCACATTCCATTCCTAGCGCCTATAAAAGCATGAGCACCTCGCCCTGTGTAGTACACTCTCGCTCTCAAGAACTCTCTTCCCCGCACATTCCATTCTTCCATCTGTAGCGCTGCCGCGCGCACAAGGAGCGGAGGGAGCAGGCCTCCGGAACCTCGTCCTTCTCGAGATCCTGCTCGGGATAGAAGGCCGATAAAGTTTTTGGGAAGCGACCACGCGACTGCTCGAGTTCTTTGTCCCTGGATCGTTGCGAGGAGGCACCTGTACATCTTACACTGCACCGACGTTCGACTGCATCGATCTCTACACTGCATCAACACTTCACTGCAACAACTTGTGATCGTCTACACCGACCGTCATGGCGAACAACAATGAACAAGTCATTGTTCCGCCTGCGCCTGTGCCCGTGGTGGCACCGGCTCAAGGGTATATTTGTTTATACCGTACCTTTGTCTTTTTGTTTTCCTGTTCATTAGCCCTTGCGTATGAGATAGATATTTTTATATCTAGTACCTTTGGTTTTGAACTGGAAACTGGCAATTGTTCAATTATGATTTACATAATTTTGTGGATTAAAATATTGAGAAAATTCCTAATATTTTCAACAATCCAAAAACCTTATCCTAGGAATTTTACAACTACTGGTTTTGCTGCCGCACTTAAGCCAACGGTATTTGACGGCGCAAATTACAAGCGTTGGCGTGCCAAGATGATTTTATGGTTGATCGCCATGAACGTGTATCACGCTATGCAAGGCAAGCTCGAAGCTCGAGGAGGGCTCTCTCCGAGCGCAGAGAGTGCCTTCATGCATGGATAACTTGTTTAGAGGCGCCGTGATTAGCGTTTTGGGAGAAAATCTTGTTGATGTGTATATGATTTTGCCTAGTGGTAAAGAAATGTGGGATGCACTTGAGGCAAAATTTGGAGTTTCTGACGCGGGTAGCGAGCTCTATGTCATGGAGCAGTTTCATGACTACAAGATGGTCGATGACCATTCTGTAGTAGAACAAGCTCATGAGGTGCAAGCTCTCGCAAAAGAACTTGAGAATTTTAAATGTGCATTGCCCGACAAGTTTGTGGCGGGATGCATTATTGCAAAGCTTACATCTTCTTGGAGGGATTTTGCCACTACTCTAAAACACAAGAGACAAGAATTCAGTGTTGCTGGTCTCATTGGGTCTCTAGATGTTGAGGAGAAAGCGAGGGCAAAAGATACACGTGGGAAAGAAAGTTCTAGTGCCAATGTGGTACATAAGAAAACCTTTCAATTCAACAAGAATAAAAACAAGTCTGAAAAGCCTGACAACAAGAACAAAGCCAATCAAACTACTAGCTTCAAGAAGAAGAATAAAGGAAGGAAACGCTTTATCCAGTAATGGTACGATCATCGGACTAAGGATTGCCCCGATCGTAAAGACAAGCGTAAAAAGTCCGTCAACGTTGTTATTGGCAATCTTGGCGAGAACATCTGGGTATGTAACAAGATACCTCTTGTTCTTTCAAGATGTCGCTCACGATTGGTGGATTGATACAGGGGCCAATATACATGTTTGTGCTGATAGATCCCTATTTTCTTCTTACCAGATCGCAGGGGTTGCCTTCGTGTTGATGGGGAATGGGTCGCAGCAGGTTATGCGTGGAGTCGGCATCGTTGACTTGAAGTTTACTTGAGCAAGGTCGTCTTGATCGAGGAACGCATAACATGTGCCCGCGATAAATAAGAACCTTGTCAGCGGATCTCTATTATGTAGAGATGGTTTTAAGTTAGTTTTTAAATCCAATAAATATGTTATTTCTAAGTTTGGAAATTTTATTGGAAAAGGCTATGAGAGCGGAGGCTTGTTCCGCTTATCTTTGATGGACATGAATAATGAGATTAATCATGTTTGTGATCATGAGACTAATGTTTGGTATTCACGACTTTGTCATGTTAATCTTGGTTGTATGATGCGGATGGCCGGTATGGATTTAATCCCAAAATTTACCCAAGTCAAAGGTTCTAAGTGTCAAGTGTGTGTGCAATCTAAGCAACCTCGCAAGCCTCACAAGGCAGCAGAGGCGAGACACTTGTCACCATTAGAACTAGTTCATACCGATTTGTGCGAGATGAACGGGGAGTTGACGAAGGGTGGTAAGAGGTATTTCATGACTTTGATTGATGATTCTACTAGATTTTGCTACGTGTATTTATTAAAGTCTAAAGATGAGGCTTTTCACTATTTTAAGATCTATAAAGCTGAAGCTGAGAACCAACTTGATAGGAAAATCAAACAGGTTAGGTCAGATCGTGGTGGAGAATATTTTTTTTAGTGATTTTAATAAATTCTGCGAGGAACTTGGAATAATCCATGAGAGGATGCCTCCCTATTCTCCCCAGTCAAACGGGGTTGTCGAAAGAAAGAACCGTACTCTAACTGATATGGTTAACGCCATGTTAGAAACATCGGGACTTTCCAAGGAATGGTGGGGTGAGGCTATATTGACTGCTTGTCATGTCCTAAATAGGGTTCCTACAAAGAATAAAGAAATCACACCATTCGAGGAATGGGAGAGAAAAAGATTAAATCTCACTTATTTACGTACTTAGGGCTGTTTGGTTAAGGTTAATGTGCCTGTCCCAAAGAAGCGTAAACTTGGACAAAAAACCGTTGATTGTGTCTTTATTGGTTATGTTTTTCACAGTGTTGGATATAGGTTCTTAATAGTGAAATCTGGAGTACCTGATATGTATGAAGGTACAATCTTAGAGTCCAATGATGCCACATTCTTTGAGGACATATTCCCTATGAAAGAGACACTTAGCTCATATGGCTAAGAATCTATCTTCTCTGCTAAACCTTCCACTCCTATACAAATTGAACCCACTTTTGAGGAAAATCCAATAGATGAAGACAATTAAGTAACTCGAAAGAGTAAGAGACAAAAGACCGCAAAGTCTTTTGGTGATGACTTCATTGTATATCTAGTGGATGATACTCCAAGAACCATTGAGGAGGCTTATTCATCTCAGGACGCTGACTATTGAAAGAAAGCGGTCCAGAGTGAGATGGATTCCATCCTGAGCAATGGAACTTGGGAAGTTATTGATCGTCCATATGGGTGTAAACCTGTAGGATGTAAGTGGGTATTCAAGAAGAAGCTGAGGCCTGATGGTACAATTGAAAAGTACAAGGCAAGGCTTGTGGCCAAGGGTTATACCCAGAAAGAAGGCGAGGACTTCTTTGATACTTACTCACCTGTTGCCAGATTGATCACTATTAGAGTACTACTATCCATGGCTGCCTCCTACGGTCTGATCGTTCATCAGATGGACGTAAAGACGGCTTTCCTTAATGGAGAGTTGGAAGAGGAAATCTATATGGATTAACCAGATGGATTTGTTGTAAAGGGTCATGAAGGAAAAGTGTGTAGGTTGTTGAAGTCTTTGTATGGCCTTAAGCAAGCACCTAAGCAGTGGCACGAGAAGTTCGACAGAACTTTAACATCTGCCGGCTTTGTTGTGAATGAAGCTGACAAATGTGTGTATTACCGCTATGGTGGGGGTGAAGGAGTGATTCGTATGCGTATGTTGATGACATCTCGATCTTCGGACGAACCTTAATGTGATTAAGGAAGTCAAGGACTTTCTGTCATGAATTTTGAAATGAAAGATTTGGGAGTAGCGGATGTCATCTTAAACATTAAGTTGTTAAGAGAAGATGATGGTGGGATAACTCTTGAGCGGTCCCATTATGTGGAAAAGGTGTTGAGTCGCTTTGGCTTTAGCGATTGTAAACTGCTCCAACGCCATATGATCCAAGTGTGCTATTAAGAAAGAACCAACGATAGCAAAGGATCAATTGAGATATTCCCAAATCATTGGTTTATCGATGTATTTAGCTAGTGCAACAAGACTCGATATCTCGCTTTCTTTGTGAGCAAACTTAGCGGTTTGTTTCAAATCCGGAGATGATCATTGGCATGCTCTTGAGAGCGTGATGCGCTATCTAAAGGGGACATCAAGTTATGGTATTCACTACACCGGGTACCCAACGGTACTAGAGGGTTATAGTGATTCAAACTGGATATCCGATGCTGATGAGATAAAAGTCACAAGTGGATTTGTATTCACATTAGGTGGTGGAGCTGCTTTCGAAGTCTTGCAAGCGAGACCATCTTAACGAGATCTACAATGGAAGCGTAACTCACAAAGATTAGACACTGCCACTATGGAAGCAGATTGGCTGCGTGAGCTTGTGATGGACTTACCGGTGGTTGAAAAACCGGTGCCTGCTATCCTTTTGAACTGTGACAATCAGACGGTGATTGCCAAGGTGAACAGTTCAAAGGATAACATGAAGTCATCAAGGCACGTTAAGAGGCGGTTGAAGTCTGTCAGAAAGATGAGAAACTCCGGAGTTATAGCATTGGACTATGTCCAGACGGCTAAAAACCTGGCAAACCCCTTTACAAAGGGACTATCACGGAATGTGATAGATGAAGCATCAAGGGAGATGGGCTTGAGACCCACATGGAAGTCATGTCTTAGTGGTAACTCATCCTATTTGATCGGAGATCCCGTGAATTAGGATGTTGAGACAAGCTAGTGACTGGCTGAGAGGAGAGTACTTTTGTACTTAACCCATTCCGTTTGAGATGCACTACTCTCCTATTCTGTATGGCAGGTTGGTTATATCTTAATATGTTCCGAGTGGCTTTTAATAAAGCAGAGATGTTGTCCTACAGAACATCTTATGAGGAATACACCTATATGAGCTCGACTGCTAGTCACAATCTATGAGATTGGGTGATCTCTAAAGGCTCATGAAAGGCAAAGGAGTATGACTTATACGCTCTAAACCGAGGGGATGCATTTAGCAGCCTAGTATCAGTAAAGGACTTTGGTGAAACTCGTTCGCACAAAACTGTAGATTCAAGGCTTAGTCCATTGTTCAGTTGTGGATGAGTGTAACCTTTGTTCTAGGTGGAAGTTCAACTTAACAGTCTCCATCGAAACACTGGTATAACAAACTACAGTGGAACTGAGAGTATTTCAAATGTGCTTATGAAATTTGGTGGGGATTGTTAGAATAATTATGGGGTTGGCCCATTTAATTATTTTAATAGAAATTCCAAGAGGCCTATTTAATACTAGGAGTTATGAAAACGGTTTAGTACCGTACGGGAAATTGGGAGGAGAATATCTCAACTTAAATAGTTGGATTGTGGTTCTCCCAATTAGAAAAGTGAGAAAAGAGAGCCGAGGTGTGACGTGGGCGTGGGCGTGGGTGTGAGCGTGACGCGTCGAGCACGGGCGACCTCTCCCCGAGCCGGGCGATCTCTCCCCGAGCCGGGCGACCTCACCCTGAGCACGGGCGACCTCTCCCCGAGCCGGGCGATCTCTCCCCGAGCCGGGCGACCTCACCCTGAGCACGGGCGACCTCACCCTGAGCACGAGCGACCTCTCCCCGCAACCGACGACTTAATGGCTGGATTGATGACGTCCGTTACGACGACTTAATGGCCAGATTAATGACGTCCGTTACTAGTGCTTGATGGCGTCCAGGTTCGACGAACCTTCTCTTCCTGGCGCCTATAAAAGCATGAGCACCTCGCCCTGTGTAGTACACTCTCGCTCTCAAGAACTCTCTTCCCCGCACATTCCATTCTTCCATCTCAGAAGGCCGCTGCTTTATGCGTTCCGCCTCTGCTTCCTTGCGCGCACAAGGAGCGGAGGGAGCAGGCCTCCGGAACCTCGTCCTTCTCGAGATCCTGCTCGGGGTAGAAGGCCGATAAGGTTTTTGGGAAGCGACCACGCGACTGCTCGAGTTCTTTGTCCCCGGATCGTTGCGAGAAGGCACCTGTACATCTTACACTGCACCGACGTTCGACTGCATCGATCTCTACACTGCATCAACACTTCACTGCAACAACTTGTGATCGTCTACACCGACCGCCATGGCGAACAATAATGAACAAGTCATTGTTCCGCCTGCGCCTGTGCCCGTGGTGGCACCGGCTCAAGGATATATTTGTTTATACCGTGCCTTTGTCTTTTTGTTTTCCTGTTCATTAGCCCTTGCGTATGAGATAGATATTTTTATATCTAATACCTTTGGTTTTGAACTGGAAACTGGCAATTGTTTAATTATGATTTACATAATTTTGTGAAATAAAATATTGAGAAAATTCCTAATATTTCCAACACTATAGGACGAACAAAAATTAGATAAAGATGACGATCTCACCAGGCAACCGAAAGCTCTGATACCACTTGATGGGCGCGGACGCGGGGTCCCGATCTTCTGCTGAGAGATGGTAAAGATAATTCGGTAAGGTGTCACGGAGACCTAAACGATCCGGCTTCCAACCCCGCAAAGGAACTGGAAATCCCGGCGATCGCTAAACCACCACGACGATTGTTATCGACCGAACCAGAGGCACGATCGACCTGTCCACGAAGGACGGTTCCTACAAGCAACCGAAGAACGAGCAAGAACACAAGATAAGCAATCTGAATTGCGAATGTATATTAAGGATAACGAGGTTCAGAAACTTGGTCCTGTTGGTCTAGCCGACACAAGAAGAACAAGTCGAAATCTCACACAAACGTGACGAAATCAACTAAGCAAAACCCAACTAAAACGTAGCACGGCGTGGGACTTATATAGGGCGGCGGCCAGAGGAGGGGCGCCCAAACAGGTGCCCACATGTACTCAACCCTAACTCTAAGGGTACACGGGCTTTGGGCCCAAAAATATGGCAACGCAGCTCCGGACAGTTTCTGTCCGTCAGATTGTTTTCGCGATTCCCGTTGACACGGATGAAATTTGGAGGTGTGGTCAGATCCGTTGGAAAGCTTATCTCGATAGCTTTCCGTAGAGTCCTTATTTGCCTCATTTGGACATCGTATGTGATCTGGACGTCCGTTTGAAGGTGCGCTGGTCCTGGCAGTCCGAACCGGGGCCGGCAGCGAGTTCGACGTCCTCTCGTCTTGGGCAACCGCGTCATTGATGTCCTCATCAAAGAGAGAGAGAGGGGAAGGAAGAGGGAGAGGAGAGGAAGGAAGAGGGTAATCTCTCACGGGCGGTCTTCGAGGTATTTTTAAAGAAAACTAAATTTTAAATTATGAAATCACTGTAGGGTAGTGGTGAAAACCAGTAATGTAGTTATAAATACAAGTTAATTTAAGTTAGTTGAAGAATGTGTAATTATATGATAGGTAGAGTAGTACATATGTAGTTAGGTGATAGGTAGAGTAGTAAATATTTACTCCCTCCTTTCTAGTATGTAAGGCATAATTTGATTTTCGTGAATACCAAGGAGACCGTGTATAGCACTTGTGATTTCTGATTTGCCCCTAATTAATTGCCCCTAATTAATGAGATGATTTTTGATCAGCGCTCATGCAGGGAAGGAAATATCAGCACAAGGAAATAACGTGATTCTAAAATTAATTAGTTTCCTACACAGCGAAGGGTATTTCTGGAACTTCTGAACGGTCAATGCAGCTGCGCCTTATATATTGGAAAAAAAGTGAAAACAAATTATGCCTTACATACTGGAAAGGAGGGAGTAGTTAGGTGATGATAGAGTAGTAAATGTTTACTTAGGTTATAAGTAGAGTAGTAAATGTGTAGAATGTTTAGTCACAACTACTCACTCTGTTTTTTATGTAAGGCATATAGTTTGAATGATCTTACTTAAAAATATAAGGTGTGCATGTGAATTTATTTATGTTTCTCGTTGTTTACCCTTATTTACTACACAATTCTCTCTCAAGCATTTATGATTAACTCTCTCACATGATGTGCTTTTTTATATTTTCAAGACATTTATAACATGAGTAGCATGATCATTTTCTCTTTAATCACTTGATTTCACAACTTCCTTAATCTATGCGCCATTCCAAAATATGTCTTACATAAAAAACGGAGGGAGTACTTAGTATTAGTGTAATTTGTAGGATAGATCTAGGATATAGTACGTTTTTAGTGTAATTTATCGCGTAGGTGGTAACGTTCGAACTTTTTGCATAGTTATGATGTTAGAATTTTTTTTGCAAATGTGTAGCGTATATATCATGGTTATGTTAAAATAATTTATGACCATTTTTTTCTGAGCACAAGTAATGCCATACAAGTTATAAATTTGTCTATTACTGCGATACGAGACGGAGCGGCCTGATGCTGTTAGGATGGGCCACCTGTGGAAGACAAGGCCTGCTACAAAAAGTGGTCCAGCCGGCCAGTACAAACGAATTGCTAGTCTCAACTCTCAAGGCTCAAGCAGCGGTCGGCTGAAGATTGTTTCTGATTCTGGTGATTTTATTTTTGTTCTACCTTCACCCTTTTCCATTGCAAAGATAGATGCCCGCTCTCGTTTTAGAAATAAAAAAAGACGTTCCTCATTTAACCACACAGCAAAGGAGCGTGGATGGACCCGCGAGCGCCTATGGCTAGGACTGTTGGGCGATAGGTGACCAATCATTGAACACAAGTTAGACGACTCCTGGTTCCATATTGGCACCTATGTCCCAACCATGCGTCATAGGTCCGACTGTGAGTCCAATGTCTCAATATCTTCTCTTCTCATATGATGTTATTATACATCGTTGGAATGCAATTCTACCACCTTTTTATTGGGTGATAGTCCAATAAATAGCGACACATATCTATTTTGTCTAAAACTTGATCTAAACCCTATTTTGCAATAAATAAAAAAATAAAAAATCTCGTTTCTGGTAGGAAGCTCATGGTTACTCTGTGAACTTGTTACTTTGATTGGTTATCGCGTATTCTCTCTCTATGTGGGTGAGTGGAAGCCCTCGTGGGTTTGGAGTTTTAAATTATGAATACCTATAGCAATGCTATGATGGTCAATGGGCATTTTCCAATGTGGAGGATAAAAAAGCTACGATCAATACGATGTTAGGATTATTTTGTTTTTTCAAGCTAGATTTTCATAAGTTAATGTTAGCGTGCCAATTTGTTTTGCATATCATTCTTGGTTTTCGCCTTTGTAATAAGTGTTTAGCCACGTAATGGTTGTGTGTATTCTTAGATGGTACAATGGTAAAAAATTATACTTCAATTATGTGAAAGTAATACCAACGGAAAGGCTATAGAGCGGACGTCCGACGTGTGCCGGACCATTTCACGCGCTGCTGTCTTTTCTTGACCATGCTACGCTCGATGCAACGCGCCTGACCAGCCGTTGTTAGTCAATGAGCCGGCGTGGCTCATTCCCAACCACTTCCTTTCTCTTTTTTTACCTCCTCACACGCTGTCCATTCCCTTGCTGCTTCTCTCTCTCTTCCCCTATTCTTTCTTCTTCACGGTAAGGGACATGGAGAGTGCCATCTCTCTCTCTCTCTCTCTCTCTCTCTCTCTCTCTCTCTCTCTCTCTCGATGGCTTCGCTTCCCGACGGCGAAGCAATACTCCGAGGCGGAGCTTTGCAGAGGACGGCAGCGGCTACAACACGGCGATGGAGCTCTTCCCAACCACTTTCTCCCTCTCTATTCCCATCCCCTTCTCTCTCTATCCTTCTCTCTAGTTTTAGGGCCAAATATAGGGAACAAAAGAGATAGAGAGGAGATGAATGCGTCAGATCTGAAGAAGAATAAGGCTAGCAAGGTGATGAATCCTCATTTCTCCGCATGGGAACCCTAAGCATGTAAGTATGAACTTTTGGGCCTTTTTTGCTTTGTGCTTCGCTCGATCCGGCGAGCTTTAGGGTAGGGGGTGCCGGATTTGGGGAAGAAGACAAGGATGAGGCCTATCCCATATTTTTTTCACACAAAACCTAAACTTTGCCTTCTGAAACTTGGGGTAGCACGATCTGAAACTGGGACTTTGTACTTTTGAAACCTAGGATTTTTCGTTTCAAAACTTTGGATCCCTGCATGTTGAAACTTTGATTTTGCCTGACGAAGCCTGAAATTTTCTCTATTGTAACTTAGACTTCGCCCGCCGAAACTTGAGGATTTTCACGATCGAAACTTCGTCCTTTTTGCTACTGAAACTTAAGTTTTGACCATTGAAACTTGGATTTTGCCTACCGAAACTTGAACTTTGTACTATTGAAACTTGGTTCTTAATCTCGAGAAACTTTCTTAACTTTCAAGTTTCGTTGTCAGGTTGCCAGGTTTCATCAAGTTTTTGCCGTTATTTTTCAAGTTTCGGTAGGAATTTGCCAAGTTTCAGCGATGACGTCATGCTGACATTATTGGTCCGGACGGTCCGGACGTCCGATCCCTGGCGTTGCCCATTACCAATTGGTTAAAGATGAAACAGTTATTTGGATGCATTTTCGCTTATAATACCAACGAGTGAGGTGTCATGCGTGTTTGAACGGCTAGATCTCATATTTCGTACTACCTCTGTTTTTTTTTGTTTGACGTCTTTGACTTTTGAGCATGCCTTTGACCATTCGTCTTATTCAAAAAATTAGTGCAAACATGTAAAAAAATAAGTCATGTTTAAAGTATCTTTATTGATAAAACAAATCACAACAAAATAAATGATATTTACATATTTTTTTTGAATAAGATGAATGGTCAAAGATGTGTTCAAAAGTCAAAAGCGTCAAACAAAAAAGAACGGAGGGAGTATTTGATATAAACTCCTTTTTAATCTCATATTTGATATGGGCTCCTTTTCTAATCTTATATTCGATATGGACTCTTTTTCTAATATCCTATTTAATATAACTCATTTTGAATAGCTTCTATTTTATTTATTATAGTGAATATAAATGAACCATATTATAATTTGAACCTCCAATAATATACATACGGTGTAGATCTTCTTTGTTCCCTCCAATTAATATTATGGGATTTTCTAGTATTATAGAATTAATATGGTGGCACCATTTAACTTTGTCTTGCATATATATAATAGATTTATGTAATTTTATTTAAAACTATAGCAAATAAGGACTATTTATATTAGTCCGACGCGAACTCTTATTTCTATTTTTTTCATCGTATGTATTTTTTATATGTATTTGTAGCTAATATGGACTCTTTGTGTTAATCTGACATGGGTTCTTATTTCTATTATTTTATATTTCTAATATTTTTATTTGTAATTGTAGTGGATTTGATCTCCTGCTAATCCAACACACTCTTATTTCTATTATTTTTGTTCTGAATTTATTTTTTTACTGAAGATATTGTGAACTCCTTTTTTCAATTTGGCATGGCTCTTATTTTTATCCTTTTAATTCCAAATTTCTAATATTTTTTAATATAACCCGTTATAATCTAAGACCACTGAAATCAACGGTGCAGATCTTTTCTTATTCTCTAATTTATGTGAGAATTTCACCAATTAGAGTGGTGGCTCTGTTGGCTTCTGTTTTAATTATTTAACTAGCAAGGTGTCCCATGTATTTGTACTATTAGCTATCGTATTTGAGATGTACTCTATTTAATCTTGTGCTTCATATGAACTCCTTTTGATTACTTCTATTTTATTATGATACTGGACGTGGATTATTCTTTTAATCTAAATCGTTATAATTCGGATCCACAATAATCTAGTATAGATCTTTCTTTTTCTATCTGATAAATGTGAAATTTTCTTGTTTTATAGGATTGACATACATGGTGGTTTCGTTGAACTCTAGATAATACTCCCTCCGTTCTTTTTTGTTTGACGCCTTTGACTTTTGAATTTGTCTTTGACCATTCGTCTTATTCAATTTTTTGTAAATATCATTTATTTTATTGTGATTTGTTTTATCAATAGGGGTAATTTAAACATGCCTTATTTTCTTGCATCTTTGTATTAAATTTTTGAATAAGACGAATGGTGAAAGACGTGTCAAAAAGTCAAAGACGTCAAATAAAAAAACGGAGAGAGTATATTGGATTGGGGCGTCCACGCGATTGACAACCCTGGGCAAGAGGTGCCACAGGTTTCTTGCCAATCCCTCTTCTCTCTCCTATTGCATTCTTGTCGACGTTGGGGTGGGTTGTGCCGTGGATGATCCATTGATTTACAGGATAAAATTTGTTCTAATCGTCTCTTGATTATTTCGAACCGAATTTTCTTTACCCTGAGGTCTTACCGATCCATCGAAACGATGAAGGCGATCTCCATCAAAGGCCAGATCCTATTGAGTTGGCCAACAATAATCTCTCTGTTTGCCTTCAACGATCAACTTACCATGTGTAAGTACGCTACATTTTCATCGTCCTGGTTGTGAATGCGCATGTCTTTGTCGTGCTTTGCACATGTTCTTTACTGATGTTTTACATGCGAAACATGACAGCCCGTCTAGCTCAGTCGGTAGAGCGCAAGGCTCTTAACCTTGTGGTCGTGGGTTCGAGCCCCACGGTGGGCGTATTTATTTTTTACTATGTGCACTCTGTTCTACCAATCCCATCCACTCACTTTTATCTATTCCAAGCAGTGCAGAGATTTGAACTACACACAGATTGACATTTTGAACGCACTTCACAACATCACCCCTTAACAGGGTTTCCAAGCTCGTTTTTTTGTGGAAAATCAAAGCTACCTGGCGATTTTCGATTTCCCGTTATTTCTGTTATAATTTGATGAAATGGTATTTTCAAACTTCAAATTGAATGGAGTTTACAAATAAAAAACAGAAAAAAAAATGCTCGAGAAATTGAATGACTTCTAAAAAAGCAAACAAAAGCACCGAAAATTTGTTGGTCTATTCGCACTCCTAAAAATGAAGGGTTTTTAAGAAAAACCAAACAATTTATTCATCCAAAACTAGGTTTTTCAAAAAAAAAAATCAAAACTAAAACGAGTACTATAAAGGTGGTCAATAGATCGAACCGAATCATCCCAGTTCGCTATACGAACTAGGCCTACAGGGCAATGGGTTAAGAACTCGGTCTTCGTTTGTACAATAACCGAGTCGAACCAGACTGGCCCGATTATAAATGGAACGAGCATAAATATGCATTATAAATTGAAGAAATAAAATTAATATAATAATAAAATAGATATATCGATATATATATATATATATATATATATATATATATATATATATATATATATATATATATCATTTATTTAATTATATATACATGCTATAGTTTCGAGGCAAACCAAACAGGGCTAGCCCAGCGCCATACGAATCGAACCGGGCCGGCACGACAAGTCCGAGGTTTGGACCCAAATTTGATTTGGTGGGCTGAATTAAACCAATTCCACTGGGCCTATCCCATTTGACCACATCTAAGTGCTTTGGAGTTTGGCCTAGCTCATGATCCATCACTTCTAGCCTTTGTATGTTCCTTCGGTCACCCCCTTTCTATTTACAACAACATAAACCTTGACCCTTTTACTTCATCCCCTCGACCCTTCTCATTCTTTTGCTCTCCTCTTCCCACTACAGCAACATAAACCCTAGCACCCCTACTTCGCCCCATTGACCCCTTCTCTTCCCCTGCTCCTTGGCGCACGATGCAAGTGGGATTGGGGTGGTGAGGCATGGTGCAAGTGTGGTCACGCACTACTATGGTGTACCTTACACCATGATAAAACATGACAAAAGGTCCAAACTAAAGATGCACCGGCAGTCCTAAAATTTCGCATGAAATTTTTTTTGAAAGTTTTTCTTGTCATTCTCTTTGAACATGTTATTTTTATGAATTTGTTTATGATTTTTAGATCTATGTTCAATGTTTATTTGGAAGTTTGAATTTGAGCGGTTAGTTTTAGGAACGGGATCCATGTGGAGAACGATTTCTGCAATATCGACGATTTCCTGCAGGATTTGGAACCATGCAGATGCCTTCGCATTTGCAGAAACTTACACAACGCCACAGCACGGCAGCACCAGGGGCTGAAACAACGTTATCGTATCATTAAATTTTTCACCAAAAGAAGCCAGATGTCCCGACAATTCGTGCAGATAAATCTTTTACTTGTATAAACTCCTTTTCTAACCTTGTATTTTATATGATATTTTAAATTATTTTTATTTTATTATTGTAACTTTAATCTAAACCGTTATAATTCAAACTCACAACAATTAACGGTGTAGATCAACATGTTAACGGTGTAGACAATTTTTTCTTTCCAACTAGCGTCACAATTTCTTATATTTTAAAATTAATGTGGTGTCTCCGTTTAACTCTACTTTAATATAATAATAATAACTAGCGAGGTGACCCGCCCACTCGTGATGGTTTTGACACACCCTTTACTAGAAAAAGCAGAAATAGGATGTCGTGACCCCAGCACTTGTAATGGGAATCCAACACCACGAGTCGATACTAATCCCAGTTTAGTATCTCGTGATGGACAACACGGTGAAATCATCACAGTATATTTAATTAAAGTGAAATAAGAGTAAACCATAGTATTTTATTAAAAAACAAACTGGCATACCAGTTGATAGTCCAATACAGGATTAAACATTAAGCAGAGAACATCAGAATAATCCAATTAAATAACTATGATAAATTCCAAGGTGTCGACCCGAAGACCTTAGCTAGTCTTGCGCTCCCTCGACAGGGCCTTCCTGGTCCTGATCGTAATCTGAATAAAAATATGTCCGCGAGCAATTTAATGAGTACGCGGCTACCCAGCAAGCAGTCCTTAATCATGAATGCAGGGTTAAAGGTGGGGTTATGGTTATTTTACCCAAATCCTACTTCTCGTCATATTTTAGTTGACCAAGTCCAATTTTATTAGGGTGAATGTATGATCATCAATAATAACTTCTCAAGTTCAACAAAAGGTGCATCTCGCACCAGGCCAATTCCAGCCTAATCTAGTCAGGTTTAGTTATTGAAAAGGGTGAATCTACATGTGCAAACCTCTCGCTCCGTCCATGACCGTGGACACGGCTATCATGATAGTTTTAACTCTGCAGAGTGTGTATAAGCTTCCCCACAAGCCCTGTCTCATCCACTAGGTGAAACGGTACAAGACTTTTCCAACCTACTACGCCCACCACTTTCCCAGCCCTTTATTAAGGTTTCCCCGGCCCCGCCGGTGCCTGCCACAGTAGGGCGCCTTCTACGTCTAGGCACCACCCGTGGGTCGTTCCCCATTTAAGCCATTCGGTCTCAGGAACGCACCTACCCCTCAGAGGAGGTTGCAAGCCTCCTCCTAGGGCAGCAGTGACGAAACGTAACCGGCCAGTCTACGAGCCAGTAGTTAGTGGGTTTCGTAGTGTACTAAGCCAGGGCCAAAGGCACAAGTGGCTGTACGGTAAGGTTTGGTCTAGTAATACACAAGCTTGAGTCCTTATTAGAGGAGACTGTCTCATCCCACCACTATCCCGGAAACATCACTGCCGGGTCTCCCCTAAATCAACTACATCTTTTAGTTGTTTAGATTTTTACCACAAACGACAACGTGAAGCCTACGCCGCCGGGTCTCCCCTAAATCAACTACATCTTTTAGTTGTTTAGATTTTTACCACAAACGACAACGTGAAGCCTACGCCTCACCAAAACTCATTTTTATAGTGAATCCCAAATGCAACCCTACACATCTAGTCAAGGATAGGCTAGGAAACATACAATGGGTTCACAAAGATGGCTAAAGCATATTAATAGATGATTAACATGTCTAGGTACTCACGCCTAATTACATGCATGCAAATAATTCAGAAAGATAAATAACATTAGATTATATTGTAAAACTAGGATGGAATATGTAATTAAGCTTGCCTTCGAAATACTCAGCGCTTTGAGAATCCCACGCCGATTCCGAGCAACAATCCACGCAACAATCGCAACCACCGTCTAAGCAGAATAACAACAAACAAAATAACAGCAACATCATTACAGAGAAAATAATTAATTAATATACAGAAAAATTCTAGGATTTAAATGTGATTTTTAGGCTCCGAAATCATCCAATTTGGAGTTACAGAGCTCCCTAAACAATTCGGGGAAGTTTCGGGCTAAATAGGAAAATTCAGGAAAATAGAAAACCAGATTAAACCCTAAATGGGCTGAACCGGCTGAACCGGCCCAAATACTCCCGCGCGTGCTCGGCCCAGCTCGGCCCAGTCCGGCGCGGCGGCACTTGGCTGACAGGTGGGGCCCACTGGGCAGTGGCGCCCAGCGACTGGCGAACGGGACCCACTGGACAGAAGCGACGGGGCGATGCTGGCGTGGCATTGACGTGGCGGTGACGTGGCAATGAGGTGGCACGCCACGTGGCGGTCAGGGACGGTGCGATGCTAACGTGTCAGAGACACATGGCTGATGACGTGGCATGACACGTGGCAGTGGGGGTGCGGCCTATGATGACGTGGCATGACACGTGTCAGGCCACGTGGCTCTCGGGCTGACGCGGCTCGGGAGGGCCCGCCGGTCAGTGACCGCGGCGTGATTTACGCGTGTGCGCGTGGCACGTGGCGCCACGCGTCGCGTGTGGGGTGGCAGGCGAGGCGGCTGTCTCTGACAAGTGGGGTCCACGGCTTGGCCGGCCCACACGTCAGCAGCTGGGGCTAGATCTGGCTTGGGTGAGACGAAACGGCACCGCCATCAGCGGTGGGTCCCACGGGACACGTGTCGTCACGGGATTGGGCGGCGGCGACGGATCTGTCCGGGACGCCGACACCGGCGATGGCGGGACCTGGGGGCGTGTGTCGCGCGTGATTGGCGACGGCGGCGGCGGCTTGAAAACGGCTACGGTGGTCGGGTCCACGGCGACACGCGTCGGCGCGTGATTTGGCCGTCGCCGCCGCTGTCCCGCCGGGACGCGGTTTGCGGACCCGCGGCGCTGGCGCGCGCGTGTCTTTGTCTTGGCGTGTCGCGAGTGAGCGCGGCGGCGCAGAAGCGGCGTGGCGGCGTGTGATTTGTCTCGAATCTTCCGTCGGTGGCGCGAACGGCGAGGATCGCCGGCGGCCGTGGGATCAGAGAACTACGGCGAGCTCTAGCGGGCGAAAAACAGCGCCAAAATGGGCGATCCGCATATGCATTTTGTTCGTCTCGATGAGATCTATCTACTGGTACCATCTACAGGATGAGCTACCTATAGGAAAGAGAGATTTACCTCGAAAAACGCCTCGGGATGGGGGTCTTGAGCCGTAGGGTTTAGGTGTGGGGGTGGGGAGTGGAGTGGTCAGCGAGGAACAGTGGGTTAGGGTCTTATAGGGGTGTAGGACGCAGGGTAGGGGCCCTTGGCCTTCTAAAATGGGCCTAAAGTGCTAATTCACCCCTTATGGGCCCTTAATCACATGCACTAATAGCCCATTAGCACTTAACTCGAAATTAGACATGCTAGCTGCAAAATATGAATGATTTACCTAAGTTTTCTCTTGGAAAAAAATTGGGACACCTAATAATTTATTAGGATGCCACATAGGAAAGAAATAGTAATCCTCCTTTTACATTTTATTGCCATTATGCTTTGGCATTTTATATCATTTTTTATATGTCAGATACAAAGAAGATCTTATGTCCACATGCCTCGATCTGTAGCAAGTAGACTGCTAGGTTTCCTGTAGACATGCATGCCTCCTTACACTCCTGTGTTGATTTGTTCTTACCTCCCCCCCCCCCCCCCCCCAAAATAATCTTCTTGATGGTGTTACAACAACGCTCCTGTGGACTACTTCTTGTAGACGTACATGCCTCCTCATTACACTCCCATCAAGGGCTTTTACCTAGCCGAGTGTGCCAATCTACACCATCACAACAGTGCCCCAGTCTAAAAATAGTGGGCACCTTACAAGTGCAAGTTCTTCCTATGACTACTGCTTCACAATGGGGTGCTAACAACGGACGCCCTCATGTGAAGACAAATCCCTAACAACTACATCTGCCCCTGTGTTGGCGAAACCTGTAGACCCCTGCACACCTGCTCCTACAGTGTGATTTCAGCACCTTCATCTGGACACGACTGGCAACTCTCCTCGACATCTCGCTCCTCGATCCGGCAGGTTGGCATCACAGCTCGCACCTCCTGAATTGTTGGATCATTGACATTATATGACAAAACCCCCACCGTGACGCAATATCTATCATTTCAGCAACATTTTGGTCCCTCTGGCTCAAGCGAAATAACCGTCTATTTCGCTCAACAGAAAAACCACGCTTAGTGTTCCACCAACAGCTTCTACATGACCTACGCCAATGGGCGACTGCAGGAGCGCATTTTGTGTTTAGTCATTAAAATCACTGTGCCTTGGGGGAGGGGCGTTTTCTCCCCTCACAACATGTAATCTTCTTCTCTTTTGATCCATAGATGGCAGTTCTCTTGCCCTATGTTCAAAAACAAATCTACACCATCACATAAGCATCTCCATGGGGTTTTGATTTGCGACAATGGAGTCACGAGGGACATGTTTTTTTATGTTAGAATTTACGCCAATGCAAGATCACGAACGACATCAGAAAACACGATGTTTGATAATACAAAGTTCGAGTACTAGGGTTTGCGCAAGACGCTGGGACGAATATGTGTAGTTTGTTTGGTTTTGTGTCGAATATGTGTACAAGTAGGTTACATGGACTCTGTGTTGTAATAGGTAGGGTTGGTTTAGAATTGGAGTCAGACTCTAGCCAGGCCTACACTATATAAAGTGATCGCTATGTGTCATAAGATGGGCCGGATCGTAGCGGGCTCCAATAAGTGGTATCAGAGCCATGGTCAGTAGCCCGGAATGTCTCAGAGAGATTTGTTGGGTTTAGTCCCACATGGATATTGTTGATGTGCCGGGGAGCACAACTTAATAGGTGGAGGCACCCCTCTCCCACTAGGGCCAGTCTTTTCGGCTGAGTTAGGCCAGGACCTGGGTTGTGCTTCCAATTGGGCCAATAGATGTGGGGACCTAGGTTCGATACCAGGTGTTGGTCTCGGGGGAGCCAAATTGTTGCGGGCCATGAGATGGGCCGGATCACAGCGGGTTTTAACAAGTGGTGGAGAAGACCATATTATCCAAGTTGGAGTTTGTTAGGTTTTGTGTCGAATATGTGTACAAGTAGGTTACATGGACTCTTTGTTTTAATAGATAGGGTTGATTTAGAGGTGGAGTTGGAATCTAGGCAGGTCTCCACTATGTAAAATGAGGCAACCTAGCTTGGTGTAACCAAGACATTGACTGCATAATAGTAGTATAAGCCTGAGGGGTCAGCGGTCGGCATGTGGCCGTAACCTATGCAGCCGGTATGCTGCAGTATTATAGATTGGGGAGGAGTGCCCTTAATTAGAGCCCCACAGATGTAGGCGAAAGCTGAACTACGCTACCAAACATCGTGTCTCTTGTTGTTGCTCGCGATCTTGCATTGGCATAAATCCTAACAAGTGGTAACAGAGTTTGGTTGGCGAGGTTGATCATGCAGAGTTTCTAGGGAGAGACACGAGATTCATGCATACATAGGCGCCGTGGAAAACGCCTCATTCGCGCAAGGTGGAGTATGGCGGCGATTGACGATTCGATCAGTGGTGTCGGACACTTCGGGTGGGAGGCTCGAACCGTTCGATGGTATACTATTGGCAGAGATTGACCAGACATAGCGATCGGATCGACAAAGTAGCCAATGAGGTTGGTAGACGACGGTGACGACCTCAGCGCTCACGATTAGACCGATAGGCGTGTAGGATGTCGGATAGATCGGAACAGCGGGAGCAGTGGTGCGATCGAATGTTACACAGGAGGCGCTGCATCACGACACTGGAGGTGAAGCTGTGTCGTGGATACGGATAGCCAGGGTGCGACATGTTTTACCATGCACAGACGATGTGGTGTGCGGTGGCGGGCTGGGAAGCCTGCTCGAGGGCAACCAGAGTTCGTGTACATGGGCGTGCGTAAGACGTTGGGATGACTTTAACATGGAGAAAACAAAATTTTGTAAGGTGGAGTTTGTTATGTTTTGTGTCGAATATGTGTACAAATAGGTTACATGAACTTTGTATTTTATAGGTAGGGTTGGTTTAGAGTTGGAGTCAGACTCTAGCTAGGCCTCCGCTATATAAAGGGAGGCAGTCCTGGTGTAAATTAACAAGACAACGACTGCATAATAGTAGCATAGGCCTGAGAGGGTCAGCGGTTAGCATGTGGTTATAACCTATAGGTAAAAACTGAACTACGTTACCGACCATCCTATCTTCTGGTGTCGTTCGTCATCTTACATTGACGTAAATCCTAACATTTTATTCATAGCTGACATGTTTTTTCTCTCGGCAATTCGGTATCCTAACTAATGTCAACGACTCTTAGTACTTTAGGAACACGGACTCGATCGATGCATGCGGCAGGATTGATTCCATCAGTTTTTATTGCTTTATAATCCTGATTATGTCTGTCTATATATAATTTTGTTAAATATATATAGTCCCTTAATTGTAATTTGGTTATAATTTGGATCAACAATAATTTACAATGTAGATTTTTTTTATTTCGATTGATATGAATTTCTTGTATTTTAAAATTAATATGGTTGGTCCCTTGAACTCTGTATAGATTATCCATTCTACGAAAACCCATCAAGCTCAAATTCAGCTTAGAACACCGACACGCGCCAACCGCCTCGCCGGCCGGCTCATCATCTACAACCTTAATGACTTGTTAAATCTAGTCACCTTGCCCATTATTCTCGCCTTAATTAGCAGACGGGCGAGGCACGCACGCACGAACACCTCGCGCTTATAATGCCTTGCTCGCTCGAGGATCAACCACACTGACATACATAATCAAGAACAGTTACAACAACACGAAAAGAAAAGGGAAACAAAACCATGACTACAATATAACCGTCTCCCACTTCACAGTTGCTTGATTCAATCCTTGCTTGTGCAAGGAATTGAACCTGCAGGCTACATGCAGCTAGCTTGGCTACATGCAGCTAGCTTAGCTAGCTAGAGGGTGCTTGTGCTTGTTGCTACGAGCTTCCTTGCTTGCTCAGTAGCTGATGACGATGAGGAGGCCGATGGTGGTGACGATGATCGTCGACGGCACGCCGAAGCGGAGGTGGCTCCAGAAGGTGAGGTTGTACCCGAAGAACTGCGCCCGCCGCGCCTGCTCGCACACGATCAGGTTCGCCGCCGACCCCAGCAGCGTCAGGTTGCCAGCCACCGTGCTCACCCACGCCAGGATCAGCCACGCCTTCTTCTCCGACGCCGGCGAGATCGCCCCGGCCGACGCCGCCACCCTGGTGCCCAGCAGCAGTACTGAAACGCAAAGTTCAGAAACAAGGCTGATTATTACAACCTTCTAGAGTATCTGTAGATTGTAAGACTGGACATATTTCAACAGCCTTGATTTCTGAAATAAGTGAATAATCTTGTTTTTATTTCCTTAATTGTTGCCTCGAGTAGTAAGTAATGGTAACTGGATGTTATCGGAACTCTCAACTTAATTGTTGCCTCGAGTAGTAAGTAATGGTAACAGTGTTGTTTCTGCATCATCCAACTGAAAGTACATATATCCTTGATTATTCGTGGGCAGCCAGAATTAAACTAGTTAACATCAGTGGATTCTGAGGTCATTATCGGTTCCACAAGCTAAGAGCATATATAACAGTTCAACTCAGCAGTTTCTAAGTCATCTCTAATCAGTGCTATGTCAGCTAATTGATGATGTGCAGAAAAGAGTGTACTTATAGATATTTGAGCCGTCTCTTATGCAAGAGTCGACACTACATAAGAATTAAGAAATTTTGTGTGTGAGGCAGAAATACCCATGGATCCGGGTCTGGGTTCAAGAATGGACCCATGGGTATGAAAGTTTAGGTCTGAGTCTGGGTCCGGGCCATGGGATCGGGTCCAACTTTAGACCCATGGGTACCTAGGCTTAGACCCGAACTGTAGCACTGATATGTAGGCCTAATTAAATGTGTGTGCTGCTGGATTGAAGGTTGCTTGTTGCCTTATGTTTAGACCTTTTAGTTGTGACTGCTGGTGTAGATTATATTTGTGTTAGCTTATATTTGATTATTTGTGTTGTTTTTGGTTGGATAACTAGTTCTTTTTGTGCTTATATGCTATTCAAATGCTACTAATTGCTATATATGTGACATAGTTGTAATGTATACTTGCTGCTGATTTTGGAATGATATTTGTTGTTTTTATAAATTTTCGGGTCTGGGTAGACCCGATGGGTCTGGGTCTGACTTTGGACCCATTACAGTGTTTAGGTCTAGGTTTAGGTCCAACTTTTAGGTCCTAGGTCTGGGTTCATAAAGGTTGGACCCGAAGGATTGTATATGATGTCTCTAAGCCATCTCTAGTGTTGTATCTAGGTGACATGGCAATAGTTAGAGACAGTTGTTGTCTCAACCATTATAAATGCTCTAAAACACACATGACAACATAATTAAAACGTGTATAATCAAAACTAATAAACTATCTGTATCATTTTTCCAGATCAGGAGAGTCTGGACACACTACCACCACACAACTGATTAACTGTGACATAAGAGCATCTTCACCCATTGCTCACTTAGATAAAGTTGGCACTATTCATCAATATTTTTCTATTTTCTATTTTATTTCCTATGGTGCTAAGGTCTGCCTTAAGAGAACGTGGGCACGATCCTTCTCTTGTTGATCTTTTGAACTCTTACATGGGCATGAATTTTGATGGCAATTACGATGGTAATTAATACTCCATAGCAGAGTGCACAATGACTTGAGGCTGGACTTACCTGTTGGAACATTTGAGGCCACGTTCGAGAGGACAAGGATCACCACCGCGAGAAGCGCGACGCCTTTGGCGCTGTCGATCCTCGCGTGCGGCTCCACCAGCTCCCAGAGCGCGTTCGGTATGCCCGTCTTGTTGAACCCATCCACCGTGATGAACATCCCACAGAAGAAGATCAGCAGCGAGTACGACACCTGCAAAGATCAAATCGTCGGCGCATTGATTCCACATGAAATTCCTCCAAAATCGAATCGTTGAATTCATAAATTCTTTGGGTTCAAATGTCCTGTTACTTACGTACCTTCTCCAGGCAGGCCTGTGCGTCGGTGAAGTCGAGGGCGAGGAGGACGAGGGCGGCGGTGATGGCGGTCCAGGACATGTTGAGCCCCATGAGGAGGGAGACGAGCATGCCGAGGGTGGTGAGGTAGACGGCGGCCTTCCAGACGAGCACCTTCCAGCGCTTCTCCTTGGCGGCGTCCTCCTCGCCGTCGTCCTTGTCGCCGGCAGCGGCGCCGTGGTGGTTCTCCGGCGCGTCTTCGATGATGACGCTGCGCTGGTGGCTGGTGGTGCGGGTGATCTTGCGGGGGCCCTCGCTGACGGTGGACACCTCGACCATCTCCTGCGACATGGCGGAGGAGCGGAGCGAGCGGATGGCCACCTGGATGTCGCCCTCGGAGTTGTAGCTCCTGCTGCGGGAAAAGCTGTCGGCGCGGCGGACGGGCTCGCTGGCGCAGTCGACGCCGGCGTCGCCGTTGACGGAGGAGGCGTGGGACATGCGGGCGGGGGTGAAGCGGTGGGAGGAGACCTCGTCGTCGGCAACGACCTCGGGCCCAGCGGCGGTGCCGCCGCCGCCCTCCGTGTCCTTCTCGACGGGGACGGAGAGGTAGTTCCAGAAGTAGCAGAGGAGGATGCAGGTGTTGGTGAGCACGCCGACGATCATGGCGGGGAAGACGCCGACGAGGAATTGGCCGAAGGAGATGCCGCTCTCGACGGCGATGACGAGGTTCTGGGGGTTGCCGATGGGGGTGGCGGCGGAGCCGATGTTGGAGCTGGAGGCGAGGGCGAGGAGGAAGGGCTGCGGCGGGAGGTTGTTCTGGCGCGCCACCTTGAGGATGAACTCGGTGAGGACGACGCAGGTGGTGTCGTTGGTGAAGAGGGCGCTGGCGACGGCGGAGACGACGCAGACGCGGAAGAGCAGGTCCTTGCTGCCGCGGCTCCGCCATGAGAGCATGCCCCCGAGGTACTTGAACATGTCGGCGCGCTCCAGGAAGATGGAGACCACCATGGTGCCGAAGAGGAGGCCGATGATGGGGAGGTCAATCGCCGCGTATGCCTCCTCCGGTGTCATCACCCGGAACAGCACCATCAGCATCGCCCCCAGCAGCGACCCTGCCGTCCGCCCCACCGGCATGAACGGCACCGACGGGAACACCGCCAGCACCCAGAAGATGCCGAACGCCACGCATCCCAGCACCACCTTCCCCGTGCTCGCCAGCACCATCTCCCCCAACTCTCAAGATCGACCAGTTCAATGCCGCTCCCGAATCCCGATCAAGATCCTGCAAAACCGGATCAGGCTGAGAAATGGCAGTGCCAAATGAGTGAATGACCTCTCTCCCATCAAGATCTCGCATGCATATCGATCACTTCGTCGATCGCTCGTCACCGTCAAGAGACATGCATCGATCAAGAACCAGGCTACCCGTGGCGCGGCATGCAAGGCAAGCTCGCCGGAGAAGGGGGCTCTAGCTGCATGGAGTCGTACGTACGTCGCTCACCTCACGAGCAGCGGCGGCGGCGGCGGCGACGACGAGCGCTACACTGCTCCGACGACGAGAGAGTAGGCGTGCGCAGGGGAGGGAGTGACCGATGAGATGAGAAGCGGAGGGATAGCTCCGGCCGGTGACGGTTGCTTGCTATATGTGCCGCCTCGAGGGTGGGTATTTATTGCTCGCGCCAAGGTTCTAGGAAGGCGGTCTCGGTTTGGCTAGCTATTCCTCTGATGGTGCGTTCAGACTTCAGAGACGTAGTAGCCAAATTAAAGGACACACAAGGTTTGGGGCATCTGGACCTGACTGGGCCTGGCAAGCTTTAGACGGCCTAGATCAAGGCTCTCTTCTCTTCTTGCTGATGATAGATTTTTTTTTAAAAAAAAGGACTCCAACAATTGATGGTTCGAAGAGTCCAAAAAATTATTCAGAGTAGTCTTGAAAGCGGTAGAAAAACAAAGTGATGTATGGCTTGTAAAAAAGATAATAGCTTTCTTAATTAAAGCATTAATTTTAACGAGTATAATGTCCCGCACATTTGCGCACCCATATTTATGTTAATCTTTAACTAGACATTGGCATTAGTTTTTATTATGAATTTATGCGTTTCTATTGTTTGTAGCTGATATGAAATCTTCCTTTTAATATGACATGTACTCTTAATTCTATTTTCCATTCTCGAATTTTATTATTTTATTTTATAATTGTAGTAGGTAAATGGTTCTTTCTTTTAATTTAAGTCATTATAATCTGATCCACTATAATTGGCGGTGCAGATTTTTTTTCCTTTTTCTATGATTAACGTGAGAATTTCTACCATTCGAGGATTAATGCTGTGGCTTTTATCCTCTTTATATTGATAGATTACGCTAAAAAAAGGGTGTCTCGAAGCATATCTAGAGAGGCCACCCGCTGTTAATCTAACTGCAGTTTGCCCATGCTAGCATATCACCAAAAGATTTTGTGGCCATTCTATTGATATAGTTCGATATGCTCGGCTTTGGCATGCTAAGTCAACTCAACGATGGTTTTGTACCGTTCAAATTTCACGGAAAACGGAGGACAATTATATGTCAGTAGCGTAACTTTTTTACGAACGCTAATAATTAACATTTCGGTCCAAGTGGGCCTGATTAGTAGCGACGAAAAAGAAAGAAAGAAAGAAAGACCCTGTGTAGAATAGCTTGTGTAATAAGGCTTGTTGGTCGATCCAGTGTGAAATCTTCTGACTAGCTAGCACGCACGGGACCAGAACTATCCAACCATTTTTGTCTCGAGTTCAACATATTACTTTGAGGAAACGGTCGATCGATGGGCTCTTTGTGAAGGTGAAGTGAGTGTACTCAGTAATTTCTCGTACTTGGTGGACGAAGTACACACATGCCAGAAAACAAAAAAGAAACAGGAAAAAGGTGGCCACGTCAGAAACACTATCGCAGTGCATGTGTGTTTAATGTGTAATGTTGACTTGGATAAATCCAGTGCATAGTCAGCGCCTTCACTTAGAATGAAGTGACACAAGAGACAGTGGCGCTATTCACCTGGTGGCAAGAAGTGGTCAATCACTGCACTGAAACTAGTTGAATATGTGTGGGGTCATAGCTCTTATGAGGGGAAAATGATTTTCCACTATATGTCGCTGTAGAGTTTAATTAACTGAAACTAGTTGAATATGTGTGTGGCGTTTTATGCATTTCAATGTACGGCCTTTTTTTGGAGAAATATAAACTCTTCATTGGGAGGCAACGAGAATGGGGCTTGCATCTCCTCAAATCTACCGTATTAAGTAGATCATTTCCATAACTTTAGCACCGTAGTATGTCCACTGAAATATCTGCAGTCGCTTTGCACCCATGATAATATATAGTGCTCTTGTGGTACCAAGTAATTTTAATGTGCAACGTACATTCCTTTTGTTGGAGTCAACCTTCAAAGGTGTCAAAAAGTTATATGGATTTCATGATGGCTAACTATGCGTAGATCTACCCTTCTTCATTCATGAAGTGTGTTTTTTTATTTTTGACAGCCTTTTAATGAAAAATGGGGGAAAAGTAAACGAATTTATTAAATAGCGCTCTTTTTGTTTTGTTTTGAGCAGATCACTGATTTTTCAATTAGTACACACTATTTTTTCATTAGTTTTCTAGTGTAAGGTAAGTCATTTCTTGATTAAAAAAATACTTATGCATCAAAGTTGGTATAGTTTTTTCAAATTTTTTGTTGATTGGTTGATTTGCTGTTATTTCTGACTTGAAATTTGGTTTGTATATTTTTTTTAGTTTTTTGGTGTTAACAACATTTTAATGATTTATTTAATTTATATATATATTTGGAATGTGTTTTTTCTCGTTTTTAGAGTTTACTAGTATTGAAATGAGCAGTTGTTGCTGAAGACCTTAAAAGCAGTCACTTGCTATTAAGACGGTCTCTAAAGTAAAATACTAAAATGAATAAACTTATTTAATTATTTTTTTAGCAAAAAAAGAACCTCATATAGTTTCATAATTTCATTTGAAATCAATTTCGAAACCATAAAGGACACATATTTTACTACGATTAACGACATTAAGCAAAGGTATTGAATTAAACATTAATTAGGGACGGCTACTGTCGATAACAATCAAATGAGGTCTTCTTTGATTTGCATTTTGGTTTTATTTGGTTTGGTTTGGTTGGGCTAAAATTTGTAATAATTTTTTCAGGGCTTCGTGGAGGGTTTTCAAAAATATTTTAATTTTTTTAAAAAAATTTAGCCTTTACGTACCTGTTTTAAAAGGCCCTCAACTTTTGTTCAACGAAACTAAACCAAACCGAACTACGAATCAAAGAGGGACCGAATCAACAAAAGTGGATTGTTTATTTTATATATTTAAAGAAAGATGACGAGAGTTAGGCGACGATGGCGGTTCTTGTGGTCGCTACCTTGTTGAAAGCATCGTTGTAGATCTCTCTGTGTTGTCTCAAGTTGTCACATGGAATCCCTTCTTTTGGGTGTTGTCTTGGTTTTGCTTCCACTCAAAGTGAGGTGGTGTGGTTGATGTTGCTTGGCGATTGCAGGTGTTTTTTGTGTTGTGTTGGCACAATTTTGTAAATTTGCCCGATGGTAGAACCGCCATGAGAGCAAGGTCATCAGCCGTAGGCCGTGGCGGCGGTTGCACTGCAGTGGTGCCCAATGCTTTGCACTATAGTTTTTTTTTTTTGTATTTCACTCATCCTTTTGAATAAATTGGCAAAGTTTCAATTTTTGAAAAAAAAGAGATTGGTTTCCTTAGGGGAAAACTAGCTATGTGCATGGTATCTTGGTTGCGTGCTGCGGAAGTGAAAACAAAAGAAATACCCAAAGTTTGTTGGACAACGATTTCAAAAAGGGGAGGAAAAATTCGACTATTGGAAAGGAAAACAACAAAGCATATACGATCATTGTTTGGGACATAAATGCGTGTGGGGGTACGATTGGGATGTACAGCTTGCAAATTAAAACTATGCTGCTCATGAGCACGGCTGAATAAGCCGCCATGTCAAGTAGTGGAACACTCGGTTGCGGAACAGGTTATTTGCTATGGCCACTACCGAGGTTATCCGTGCAATCATACATGGCAAAGAGCTAAAGCTGCCGCATGCATGCGGCTGGACACGTTTGTTGGCCACCATATCACGATCGATCTAGCCGAGCTGAGCTTGTACAGTGTGTCCTGTTGCTCATTTTCTCAAGGTGCTCCATGCAACAACATGGAAGAACATATATGGGCAACAGGTAGATCGCCAATAGCTAGCTAGCGAGGCCTGCCAAGTATGAGCGATCCATCGGTGAAAACACGGCACTTGGACTAGCTGGCTAGACATGATCTTTTGGTTCTTAGCTAAATAAAAAGGGCGTGTTTCATGTATGTGCTTGTTCTTTTTCAAGTTGGTGGGGATGAGGCATCATGAGCAATGGTAGAAGTCAGCGTTCTTTGAAGAAAAGAGAGATTGAACGAGCACAGATGAAAGTTTTATTGTAGATGTGTCCTTTTGTGTGTCATTGAAATGCATCTATTAATACTTTAATAGTACAAGCACGGGCTGCGGCATCTCCACCTCGCCACGTGGCGCTTTTTTGCCCCCGCGCCGGCCACGTCATCCCGAATTCGCTCGTCCGTCGGATTCCGCCCGACCGGCTAGGATTATAGATGGCCAAACGGGCCGCCTGGCACGGCACGGCATGGGCACGACTGGGCACGGCCCATTTAAACCGGGCCCGACACGGCCCATTTAAGAAATCGTGCCGTGCCGTGCCGGTCCATGGGCCGAGGCCCAGGCCCAGACACGGCACGAGACACGCTTATTCGTGCCGGGCCGGCCTGTTAGCCCATCTGGCACGATGGAGCGAGCGCACGGAGGGAGGCAGGATCGCTAAAAAATTTGCCTCCGAGGGGACTCGATCCCGCGACCTCGCCCTAGGCGCGCTGCGCAAGCTCAGCTAGCCAACTGAGCACGTCTCCGGTTGTGTTTAGATACATCAAGGCTTGTTAATTACGTATATTGAATGAATAAAATTTTAAAAAATATAATCGTGCCGTGCCGGCCAATGGGCTTGGCCTTCGGCCCAAGCACAGCACGCCACTTCGTGCCGGGCCGGCATGGCCCGTTTAATATCATGCCGGATCGTGCTCGTGCCGGGCCAAAATCACCGTGCCTCGTGCCGGCCCATTTGGCCATCTATAGCTAGGATGATCAGTCAGTGAGACAATTTTGCAAAAAAAACCCCAGACTTTTTGTTTATCAACCCATGCTCCGCGTAACCCTACCGATGCTCACCCCGCCTCCCTGGCTCTGCGCCCCCTCCCGGCCGCCTCTCATTCCTCTTACACAACACTCCTTCGCTTCCTCTCCCCTCGGTCCCGTCGCCTTCCCCACTGCGTGCCTCGCCGTCGTCGGTGGCCTATTCCCCGCCGCCGAGCTGTGCTCGCCGGTCTTCGCCTCTTCCCCGACGCGGGCCCCTTGGGGGTCCCCTCCCTTGTGTTCGATGTCGTCCCCGCCGTCGGAGTTGGCCGACCCGGCGGTCGGCGCCGTTCGCCCCAAATCGCCGCCACTTCTGTTCCTCCCACTGCCACCTCCATCGGCAATGGACCGTCTGTGGCCCTGCTCCACCTGCCGCCGTCTACGCCTCTCCGTCTGAGCACAAGGTCGCCCTCCTCCTTCACTGCATCTCTCTCTCTCGGCTCGCTTCCGCCTCCGCCTCCCCCCGCCTCTCCCCTCGCTCGCCGTCCCATTCCCCTTACCCCCCTCCTCGCCTCCTCCCCGCCCCGTGGCTGCGGAGGCCATCAAGGAGCCCAGATCCGCCGCCCATGGGAAGCCCTTGCTCGCACCTAATCCGAGCGGCGACCAGGACCAATTCCGGATCCGGAGCCTCGATGACGGCATGGAGTTCGAGGTTGGGGAGGTGCACGACGAGATTGTCCAGGAGGTCGGCACCGGCCGGCAGCTCACCTTCGAGGAGTTCAAGCTCTGCATTGGCCGCTCCCCGTTCGTGCACGAACTCATGTGGCGGACCACCACCGTGTCCACATCCTCCTCCACCTCCGCACGCACCTCCCCTTCGTCCAAGCCCCACGGAAGCTTGCAGGCTGGTAACGAGGTTCTCCTTGTTGTTTAATCGGTTCCCTGTGTATTCGTTTTGTGCTTGCGATGCCTGCGTACTATAGGATCATGGACCATCGTGTGTAACAGAGTTCTTTCTTTTGTTCACTGACTTTCCTGTGTATTCGTTCTGTTTGTATGCCGCCTGGTTACTATGCAAGTGCTAAATTTTCCTTTCTTCTCCGTGTTTTATGTTGCCTAATGACTCAGATTTTGATATGCTCATATAATGCTTTGCAGCTATGCCAGCGTTTCTATTTAGCTTACTGACTATATCCTTTCAGCGTGTCATGTGTGTTCCCCTGTACAATTAATGCTCAAAATATCGTACTGATTTCTTTGCTGTTGTACAATTCTGCGAGCCATACATTTATATACCAGGTATTTCTATTTATTTTTTCAATACTTCCGGTCACCCCTTCGTTATAACGTCTTGATCGGCAACGTACCTATTTACGTATGCACGGTATCTAATAAGTTGCAATGGTTCTCTTAATTTTGCTTGCCAGCTGTTCCATAATAATATGGTTATCGCTTTACACTTAGTAACTCTTCTTTCATTTCTTATATTTGGTTCATTATGTTTCAATGCTATTACACAATTAAGTAATTATTCAGTTTATTTTCTTCGTTGCCTTGTTGCCATCAGCGCGTATGAGCGTCGTACACATCTCAGCGTCTCTACGACGAACCAGGCGTGATGAACCGCTAACCTAACAGACACAATGTTCGAGTTGGTGATTACTGTGATGCATGGCACTGCAAGACACCACCTTTGTCCTCAGCGCGCCACGGGCGCGCAGTCCCAACTAGTTTCCTATACATTACCCACATGTTCAAACTCGTCCTTTCACTCAGTGAAGTCCAAATATCTTGATCCATTTATTTTGAAAACTATATTTAATTAGGTTACAAAATCCCAAAAAAAAAGAGTATTAGGTTGCACTTGGTCTATATACCAAAATATCAAAAAAAAAAAACATGGTGTCCCGCGCATTTGCGTAGATAGTTTTATAATTGTTGGACTTTTTATTCTAAATTTGTATTTTTTATTATAGTTGACATAGACTCCTTTTTATTTCTATTTTGCATTTGTTTTATTGCAACTGATATAGACTTTTTTTTTAATCTAAATAGTTATAGTCTGAACCCACAATGATCAACGTTGTAGATCTTTCTTTTTATCTTTGATTATTGTGGGAATTTCTAGCACTTTAGAATTAATATGTCGGCTCTGTTTAATGCTGCTTTAATATAATATAGATCTATTTTATCTCTCTGATTAATGTGAGACGTGGAATTTTCTAGTATTTTATGAATTAATTAATATGGTGGTTTTGTTTAAACCTACTTCAATGTAATAATAACGAGCAAGGTGACTCCCACGTTTGCGCGGCTAGATTTATGTCAGTATATATAGTTTATTTCTAAATCATAATTTTTTTCAAATAATCTCCAACTCATAATCTATCTCTAATACTCCAACTGTTCATGAAAAGAAGTCGTTGTTGACTTTTGGACACAAGTTTGACCATTCGTCTTATTAAATATCATTTATGTTGTTATAATTTGGTTTATTATTAAATGTCTTTTACGCATGACTTATATTTTTAAATATTAGTAACAAATTTTTCTATAAAACGAATGGTCAAACCTGTCTCCAAAAGTCAACGGCGACTTCTTTTCACGAACGGAGGGAGTATATTAGATCAGATTTAGAGTTTATCTCTAGTATATTAGATTAGCTTTAGTAGTTTGTTATAGAGATTATTTATTTTTCTTTTTATTTGATTTGGTGGACGACAATTGAGCGGTTATTTTAATTGGTGGGTATTGATTGGATGGTGGAGGATTTTCGGACAACGTGGCGCATTGTGGTGGCTTCATTTTTCTCTACTCCAATAATATAATAGATAGATGAGCATGGTGCCCCGCGTTTACGTGACTAGGTTGGCCTCGATCCTTTATTTACACGTGGAGTCTTATTTTTATTATTTTATTTCTAAAATTTATGTAATTTAATATTTTATTGTAGCTGATATGATCACGCATTTCCTTATGGACTTTTTTCAAAAACATTTCCCCTAATTTATGTTATTGTTTTGTTATAGTTTTAATCTAGCATGGACTCTTATATTATTTTTTATTTCAATTTTTGTCGTTGATATAAATTTTTTATTTTAATCTAATCTATTATAATTCTAACCCACAATAATTGACAATGTATATCTTTCTTTATTTTTAGTAACGTTAAATTTCTAATATTTTAAGATTAATATGGTGGCTCCATTGGTCAACTTGACACGGATCTTGTGTATTTCTTGGCTGACACTGGTAGCATAGAGTATGCATAGTAGGCAGCACGTACGAATATACCCATGCGATCATGTTCATACTCGCACAATTCGTCGTAGTCACCTCGCGCTAGTTAGCTAACCATTAATTCAATATAATCATCCTGGTTTCTTAATACGTATAAATCAAATGATGCTTTAAATGTACGTATGTTGTGCATTATCAAACTTCTATTTTTTTTATTGGATTTTATCAGATTAATTCATATTTTATCATCAGAAAATCTATAGACCCATAATAACCAAGGATATATTTACGTAGGAATTTCTCTTATTAACACAATGGTTATTTATTTGATAATATATCGATCCAATCTAGGATATTATCATATGATCCCATTGTAATCGATAATAAAGATCTTTTTTCTTTTCTCTAATTTAAGTGAAGATTTCTTCAATAATATATTCAATATAGGCCGTTATAATTTACCCACTCTAATCGATGGTGGGGATCTTTTATTTTTTATGATATTTACGTGAGAATTTGTTTGATAATAGATTCAACCTAAACCTTTTTAAGATGGTCCCATCTTAGTCGATGGTGGAGATTTTTTTCACCGATTTATGTAAATTTTTCCGATTAGCGTGGTGGCTCCGTCTGCCCCTGCTTATATAATATAATAATATCGTTTTTACAAATCATCAGACAATTGATTTTTAGAGAGGTATCGGTCGATTCTCATGTACCTGGATGTCTTCGTCGAGCGGATATATGGTTCACTGGCGAACGGAGCGAGTGCCGAGCGTGCGTCGCTGTCGCGGGCAAGCGGCGAGCGGCGAGCAGAGCAAAGCGACGGCCCCGCGGCTTTTGGCCGTACGGGGGGAGCGCGCCTCTTCCACGGGGATCAACCAAACTGCCTTTTTCGGCTGCCATCTCGCCATCACCCATCCATCAGGGGGAGCTACCCATCCATGGCTTCTCGTGCGTGTCCGGCTACTGCTTGCTCCGGCTAAATATGTTTGGGGGGAAAGGCAGAACTTAACGGAGGATCGATCGTTTCGTTGCGTAGGTATATATCTTTTCAATGGTGATACTGTGTCGTTCTTCTCGTGTTATCTTAACTTACCTTCTATTCTAAGTTAGCAGTCGTTTTAAACATTTGCACGACATTTAAAAAATTGCAGCTTTCACCGGTAGCTAGCTAGAAGCCCTTTAGAATGGAGGGAGTATTTTTCTCTCCTTTGGCTTTGTACGTGCAAATATAAGATAAATTAGTCTATCCAACTTATGCTCGGGATGATCCTACGTTGTTGAAATACAAAGTTCATTACATATAGTTAACTAAAAACTAACAAATAAACATGTAATACAAAATTTATAACAATGAAAAAAAACACAACCCTAATGGATGGGTGTGGCAATGAAAAGGAGGAAGCTAGACTTTTTCTACCACTCACTCTAGTGACTTTTTTCTACTGCTCACTCTAGTGTGAAAAAAAATGTCAATTTTTCACCTCGATGCAGAAATACGAATTAGTGACCGAAATATTTATCAAGACGTACGAACTAACTAACGCATATATACGATCTTCCTCGCATATCCAGCGCATATAAAATTCTGAAAAGACCTAAGTAAATAGCTAAAGCTTAAAGAGCTCGACTGACAACATGTGTACTAAAACAAACTACGTACCAAATCCGTTTAATTGACAAATTAAGAAAAAAAAAAGAGGAGATGAATCATGGATTTCTTTGCCCGTACGTACAGTCGGGCTGAGCTCCATATCTTAGTGTCAACGATGCACCAACCAGCAGATACATATAATATTATGCAGGTACGTGTGTAGCGTCCTCTCCGTTCGATCTCTCTCCAGCTTGCCAACCATACACGTACTGTACTATACACACCGACACACGCGCAAAGTCCACGCTTGCACAGTGAGTCAGCCCGATCGATCTCGCCCGTGCGAGCCCGGTTGAAAAAATCTCGCACGATCGCGCTCCGCACGAGCGTATCGTACGTACGTACGACCAACCACCAGATGAGATGAAGATATACTTTTGCTTGCTCAAGAAATTAAAAAGAAAGGAATTTCTTTTGCTCTATATGCACACACATATATTAATACTCTTTTGAGTCGAACGATCGAGCTGCATGCATGCACGGTGCATGCGTGCATGGCCAGGCACAAAGCCACGTAAGCACGCACAGGGCGGCGTATAGCTATACGCACTCTGTCGTACGTATTACAGAATCCAAGAGGAAATTGTTGACTTACTGGATTGAGTGGACGCGATGCTAGGCTCCGTGCTCAACTAGAGATGCACCGGGCGGCAGTAGTGTGCATGGCTAGCTAGCTTGATGGCCAAAGCTTGGGCAGCTCGCCGGCGGCGACCAACGCCGGTGAAGTGGTGGCCGGCGTCGGAAGGGAAGGGGAGGGAAGCTAGGGATCGATGGGAGGAGGAGGTGTGGCCGGCCGTGTGGGGGTATAAATAGCTGCCGCGCGGAAAGGAGTGGCGTGTGCGGTGGCGAGCTGTGGCTTGGCCTCTCTTGATTTCTCTTTGTACTCTTGTAGCGTGTGATTGAGCTCTTGACACACTTTGGTGTGCTAGCTAGGCTAGCGGCAGATAGGGTTCGTTGCTTGACAGAGAAAGGCCATGGGGACGACACGCAGAGCTTAATTGATCGCAGTAAGGTCCCCTAGTGTTGTGTGCTTATGACAGCCGTCTGTCTTTTGATCGGTCATGCATGTGAAGTTGAAATCTATTAATTTTTAATCTGGTTAAAATACTCCTAGTTGTTATTAGGCCCAACGTAACTTTCATATATATGCTGGATTCCAAGAACTAAGTACCACCAGAGTATGGCATAAATTTATACTCTCAGTCTCTCACCATGGGAGAAACCAAATCTCTCAACGGCGCCGTTGAGAGAGGTTAGAAAACGGTGGAGAAAGACCAACGGCCGTCGTTACAAAAAAAAGGTCGAGAGAATATTGATGGTGTAAAATAGCGGTGCTTATCAATACATCACTTATGACTTATTAACTTTTTTACAACTCCATAACATCAGAAATTTTCGATCCATGTGGAGGTAATTATTTCCATTAAACTCCACCAAAACGTTCTATAGTGATGAACTACGTACATGTACCATAATATTACAAATGTCAACTATGTGTCATGGTAACCTTGACATCCAATGTTGCATGACACCTTCCACAATTACAAACTAGTTTCAAGATTATATTTTTCTGATTTTCCATAACAAAAACTATAATTTCCACATCTTTACATAATGTACAAATCAAAAATATCTAAATAAATATTATCAAATAATGTATCCTTGGTACTATACCAAATTTATGATATATCTCATATTGTTCAAGATTTTTAAACTAACTACTGATTTTTTTAAAATTAAATCAAGAATTTTATAAATATTGTGAACTGCAAAATGAACAAATTACCCTATATCGACGGCCCTTTCAATGCGGTTGAGAGTTCTTCCACCGCGCACGCCAAGGCCTGACCCACATATCACTGCCGATGTGGGGCTGCATCCCTCTCGATGGCTCTCTGGAGTGGAGGCCGTCGAGAGAGAAGCCCTACATACTCCAAGGCCCTGTCTAGAAAGGGTTCTAGTAGAAGGGGGCTCGTCTCTCGATGGCCTATTTTTCGGTCGTCGGGACATCGTTTGCGCTCTGTCCATGGATGGCTGTTGACAGCAAGTCTCTCGACGTCCTATTCTTTGACCGTCAAGACAGGTCTTCTGTATCGACTACCAGGAAGGACCGTCAAGAGAGATGTAGGACTGTCGATACTTAAGGCATTTCCGTAGTGTCCCTTCATTTTAAATTATAAGACGTATAAATTTTTAAATGGTGTTAGACCTAAAACTTTGACTATTGATTTATTCCACAAGATATCATCAACAAATACAAAATTAACATAATTTAAAAGTATTTTTAAATACAAATCCAACTATATCTAACACTAAACATATATACTCCCTCCGTTTCATAATTTGCAGAGATGTTTATTTACCAATTTAATTAAAAATGTACGTAACTTAAAAACAAAAAATGAAACAGTCTCAATTTTTTGGAAAAATATATAATGGTACAAGATGTTATCATGTTGCAAGCCGTCAAATGAACAATCTCGACGGCTGCAAGCCGTCGAGACAAGCACCTCCAGCACGTCGTGCCTGCCCGCCGTGTATTTCTCGACGGCTGGACCAAAGCCGTCGAGACAGATTGTCTCGACGGCCAAGCCGTCGAGAAAGACAGCCTCTCTCGACCACGCTGTCTCGAGTCTCGACGGCCATATCTCGACGGCCGGCCGTCAAGATTTATCTTTCTCGACGGTTACCGTATCTGTTTCGACGGCTTTGGCCGTCGAGAATTTGCGCGATCCGTGTGGTGACTACGTTTAGATAATTTTTTTAACTTAATTTTTTTTTGGTATCGTGTTTTTATTGTTTTCTATGATTATTAGTTGAGTGGGTGCCATAAATAAAAAAAAAACAGCCACCTATCGATAAGTTGGACCCAAAAAAGAAAGGCCATGCATTAAGGTCCCTTAATATTGTCGACAGACAAAGGCCTGGGAGTATGGTCTCTGGCTAGTCCTGTCATCCTGTGATGGCTATGTCTGCAACTGGATGTTTTCCATCGTGTGAAGTTGATTAATATTATACTCAAATTAAATAATCTGGTTAATTTGGGATCGAGAATTGTACGAGCATCAATGTTATATTACAAGGCGCGAACAGGCCGGCCTCCGGTGCGTCCACGTCGACACCTCCGCGCCGCGCAGCCACGTCGGCGAAGTTAACACGGCCGTTCGATCGCAATTGCCAATCAAATACGTCCGTCTATTTACAATCTATATATAAAACAATTTTTCCCTCACCATCTCAACAGCGCGGGAGGTTTGCTCCCTTACTATTGGGCACAAGCTTTCACTCCGCCGGGCAGGGTTCGAGTCCTAGCCGCTCCGCTTTTTCTCGTTTTTCCTTTCTCATCTTCTACCTCCTGTTATTTACCTTCTTATCTGTGCTATACACAACAACCGAGCGTAGCACAGCGGTTAGCAGCCTCGCGCGCGCATGTCTGGTCCTGGGTTCGAATCCCGCACAGGCGAGTTTTCGTTTTTTCCCTGCGCCGCAGGCGCGCGGGCCTAGCTAGTTATACTACATGATGTTTAGAATTAACCTGAGATCCAGGAAAAAGAGGGAGACTAGAGATCGAGGAAGGAAGGTATACCCCCATTGGATTTGCCAAAAACGTACGGATGCAGTGACGGTGGCACCTTGATATGTCATAAGAGTAAAACAATGTATGCATGGTAACACCCCAATTTGGGGACAATTCAAAAATTTGAGCAAATTTCAAAATTTGCGTTAGAATTTGAACCGAGCTGACAAGTGGGCCCACACAGCCGCTCTCTTCCTCTCTCTCTCTCTCTCTCTCTCTCTCTTTGCTCGGTGGGCCGGCACGCCGCTCGGCGTCGCCCCTGCTCTGCCACCCCTGCTCTGGGTAGCGCCACGCGCTGCGCCCTCATCATGCGCACACCACGCCCGTCCCGTCTCTCTGCCCGGTGGGCCGGCCCGCCGCTCGGCATCGCCCCTGCTCTGGGTAGCGCTACGCGCTGCGCCCTCATCATGCGCACACCACGCCCGTCCCGTCCCGTCGCCGCTCCGCTTTCCCTTCCGCATCAGCGAGCACGCCTTCGAGCCACTATCCCCGCTCGGCGCCTATAAAGCCACGTGTCGTCCTCCTGCCCAAGTTTTCTCTGTTTTCCCCAATTCCTCACCGCGCCGGCGCCAGAGAAGGCCCCGACGATTTCGTGAGCCGCTTCCAATTCCTTTCGCCCAGAGCGTCCACATCCCACTCCTAACCCGTCGCCGTGCTTGATTTCAGAAGATCTGGACGGAGGAGCCCGATCGACGACACCCCTGTTTTGGTCGCCGCCGGCATCCTCTCCTCCAGCCGTCTCCGCTCCATCCCGTGCCCGCCCGTAAGCTTGGTGAGCACCAGCAAACCTCCCTTGCGCTCTCCTTCCATTTCCAGGGCCTGTAGATCGGTAGCGTGGCTCGACATCACCAGTGAGCCTCGGCTCTGCCACCACCGCCACACCGCCACGTCTGGCCGTGCCTGGCCTCGACGAGGGCACCCTTAATGCTGTAGGAAGCCGTAGATGCTAGGGTGCTAATGCTTATGGCCGGAGCGCCCCTATAGCACCGCTGCCTCGAATCCCGCCGCCATCGACCACGTCGACGCGCTGGAGGAAGACGACGACCCAGTGCCGTCCGATCCGCGCCAAGATTCATGCCGACCCATAGCCGCCGAGTCACTATCTTGTGAGTCCCGCCTGTCAGCTCGCCCTGTGTGCGCTGGCTCAAAACTCCGGTGCTGAGGCATTGCCCGATGGGCCCCGGCCCCACCTGTCCGGTCTAGTGGAGACGTCTAGGGCCGTGGGCGCGTTTGGGCTGTGGGCCGTTTTCACCGCTGGGCCGCTCCGCCCGCCGACTCGGCCCAAAGGATTTTATCCTTTTCTCAGCATTTTACTCATTTATCTAATTACAGAATTAGCTTTTGATTTAATTAAAATAGCTAAGGACTCCCAAAAATTCTAGAAAAATTTAGATAAATACTAGAGACCAATTCTAATTTTATTAAAATATAACCATGACCACTGTAAAGGGGAATTTGGCACTTTTAGTTGAAAATGTAGCTTTTCATATATAGAAATGGTTAATTTAATTCTAGGGTAATTGTTGGGTATATTAATTAATGAATTAGACCCCAAATATTCTTTAGAAAATATAATGGATAGGTAAAAATGTCTTAACAAATTTAGAACATTGGCATTTGGCCTTAGTAATTAAATATATTCATAGGAATATTAATTGCTAAACCCAATAATTATATAGCTCCTTGAATTAAGTAAGGACTAACCTTAGAAAATAAATCAAGGAGTGACAAAACGTAGGATTACCTCATTTTTGTAAGAGCACCTAGTAAAATATCAACTCCGATAAGCTTTACCCCGTACGTAGGTTGAATTCCGAAAAGTCGTCATCTTATGTCACTTAGAAACCCTAATCACCCAATTATGACCTTATCGTACGAAATCGTATTTTGGGGGTATAGTAGACTATCATATACTGATAATATTACTTATTAATGCACTCTGTCATGCATAGCATATCATACGAAAAGTAGGATCACTAATTGATCTTAGGCATTAATGCCAAGGGTAAAGCCTAGGTCATGCATGCATCATGTTTTCTGTTGCATTAGTAGGTAATTATTGGTTTGTTGTTATGTTTAGACATAGGCGATCCCGAAGGAAGGTTTGGGGACACCAAGGAGGAACACCTACCTGAGCAAGGCGAGTTAACACTTACCCTTTAGATGTTATCCGTATTAGGGAGAGATTGCGATTTTCCCTAGTGCGGACTAACATCGCTATTATCATATTCATTACCCAGTTTTTCTTAATCTATATTGTTTAGTTATTAAAAATGCATGCTTATTAGTATGCCTAATTGTTAATCATGTAATATTTATACATGTCTGACCTTGAACTGTTTAGCCTTAATGACTGCCTTGATTGTCATTACTCTTGTTAGCCTATGATTAGTCTGGTAACCACTTTAACCATACCTAATGGGTAAAACTTGCTTAGACTGGCTTAGGCTTAAATAAATCTTCTGGCTAATCGCCACGGAACGGTGAACCGATATTCACTAGTCATTCATATGACATGACACCTGACAATTAGGGCTATTAGTTGCATGTTGGGCTGACTGTGTTTGTCGGTACGGTTATTGGGAAAGTCGGTTTGGTTGATCTGTTGGTTCGGAAGGTCCAAGTGTGATGTGGTCGATGACCGTGGAAGTAGAGATTATCGGTGGGTTGCCCATAGAGGATATCCTGATGGATGATTAAGGCACAGGGTGCCTAAGTCTTTGGGTTTAGCTGGGCTTACCGAGGAGGCCTTGAGTAACACGCGTAGCGGGGAGATCGCTGCCATCTGAGGGATGGTTCCAACACAACGCGTGGCCATCGCGTGGAGTACGGGTCTTGGATCACCAGCTGTGAGCGCTCTGCGGAGACCCTCTGAGACAATTCTCGATAGGGACCGACATTGGTCATCACCGAGGATGATAAAGGACACACATCCCCAGGGTGACGGTCGGCTAGTGAGGGCTGGCAACCTCCTAGGCCGAGACGAGCATGCCATGGCATGTGTGGTCCACAATGGGATTGCCAAATCCTAAAATGATGGCAGAACTAGGAAAGGTTGGGGACAACCATGAGAAAGTCAAGGTGAACGGATAAGCTGGTATGGTGATTGGTTAAGTTGGTTGTGTATTTGGTCGAATGTGGGTCGGTTGGTGTGTTGGGTTGGTTAGTTGAGTCTAGGTACATGGGTATGTTGGTAAACCCCTGATTTATATAAACAATACAAATTCTAGTTAATTGCTAGATAGCTTGTTTCTTAAAAGTCTATTTAAAATTGGCTTTGCGCAAACAAAATAAACCTTTCCTCCTAACAAAGCCTTCTAAACACTATATGCATCAAGGGAAGTGTTGACTGGTCAACGTTTGGATGACGCTGACCTCACCTTCTTACCTCCTTTAGTCGATGGAGTCGAGGATGACCCTTACGAGTGTCATAAAGACGACGGACAGGATTATGGTGGACCTGAGGAGTCTTAAGGGTCGCTCCGGTCGTGGATGGACACTAGTCGATAGGGATTCTTTTGGGTACATATTTTGGTGACCGCTGTAGCTCTGACATTGTTTTATAATTTAAGGCGTGTATGGGCCGCCTTAATAAACTCGCCTAAGGACGTAACAATGATTGTAATATTCAGGGATTTTATTAATCGAAGTATGTTTGTATCGACTATGTGATTTTTCGCGCTAGCGTACTGATCCGGAGGCGTGCATGGGATCGTCGACCCTCAAGATAAGTTAAAATTGAGGGGCGACTTGCGCATCCAAAAAATGACCTACACGGCTACACGTACATGCGGTGACGTAGGTGTGAGCTACATGTGGCTAGCCAGCTCGACGAACGCATGCATGCTTTTAATAAATGAAGTTGTTAAAACGTCAGTAAAACTGATGCTCATGTATGATCGGTACGTGCCGTAGGATGTTATACGGACGCTGGGAAAAGCAGCTCAATATATATATATATATATATATATATATATATATATATATAGAATAGCTAGCGTGCTTGCGAAAGCGGATCCTCTCCGATGCTCTAAGCGTTTTGAAATCCGAGATGTCTAACAATGATCCGAGCAGTTGATCTTGTTAAATCTCAACGAAATGTAGCCGGTGACCAAGTTTAGTATTTTTTGAATTTATTTACTATTTGTTTCCTATTTTCAAGAATCGAACTTTTTGAGCGCACTACGACTAATTGGAAGGCTGATTTTTGAAAATAGAAACAAATAATAAATTCAAAAAATACAAAACCAAGTCACCTGCTACATTTCGATGAACGAATAAGATCAACGGTTCGATCAGATTAAACATCTCGATTAAAAACGTTGAAACTGATTTCTCCGTCTGCAGGGTGCACGCTAGCATTCTCTATATATATATATATATATATATATATATATATATATATAGCGAGCGATCTAGGACACGGACGAGTGCGATCTTGCTTGACTCGAGAGTGCCAACCGTACTGTTCCCTATACCATCCTGTAATGGGGGATGGTGAAGACTTACCAGCTCTAATCAAGCTAGACGGTCGACCTAATTAAATCAGTGACGCTCGATGCAAGCGATATATTTTCATGATGATCCATTCATGCATGCATGCATGCTAATCAGTTCTCATCATGGATCCACAGTAGCTAGCTAATCCATTCATGCATTCATGCATCTTGTTGTCAATTAATCAAGGGGATTAAACTTTGATTGATTGTCCTCGTCATGGACTGTAGCTATCTTTGCTATAGCTAGCTTGCAAGGGGATCTTTTACTACCTGTTTCAAGTAGAGAAAAAACTTGATGATTAGCAACCCCGTCGAAAATGTGACTGGAACTAATCCCAACTCTATTATTCCAAGTTGGAGAAAAAACACACGCATGCGATTCCTATCAGCTGACTATAATTGACGAGGGGACAGAAAATGAAGTCGAGGGACATATGCAGTTGAAAAATCGAAGACAGCCGGTCACTTTTGTTGGTTTTTAGCGAAACCGGGTCAAACATGACGAGCTTAATTTGAAGGACATTTTCATCGATCCATGAAAGAAGAGAATCTTATTTGCGGTATGCACGTAAAAAAGTCAATAAAATAGATGCCAGATGTAGCCGTAATTCAACATAAAATGCTTTAGTCTTTTTTGTAGCCTAGCAAGCTAACACACATACTTAATTTGACCAGTTTAATAACCATGCATATGCATGAGCTGCGAAACTCTGTGGTGACCTGACGAAGTTTTCAGAACATTGATGACAACCGGCCGCGTAGACAATCGCATTATTTACTGAAAGAGACACCGTAATCACAAAAGGAATATGTGTGGTCGCTAACTAATTAAACAGATACTCGACCTCCAATATATATGATATTTAACTATAAGGATACATCTATAAATAGTACAAGTCCGAGCTGAGCGGCTGAGCTCTCTCCACCTTGGCACGTGGCGCTTGACGGCGTGTTCTCCGCTCAACCACTGCGGATCACACCCCTGGTCAGATTTCTAGTCTGCTAGCCAACTCGATCAAGCTCGATCCGATTTGAGCGTCGGGCACAACAAGGCGACTTCATGATTTACCAGAGTTCGGACCCCTCGCGGGTAATAGTCCTACTCTGCTGAGCCTTAGCTCTTTTCGATTGTGGTTGAATGGGAATGTGTTTCTGAGTGCCTCGAATGCCTGAACGCAACTTACATGTTGTGTGTGTTCGTATGCCTCTCCTCCCTTCTCTTCCTTTCCTTTCTTTCTCTCTCTCTCCCCTCCTTTTATACAAGCTTTGGGCTGGCGGAGAGAGCCGAGGGAGTAAGCGATCTGATGCTCTCGATACTTGACAAGACCACGACGAAGAGACGAAAACATGCAGCTTGCCCACGCCAGCAGCATCGCCCTCGCGTGCCATAAGTGGCCTCGACCCGCATAGTCACACCGGTGAGTCTGCGGGTGGGGCCTACTGCTCCTCGACACGGGCGGCCTCCTCAAGCAAACCTTCTCTCTGCGGTCAATTCTTACTGCGCCAGCAGTGGCCCGCTCGGACACTGCAAGGGTCCTTGCATGCGGTAATCATTTCTTCCTCTGTCTATCCGCGGCGTGGTGTCTCATTAAATCGCCGTCCTTCTTCGCGGGGGAGCCTTCGTCTCGAAGACTCATACGCAATGCTCCCCCCGCGCGGACCCGCGCTGGCCTTGAGGGGCCCTCGCTGGTCTTGAGAGGGGGCTCGCCCACGCACTCCGCTTTGGCGCGTGGGGCCCTCGCCTCACCGTCGGAGGGGCTCGCCCACGCACCCCTTGCTGGCGCGTGGGGCCTCCCGGCCTCTGAGGGGCTCGCCCACCTGGCTGGGGCCTTGCTCGCCCGCGTGGGGCCTCTCGGCCTGGGGCCCTCTGCCTTGCTCGTCGGAGGGGCTCGCCACGCACCCGCTCGCTCCTGCGGCGTGGGGCCCTCCGGCCTCTGAGGGGCTCGCCAGCGCTGGGGGGCCTTGCTCGCCCGCTTGTGGCGTGGGGCCTCTTGGCCTTCCTCGGGCTCTTTGTACCCGGTATTTATTACAAGCGACAGTAGCCGGGTCCACCATGATCTGCGAACCGTCAGCGCGATACTTTCCATTTGTTGTGCGGCGGAGGCGAATCGTGGGGCCCACCCTGCAGCGGCCGTCGCTGATTCTCCACTGCACACGATCTTCCTTGGGAACCACGCGCGCTTTTGGGAAACCAAAAGCAGCGGGGCAATGATGGCGCCCGCAGCGGCGGAATCAAACCGTCGCGCTCGCGCCCACGCCTATAAATACTTCTCTCGGCCGCCGCGTAATCCTTCCGCCGCTAAGTCTTCAAGCATCCCTTTGCCTTCTTCGCTACTACCACGACCTCCTCGCCAAGCGCTACCCGGCCTTTTGCCGGCGCCACGCCAAATTTTTCATGGCTCCCAAAGCGCGATAAAGGCCGCCCTGCGAGATGCCGCACCATCTTCGAGGCTGCTCTGCTGCTTCCACCGTCGATGAGGATCGGTGGCGGCGGCTTGAGTCTTCGTGCCACCGACCGCCGCCGGAGTTCAGCGCCGGCACCATCGCCGAAGAGTCCTCGCGCCGGGGAGATCGTGACCTTCTCTGGCGTCTTTGGCGGGCCTTGTCCGCCGTACTCGAATTCTTCTTGGGGTGCTGCGCCTTCTACGGGATCGGCGGTGCACCTTGTTCCCAACTTCGATCATGGCCTGGTCATCTTCGCCCACCTCTGCGAGATGTTCGTGGGGCGATGCGAACCTCCGCTCTGGCGCCGACTCTTCGTTTTGCACACGGGCTCGCGCTCGGCCTTGGTTGGGAAACTGCTACTTCGCTCGCGTCACCTCCGCCTTTATCCTGCGCGGTCAAGTCCAGCTGGAAGGATCGGCACGGCGGTGGTATCGTGGAGGACTCCGGCGGTTGCGACGATCTTGCCCTTCCCGGCGATCGCGGAGCCTTTGCGGCGAGGGGAGCCCGGCGAGCGATCTTGCGAGTGCGGAGGCGATGGCGGCGCGCATTGCCGAGCTCCGCCGCGAGGCTCACGGAACCCGTGGTGGCGGACTTTTGCGGCGCCGTCTTTGCCGCTCCGCTTGAGGGCGCGCCCGCTGGGCGTACTACGGCGACAACGCAGCGGGACCCGCCTTTGCTCTTGGAGGTGAATACCCTCGCGCTCTTTTGGATTCGTACCTTCTTTCTTTCCATTTTTGGCTAACGACCCGACTCGCTGCTTCTTCTTTGGGTGTTGGTGATGGGAGCGTCTTGGGGCGGCGTGCTCGGGGCTGGTGGCGAACTCTTGACCACGCCGACCGGCGACATCGCCTGCCGGCGGGCATCCGCCCCTCTGCGGCCGGATCCACGGGGCGCAACTCTTACTGCGGCGCTGCCCCCATGGAGGTCTCGGTCCTGCGGTCCAAGTGGCGGGGACCACTGCGAGATCCGCGAGCCGCCCTCGGCGACCGCCCAAGCTTCGCGGCATTGCTGCTGCTCTGCCGTGGCTGCTGACTCCGCCAGCGCTCTCGGAAGCGCCGCCTCATCCTTGCCGTTGGCGAGGGCGGCGGCGACGAGGAGGAGGGCGAGCCGAAGCGCGCCCTTCAACCGGGCTTCGCCGCCACCGCCGGCTCCAACCAGCGAGGCCTGCTGCTACCGCCGCCGCTCGCCACGGGCAGGCGGCGACTCATCGAAGCTGGCGCCGCTGCGCCGGTTTCTTCCGCTCCTCTCGCCGGCGCTCCTGCTGCGGCGCTGTTCTGTGTTGGCGCTCCTGCCGGCACCGCTCGCGCCAGCGCCGGCGTCTGGCTCGACGGTGGTGACTGCGACCGCGCCGCCACCGCCGCCACAAACAAGCGACTTGGAGCTCCCCCCTTCAGCTTTCGCCTTCAGGGCGCACCGCTTCAGGTTGGCTTTCCCTGCGCTTACGCACACTTCGCACTAGGGTTAGCACGCTACGCGGTTTTCGCATACCTGAACCCTGTTTGTCCCTCTTGGAACAGGGCGGACGCTGGGGCATCGAGCTCCGCTCCACGCGACTTCGCCAGCCCCAGCGTGCCGCCGCTCTTCGGCGGAGGCGCTTCAAGGCGGCGGAGAGTCCGGCGCGCGGCGGCGGAGAACCCTCAGCCACCTCGCCCGTGGCCCGCCGCCATCTCGGCCGTGACCGCCCGGCGTGGGGCGTTCCTTTGGGCGCCGCACCCTCTCCCGCACTGGGGCGGCGCGAGAAGCCCTTGCCTTGGCGGAAGCGATCTGCCGGCGACTGCGGCGGGCCCTTGGCCAAAAACCGCGCGAAGAGGCGATGACCAGCGAGGCTGCGGCAGCCAAGCCGCCGCCTCGGCCGCCAAGCGGTCGAAGACCTCCGCTGGAGCACTTGGCGCCTCCGGACCCTCGCCGACATCTGCGCAGCCGCCTCTGCGCGGCTTCCGGGCGCCACTGCATCCAGGGTGTTTCCTGCATCCCCATTGGAGAGGCAATTGCGCGATCTGCTGGTGCCGTGGGGCGAGCCGCCCGAAGCCCTGTCGTCCTTCCGGCGGCTGCGACGCTTGAGCGTCGAAAACGATCGCCAAGCGCGCTCTCGGCGGCATGTTCATCTTGAGCAGCTGTCTTGCTTTCGAGGCGCGCGTTTGATCTTAGCGCCGCCATCGGGAGCCTTGGCGCCCGGTGGACCGGTTTGAGCGGTAGCGGGTTGACACCGCCGCCCGACCGCGTGTCCATGATGGGGCGCCGCTCGGCGGAAGACGAAGGCCGAGAGGAGTGGCGAGACTCCCGCCTTTTGCCTTGTAATTGTTGCCTATCAATGCAAACAAACTTTTGCTCTTTTGTTGTGAGTCTCGCTTGAACTTCGCTGCTTTAACTTGCGGAATTGAATTGGGGCACTGGCGCCAAAGGTTTTAGATGAGCGTTTACGCCGCAAGTGGCGCTGTTTCCTTAGGCATCTGGTTACTTCAACCCTTATGGCCTCTCGCAACCCGACTTAAACATTACGTGGCGGCGCTTAGCTTCGGAAGTGGTCTAGTCATTGGTGCGCCGTTAGCGCATTACCCGAACCGAGCCGACACACGGGCTAGAGCCCGCCTTCCGTCGCCGCCTCGCACGGCGTAAGTTATAAGCGTTTGCCTTTGCAATTAAGGGCCATCAACCCTAAGTACTTTCGCTACCGACTTTCGGCGAGAATGTTTTCTATGAGACCTTTCTAAGGCTAAGCCAGCGATCGCCAAAAGCTTTAGAGCGAGCTTTCCGTTGAAAGTGGCGCTTTTTCCTCGAGCATCTGGTTACTTCAACCCTTATGGCCTCTTTGTTGAACCGACCCTAGACATCGGCGTGGCGAGAACTTAGCTTCGGAAGTGGTCTAGTCATTTGGTGCATTGTTGGCGCATTGCCTGAACCGAGCCGACACACGAGCTAGAACCCGCCTTCCGTCCGCCGCCTCGCCCAACCGCGAGTCGTGGGGCTCGTCCTTACAACTAAGGGCCATCGCCTTGAGTACTTTTTATTGCCGACTTTCAGCGGAATGCTTTCTAACAGACTTGAGGCGAAAAAAAACAGATGCCCACAAGGAGATAGAACTTATCTCTTATTGAAGATGGCTTTGTACAACGCAGCCCAGGTGACGGTGAAGGAAGAAGACCTCGCCGCTCGGCTCCAAAGGAAGGCCGAAAAAAAACTCTTGTCTTGCTACCTCGGGTAGAACTTCCTCGGTACTCGGCGTTCCAAGTGTTCGCCAATTCGCGACCGTTCTCGAATCTGAGCTTTGGCCGAGGCTGGGCGGGAGGCCGACCACCTTGAAGGGCCCTCCACGGGGGAGCAGTTTATTGCGCCCTTTGCACTTGGATTTTCTTGTGAGCGAGGTGCATGCCTTGCCGGTGTTCTCACACACCCGCCTTGCTTGATAGCGGCGCGGCCTTTCTTGATACTTAGCGAGCCGGATCACCGCCTGTCTCGGATCTCCTCCGGAGATTCACTTCATCTGGCGCGGTCGAGGTCTTGGTCTTCGCTGAACACCGCCACTCTTGGGGAGCGAGGCGAGCTCGATGGGAGCACCGCCTCGAGCCATACACGGGAAGAAGGGGTCTCGCCGGTGGCTCTGTTGGGAGTTGTCCGGCGCCCTGTCTGGTGGGAACTTCTTCCGCCCAGCGCTTGCAGCGCTTCTCGAGCGGTCGAGCGCCCTTGTCTTGAGCCCTTTGAGTACTTCGCGTTCGCCGCTCCACTTGCCCATTGCTCTTGGATCGCAGCGGAGGCAAAGCACAACAGTACCCAACTCTTCGCACAGTCTTAGAAATCAGCGCTTTTGAGGCGGCGCCGTTGTCGATGATGATTACATTGGCGACACCGAACCGGACGAAGATGCTCCTCATAAACTTGATAGCCGCTGCGGATGTGATCGCCGGGACGGCGAGCTTCAACCCACTTAGTGAACTTGTCGATGGCGGCGAGCAGATGAGTATATCCTCCGGTCGCCCGCGAACGGGCCCGAATATCGGCCCCGGACGCGAACGGCGAAGCGGAATGGTTTGTGGCGCTGGGCGGTCGGTGGATCTGCTTAGCATGAAATTGGCACGCCGCATCTCCTCACCGGCTCGAAGGCATCTGGAGGCGGTGGGCCAATAAAACCGTGGCGGCTTTCCCAACCAACGCCCGGCTCACTGAATGGCTCCAAGACATGCCTCCATGGATCTCGAGAGAATTTCACTTCCGCTTCCCGAGTGGCGCGCCGGTAGAACTCCGTTTGCGCCACAGCGTCTGGTCCCCACCTACCGGGCGTGGCGCTTGGCCTTGCGCGCTATCTTCTCGGCCGGCAGCGTCGCCGTCGGGATCACTCCACCCGCGGTAGGCTGAGATCGGATCCATCCGCGACCTTCCGGACGAGTGTGGCGGCGTTACGTACATTGTCGCCGGCGTACTCCGCTGGCTTTGGCGTTTCGCCTCAACCGCCTCGGCGGTTCTTCCGCCTCCTCCCTCTAACAGGGGCTGCGGCGAGATCGATGGCGTCTCCTCCGGAGGTGGGGCTGCGTCGAAGCGTCGTCCCGCCAGAGTGGGGGCTGCGGCGGACGGCTGCGTAAGTCTTTCTTCAAAGACCCGGCGGAGCAGGTGCCCTTGGCGAGGCAATGCAGGGGCGATTCATCCGCCATGTGGTTGTCGCGGCGAGGATGTGCCTGGCCCAAACCCTCAAAGTGCCGCTCCAACGGCGCACCTCCGCTAGGTAGGCCGCCATGCGGGATCGGCGGGAGAAATCCTTTCTCGCTGGTTGATGACCGGGAGAGAATCGCCTTTACTTGTAGCCGCGGATGCCAAGGGTGAAGCCACCTAAGCCCGGCGGCGATCCTTCATACTCGCGGCGTTGTTGGTGGCGTGGAAGTCCAGCACCACCGGTGCGGGACGACATCGCCGGTTGGAACACCAAGGCGGCGCCAGATTGACCCCTCCGGCGGAATGAGCCGTCGAAGAAGAGAGTCCACGGCGAGGAGGTGAGGTACCTGCTCGGCTTCGATGTCGCGAGTCCACTCGCTAATGAACTCCGCGAGCTTGCCCTTTGATGGCCACTCGGGGAGCGAATTTGAGATCGAATTCCGCCAGCTCCATGGCCCATTTGGCGATGCGACCCGTCGCCTCACGGTTGAAGAGGATCTCCCGCAAGGGATACTTGGTCAACACCGTGACTTCTCGCCCCTGGAAGTAGTGGCGTAGCTTTCGGGATGCCGTCAGCACGGCGTAGAGCATCTTCTGGTGCTGTGAATACCTTGTTTCGGCGTCGTGGAGGACCTTGCTGACGTAGTAAATGGGGCGCTGAACGCCCTCTCTTTCCGCCACTAGCACCTTGTTGACCGCTGAGGGTTTGCGCGGCGTAGAGGATCAGCGGCTCGCCGGGTGCAGGCGACCAGCAGGCGGGGAGGTAAGATACTTCTTCAGACCGTCGAACGCCTCCTGCGCCTCCGCCGTCCACTCGAACTGGTTGGTCTTCTTTAGGAGCTTGAGCAATGGGAGACTTTTATCCCCCAGGCGAGCTATAAAGCGGCCCAGGGAGGTCAAGCAGCCCACCAAGCACTGCATCTGCCGAAGTCGCGTCGGGGGCTTCATGTTCTCGATCGCTGCGATCTTGTCAGGGTTCGCCTCAATCCCCTCCGGGAGACGAGGAATCGGCGGTTGCCCGACGGAACAGCGAACACGCATTTCTCTGGATTAAGCTTGATGCGATTTCCTCGAGTTGGCGAAGGTTTCTTCGGTCGCCGATTAACTCCTCCGCCTTCTTGGACTTCACCACGGTCATCGACATACACTTCGAGTTCCGCCCTATTTGGGGCGGTGGCGATATGCATGGCCCGGCGATAGGTTGGGCCCGCATTCTTCGATCCAAACGCCATCCTTGTATAGCGATATACACCCATGGGCGTGGCGAAGGCGGTCTTGTCTTCATCTTCTTGACCATGCTAATCTGGTGGTACCAGTGCGCATCCAAAAACACGGTTGCTCGCACCCTTGATTGAGTCGGCGATGAGATCGATGCGAGGCGCGGTATGGATCGCCGAACACGCCTTGTTGAGGTCGGTGAAGTCCGCACATCCTCCAACGCCCGTTAGATTTCTTGACGAGGGCGGGGTTCGCGAGCCACAGGATGGCGACACTGCGGGCGACCCCGCCCTAAAACTGTCCACCTCTGGCGGATAACTTCTGGCGCTCCACCGGCGCCGGACCTTTTGCATGACCGGTCGCGCGCGAAACGTCGCCAATTTATGCTCAATCACCTCCAGGGACCCAGCCATGTCGGACGGTTGCCACGCAAACACGTCGGCGTTGGGCTGGAGGAAGGAGACAGCGCGCCTTCCTATTTGGCGCCGAGAGGCGCCCACCGAGCGGTCTTCGCGGGTCGACTTCGCTCGGGAGACCGCCTTAACCTCCAGCGAACGAACCGGGAGGCACGGGTCTTCACGGAGGAGCTCCCAAAGTCGAAGCCTCGGCCTTCAGGCACCGTCGCCCCGCCAGTAGCGGCGTCCTTGTCGCAGCGGGCGCCTCCGGCGGTCCACTTTCAAAACGATGGGGCGGTGGCCGGGATCTTCACCACCATGTGCGCATAGTGGCACACGCCATGAACACAGGTCGGTGCGGCCGACCTAGTATGGCGTTGTAGGGGAGGTCGAAGTCCGCCACCTCGAACTCGAGCATCTCGGTGCGGAAGTTGTCGGAGCCTCCGAAGGTTACCGGGAGACTAATGCGCCCCAGCGGGACGGACTCAGCCCCCGGCGCGATGCCGAAGAATGGGAGCGTTGGGCGAAGCTCCCGCTGCTGGATCTGGAGCGCCCGCGCGCGCCGGGCAGACGGGAGGTTGAGGGAACTCCCTCCGTCTACCAGCACCCGCCCTAGCTTTACATTCCGGACCGTGGGTGCAACCACGATCGGGAGATGCCAGGCGGCGATGCTGGTTGGGTGATCGGCTTTGGCCCGAGCGATCGGTACTCCGACCACGCCAGTTGCCTCATCGACCCAAAGCCGGGCACGGTGGCGCACACCTCCCTCATCGCACGCTTAAAGCTAGCGTGGGACGGATAGGTGGCCGAACCGCCGTGGATGACGGCAACCTCGCGCTCCGCCTGCTGAAAACCAAGCGAAGCCGTCTCCTTGCCCTTGCCACTGCCGGACGCCTGCTGCTGCTGCTCGTGGACTCGCTTGTCCACCATCTTGCTGACGACATGGCAATCTGCCAAGTCGTGGGAGTTGTTGCGGTGAATGGGACAGTAGGGCCTTCCGTCCCACTCACGGGGGCGATGATTTCGCCCTTCGTCGCGGCCGCGGGGGCCGTCGCGGCCACGGCGATCGCCATAGCCGCCGCCTCGGCCGCCCCTGCGGGGACCGTACCCGCCGGCGCCGCGACCTCCTCCTCTTTTCTGCCCGCCCGCGCCCATTCGCGGCTGGTCGTCGTCGTCGTCGTCGTCGTCGCGCTCGGCGACCATGACCTGCCGGTCTCGGCCGCCTTGCGCTTCTTCTTGTCCTTGCCGCGGGGTTCCTCGAGGTTCGGCCTCGCCGCCCATGGCTGGCCCGCCCGCGCGCCGGGCGGATCTGACCTCCGCTTGAAGGCGCGCTTGTGCGCCAAGGTGAAAACTCCTCCGTCGTTTTGATCTTGCGGGTGGCCATCTTCTCTTTGACCTTGGGGTCTCGGGCGCCTCTCCTGAATGCCGTGACCACGGCGTCGATGGAGATGTCAGGGATAGTGTTGCGGACCTGACTGAAGCGCCGAATATAGTCGCGCAGCGACTCTCCTTTCTTCTGCTCCACGTTGTGGAGGTCGTCTTCTACCCCGGGCTGCTCGAAGGTGCCCTGGAAGTTGGTGACGAAGAGCTCCGAGAGCTCCTTCCATGACCCCACGGACTCGGGGCGGGTTCATGAGCCACGAGCGGGCTCCGCCGGTGAGGACCGCGGGGAAGTAGTTCGCCAGAACCTTCCCCGACCCTCCAGTCGGCTGCATTACCGTCGTATAGATCTGCAAAAACTCATCAGGGTTGGTGGAGCCGTCGTACTTTTCGATGGGGGCCGGACGAAACCGTTCCGAAGCCCTTTGGGCGCGCAGCTCCTTAGAAAAGCGCGGCACCCAACGTCGAGAACCTCTGCTCTGGGCCGCGGTCCTCGCCCGCCGCCCGTCGCCTAAGGCGGCGCCAAGAAGCGCCACCCTCACTGGCGGGCGGCTCTGTGGGAACCCTCTTGCTGGTCCCAGCGCCGGCGGCGGCAATGTGATCGCCTTCGGTCGTAGCCCTGCGAGCTTGTCCGCAGAGTCTTCTCCATCAGACAAGTGGCGGTCCTCCAGATGGGACCGGAGATCGTGGCCACACCGACGCTGCCCGCCGAGCCCCGTGAAATCGCGCTCTTGTCGTTTGGCCCGCCCCCCTCACAAGGAGATCTGCGAGAGAGGCGCGAGGGCAACAAAAAACGGAGGGCGAAGCGCCGGTTCCCCGCCCCAGAGACTTGCACCACCGCCCGGCGGCGGCGTCGGCGTAGCGGGCCAAGCCAACCACACAGCGCCGCCGAAGAGTCGGAGTTACGGAACGGTGGGTTTTCAGCAAAGGCCACGGCGCGTGGAGGTTACGTGCTTGGAGTGCACTCCTCCAAGGCGAGCGCCGCCTAACAACGCCGAGGCGGTGCTTTCGCCAGGCTCCAACCTAGGCGGGCGGCCACCGCCGGGTGATCCACCGCCATCGCCAGCGGCCGACTCATTGCCAGCGGCTCTGGCGCGCCGCTTCTGCTCCATCGCGGATCGCCGCTCGCCATCGCCTCTGAAGAAAGGTCGAAGAGCTTGAACCGATGCTAAGCGCTCCCCTACAGCGCGCCCGGCGGCGTGTTCTCCGCTCAACCACTGCGGATCACACCTGGTCAGATTTCTAGTCTGCTAGCCAACTCGATCAAGCTCGATCCGATTTGGCGTCGGGCACAACAAGGAGCGACTTCAGATTTACCGAGTTCGGACCCCTCGCGGGTAATAGTCCTACTCTGCTGAGCCTTAGCTCTTTTTCGATTGTGGTTGAATGGGAATGTGTTTCTGAGTGCCTCGAATGCCTGAACAGCCATGTTGTGTGTGTTCGTATGCCTCTCCTCCTTCTCTTCCTTTCCTTTCTTTCTCTCTCTCTCTCCTCCTTTTATACAAGCTTTGGGCTGGCGGAGAGAGCCGAGGAGTAAGCGATCTGATGCTCTCGGTACTCGACAAGACCTGACAGAAGAGGCGAAAACATGCAGCTGCCCACGCCAGCGCAGCTCGCCTCGCGTGCCGCAAGTGGCCTCGACCCATAGTCACACCGGTGAGTCTGCGGGTGGGGCCCCGCCTGCTCCTCGACAGGCGGCCTCCTCAAGCAAACCTTCTCTCTGCCGGTCAATTCTTCGCGCCCACAGTGGCCCGCTCGGACCTGCAAGGGTCATTTATGGCGGTAATCATTTCTTCCTCTGTCTATCCGCGTGGTGTCTCATTAAATGCGCCGTCGTCCTTCGCGGGGGAGCCTTCGTCTCGAAGACTCATACGCAATGCTCCCCCCGCGGACCCGCTTTGGCCTTGAGGCCCTCGCCTGGTCTTGAGAGGGGCTCGCCCGCACCCGCTTTGGCGTGGGGCCCTCGCCTCACCGTCGGAGGGCTCCCACGCACGCACCCGCTGGCGCGTGGGGCCCTCCGGCCTTCGAGGGGCTCGCCACGCGCTGGGGCCTTGCTCGCCCGCCGACGCGTGGGGCCCTCGCCTTACCGTCGGAGGGGGCTCGCCCACGCACCCGCCTGGCGCGTGGGGCCCTCCCGGCCTCCTGAGGGGCTCGCCCACGCGCTGGGGCCTTGCTCGCCCGCCTGACGCGTGGGGCTCTCTCGGCCTTCCTCAGGCTCTGTGTACCCCGGTATTTATTACACCGACAGCGCTTCCCTGCCCCCCACAGCCCACGTCACACCGTCGGTCGCAGCCGTTCGATCGTGTGCGCCAGGAAGATCCAACCGTCCATAGTTTGTTTAGCTATAAAATAATTTTTTTCGCACCGCTCTCAACAGCGCGGGCGCCTTGGCCGGCTGGCTAGCTGAGCCAACTCTCGCCAATGCGCCCGCGGTTCAATTTCTGCCACCGCCGCGTTTATTTCTTTTTCCCTCCCTGGCGCGCGTTTTGTTTCTTTTTCCCTCCCGGGCTGGGCGCGCCGCGGGTTCGATTCCTTCCGCCGCCACGTTTATTTCTTTTTCCCTCCCGGGCGTGCGTTTTCTTTCTTTTTCCCTCCCGGGCTAGGAGCGCCACGGGCGCGTGTGATGCGGCTAGTATATACATATATTTACAAGAATAGTGGGAATTCAATTATGGAAAAGTCACGACACTTTTCAAAGATGTCTTGAATAGTTAAAAATTATGAAAAAAATTATTTTTAAAACTTTGATAAGAACCATTTTAAAACCCACAAAATAACTACGAATACTTTGTCGTTTGGCTTGTAAAAAATAAAAATTATTTGTTGATTTTAATTTAAGTCGAAAAGAACTTGACCTGAGATGTAACAAGACCAGCTGATCGTTTTTTTCTTAGTAAAGGATAGGATAATTATCTTATATTCAGAAGTAGAAGAGAACAAAAATAGAGAGAGGGGATGTAGAAAGTAGGGCTCGGGGAGCCCCCTAGTGAAACAACACCGGCTACCACATGCCGATGTGATTGGCACCCTCCGATCGACATAGCACAGAGATTGTCCGTGACACACACCAAAAAAAAAAAAAAGCGCTCCAGGACCCGAAAGGTATAGAGTTGAGCTCAAGCCAAATATTCCATAAAACACCTTAAAAGTGCACCTAGGCCCATAAATTTATTTTGGTGATTAATGACAAAATGACTACTGAACTATCAGTTTAATTGAGCAAATGATTAGGTTAATCGTCATTGATGTGTATGAGAAAGCATTATAATCCCCTTAAAATGAGAAAATAAAAGAAACTCGCTTATTCCTAGACTTGTATTTTATAGTTTTTAGTTTGAATCTTAAGGATAGTCGTACAATTAAGAGGGATGTGACGAAAAACAACTTCTAGATGTCTGAAGTGCTGATTGGATGAAGTATAACATAGGAGAGAGACAAAGATCACAAGCTAATATCAACATGGTTTTCCACATTCAAGGGTCGGACTATCCGGTGCCAAGTACCGAAGTATCCAATATGAGGCACACCAGAGTGTCCGAGATTTTTAGATTTGGGCCTCTATTTATTTTTATAAAATTGCATCAGAGTATCTGATTCAAGCACCCAAGTGTCCGGTTCCTAAGAGTTTGGTATGTCCGAGGTTTCGAGATTTGAGGCTTTTTGTCTTTTCCCCTGTTTTTAATTTATTTGCATCGGAGTATCCGATGATTTTGATCGGAGTGTTGGGTCCGGAATTTCATGATTTAGGGTTCAATGTCTGTTGGGTGCATTTTGCACCGGAGTGTCCGGTCTTTGGATCAAAGGTCTGGTATGCACAAAATTTCTATCCAATGGCTAGCTTGAGCCCTTACCTGTTTAACACCCCTCACATCAACCCAGCTAGGGTTATCACTTCACTCTCATCAATACTCACCTCTATCAACATCTTGAGCATTAAACCTTCTCCCCACACCAAATCCTCTTGCTATAAACATAGGGTAGAGTTTGAGAAGTGAGATCGAGTGCCCCATCAAGCTAGCTTCATCCCTCGAGCACTCGGTTCATCTCTAAGCCTGATTTTTGCCGGATTTGTTACTCTTGGAGGTTGAATACTTCTAGACTGCTAAGAGTCACCTCGAGGCACAAAAACTTTGTATGGTGTGCTAGGGAAGTTTGTGAAAGCTAATTTTGTCTCCGGAAGGGAAGGAATCAAGGAGCAAAGTCGAGGGGTCTTGGTGCGACCTCGATGAGGAAAATGATTGAGATAGACCCTGGCTCAAGTGTGACCAAGCCTAACTTAGCAGAGATGTAGGATCTCCTCAAGAATCCGAACTTTGGAACGAACACTCCTCTTCGCTTCTGGTTTCCCCTCTCTTTGCTCTCTAGCTCGATTTACATTGATTTGGGCTTGTGTTTGTGGTTGGCTACCACCTTCGAGTTCAACCGCTTCTACTTGTTTAGTGGATTGAGTTTTGGTGTAGCTGGTACGTAACATGCATTTGTAAGGTGTGCTTGAGATTCAACCCTAATTTTGTTTGCAGGTTGGTCTGTCCGGTGTTTTGCATCGGTTTCTCCAGTAACCATCGGACTATCCAGTGTTCGAGACAGGACTTTCCAGGGTCTGAAGATTCCGCATAAAAATTGGTTGAATTTTTTGTAACACCTATTCACCCCCTTTAGGCAACATCTCAATCCACCTTCACACCTAAGACAATTGAATTGATTCCTTTAAGTTGTGTGGGCGACTTACATATATCTTCAAGCCACCAAGTCAAGATGTTGGTGCAATGAGACCAGCTTGCAGGCATAAGAGTTGGACATTCAAGCCAATATAAGATACTCCTACAGATTTGAGTGCTGAAACCACACTCAAGAAAGAGGTGAGGCGGTGCCTCTAGGTTAGTGTCTCAGAGAGGAAATAAATAGTAGTTTGGTAATCGACGATGTAGGAGGGCATCAAGCGTAAGGACCTGATTGTTCAAAAATAACCAAGAGAAGAATTTGCATTTGGATAGGGCCCAAGGCTTCTAAATAAGAGTGTGAAATTGCGACATGACACTACCCCCATCCAATTGAAGCTTAAGGTGGATCTAACAGAGAAAACGTTGTCCAAAGTAAAGTACCAGATTATGGAGTTTGGAGTCTCAATATTCAAATTCACTAGAGCTAGAGCCTTCCAAAGGGTGACAAATTGAGATAACAGATTGGCGGTGAAGCTAGAGCGCAGATCAGTGATCCAAGCATTGGATAGGAGGCGGTGAAGCTAATCACTTTTTTCTTTTGAAAGGGTTAACAACATAGCCTTCCAAAGGGTGACAAACTGAGATAACAGGTTGGCGGTGAAGTTGGAGCGTAGATCAGTGATCCAAGCATTGGATAGGAGGCGGTGAAGCTAATCACTTTTTTCTATTTTGAAAGGGTTAACAACACCTCTCGTGGAGGATTGGGTGGTGGCCCAGTAGTGAGGTCCTGTAGTGGCCGCCTTACCCACGTGAGATCGAACCTTGACCGCGTCTCAATGAGTTAAAAAGTGATTTATTTGTGGGAAACAATTATGAACAAACCCTTGTGGGCTAGCTTGCTAGTTGAAGGCAGCTGGCTAGACAAGCCATATTATGTGCTAAGCCAAGAAGGGAAGATAAACCAAGCCAGCCAGCTAGGTGGGCTGGTCCAAACTGCAAGCTAAGCCAAGATTTTGGGGAAAGAAGGGAGCAAAGATAGATTCTCCTAGCCGCATCGAGAAGAATCCAAGTTGAGGAAGAGAGGGGGAATGAGCCCGATGGGTCGATTCAAGCCAAGCTAGATTTTGAGCCAAGAAAAAAAAGAGCCTTGACAAATTCCAAGCCAGGAGGGGAACAGAGGAACCATGCTATATTCCGAGCCACACCAAGAAGTCTGAGACAAAGTGGGGGGTCGAGGAGACAAGCCGGATTCCAATCCATGCAAAAAGAGTGACAACGAGAGGAGATTTCGAGTCAGGTGGGCCGATCCAAGCCCCAAGCCAAGCCAAATTTTGAGCCGAGTCAAAAAGTCCAAGCCAAGGGGGGAACTAAGGGGCCACTCTATATCCTGAGCTGCACCAAGAATAGTCCGAGACAAGGAGGGGAGATTTTGAGCAAAGCCACGAAGGAGGGGGAGTCGAAGAGGCAAGCTAGATTCTAGCCATGAGAAAGAAGAATTCGAGACAAGAAGGGGAGATTTCGAGACATGTGGGCCGATACAAGCTCCCAAACCAAGCCAGATTTTGAGCCGAGTTAAGAAAATGTCCAAGCCAAGAAAGGAGGGGGAGCCAAGCTAGGTGGGCTAATTCAAGCACCAAGCAAGCCAGATTTCGAGCCGAGAAAAAGGAACTCTAGCTAGATTCCGAGTCGAGCCAAGAGAGAGTTCTTTGTATGTTAATTGGAGGGAAGAAAAGAGTAGTATTTATAAAGTTGTGAGGAAGAGATAGAGAATAGTGATCGATTAAAAATGGAGTTGATGTAAGAAAAGCAACTGTAATATTTCCGTTTGAATGAATGAAAATAGGGTTAACCTTCTTCCGAAAAAAAACACCTCTCGTTGTCTTGCAGCATTAATATCTAAACCCCAAAACAATTTTGATCTTGAGATTTTCTCTCTCTTTAATTAATTAATTATCAAAGCGAGAGAGAAAAAAGAAAAAGAATTGAGCATGTGCTATTGCTATCCTTACCAAAAACCATCATGCTTTCATGGCCTTGTCTTCTTACATATGTGCTCATTGTTGAATATGCATTATTCTCCTGCGTTTCAAAGAACACCCGGAACCGGCCGGATACAGAAAACGACATTTCCTGGAGAGTGCTGCGTCGCAAATCACAAATCATCATCCTGATGACGTTGATCGTATCCTGCTGAGAGTGCTCACACCAAAGCGATCGATCAATCGATCAGCATGTCTTTCTTTGTGAGTCAGGGTCGTTCACGAAAACGAGCGGTTAATTAATCACAGAAACCATTTGAGCAAAAACCAACAAAGGGTTAACCGATCAAATTTTCTCAGTGGTTTGTACCGAAAACAGTTGTTGACCATGATAACTAGCAAATAACGAGACTACTCTTTTAAGATAATTGCTGTAGAAAATCTCATTTAGTCCCTGAATTTGAAAATTACTTTTTCGGCCCCTTCAAGTTGTGGCCGTTTGCACCGTTGCTCCAAAACCATTAAAAACACCGATAATCGCTAAGGTGATAGTTAGTACTCCGTTAAATGCATACGTGGGTGTCACGTGTGCATGAAATGTCATCCGCATCACCACCCTACTTCCTCTCTAAAATTTCAGGTAAAAATTATTAAATTCTTGGAACTTTTATACCTTTATATTTCAAATTTTAAATTAAAGGATCGCAAAAAATCATTTTTTTTAAAAAAATAAATTCCAACAACTTTAAGGGGCCAGAAATTTAAATTTAAAGTTTAGGGGTCATGTAAAATTTGGCTACAAATTTCAGGGGTATAAGCGCGTAGTTTTCTCTTTTTTTAGGTCGGTTCGGTTTGTTTAACCCCCTGTTTGGAGCAATATGACATGGTCGAACAACAATTTATAAAATTATATAAACCACCCATGTTAATTAATTTCTCGCTGTGTGTGCTCATCAAGGCTGTGCTGCATGCCTCCATACGTGTGGCATACATCATTTACTCGTCAATTTTTTGGAAAATCCATCAATAATTAACTCGTCAAAATTAAGCTGCATCAGCATGAAACAAACGACTTGAGCGTCGTTGTTGTTTGATACGATCCCATGTCACCTTATAAGCCCTTTTCCATGTCCACGAGGGCAGGCAACGATATGCATTATCGATCTCTCAGATATATATCTTACATATATATGCATATCATCTTTGTGTGCTCGTCAAAAAAGAAGTCAGGGAACCATTAGATTATCTTTGCGTGCAACGTTCGAGGCGATTAATTACCGAATGCTACACGCACTACTTCAAACTATGCATGTAGGTTGCTCCCTAGCTTTCGCAGCCACTATTTAATCTCACTCGGGCAACCTCTCCTGATTAGCCAGTCATCACCAAGTGGATAGGATCCAGAGGATTATGCCTGCAGCTAGCAATTGGAGGCTGTGGTTAATTAACTCTTTTGCTTTCTGATAAAAATTAATTGGATGCGTTTATGGACATCCACGAGTAATCCTACTTTACACTTGTCCGGGGGGTTCATGTGACACCAACGTATGGACATGGCCCTGGTGAAAAGGATGTGTTCATATATTTTTGGCTGTGATTAATAGCTGGATTAGGGCTAGCTTGGGAGGGAGGAAATTAACTTTGGTCACTGCCTCTTCGATCTACAGCGAGAAAACGATCGATCGGGCCATGTCGTTTTTGCCGTGGTTTGTCCCGTGTGCTCGTCCCCTTGCATTTCCCTTGACTAATTTGCTCTGCGCTTGTCGTGCGCGCGTCGCAATGAAAGTAAAAAGGAGGTGTGATAAAAACCTGGCTCGATCGACTATAGAAAGGTATGCGATGGTTGGTACGTCATGTGACGTACGTGATCAGCAGGCTAAATATATATGCGCATATATAGGTCGCAATACATTTTCTTTTGTGTTTTTTTTGTGGAATATATGTTGTTGTAGGGTTACTAAACGCACTTTGCGACATCATATGTTTGTAGGCTGTGGAGCCTAGCACCGCCTTGCTCAAAAGACCCTAGGACGCATGGTGTGACATTTGAAACCCTCGTGGAGTCTCGCGCAGAGACGGAGACAGGGAGGGGCCAGCAGGGGCCACGGCCTCCCCCATGGGCCAAATTTTTTTTTAACCCCCCTATGCACAGCAGCGCTGATCCCCACGGCAGCCCAACCCACATCGGCCATGAGGCCATAGCTACAACCTGGAGTACAAGAAAAAAAGCGAGCAGCTGATCAGAAGACAGAACGACGCTCGCTGAGTACATACACACGAGACACGGCCGATCCGCGATGGCCGATCAGATTCATCTCTACGCGCTGCCGCCTCTCCAAGCTGGGGCTGCCTTGATACACATCTCTCCTCCAGGCTCTACGAGACGGGAGACCAGGTCACGTCACCACTCACCAGGACTCCAAGTCTGAAGTCTCCAAGGACCAGGTTCTAGTCCTTGATCAGTTGATCAATCCTTGCGTTGCAAATTGCAAGTTGCTGCTGCCGGCTAGCCCTTTAGGCTTTAGGCTTCAGCTTTTGGCCTTCTAATCCTCCTCTAATCCACCTTTAATTAATCATATTGCTTCTAGATGGACCCGACAGATACTTGCATTGTCTATTTTCTTTGATTGGTACAACACACAACGTACTGCTGAGCTAGGTATGAATTTCTTAGAGATTGTTTGATAATCTACATTGAGAGAGAGATAGCTCAAGAGTTTAAAACCGATGCACTTATAGATGATTTCAATGCAATGAAGCGTCGACGAGCACAACTTAAGTAAACTCTCGCGTGACCTAATTTGTTCGGAAGACCCTGAGCTTTGCATGACCCTTGTGAGGCCTCACACAACCCTTCGTCCTAGATCAAGGGCATGGTAGATCAAAGCACCAAAGATCAACCCAGAGGTCAACTTAGCTCAGGGGATGAACAATACGATGGAACCTGCCACTACTAAAGAACTGCGCATAGATACCATCCATTAATACCAGTTAGACACGAACCAAGACCGATCATCACATCAGTCCTGGTTCAACGACACCAGGGCAGTTGGGGCCATCCAGTACCGGTTGGAGTAACCGGTACTGCCGTGCTTGCACTAGTACCGACCCAATGGCTACAAGGTCGTCGGGGCTACTGGTTGGAGTAACCAACCGGTACTAATGTTCTCATACTAGTACCGGCCCAACGGCTACAAGGTCGTCGGGGCTACTGGTTGGAGTAACTAATTGGTACTGATGTTCTCATACTAGTACCGGTTTATTATACGTACAAACCGGTACTACGTATCCGAATGCAGGCCACCTGGCATGGAGCCTCATTAGTATGTACGTATTCATATTACGAACCGGTACTATAGTGAGGATTTATGAACTGGTTGGTGCCATCAATCGGCACTGGATGGTGTTAGTACTTATTTGAACTTCTTCTTCCTCCCCACATTCTGCTCGACTATTCAATAGCTTGAAGAGTTGCTTGAAGAGGCTGAAGAGGCTCGACCCAAATTAGCTATATATAAATTAGAATATAGGAATAATATTATAGATAATATTATAAATTATATATAGCACATAGCAGCATAAAGCACTTTAGTATCGGTTGATATCTCCAACCGATCCTAAAAGGCCATTTATAATTAGGAACAGTTGCCACGTGTGCCACCAACTGGTATTGCTAGTGCACCAGTACTGGTTATACTGATTTCTAAAGGCATCAGTCTCGATTTCTGTGTACCGGTTCAGAAATCGGCACTAAAGGCCGTTAAAAACCAGTACTGTTGTGCCGTTTCCCAGTAATGTGCATAGGTGTCGGGATAAAACCCTTAGGAGGTAACAAGCTATAACCATCCCAAGAGAGAAAAGATCTTCCAATCCTTGCTTTATTATCACGGTGGAATGACGTGGTCTTTTATCTTCGGAGCAACAAATCAAATGTATTGCCCAGGCTTTAGCAATTAAAGCGGTGGCGTGTTAGGCCATTGGCCACAATTTCCTTCCCCATGAATAGGAGAAACCTATGTGCATGTAAAAGCTAATTAGCAAAAAAAAAAAACCCCCCAATACTAGAAATCGTTTCGAAGAGATCTAGTACGTTGTCTTTGCTGGGTCACCCCTCGAACCTTCGCGACCACATCGCTATGCATGGAGGTGCACGTAGGGAACCTCACACGACGAGTGTACTGCTCGCAGGCACTGTGGCGCATGGGCATAAGTGCATGCACAACGGTTGGTGATGTGCACAGGTGCATAAACTTTCGGTCAATACTTTTAACATAAGAATTTAATCACACAAAATCTCAAAAGCTATACGTTAATTGAAATTAAAGAGTCGGTGCTCTTTTAATTTGGAGAATTATACGATTAACTTCCATGGAGAATTAGCTGCATGCATGTACGTTGATATAAATATTTGCTTAATTCAGCTTTACCTGCACCTGCGTGGGTCGTTGCAAAAAAAAAAGGGATTGTGTTCTTTTGAGAAATATATATATTGAGCCAACTCCATTTCTTTTACCGATTAACATCCCAGAATATTTCATACTTCCTTCATCCTAAAATATAAGCCGTATTTTAACTTCGAGAAAGTTTTTCAAGTTGATTTTAACTGTTAAATTTCTCTATTATATATTATGAATATCTACGAAGAGAATATTGTATCAAAACTTTGAAATATGAACATATTGGTACAACTTTTGTATATTAATGATGCATATAATTTGATTAGTTTATAGTCAAAGTTTATGAACTTTGACTTTTTTAAAGTCAAACTACGCCTTATATTTGGGATGAAGGGAGTAGGATACAATGTCTCTTAGTTTTCGGTTTTTTTGGTAATATATTGGCAAATAAATTAGTTGCTGTTGATACGATCGATGGCCGGTTCCCCCACCCCCCTTTTTTTTTCCCTGTGTGATTTCTTTGGCATGTTATTCAGACAAGCTGCAAAGAGATCTCTATTCCACTGCAGCGCCATTTCGATGTCGGTGCCTCGGTGGCCGGTGATTATTTGAGCTGTCCATCATCAATTGTCTAATTCGATGGTTCGTAAATCCGAGAACAACTGTACAGCTGTTAATGTTTTTTTTTTTTGAAGGGAATTAAGGATGGTAGAGCTGTTGTCCATTCCATTGAAAGAAAAAGAACAGAACGACGCACCAAGTTACAACATAGAAAGGCTGCTGCACAACCCGGTCCAAAAGCCGCACACCCACCCACAAGGTTAAGATAGTTTGCGGCGACACACACTTGGAAGGGGTAGAAGAAGGGAGAGATACAATACTGGCCACCGCCGGTCACACCAACAAATTTCATACAACAACGGACGACTCCCAAAGCAGCAGGCCTAGCGGAGAACTGAAACAGCGCATGGCGACAAACACGATGCCTCCAACAAGGTTGCGACAGGAAGGACTCGCCGTCGTCACGCGATCGCCGGGGCTTGCACCCAAAACGAGGAAAAGGTTGCACGATGATGCCTCCGACGAGGCAACGACACCAAGGTGACACCACCACTGGCCTAGGAGCGGGCAGGGCTTTCGCCGAAGCACCTTCCCCCGCTAACGCACTATACGGATGACGCAGGAGACCACCAAACAGGAGAGCCGAGCTGCCGATTGTAGTCCCAGGACCGAAGAGCGCACACGATACGCCACCACCTGAAGTGGAAGACGCTGCCCGCGCCACCAAGCACCTCATAGAAGGGGGAGGTCCAAGGCGGCAAAAGCGGGACCAAGTCAGGCGGCAAAGGACCAAAGACGCCGCCGGAGAAAGGACGCCAGCCAACGTTGCTGAAGAGGGGGCCACCATGCTAGGTGACCCGACGCGTGGAAGTGTTGCTGACCAATGCCGCACCTCCCGAGCGACACGAGTTGAAACACTGCCTCCTAAGTTGGAAGACGCCGCCCAGCTCCACCAAGCACCTCAAAAGAAGGGAGGCGCATGGAGACGCGGACGGGAACAAACTAGGAGGCCGAGCGCGCCAGTGTCGCGCCAACCCCGCTACTAAGGAAGAGCCGAGCATCCAACAAAAACATGCCCCTGTAGCACACCTGCTGCAGCCGCTCCGGCTGGACACCGCTAGATCCGTGCCACCTGTCGACGAATCCAGCCACCTCCGGAGCGCGAAGGTAGGTGCACAACAACGCCATAGCCAAAGGCACCGCTAAGGAAGAGAAAAAGAGAAGAGCCACGTTACAATTAACCCTCTGTTTTGCGATCTTTCGATTTTGCTTATTTCTAACAACACAAATGACGTTGATTTTTAATTTTTCATGTTCTGTGTGTTTGGTTTGTGGCATTTGATCGTACATATATATGTGCTTACTGTTGAAGAAATAGTCGCTTATCCCTTGTCAATTTTGAGGAATGAAAAAAAGTTTAATTAGCTAGGAGCGATTTTTTTTTGAAACGGGGACCATTTTTTATTAAGCATAGTAAAATATAGAAAAAAAAATCTCAGCAAATCACGGGGCACAGCCGCAACGCATACACCGCCAACACGACCTAGGACCGATAACACCTAAGAACACCGCAACACATGTGGTTAATAAACAAGCAATGCCAACCAACCTAAGGCTACTGCCCTAGCAACGACGACAAGGCGGCTAAGAGAGACACTCTAATTGGAGATCAACCAAACAACCCAAGAAGTGACACCTTCAGTAAGGGAACGATGCCATACGCGCCGTCGTCACTCATGTAACGGACAAAGTTTTCATCCAGGGGGACTTTAGAGGGATAATGGGCACGACGATGATTCCTCCAAGAAGAGAAGAGACGCTAAAGATGTCACCATTGTCAGCCCAGGCAAGAGCCGGGCAAGCCTTTCGCCCGGTGCACACCAGCCCCCTAAAGACACACTAAAGGAGATCCAAGGTAGGGTATCGAAGCCCGCAACCACCTGTTGCCACAAAAAGGAGGGGCCTCTGGGTGGCCATGAGCTCACCAGAACCACCTACCACTGTTCCAGAACCTGCCGCCACGAGAGCATTGGCGAGAGGAGGACAACAACGCCGTAGCCGGACACCACCGCCACTAGAGGGAAGGGACGACGACGACACTTCAAGAGTCATTTGTTTCAACAAACGACCTAGGCCCGACGGCCATGCCAGCCCACTAACGCCACTAGGGAGACCGTCACACCAAGGCGCCACAACAAGACGCTAGAAGAAAGAACAAACGACACCGCCATGGGAAAGGGAGACAACGACGACATTTCAACCAACATCCTGCAAGTGGCCTAGGCGCAACTGGGCAAACAGTGTCCTTAGGAGGTCCTCTGCTACAAAATCCGCGGCCTGCAGCCAATTATTGAAAAGAAGGACAGACATCACCAGCATAAGAGGAGGGGACAACATTGACGCTTCGACTAGCGCTTCCTTGATGGCCCGGGTCCGACCAAAGTTGTAGCAACCACCGCGAAGAAGGACGGTTGCCGACTCAGAGGAGGAAATGATGACAACGCATTAGACAGTAACCCACCAACAACCCAAGTTAGACCATCTAACTAGCCCAACACCACCATTGGGGAGAGCAAAGCATCGAAACAAGGCCAAACTGCCCTGAAACGACACCACCACAGCTGGAGCCGACCGACCACCCTATCCAGACAGTACGCTGTGTTCGGCCTCGAGGCCGAGCTTGTGATGTCTACGGGGAAACATACCACCGCAGTCTGCTCCCCAACGAGAAATGGTGTTCACGGCCACACTGGGATCTGACGCTTGCGGACGAAAAGGGATGATAGAGGAAAATGAAGGAGAGAGAGGCTAGCAAAGCGCCGCCGCACACTAAAGTTCACCACAAGGCACCACGGTAGACCATGGCCGCCTGCACCGCTGCGTCGATAGCCGGATGCAAAGCAATAGCCAATGAACAGCGGCACAATGACGACAGCTCTATGGTCAAAAAGTGTTGCTGGAGCTGCCCCCTTAGCTGAGAGGACCGCCGCCAAGTCACCTAGTCACCTTGAAGCTATGGCGCCAGGCGCCGTCGCACCGTGGAATGGAAGGTAGGTCGGAACCCACTATTGCACCAACGGAAAAGGACGCTTGCTGCCAGATTTGGGCCTCCCACCGTCGAATCTGAGCGCCATTGGCCAACCCGACAGCCAAACTAGTACCGCAAAGGGTTAGCCCACCACTAAAACCACCCGTGGAGCCAAGGGAGGATAGATTCAACAGACCCACCGTCGGATTTGAGCACCCCGCAAGCCGCGGCTGAGCCCACCGAAATCGGCACCCTATGGTCGGAGTTGCCATTGCACCTTGATGGTTAGCATGCACCGGTGCCAGCGATCCGAGGTACCATGCAGTTAGGGATGTAATCGGATCGGATAAGGTTGAATATAGTTCTATCCATATCCGTATCCATTTTTTTTTACCGGATACAGATTCAAATACAAATGTGTAGAATATGGATACAAATTCGAATAATATTGGAAACATTGGTTACGAATACAGAGCGAATACATATTGGTTTAGAAAAGAATACGGATATTGTTAGTCGAATAGTTAAAATTCAATTTGAAAAATATGTTCCAAATTTTAACAAAAATGGTCAAAATGTAAATTTAAAATACTGTACATGAATATTATTAAATTACTCTTGATTTGAAATTTTAAAATTAAATTTAAAAGTTGGGAAACTTTCAATAAATACATTCAAAAAATTCTACAAATTCATTAACAAGAATTCCATAAATACATTCGGATGATATTCATATTTTATATTCGGATATTATCCAAACAAAAACTTGGATATTCCTTATCCACCGAATAATCGGTGCTCCGTATTCGTATCGATATCCACGTCAAATTATTTATATGAATATCATTATCCGTAAAAATTGTCGAATATTTATAAAATTGTCTAAATCACTATTCAATCAATTCAGTTGGTTGGTCCGGTCGGATAATAGCCACGCCATTTTCACTCTGCACGCAGTGCTCACGGACTGCACTCAGCCTTGTGCGACGGACATGCCGACCCGGCGGCGTCCAAGGAAACGGCTAGGAGCCAATATGTACTACACAGAATAATGTGATCACTTTTCTATGGCAAGCAGATACTGGCAACCTGACATTTTCGCCCAAAAAAGGTATCCAAGTACCTAATTAGTCCAAATAAATTTCAGTCAATCAATAGCTTTATTCCTTACGGCTCCTTTCCAAAACGGTTTTCACACACTGAAAATTTACTACGTATATATATATAGCTAGTTGATTCATTTAGTCAAAGAATATATTTAGATAGTTATCTAGCTTACCTAGTCATCCAAAATTCAAGCTTATGATATGGACAAGACCAAAATCTTTGAAGTCCAAAGTAAGTTACAAATAAGAGCTGGAAAAAGGAATCTCTGTCGGTGAACAGCTTTATTCCTTCGTGCGTATCTGTTAATTAGCATGCCAGTTCACACACTACAAATTTACTGTGTTTAATCAGTACCACAAGTCTTGGAAACATATTGTTCGTCCACATATTCAAAGGCCATATGTACGGACACCAGAATATTCAAACCTAATGCAAAGGTTGTTCATGTGCACGAACCATGACGTACGTGGTTGCTTTAAAAGTCACTAAAAAGTAAAAAAGGTACAAAATTTGATACAATTTATCTATGCATGTGCACTGATTTTCTAGGTCATATATGCACGATAGGACCTGATTGATTTAGGGCACATTCTAGAGAGTTTAGTACTACTAACAGATATCCTAAGGCATTGGTCAATGTAAAACCAATTATGAAACTGATGCTCAATTATGAAAGCCACGAGACCGGAATTCGATCACTGGTTGGAATGCCAATTTAGCCTTAATTATACTAAGCGTAGGGGTGGAAACGAGTCGAGCCCGAGCGAGCCAGCCCCTGACTCGGTATGGCTCGTTAGGTACCGAGCCGAGCCTATTTTTTAGCTCGGTGGTAGCTCACGAACTGCTCGCGAGCCCGCACGAGCCACGAGCCAGAGCTGGAGTGAAAAATAGGCTCGGTAACCGATGAATGATGATGTTGGAGCCACGAGCCGAGACGAGCTTGCCGGTCACGAGCCGAGCTCGAGCCGGCTTGGTTGGTTGCATGAGCTGAAAATGGTGCTAGCTTAGCTCATGCTCGTTTCTAAACGAGCCGAGTCCAAGCCAAGCCCAAACAACTCGCGAGTTTCTGACTGGTTTTTCAGCCCTAACTGCGTGTTTAAACTACTGACTCGTTTTTCAGCCCTAACTGTGCGTGTTTAATACGATGATGAGAAGGCTAAGATCGATGTAGACAGTACGGTCAACCATAACCTGCCTCATCTGGAAACAAAATTACACTGACCTTGTACAAGAAATTAATGTAGACTATATATAGATGGCGGCTTGTGTCTCTTATCTATACCCTGGAGCTACGTATGGCCATCTATCAATTTATTTTCTCCTCCATCCAAATTTTGGCATGGTGTTCCACTGGGGAAAAATGTTCCCAAAATTTTAACAGAAGGTAAAAGATATGTGAGCAATAGTTTTCTGATCTTTTAAGATAAATTGATGCCATTTATTTCTAGACACTACAGGAAAACGAAGTGTTTTCGTCGGCCCATCATAATTTCGTCGGTCTAAGAAAACCGATGAAAATAAGTCCATAATTTCGTCGGTTTCCTAAAACTGACGAAAATACAGTAATAATTTCGTCGGTTCAGACCAGGCCGACGAAATAGGTCACCGACGAAATTATAGTGCCGCCGCATCGCGGACGTGCGGAATGATGTGGCAGTATTTTCGTCGGTCTGAACCGATGAAATTAAAGAAAAACCCTATTATCCCTCACAGCTCGCCGCCGCTTCGCTCCTAGCCTCCATATTGCCGCCATGCCCTGCCACCGCCCGCCCTGCCTGCCACGGCTCACACCTCGCCCACCAGCGCCGCGCGCCAGCCACCGCCCCATCCACCACACCACCCCGCCACCCGTCTGCCCGCCTTCCACCGCGCACCCTCTCCCGTTCCCCAATTTCAATCCCGGATCGAATCGTGTGTCGCGACTTCCACCACACCACCCATCACGCGCCGCCGCACTCCCCAGCGGGCGCCGCCGCCGACCTAGGGTTTCGCCTCGGGAGGACTTGCGGAGGCGCGCTCGAGACGACGATGTTGCTGCGGTCGAGCGAAGGGTGGAGGTGCGCGCAGCCGCTACAAGGTGGCGGTGGACGCGAGGAGGGCCGCCGCCGCGAGGACAACATGGTGGAGATCCGCAAGAGCCGCCGCGAGGAGGGCCTCCTCAAGAAGCGCCACGACGGGCTCCCGCCCGCCGGCGGCGTCGCGCCCCAGATGAAATTAATAGCCACGTCATCCTAACCCGCCTGCTTCCCATATTTTTTTTTTGGCTGACGTGGGGCTTAATTTCGTCGGCCCAAACCGACGAAATTAAGTGCCACGTCAGCGTTCCGTCGCCCACGTGGCCCGTCGGTTTTTTAATTTCGTCGACCTACGAAACCGACGAAAATACTGTAATTTCGTCGGCAACCGACGAAAAGGCATTTAATTTCATCTAGCACATTTCGTCGGCTTAATTTCGTCGGCAAACCGACGAAATTACTTTAATTTCGTCGGTTTCCTCCTAATTTCGTCGGTTTTGGCCGACGAAATTACTGCGCTTTCCTGTAGTGAGAATGTGATTAATGCGCTAATCAATATCCATGGGATGCCCTCCAGAGGCTCCTTTTGACGACTATTCAATATTCATGGCTGTCGAGTGTAAGTAATTAATTTCTAGAAAAAATAGCTGAAGAAATTTCACAGCCGGTGCAAGGACTACTCTCGATTGCTGCTTATGTGGCAGTCAAGGGTACGTGTCCCGTCGAGACAACCTACCTCTTTCGACCTGATTAATCAATTCTTGATAACTATTGAGAGTAGCTTATTTCAATGGTTTTCGTTGTTGTCTTGATAATTCGACCTTTTTTTTTTTGCAAAAGGTGCTCATCTCTCATTTCCATTGCCAGAACGGAAACACAAGTAGTTATTACAAACCAAAACCAGACTTACAGCAGTTAGCAGGAACCTCCATGCTAAACAGAAGGCTAGACAAAGAACCAACAATTTCCTGGGACCAGAAAGTTCACCGAATAGGATTAACAAAACATCAACACTGAATCTAAAAGCTGATAGACACAATTAGGAAGGTCCCGTCGCAGGATCGTCCTTCAGCACCCCATCTTCCTGAGCCTTCTTCAGCACCTGGAAAATCGTAGAGACCCCCATTTGCACTAGCTCTTTGTCATTTGCCTTCAAGAGACCTACCCAGTTAATGAGAAAAGCACAAACGACAAAAACAACAGATGAATGATCATGGGGGCATTTTTTGTTAAAAACTGAGTCATTACGCTTAGTCCAGATTGACCAACAAATGGCAGCTAGGACAAAAATATGTAACGAGCTCTTCATGGGCACAGCCTTCTTAATCCATCCCACAAATTGATTAAAATCACCCGGAATATACTACGCCCTGAGACACGTTGCCAAAATGCACCACACAAATTTTACCAAAGGGAAACGAAAGAAAAGGTGTTCGCAAGTTTCAACTGCATCACAAAATTCACAAGTAAGATCCCTTGACCACCCTCTCTTACTAAGAGTCTTTTTAGTAAGGATCTTATTTTTCCAAGTCAGCCATAAAAACACCTTGATTTTCAGGAGAATCTTAGTTTTCCACAGGTTTCCTAGAAAAGGATCCCTACGACCATCACAAAGATGTTTATACAGAGAATTAACAGTAAATATCTTTTTAGAATCTCTCCCCCACCAGCTAGTGTCCTCCCCACTAGAGATATTATTAGACGTTATGTCTTTGATTTTATCCTCCCATTCAACCATCTCATTAGGGTTATTCCATCTTCTGAAATCCATTTTATAACCCGCCCTCTTCCATTGACCAACTGTCAGGCCTTTGTGTGTACAACAGTTAAAGATTCCAGGCCAGATATCTTTAAAAGGAGTATCCCCTTGCCATATATCCAACCAAAAGCTAGTACTTTCACCATCTCCCACTTTAACCCTTCTATTAGTTACATAAACATCTCTCACTTTCATCAAAGCACTCCAAACAGGAGAATCATTGATTTTAGCTTTAACTAGAGAGACAGGAACATTCTTCATATATCTTGTTTTCACAATTTGCTGCCAAACCCCACTTTGGCATTCCAGTTTCCACCACCATTTACAAAGTAAACTCACATTTAGGAGCTGAAGGTTTTGGATCCCCAAACCCCCTTTTTCTTTTGGTTTGGTAACTAAATCCCAATTGGCTAAACAAATTTTCCTTTTATCACCACCACCACTCCAAAGGAATCTCCTCCTAATCATATCAATTCTCTTAATTATAGACTTAGGAATTAAAAACATTGACATGGTGCAAATAGGAATGCTGGAAAGGCAAGAATTCACAAGAATCAATCTTCCACCCAAAGAAAGATATTTTTCTTTCCATGAGGCAAGTCTCTTTTGCACTTTATTAACCGAAGCATCCCAATCTTTACAAAGGAGTCTCTTATATCCCACTGGAACTCCCAAATATTTCATAGGTAAATCACCAAGCTGGCATGTAAACATGTCAGAGTAAATCCTTCCATTCTCTTCATTACCATTAATCGGAAAAATCTCACTCTTAAGGAAGTTTATTTTGAGACCAGACATTTGTTCAAATATGTAAAGCAGAATCTTAACATTTTTAGCCACCTCCAGATCATCAGGCAAGCACACAATAGTATCAGCAGAATACTGCATAATCATGATCCCCCCATCAATTAAATCTCTAGTTAGGTCATTAATCAGACCATTACTCTGGGCTCTATGAAACATTTTAGCAAGGGCATCAACTGCAATGTTGAAGAGTAAGGGTGATAGAGGACCCCCTGCCTCGCACCCCTCTTACTACAAAAGTAAGGTCCAATCTTGTCATCCAGACACACATGGAGAGTCTCATTAGACACTACCTTGTCAATCCATTCACACCACTTAACATTGAAGCCCTTGGCTCTCATACATTTCATTAGGAAGTTTCTATCCACCCTATCATAGGTCTTTTCAAAATCTAGTTTTAGCAATACACCTCTCTCTTTCTTAGTTTTTGTGTAGTTCACAACCTCATATAAAGCTAGAACTCCATCCATAATATTTCTGCCCGAGATAAACGCATTCTGGACCGGGCTAATGATCTTGTCAATGACCAGTTCTAGCCAAGCAGTGAGAGTTTTTGTAATCCATTTATAAAAAACATTCAAGAGACATATAGGTCTAAATTGAGTTATCTCTTCCACCTCTTCTTTTTTGGGAATCAGCACAATCATTCCATAGTTTACTCTATCAATCTCAAGTTTATTGTCATAAAACAACTAAAAAATCTCTACAACCTCTTTCTTTATAATATGCCAACAAATTTGAAAGAATTCAACTGAAAAATGATCAGGGCCAGGAGCCTTATTACCTTTCATAGAAAACAGGGCTTTCCTAATCTCCTCCTCTGAGAACCTTCGAGACAGAACATTATTATCCTCCTCATTAACCATTTCCAGGTTATCCCAGAAATTCTCTTTTAGGTTAAAAGCACTAGGTTCATCTTGACCAAACAAAGTTTTATAATATGTAGTTGCATGATGCACCAACTCAGTATCTCCCTGAATAAGATTTTCCCCATCTTTAAGCAATGTAATTTTTTCTTTTTTCTTTTTCCATTAGCAATAATATGAAAGAATCTTGTATTCCTATCCCCTTTTAGCAGCCAATTACTCTGGGATAATTGATTCCATTTTCCTCTTCCTTTTCATAGGAGATCTCAAACTTTCTCATCATTTCTATTTTGGTTTTCCCTTCTTCCAAACTTTAACCATATGAGTTCTCTTTTCTTTCAAGAGTATCTAGATTTGAAATCAAGGAATCCCTATCTTTTTTGTTAATCCCAGCCTTATGAGCTCCCCATCCATGCAGCATTTTCTTAACTCTTTTAAGTTTAATCAAGAAAATATCAAGTATATCTTTACCATGGACAGGTAAATCCCAAGTATGTTCTACTCTTTCTAGGAAATCAGGCTCTGATCCAAGAATTACAAAATCTAAAATCTACCCTTCTTTTTGCATTTCCCACACATTCATCCATAATCACCAGGGGATTGTGGTCAGACATAATTCTGGGAAGTTTTTGCACAAAGGCCATGGGCCACATTTTTTCCCAAGCAGTACACATCAGGATCCTATCTAATTTTTCCAAAGTAGGATCATTCTGATTATTGGACCAAGTGTAACCACCACCACACATCATTACTTCTTTCAGAGAAAACTTGTAAATTATTTGATTCAGCAGCCTAGAAGGCTTATTAGGTCTCCAATATTTATTTTTTTCACTGGCCCTTAGAATGATGTTAAAATCTCCACCCATCAACATGGGGCAATCAGTAGAAGTACAAATATCACTATTTTCATTAAGAAAATCTTCTTTTAACTCATTTTGTGCAGGACCATAGACCACCACTAGGCACCATCTACATTTTTTAGCAATATCCCAAATATGAGTGGTTAAAGAGAATCTGCCCACATGGACTCCCTGCACCTCAAAAATCCCTTTACGCAGACCCGCCAGAATGCCCCCTGATTTACCACTAGAAGGAGCCCATCTCCACATAAAATCCTCTTCTCCATCAAACTTTCTCAACAAAGCATTAGAGAAATCACCTTTCTGTGTTTCACATAGCCCCACAAAATCAAGGCCAAATTCTTTAATCTTATCTCTTAACAGGATCCCCAACCCTTTTTTCCCAGCCCCCCTACAATTCCATATAATCCATTTCATTTACTAGTTTTTTTCTTATTATTTTTCCTAAGAAATTTGCCAGACCTCTGAACAAATCTCTTAGAATGAATTCCAGCAAGGCCTCTTTGCTGTTTTGCACCAACCAAAAAATTATTACTTGAAGGAGATGTTGTTTCATCAAAATCAGAAATATTTTGATCTTCCCTTTCCTCATTCTCCCAATCCAGCAGCTGCACTAGATCCCCATTCTGACAGGAACCTTCCACATCAGAAAAACTCTCCCTATTATTCTTATCATCCTCTTTCTTTTTCTTGTGAATAGCATCTCTAGCCTTTTCTAGAGTTCTAATCAGATCCACTCTTTCCATTTCATTTTCATTTATAATAATACTCATATCAGAAGCTAACGCACTAATGTTTGCATTATCAAGAATAGAGAAAACATTAGAAGATGGTATTGAAAATTCAGTACCTTCTAAGTCCCTTTTTTTTTTCTAAAGAGCAGCAGCTTTTTCAGCAATAGGCGGGATACACTTTTGGAGCCTAGAGCTTCTCCTAATTGGAACATCCAGCCTCTGTGTCTTCATCCCCTCAACATCTTGCTTCTGTTTTTCTTTTGTCTTCTTTCCTTCATTGATCTCCATCCCCTTACAATCCTCTGGCTTCTTCACCATCTTTTCCATCTCTGATTCCTTATCCTTATATACCTGAGAATTCACTTGAGGTGCCATCTTTCCATCTTTGGATTCCTCCATTTCCTCAATGACTACCCTGCTTCCAAGGGCAATGAATGAACCATATTCACCAACAAGAACTGGATCAGGCTTGTCTTGGAAAAATTTTGTAAGGCACCTGCCCAACGTCAAGCCCTCATAATTACCTCTCTTATCATGAAGAACCTACCCAGGATTCTCTCTATCCATCATGGAATCTTGGATAGCCATCTGAATCAGATTCTCCTCAAGGTCTTCCTCTTCACTCTCCTGAGAATCATCTATTTTCAGATCATAAGTCTATTCATCCTCCATCATTTGTTTCCCCTTACCATAATCGACTTTAGGTGGTGCAGAGCCTGAGATTCTATGAAACACAGAGGTTTTAGTTCCTGTCCCCCCTGAGTTCCCTTCATCAATTTTCTGCCTCTTCTGCGAGCTCCCTTTATCTTCTGACTCTTGTATTCTGATACCCCCTCTGTCTTTAGGCACCCCAATGTCATTACCTGGTCTTTCTACTTCAGAGAAAAAAATCATACAGAGATTTGCCCACAGAGCTTTCCACACATTTTGGAACATTATCCACATCCTTACACAAAATCTTAACTCTGACAAACTCAAGTTTGCTCAGACTGTTCTTGTCAATATCAATCACTGATCCCACCAAACCACCTACACCAGCCACAACTTCCTCAGATCTTCTGCTGAGAGGGATGTTCCTTATACGAACCCATGTCTCCTTCAGTTCTCCTTTTGCACTCAGATTATCTTCCCAGTGAGACACCTTGATAGCCGTGTCTACCAAACGCATATTCATCTCATTAAAACCAACAAGTTCATCAACTCTCTGAGCAGTGGGAAATCTCATAAGAAACATATTTTCAGCAATCTGCCTCGCAGTGCACCTCCATGATTTCCCCAACACTGTACCCAAATCAGTCTCTATATCTCTAGTAGAAGCACTACCTCTCACAATCGTGATAACAGCAGTGCAAGCCACCTCCCGCACATTCAGCTCAGAAGGAACATCTTCAATAAAGAAAAAACCATGATTCTCTGCTGCAAAACCACACATGCGTGGTGCGAAATTGGAAAATTTCTTCTCCATACATTTCCAAGAACTGTGTCCCATTTTTCCACAACGAACACAAGCCCCCCTCCCCCCCCCCCCAAATCTGCAATCCACAGCAATGTGTCCCATCTTGTGACAGCGATAACAAGGACCAATTACCTTTTCATCCATCCCTTCTTTGATTTCTTCAGGATCTTCACCGCGCCTTGTTTCTTGTCCTTCTTCCTTCTTTGGATCAATCTTGGAGCCCCATCCATGATCCTGCCTCTCGTAAGACATCTCCGCGCGATGCGACCAGCGACCTTCTTCTTAATCACCCCGAGCGTCCCCCTGATCATTCATCATCTGCTCGCCCATGATCTCCTCTCCCGCATCCACATCCTGCGAAGTATGAACCAAATCTGGGCGATCTCGACCCAGGTTTTCAGATTCAGCGATAGGGTTTGAGCTCCCCGGCCGATTTGCCCAACCTGGAGCAAATCCAGGGCGTGGCCCCGATGCCCGTCTCCAAGAAAATCTGCCGCGGTCACCACCACGCCATCCCCCATCTCTCCATCTTCCACCCCCACCAAAACTTCCTCTACCCCCTCTACCCATCATCTGCACCAGCTTTGGGGGAGAAACTCGACAAACCACCTCCGCGTATGACCACCCCTCAGAAACCCTAGAGGTAGTGGAACAGCCGCCAAGAGGAGTAGATCTAGAAGAAAAAGGGGAAGAACTCGTCCTCGAGTCCGAACACCTCCAAAAGTGACCAAATATTCTCCCCAGATCCGGTCTCGAGGACAAAAGAGGAAGTTGAGCAGTAGATACGCACTTACTCGAGGGCAAGGGAGGAAAATCCTCCTGCGGGCGCACCACCTGTCCGCCATGAGCGACTCCTGGAATCGGAGCACCACGCGTCGCAGCAGACGGGACACCACGCGTCGCCATCGACCGTCCCTGGAGCAAAAAACTTGATAATTCGATCTGTCAAGAAATCTATCATTTGTTACAGTATATCTACAAAGAATTGGACTCATACACATAGGATAGTGGTAAAGGATCCGATCTTGAATATACCGGTGGTTCTGGGCTTTTGACACTAAAAACCATTTTTTCATTTACCCGTTTAAAGTTAAGAAAAATTGAAATTGACCGGCCTCATTTCACTGGAAATGAGACCGTACTTTTGGTGTTGCAATTATCAAAATCCTGGCAACATCGATACACAAGCAATTCTTCTTTTGTTAAAAACGTCAACACAATATTCGAAATTACTACCAAAACATTCTGATTTTAAACCTGTGACCTCCTGTGCTCCTTTCTGATATTAAGAACCCTTGACGCACCAAAATCGACGGACCATAACCAATGAAATTCCTACCATATATATTGCATTTCCATATGCTCCCAGGTCAGGGATTTCCTTGTATCCCCCAATCTTCACTTTAATGCATTATTTTCTCGACAATGTGTATGTTGAGTTATGAATATATATCACCGTGTAATTCAAGCACAAAAATTTAGAGAGGGCAACCGGTCCCGTGCTTCCCTAGGTCGCTCCCTGGGGCAACTCGAGGGAGGAGGAGGGCGGGGGACTCGCCACTAGAGATGGCAATGGGGCCCGATCCTCGATTCCCAGGGAATTCCCTATTAGGGGCGGGACGGAGCTTTCTTCCCCGCTGGGATGCAAGCGGAAATTTCTTTCCCGTCGGATAACGGGGACGGGATGGGAAGCATCCCGTCCCGTTCCCATGGGCCCCGCTAATCTTTAATGTGATGATGTTTTCATGTAATAGTTAATGACAAAAATAAATAATGACCTTGTCAAGTGATCATCCAATATATATATGTGATCATTTTGATGCATATATGATGATTTATTAACTATGAGAATACATATATATGATAATGTTTTATATTAATAGCAAATACATACATATTAGATACAATTTAAGCGGGGACGGGGATCCCCGTCGGGGATTTATTCCCCGCGGGGACGGGGATGGGGAGAAAATGTCCCCCGTGAGCGTTCGCGGGGACGGGGACGGGGAATTTTTCCCCACGCGGGGACGGGGATGGGGAGCCATTCCCCGACGGGGAATTCCCCGTTGCCATCCCTACTCGCCACCATCGAAAAAAGCCTCGATGCTGACGCCTCTTCTTCCTTTCCACCCACGGTGGAGGGAGGCCTCCCCTCCCTCTTTCTCTCCACGTGCATTGCAGTGGGTTGTCTGTCCGTGCCGGTGGTGGTGGATAAGCCAGATCCGAAGGTGTTGGGGCTAGATCCAGAGGTGAGGCGCTTAGATCTGGTGCTCGAATGCCCGGATCTGACGCTGGTGCATGGAGTTGACGTGACAAATGTCCTCGATGGTGTCCCCTTAACGATGCCTCCTCACTGCCCTCTCCCTCTCCTCATTGAGTGGTGAGTGCTCCGGTTTTGGAGCGCCGGTGGAGGGGGCAGATCTAGCGGTGAAGTTGCCGGATCCTGCTACTGGTGCTTTGTCATCGGGTGGTGGGGCATCCACGTCCGGTGATGTGGCCACCTCCTCGCTGGTGCCCCTTGTTGGTTGGTTGCTTAGGTAGCTTGACGTCAGCGACACGGTGCCTTCCTTCGTTTGTGGGTGATCGGTCTCGCCGAGAGGTGAGCTCGATGGATCCCACACGCTACTTCTTGTTCTGATGGCATCGCGAAGTCCACACTGCTCTTAGTCCTCCTGGATCTACATCGCGGTTGTCCACCTATTGGGTCTTCTCCTGCTCGACTACCCTCCACCCTCCTATGGGAGCTACGCGGCATGCATCAAGGTGACTGCACAGACGGCGGCCCTAATGGACTTTGGTGGTGGACGCCATGGCGGTGGATGACGGCTATATATAGTTCCTTCACATCGACATACTACTTCCCCTTTTAGTGCATTTTTGGGGTGAGCCCCATGAGGGAATGCCAAACGAAAGTTCTGCCCTCTTGCCGTATTTTCCTCCCTAATAACACCGTTGTATCTTGCCTTCAGGTAAAAATCCTATTGTTCTTGGGCAATGGTGGTGACCTTGTGGTCTCTTCCTTACTAAAGATATTGTTTCCTCCCATGTTGTGGGTGTCCTGTAGAGTTATCTCTATGTTAGTTGCTTAGGCATCGTTTGGCCGTCGTTTTTTTTCTCTCGACGAGCTCTTCGACTGGGGCCATGTTGGCAGTGATCCGCTGCACTCATTGTGGTTAATTTACCGGTGGTGGCCGATCATTGGGTGAGTGCTTTCACCGAGTGGCAGTGTTGAGCTGTGTTGTGGTTCGGCGCTAGGCCGGTTGGCAGCGTTGAGCCGCATTGTTGTACGATGCCTGACATCAGGTTGTTTTTTCTCTATATTTTTTTTCTACTTTAATGAATTCGCAGAGCTCCTATCCTTTCATTAAAAAAATTGTGGATATGTATATATGTATCGTATTAACAAGTACCTGTAGTTCATTATTTTTGCTTTTAGATAATGATGGAAGAAACCGGTCCAGCAACTACACCATGTGAGATGTACGCAAGCCACCAACACAAATACAGATTTAAGGTGAAAGGAAAATGCAACGACGGTCCGCTGAAAATTCAGAATAACAATCCAGCAGCACAACTATGTTTTGAGAGGCCAAACTTAAATTAGAAGAAAAATGTTTTGATTGTTTAGTATAGTTTTTTATTACCACCAAACTAGCTATAAAGCTTATAGAAATGACGTAAATAAAACATGCCAGCTTCGAGAACTAGGTCAAGATCTCTCGAGTTCTAACTTAAAATGTATCTCACTTTTATACTCAGTCAGCTTATCCATCCGTGCGTGCTAGCTTGCTAAAGCAAAGACTAATTGCCGGGCCTTGATAGTCTCCTCCCTTTCATCCTCCTCCACATCACATAATTACTATTTCTAATTCTACACCGGCCGTGAGGATTTAGCTCGAGAATGGAACACTGGCCGTCGTGGGCTGGTCGTGGCGCCCATCTGCACCCACTGCATATGCAATTAAGCATGCACGTTTTCATCGAGCAAGCTTGGTAGCTAGGCAGGCCATCAATGTACATGCACACGCACACACACTATTAGCTCGGGCCATCGCGCACGTACGTACGTACAGTGAGAGAGCATCCCCGTCTCTTTCTTCCTCGATCCATCGCGGTCGATCGCCGCCATCGCCCGCCCGCCACATGCTCTTGTTTCTCTTGCGCGAAAGGCGCCGCTCGGGGCCGACCCGTCGCCGCCATGTCGGGGCCGTGCCGCCGCCGCCGTCGACGCTTGCGGGCGGCCCAGCCTCGCCGGCCATCGACGGATCGCCGGGCGCCGCCGACGTACGTGAGGTCGCCGTCGGCGCCTTTGTCCGGACGCACGCGTCCTGGAGCTGCGCCCGGGGAAATTCCGCCGCGCGCGCGCGCGCGCGCACGGACGACTGTGCGTGCGGCCCGCGGGGGCGCATCTCCCTGAAAGCACCGCGTCACCGATGGCTACACTACAGGAGGTGCGTGACGCGACGTCGTTGCTCTTCTTCTTCCTCCTCCTCCTTGATGATGATGCATGCATTGAGCAGGGGGAGATCATCAGATCAGCGTCGATCGATCGATGGATATGGATCGTGTCATCACGGGCGCATACGCGTCGTGTTCTTGGAGAGGATGGAACGCGTCGTGGCGAAAGGGCTTGTAGCTGCAGCTAGGGCGGTCCGCAAAGGCCCGAGGTGTCCCTGTCTGTCGTTGATGACGTTGAAATTAAACCTTTGTGGGGGCTAGGTTAAAAATGGAGCTGCCTGAAGGCGAGGGATCATGAATTATTGACAAGCCATGGACTGGGCGCGTGCTTTTGGACCACTGCAGATTTCCCTTTTGTTCGACGGACGGTTGTGGAGTGTTAATTTCCGCTGCATAGCTATTTGGTTTGTATTTTTAGCTGTGGCGAATGAAATTACATAGCATGATATTTGCCCTGCTTTGCAATGAATACCAAGTGTAGTGAAAATCAATTCGCCAACCATATAGGTGTTATATATCTATGCGGTTTGTAAAAAATGATAATTGTATATTTACCATCCAAAAATTTTAGTTACCTTGTGTCCCATTAACGCATAAAAGTAGCCTAAATCGCACATGTCAGTGACACAGCGAGGGTACATACATAATTTTCTAATCTTTTGATGGGTCAAATCCACAAATCATAAAAGAAAAAATCCGCAAAAAAATTCAGTACATCAAAATTTGAAAAGGAAAATTGTCTGATTTTTTTTATCGAATATTGATATGTTTGCAGTTTCGGCCTACATAAATTTTGGTCACAACATTCCTTCCAACAAAAAAAACCAAGGAGTATTGCTCAAAAAGCCAAAAAGGTAACTTCACTGATCATCGCTATTATCTAGTTAGATTTTGCCTACCGATATTGCTTCACCTAGAGAATTTCAAATTACTTAATTTGTTGCCCTAATAAGCTCCATTTCCACGGTTAACTCCGTCCCATTCATTAAACCTACGATTTCTATTGCCAGAAAAATTTTTGGGGAGGCAAATTTATTTGCAATTTGATTGAACCCAGAGGCCACCAACATTTGCTAGGTTCATTTTAGATAGCAATAAAGACAAGGATGATTTGCTGAAGAAAATCACCAGATGCATTGCGAGCTAGCGAGCTAGCTCCCAAAGGCTTGAGATGCAACCACGTTTTTCTTGGACAGCGAGAGCAGCACAGAGTAGTCGTCGTCGAGAGGAGGGCAAATCCAATATGGTCGTTGGCCATTTCGTTTTCGGAGCAACGACACTGCTGAAAACACCACTTGGCGCCTACCTACTTGGAGGGTGGCAGTACTGACAGCAGCGCAGTAGAAATCACAGTACTCAACACTGAACATTGAACAATGACCCCGGCAAAGATCATGTCACCAGAGAGTGGTTGAAACCTTTACAAATCCGATGAATGCAACCCGGTCCTGGTGAAAAATGGCCACGGTGTTTATTGCTTTAAGTCTATTATCTGAATACAGCTTCAGTCTGAAGCTACTGCGACACATGCCATGGACTGAGAAAAGAGAGGAAGAAATTTTCCGAGACGCCTAAAAAACCAAGGCCACATGTGGATGAAGGCCGGTCAGATGGAATCGTGGAACGAAGTAGACTTGATGGGAGATCAGGTGCCTGATCTGAACTGATGGTGTGTGATGAGACACATGAAATGGAACCGGCACCTCTTGCAGTGAGCCTACTGCTCACCCCATGATTAAACAGCCATCCCTTTGGCCTTTTTTCAGCTCTAGTTTGTTGAAATGGCATGGCTCATAGGACCCACATCCATCTGTTTGGTCATTTTTAGCTGTTGTCTGCTGAATAACACATCAGATCACAAGACCGATTGACATATCCTCGACGGCAATTGATACAAGGCTGCAACTAGGACTGCTGGTTTATCTGCAGCCTGCAGGTGATGGGGAGAAGCCAAGAACAGTGTGTTTGATCTCGTGGGCTAAAATGTTCATCTCTATCTTTGATCCTGGAGATCAAATGGTGTATCAGTTGTATATCGAGCTACTCGATATGTTTGGAAGTTGCACTCTCCGCATGGCACTGGGAAAGCTTATTCCCGTGGACATTTGAACAGTTATATATCGAGGCATCTACGTCAGTATTTTGGTGGTTGCCGAATGCTACGTTCTAGAGATGTTCTTAAGAAAGAAAGAATAGAAAAGGCTAGCTACATACCGCCTAGAGACGTCAGACGATGAGGGCGAGGGTATCTTGAGCAGTAGCAAGTAACTATTTTTTAGATAGTTAGAGCTAGTAAGGGTATGTCCTAACTAAACTAAAGCTTAAATTTGGAGTTGCAAGCCTAGTTTTTTCGTGAACAATTAACTTAGCACCATATCTCTTGCAGGGGGCCAAGGACAAGTGTGCACTACAGCAAACGACCTCACAAGAGTCGGTAACTGTCGACAGAGGTTAGTTGGCCATTGACACATGTCCATCGACCCAAAATATATAGTATCCACGATAGAGTTGTTAGGAATTGTTAAAACTGTCTACTAGCCTACTACTAAGAAGATCACCTTCAGGTGGAAACCTGAAGTGTCAATGGAATCCAACATAGGCCTTAGTACAAGGTCATGCCCATGCACATAGAAAAAAATGATGTTTGAACCACCTTTTAGGAGAAGATTAGCATGGATGGCATCTGTTTAAGCCGTCGACAGGGGACTATCTCTTACACCCTAAATTTCAAATTTCATATATGATGTCTTGGGGTTGACCTCATGGTCATTGGCTCACCAGCTAGCAGTGTCGATCTTGAGTAAATAAGGACCGTCGATTTAGACTAGCAGGGTTGACAACCTATTTTGGGTTCTTGAAACATGATTGCGGTATAGATGATTGATGTATTTCCACCAATGTTGTAATTTGGTCATTGAGTAAAAACCTTTTTTTTTGTGATGGTGGTCCTATACTACACATCGATTGTGTTGTGGATGGTGCCCAATAGAGGTAGCAGACATCTGTCATGATAGGACATAGATGTTGCGGGGTGCGAGGCATATTTATCTATGTCGAAGGTTAGACTATGCTTAGGGGATGGTCATCCCCTTACCGTGTTTTGTCACATTTGGGAGCTTTGGCGAGGCTTCCGCATTAAGAGTAGCAGCATTGCCAACTATTCACTAGATGGGTATTCACATTCGGTGTATGTGCGCTTATAAGTTTTTTGTTGAGTTTGTTTCTGTGGTGTTTTTTTCTCGTTTTGTTTGCATTTGTCTTACTTCTCTTTTGCTTAATGGAATGCATAGTTGTACCCTTGTCATTGTTAAAAAAAAATAGCTAGCCCAAATGACCCCAACTTATTAGATTAAGAGATATGGCATAGGGATTCCTACTTCTTTTTGTAAAAGGTATTAGGCTCGCATAGAGAACATCACTAGGCTGGATTCCTTTATATATATTGGCCCATAGGATCAGCCGATCCCTAATGAGTAGGGATAACAATCAGATTAGTTACAAGGTTGAGCAATAATAACATGATGCACAATTGTGCCATCTAGCAAAACAAAAACAGAAAACAACATTATCTATATGCATCTCTAGTTATCTTTCTCAACACACCTCCTCAGTCAACTAATAGACATCAAATTGAGATTGCGACAAAGTCTTTCAAAAGGATGTTGTGGCAAAGGTTTAGTGAATATACCACCAATTTGATCTTTTTGGATGATTTGAATCGACTATCAAGCTTCTTCATTGGAACTCTCTCACAAACAAAATGATAATCCACCTCTATATGCTTTGTTTGAGCATGAAACACTAGGTTTACTGATAGATAAGTTGCAACCAGATTATCAGACCACATATATAGGTGATCTGGGCTAAGGTACTCCAAGCTATTTCAACAAAGATTATAACCATATAAGCTCCGTAGTTGCATCGGCAAGTGACTTATACTCTGTACTGGACCTAGACATAGTTTATTGTTTCCTTGATCTCCAGTATTAGATTTGGCCCCGAGAACACTGCAATACCATTTGTTGGACACTTTTCATCTGAGCACCCTGCGCAGTCGGCATTTGAGAATGCATTGAGTAGATCTTGTACTCCGTATATTTAACCCCCTCATGAATGTTCCTTTCGCATATCTGAGAATGTGTTTTACTACAACCAATTGTTGATTAGTTGTTGTAAAAACTGGCACACCTAGTTTATTGCATATGATATGCCTGGTCTTGTAAGTGTAAGGTACTTTAGTGCCCCCTATGGTGCTGCTGTACATATGGGTTTTTTCATCTAACAATCTCCTACCTTTCTCATTGAACAATTTTCCAATGATGTTCATAGGTGTTGCCATCGGCCGATAGTATTCCATCTTCACTCGGCTGAGTATATCCAGCATATATTTTTTTGTTGTGTCAAGGTGATGCCCTTCTGATGCTTGTGAATCTCTATGCCCAGAAAGTAACTAGGACTAACTATGACCACGTTGGTCCTTGATGGGAAATTCTTCTTGGAGTTTTGCTCTCAGGCTAGTCGTGGCATTGTATGATGACTAACTACTATGATATCATCCACATAGACCAACATATACATGGTAGTGCTAGCTTGATTAAACACAAAAAAGAGATGTATATATGATAATGAGGGATTGAAACCAAGATCTTGGAGCTTGACTGAGAGTGTTGAATACCATGCATGTGGTGATTATTTTAAACCATATAGAGCTTTATGAAGCTTGCATACATTGTCGCTGACGATCTTCAAAACTGGGTGGTTGCTTTGTATACATAACTTTTTCTAAATTTCCATGAATAAATGAATTAGAGACATCAAGTTGGCAAAGATTCCACCACCCGGAAACATCCACGATCAATATTGTATGCACCGTAGTTAGTTTGACAACTTGGCTGAATGTTCTTGTGTAGTCGATGTTCTTGTATCTATCCAATTTTGAAGATCCATTTGCAGTCAACCAAATTGTGTCCTCCTGTATGAGGTACAAAGAGTCCATGTCTGATTTGCAGGAAGAGCACCAACCTCGCCTTCCATAGCTTTTTGCCATTATATCCTAAACGGATTAAACATGAGATATAGGTATAGTACTAAATATTTGACGATTAACTGGATATCTCACTGTTCTATCAGTGAAAAACTGGCTTTCTGATATTGTTTCCAAGACATATTTGCATGCAGTGAATGAGATTGAATTCACTAGGTGAGGTATCTTTTGCATCATGCATTCCATCATGTAAGCCAGAAGGTTTAGCTGCATCTATAGAGGGTTTAACGGTAGGAGAGTTAGTAGCATTGGGCATTAGTATCATCACACCCCCACTAATTGATCAATCATTATGACATGCTCTGCTAGAGAATCGAGAGATGGGATGTCAGCAGGTGCAAGGATGGATGTTTCGGCATATGAGAGTATAGGTTCAGTTATAGGAGTAGAAGCAAATGGGAACCAAGACTCATCAAAAATAACATCCTTCAAGATATAGATGCGCTCGGTGGATTAATCAAGACACTTATAGCCATTCTAGCCAGGTGTGTATCTAAGAAAAAACACACTAACTTGATTAGAAAGAGAGCTTGATGGTTGCATAGGGCCCTAGGTTTGGAAAACAAGCACATCCAAAAGTGTGCAGCATTATGTAGCTTGGTTGACCATTGAACAATTTTTTGAAGGACGTGACATGCTTGAGCACTTGACTAGGAAGTTTGTTTATTAGATAGTAGGCAGAAAGCAATGCCTCATCCCAAATAAGTAAGAGGCATGGAATCCTAGGCTAACAGAGATAAACCCGCTTCGACCAAGTGACAATATTTACATTCAGCTACCTAGTTTTGTTACTCGATATGAGGACATAAGATGCAGTGAGTGATTCTAATTTTATGGAAATGCTTACAGAGCTTGAGGAACTCACCACCTCCATCAGACTAGGCCTGTTCATGGGCAGCCCTGTCCGACGAGCCCGGCCTGCTCGGTGCACCGAGCCAGGCTCAGGCCTCGGTTTGAAGTCCGGCCGTCGGGCCAAGCCGGGCATGGCCCGAAAAAAGCGCGCTAAGCCATGGTCAGGCCGGGCTTTCAGGCTTCGGGCCAGTCTCGGGCCTGAAGCGGAGACTCGAAGCGTCGAGCCAGGCTCGAGCTTGGTCCCCGCAGGACCGGGCTTTTCGAAGCCCGGCCCGGCCGATGATTAGCTCTACATCAGACTAGATAGACTGAATCTTAGAATTGGATAGACATTCAACTAGAGTTTGAAATTGGTGAAAAGCATGCTCAACATCAGACTTGTATTTTAGGAAATATATCTAGGAGTACTATCTATAATTATCCACAAAGATAACATAATAACAAAAACCTTTAATTGAGGTTTTAGCAGGACCCCAAGTATCGGTAAGAAGAAGTTCCAAAAGACAAGTACTTATGTGACTAGAAACTAAATGAGAAAGCTAATGTGTTTTGGCTTGCAAACATGCATCACAGACCAAAGGACTTTTATTGGACTCATCTAATACCCTAGACTTAAAGATGGAGTGGATGGTAACCGATATTGGATGCCCAAGTCACTTGTGTCAAAATTCCTTAGGAAGATGCCTTAAGGAGTATATTAATAGCCCTGGGATGCTATGAGGTAGAGTGTAGAGGCCTCTATTAGCCTTGTTGTGAAGAAGTACCTTCGATGTGGCATTATCCTTATTCAAGAAGTATGCTAGATGAAATTTAATGAATATGTTGTTGTAAGTGGCAGATAAGAGGATACACCTCTTATCTTCCACTTACAACAACATATTCAAGGATGCTCTCGGTCATTGTTGAAAGCAAGGCACATATCACCAATTGATCTTGTTGATACCAAATCCTATGTGCTGGATTAAGAACCTATCACTGAGTTGAACTTGTTTGGCTTCTCGATCGTGCCAACAATATAGCCTCTCAGATCTTGACTGGACAAGTATGACAGCATCTACGATTTCCATAGGAGGTGGTTATCAATGTGAAGCTTCACCATGATAGCATGGCTAAAGGTGTTGGGGCCATGGTAGATGCTCTGCTAGCGATGGTTGGGGCTATCTCGATGTTGGATACACTAGAAGTTGTGGAAGATGTGTTGGGTGAGAGTGTAGAAGATGTGTTGGGTAAGGTCATCATGGAATCGATAGCTTTGATACCATGAAAAAGGTTTTAGGCTATCAATGAGAACATCTCTAGGCTAGGGTCCTTGATATATTTTGTCTCAATAGGGTTACAGTTGATACCCAATAAGTATGATAACAATCAGATTAGTTATATGGTTGAGCAGCAATAGCATGATGCGCAATAGTGTTGTGCAGCAAAATAGAAAAAAAACAATCTTATCTATATGCATCTATAGTTATCTTTCTCAACACTTTTTGTAGGAGAGAATGGGAAAGCTATATGAGTTAGTATAGCTAGAGAGTTGTTCCAAAAACCAACTTCATTAAAATGTTTGAAGAGGTTTGTGAAAAATTAAAATCCCTCACACCTTCAAGGTCATGTTAAAGAACGGGATAAACCTTGTACGCCATTTGAGTTTAAGCATAAACATATATCCACCATTACACTTCTATGGTGCCACTGCCATCAATATCTATAAGTTTTCACCATTACAAACACTCATAATGCCTGAAGTACCCCCCTATGCTCATGTATATGACAAGTGTCACCCATTAGCGACCCCTACTCCATCTCACTCATATATCCCTCTCTCAAATTTATGCTGGAGTGACATCTCTTGTCTGGCCAACCGCCTTTTATTCTTATTCTCTCCCTTTTAGTCTTTTTCTTCTATCGCTCCCTCTCATTCCTCCTGAGGTATCTCCTTGTTAGAGCTAGTATTGTATATGTCTATGAATAGAGTTGCGTTTGAACTCTGAATTGTAATAGATAGGGGGAGGATAGTGTTCTAGTCAAACTCTATACCATAGTCTATATATAACACATGGTCAGCGGCCAGCTTGTGACCGGAAACCAAGTGATCTGGTGGGCTTGTGCTGTTGAGGAGGAGCGGCCATATTAAGAGCCCCCTAGATGTATGCATAACGCAAATTTGTGTAAACAAACATCGTGCCTATGGTGTCGTCTAGATCTTGCACGTTGTTAAATCCCTAAAGTGGTATTAGAGCGAGGATGGACATGCGAATGATCTCAATGGAGGCACGAGATTCATGTCTCTACACGATGTCTACAAAAGATTAGGGGCACAAGGTGTAGCATGGCGATAACTGAGATTCAATTGGTCATGTAGAGATCAGACGAGCGCGGGGCTAAATATGTGGAATGGCCAGATAGATTGGGGCGATGGGAGCATCGCACTACCACAATGTAACTAGGTGTGGCATAGGCCATCATAATAATGTGAGACTTTTTGTGTTGGTGATGTGGGGTGACCAGTGTGCAGCACAAAATCGGTGCATGTGAAGGCATGCAAATGGGCTAAAGGTTGATATAATGGAGTATCATAGTAGAGGACTAGAGGACTATAATGGAGTATCATAGTATATTAGCAAGAGCATCGCCAGCAGGTTCTCTATATTTCATTCTCTATATCCTTTCTTCAAAATCACTATTCGTTCCCTATATTTTCATCGTCTCCAACAGAGTCTCTATCCTTAAAAAGATATAGAGATTCTCTAGAGAGTCTCTAAATATAGAGATTCTGGAGAGAGTCTCTAAATTTAGAGGCTGAGATAGAGACCCTGCTGGAACGTGATAGAGACTGAAGTTGTCCGCAATAGTGTTTTAGGGAATGTTTAGAGTCCTTGCTAGCCATGCTCCGGTTACGGGCACGACGGTAGGTCATCCAATGCACTAGCGTGCATGTTCCTGGGTGGCCGTTGCCATGCAAAGTGGAAGCCCCACGTGAACAGTCAGGGGCGTGCCGTCATGCAGGAGGCCGGAAACAGATCGTGGTGGCCCCCAGCTGCCTGTAGGGCCTGGTCCCACTTAGGTGGACCGTCTCGTTCCCGGCTCCAAACATGCGGGTCTCACGGTAGCCCGAGTGCATCATACACGGGTTGTATAAGGGTGTACAAGCCGAGCGCACAATTAATCCAGCCCAGTGGAAGCATATCCTCTGTCTTAAAGATAGAAGGATATAATCACTGGCACATGGAACTACTAGAGTGGTTAGCGCGCCCTGGCGCGCCGTGCGAATATCATTGTTTTTTTTATGTGTGAGCGATTAGATAAATACTCTGTGGGCTTGGTCAGCCTGTATAAATAACCGTAGTTTGGTGGGCTGTTGTGGTTGTGGGTTGTTTGTGTGGAACGGCTGAGAAAGCTAGCTGATAGGCTATTGGGGTATCAGGTGAGTTTTTTGCGTGTTGTTTTTTTTTGGCATTACTCATTTCGGTCGGTGCTTTAATAATATATTGGGGTGAATGCGCACCTTCACGCGCAAGGTATACTTCGTAATTTAGTTTTTTATTTAGATTTTGTCACTTTTTTTCAACGTTGCCCCATTAGGTTTTCGGGGAGGGCACATGGAGAGGATTAGAATGATTAGACCTGTTTCGTGCATTTATGTCTATGTTTTTAAAGAATATCTCTAGCGACATGATAAAAGGAATAAATAGAATGGGTCGATCATTCTAAAAATTAGACAGCCACATATTTTCACACCATTTCCATGGATCCAACATGAAGACAGGAGGCCTTTTTTAACATACTTGTAAAATTTGTCACGCTCATGATTCGTAATTCAAAACTCGGTGGAATTTATTATTTTTCCTGGAATTTTCGAAAGATTTCATTTTTGTAATAAGCATATTGCAAATATTGAATTCAAAATTTTAGTAAAACATTAGACAATCCAAGAACGTATGGAAATGTTTTTCGATGTTGAAATATTCTTATTTTTCTATCGGAGAAGGTACTAAAATGATTTTTTAAGTGGAAATGTTCTTTCTATTTTTCTATTCTTCGCTGTAATGGTTCGAACTCTAAAATTGAATGGAATTATTAAAACTTAGAAATACGTAAATGATTGAAGGGCTTTTTCCTATCTTTCACATAATTATATTTGTTGAATAATTATTGCAATGGTAGTAAATTTTTTTTATTTATCGTCCCAATGTTTTGATGTTTAAAATTCTCAGAAGTTGCTTTTTTGCAGAAAAGAAAGCCTTCTGATATTTATTATTAAATCTTGGAAATATGTAAATCCTTTAATGGATTTTTTAGATGTTTTTTATTTTCAAATTAGTGCCCCTCACAATCTGAACTCCAAATTTTGGAAGACCTCTGAATGATCTGGTTATTTACACACAGGACTTTGGAATTGAATTGTTTGCTATTTTTTCAGGCTGATGTATTGAAGCTAAAAATTCGGTGGAACTACTAAAATTTTGAAATACCTACATCATTTAATATCAGTTGTGTGCAAATTTGAATTAATTTCATTTTTTCGGATAAGTATGCAAACAATCTTTGAATTATTTTCTATTTTTTGTCCTGATGTTTTGGTGTCCAAAATTTTAGGAAGATGAAAAATATTTATGAAACAAATTCTTTTTAATATTACTTTCTTACATTTTTTGAATGATTCTAATTTTCCAATAATTATTCCAAAATCTTTTGAAATCAAAACTTGTAAACACCTTTACGTCAATCATTTTTTAATGAGCATGCAACCGGTCTATGAATTCAGAACTTGTCGTAAGTTTCAAATAATTTTCAGTTCTCAATAAGCACACAGTGAAATGTTAAAGAAAAATTTGAAGGAATCTTCAAATGTTTCATTTGTAATGAGTATCTAATCGGTATTTCAATTTAAAACTACATGGGATTTTTAAATAACTCATTTCTAAAATTTTAAATGAGCATCTAATCAGTCATTTAATTTAAAATACTTCATTTTGTAAATCAGTTCTATTTTTCCGTGCAGATGTGTCCTGAAATTCGTTTTGTATTCTATGAAGTTTTTACAAATTGTCCAACCTGTAAAAAAAAAAAGAGGGAAGCAGCAGTGGAACAAATGGGGGAGGGGGCGCTGGTTTTGATTATCATCACGTTGTGAAGTGGTTTTATAAATTATTTTGGGATGGACAGCCAGATTCGGCCGAAACCGCGATTGGACGGCTCTAGACGGGCCGCGTTCTGCCTAGCCGACGGGCCACGTAGAAGGACACGCGTTGCAACGATGCTTCGCGCTGCTAGCGCTTTGTATAGATGATGATGATGATGATGATGAATGATTGTTGATGGATTTATCTACCAGTGACAGTTTCTCTCTTTCTTATGACAGAAGAACTGCACCGAAGCCGAGTTAGTTAGCTATGTCTTCTAACAGTTGTAGCAAGCTAGTGGACCATGGTGAGCTCCATGGTGCCCGGCAAGCAATAGAGAGAGAAGACCCTGTGGCACTCATGTATGTGAGGCAGAATGATGTGCGTATGCACACCCAACACTGTTCAACTCGGGCAATAGGGGTTGTCCAGCATGATATCATGTGGCAAGAGTGTCGAACATGTGCCTTACATGTTCAATCGCTGGATCATGTAGTCAGAACACATAGATTTACAAACTTGAACAAAAATCTGTTAGACAACCACGCTACCGAGTATAGTCCGAGGTTGCCTAGCAGTGCGTAGATCGTAGACGACGAAGAACAATCACAGAAGAACACAGATATGTAGGAGAGGAATGATTCTTTATTGCTTTTCTCAGGGATACATAATAGATGGGAACCTCTCCTATTTATGCTTGGGTGCTAGGGTTTTGGCTGGTCCATCTAAGTGGGCCCCACCCCTTAGCCGAGCCAGGCCCAAAGCCGGTCGGCTTGGTGTGGTTCCTTAACACTCCCCCTTGGACCATGCCGCGTGATGCATATGCCCCAAAACTCCATAAAAACCCAGTAGAAAAAATGTTGGAGAAAGAGTACATAGCATACGCTTGATGTGCGCACGGATTTGCCTCGTTAAAAACCTCACGTGAGAAACTTCATTGAAAACTCACTTAAGGGGAAAAGAGTACAGATCCACCCAACGTTTCTTCATAATTCATGCATTCATTCATTCAAGTTGGGTATTCAAACTTCATGTTCAAGATTTCAATTCATAATATGTGAAGTTTCTCTCCCTAAATTCTGCACTTCTTTAGCCTTCTCATTCCAATTCCTTTCACACATCTTTCAAAGGTAGATGTAAGGAGTGACTTATTAAATAAGTCTGCTATATTCTCAATTGAGTTAATGTGTAGAAAACAGATTCTTTACTTGGAGTCCGTATACTTAATAAATTTCCCTTCACATATCCAGTCTACACTTGTGCGACACATGCTGCATTATTTTCATAAATGATACTAGGGGTTCATTCAGCGTACAATCCATATGACTGAAAATGTGGATAATAGGCTTCATTAATTGCTATGATTTCCGAGTGGTTTGTCGACATTGACATAAAAGTCTGCATTGACGACTTCTACTTAATTCCAATTCTTACAACATAGGAAACATATTCATATTCATATCTTGATTCTTTCATTCCAAGATTTCTCTTTCTTTAGAGGTATCGGGAGATGTCCTTAATTCTTTCAAATGTCCTTCTTGTGCTCTGCATTATACCAAGTTGATAAAAATTAACGGCAACTGCAACGTACAGCCGGCAAATGCATTGTACTGTCGTATGCTATTCACGAGGTATATGAGCCATTCAAATTCTGATATAAAACTTCATGTTTCTGGACATCCTCCCCCTCATCCCTAGGTCTGTACAAGTCTAGGTCTACACGAAATGACCGACCAACTATTGGGTTTTCATGGATACACCTTCTCAAAATCAAACCTTTCCAACACGATCAACGTGTAGGTTGACTGGTGTAGCGAGATTCATTTGGTATATGCTCAAGGTGTTAACCCAAGCTGCAATGGCCAATCCATTCATCTCTTTCTGATACGTCAAGTATGTGTTTTATTCTTTTATTCAGTCAGTATGGTAATGCAAAGGATTACACTGCACAGATTTCTATTTGCTCTATTTTTGGTTTAGGACAATGATACTCGTGTATCTTCATATATAAGTCCATCCAAGTTTCATTTCAGTTACAACATCCTTTCAATTCATTTTCTTTCTCAACTTTCAGTTGAGTACTACCATTGAGATAAGGGTATCTAAAGGTTATACCACCCATGACCGAGGAATAAATTTCTTCATAAACAACGCAAAAGTGCTGAGTGAAACATTTTACTACCAGCCTTGCTTTGTACCATACCACTTCATTTTCTTTATTTCTCCTTTCGAACAGAGGCCCACGGGGCATACACGAGGGAATGTGCGGCGAAAAAGCCTAAGCACTTCTCCTTTGTTCAGAGAAAATAGTTCTGCGGTGATTGCCTTCTACAATTCTTTTCGGTCCAGCCGTGTCTTACACTCAAAAGAGATGCAGGCTCAGAATCGGGTTCAATTGCTTTGGCAATATTTTTTGCACAATATATGTCGATATTGGCTGTGATTCTATTCAATATTTCCCCGGAGTGCACTGAATTTATGACCATTTCTTCATGGGGTGCTTCGTGCACTTGTGCTTCTTGCACCATCACTTCCTCTGCACCGCTATTTCCCAATCGCGGGAGCAAGGACCTTTAGATGGTTGCCGATGTGCGCATTCACAGGCTCGTCTGCACGTCCTTCGGCACGCTCGTTTGCATGTCTTTCGGCTTCTTCTTTAATTCTTTCTTCTTGTACCGGTAAATTCAAAACTGGGAGTGCCTCGCTAGCAGGCTCACCAGCGCCAGGTCTCAACTGGCTCCCCTTCTATTTCTTTTGGGCATTTTCGTGATCGGTTGTGGCAAGCTCTCTTATCCGTTTTTCTCCAGGCGTCCCCGGATACTTGGGATTCGAGCAACCAGATTTTCTGTCCTTTTCATTGAGGCCTCGGAACAGAATGAGGGATACCTTCTATGGTATTTCGACCCTCTCTAGTGCATTATTGTTAGTAATGCGACTTGATCACATCCTTCAAATCACAAAAATGATTAGGCAGTTCATTTACTAATTGCTTCAATACTTTAAAATTCATACTAGTGCGGCTAGTGCGCGGGAATGCATTAGTGGTGTCTGAGGTTAGCCACATATTTTTTCGGCATTCTTCTTTTCAGGGTTCTATTCCTCCCCCTAATGACGGGAATTGATCCTCAGTCATTTTTAAATTCATTGCAAGTGTGGTATAGGTACATAAAGCTTGCATTCAAATTGGGAAATTTCTTTTCTTTGCACTAGTCGGATGTTGTGGGACTACGTGTCCCTTCATTAATTGATGAGGGCTGCTAGTCGGGCTTCTATTTCTTTATTCAATATAAGACAACTCAGCAAGTGCGGCCGGACATCTCTAGTCCATGACGCTCGGACATGAGATATATAGTGCTCTTCTTTGGTATTCGATACAGTTCAATGATTATCGATCAGCTAGCATTGTCCTTCTTATTTTGAACTTCATAGTAATGATCAGATAATTTATTCTTTAATTCTTATGATCTGCGAGATCAGCTTCACGAACATGTGGTTTATGTAGAGAATAAACTCATGCCGTACCACAAGGAAGCAATTGTGAGCACTAGAATGTCGTTAAGTGCCCTTGGCAAGCGCTGCATACGGCCGCGAACCTCTCCTAGATGCATTCTAGGCAAGGAGAAAACTCGACTTAACCTTTAATAGGAGAGTGCCCAGTTTATGATTCAGAAAATTCTTATACTAATGCTATGTCCTTGCGAGTTGATTGCACCTCATCTTTTCTATAATTAAGATGGCAATTCTACGATGCCAGATGAAAGAGATTAGAGCTTCTAAATACATTCTAACGTAGTATAGCCCAAATTCAAATGGAGAGGGGAAAATTTTAATATTCATTACTCACATCCATCATGCTTCATAATGCATAACAATTCTTTTGCCATTCTTCATTGGTCTCAACGCGGAAACCGTCGGCATGGATGTCTTTTAAATTTAAGAGAGTTCAAATGGATTTCGGGAAAAACAATGCTTCTTTAAAGTGCTGATGTAAGACCCATAGAATTTATGTCGTCTCTTTAAATTCTATTGGTGTTGCTAAACTACCAATAATTCATATCTCCATAGGGCACTACACTAGTTCTATTCATAATTGCAATCAGGCAATGGTAATATTAATAATTCATATTATTCAAATATTGGTTGCAACTTCAAAATATATATTGGAATATAGGATAAATTCATAATGAACATGAGAATTAAGAGTTGCTCTTCGAGAGCTTCAATTCTTTCTTTCAAATAATGTGCTCTTCGAGAGCTTCAAATTCTTCATACTAAAATTCATAAAATGTCTATTAGCGACCACAATCTACAGGGAGAATGTTAATAGTGCAATTCCTGCATAGTTAAATGCTACAATTATGCACTTTCTCTTAGCCTCAATTCTATTTGTCGAGATCTTCTCTTCTTTATCCACTTCTTATGACTCCAATACGATTAATGGGCGATGCAAAGGTGTCTCTTCATAAGTGTATTCTACCCAAAGGTTTCTTTTCTAGCCACAGCGAGACACCTCTACTGCTTTGAAATTCTTTTCGGTCTAATAAGCTGCAATTTCATCAACAGGTTTGCGGCGAATCTTCGACCAATGCCCCTAAATGTCACATTTATAGCACATCTCGACCTAGTGGTCATGTGACTTGCATTATGTGACTTTATTCTTATATTCTATGTCACTTGGACAATGGACTTTCTTTTCTAGGTCAATTTCTATAATTTCCCTTCATTCTATTCTTCCAACGAATGGGCTTTTCACCCTTAGTAGCTGCTCTAATTGCACTGAGGTGAAAAGTGGGAGGTACAATCCCCTCGTTTGTGATCTTGTCACATAGAGAGGGATCGTATAAATTCTATGCATATTGAGTTGTACTCAGTCATAATTCTATAGGCCGCAAATCTTATGTGCACCAAATCCTGTTATACTTATAGCAGGATAGCATACTTGAGCTTCATAGGCCACTTCTAAAGTGCAGCACATAGCATCAGTGTGCTCCCCCTCAACCATGCATGCAAAATTTGGTAAGGAGGTGGTGTCTAAGAAAGTGCAGTGCTTTCGTTCTGCTTACCGGCATGTTTCTTTCCCTTGCAGGGACCTAAACCAATTGACAGTGTTGGGTTTCTAGGGACCGAATACAATCATCATGCCCTATATCCAAGTGAGATAATTGAGGCCATAGGAGGCCAGTTTCTCAAATTCATAAATTATGATACCCGACAATTTCATATTGCAAAATTCATTCAAAAGATTATTATAAGTAATCTAGTGTGGAGAGTGGTGCTAGGTAGACTTCAAATAATAAATTCTCATGTAAATCCAATATTCCTACTTATATGCCATTACCAATTCATATAATAAACAGGCAAAAACTGATAATTACAAAAGCAAATTCAAGAGATAATTGCACAAAAGTAATTAACAGTAGCTAAATAAGCTTGCAAATTCAAAACCGGGGTCAAAATTTGAACTCCCAAGGTGTTTTCATGCCTGAATATATGCATTCTTTAATTTCTGCTAATTCCAAGGGCCTTTATGGAATTTTCAATGCTAAGAAAGAGCTATGTGCAATTTCCATAATTCTTAGGGAGCTTTCTGCAATATTCTTAAATTCAGAAAATACTTTATATAATTTTCCACATGCCAAGGATTTTTCCGTAAAACAATAGCCTAGAAAATTTCTTATAATTTCTAGGAAACCCAAGGACTTATTCATAAAATTACAGGGCAAACAGGTTTTCTTCCCCATTTTTCTGGTCTGCCCCGGCCCATTCCTTTTTCTCGGTCTGGTCCGTTCAAAGCCTGTCCAGTAGCCCCTATTTCATATTTATTTCATGCCTAGCCCGCGCCCTTCTTTTCAAAAATTTCAGGGAGCAAAGTGCAATTTCGTAATGCGAAAAACACATGCAATTCAAAATTCAAGCCCCATTACTTTTCTTTTCTTTTATTCTCTAATTTCCTTCGGCCAGAGACCATATTTTCTTTAATCCACGGCCCAACCCTTTTTTTCTTTTCTTTTCTTTACTTTTCCTTTCATAATTCATAATTCATTTTCGGCCTATGGGCCCTCCTTTTCTTTTCATATTTTTTGTCACGCAGCCCACCCCTTTTCCTTCTTTATTTTGGCTTGCTAAGGAGGTGGCGAGTGGCCTATACATGAGGGCGGCCCACCCGGGCTACGGCCTGCTAGGGGTGGCCCACTGTGGCGGCCCACCACAGGCGGCCGTGAAGGGCGACAACACTGCTTTGCAAAGGGCGGCTTTGCTTAGGGACGGCGGCCACAAAGGGCGCGCCCACGCGAGGCGCGGTGGCGGCTGCCCGCCAAGTCTGCCCATGCTACATGGCGGCTCGCCGCCGAAGGAGGGCGCCGCCCAGTGGGCGGGCGGCGGCAAGGGACACGGCCAGCAGAGCGGTGCGTGAGGGAGGCGGCCAGGCGGGGCGGATGGATCTGGGGTGGCACTACAGTGGTGGTGCGGCCCATGCACGGGTCGCAGCAGGCGGCCGGCTTGGTGGCCCACCCGAGGCCTGCAGCGGAGGGGCGGCGGAGGGGCGGCTCGCTGGGTGGCCCACCCGAGGCCTGCAGCGAGGGGCGGTTTCGGCGGGCGGGCGTGGCGGCGTGGCGCGCGGCGCTGGAGGTCGCGCCCGGGCGCGCGAGGTCGGCGCGTGGCGCGCGGCGCGGCGCGAAGCGAAAGGTGCGCGTGGCCGCGAGACGCGGCGCGAGCGCGGCTTCGTTTCATGCAAATTCGTCACCAATTCAAAATCGGTAGTTTTCAATTCAATGGATCTGCTAGATCCCTATAAATTCTTTAGCAGATTCAATTTCGATTTTGCGTTCATTCGTCGCCGATCCAAGGAACCGGCAGTTCAATTCAATGGTATCTTCGAGATTCCTACAGTTCTTCAATAGATCCAAACGGGAACCCGCGGAAAAACCGATCTGTACCTTCGGTTCTTGTGGCAAAGACGGGATGCGTGAACTGTCGTGTAGGACAGATCGACGGGTCCCAACTAGGCCAACGGAGGGGACGAAGATTCGATGCAGTTCGTCGGCGACCGATCTCCGGCGTCGTTCGTCAGAGCTTCATGCTGATAACGTGTTAAACAACCACGCTACCGAGTATAGTGTGAGGTTGCTTAGCAGTGCGTAGATCGTAGACGACGAAGAACAATCACAGAAGAACACAGATATGTAGGAGAATAAGGATTCTTTATTGCTTTTCTCAGGGATACATAATAGATGGGAACCTCTCCAATTTATGCTTGGGTGCTAGGGTTTTGGCTGGTCCATCCAAGTGGGCCCCACCCCTTAGCCGAGCCAGGCCCAAAGCCGGTCGGCTTGGTGTGGTTCCTTAACAAAATCATCATCGTATGAAACATTATTACAACTCAGAGTGCATATGCCAACATAGCTATTATTACAAGTCTCAGTAAAACAGCCTTTCGACAACGAAAGACAAATAGTTCATTAAAAGGAAATAGAAGTATCACAAATGATCCCCACATCCATCTGCATGTATGGGATCCTAAACATTAGGTGTGACATCATTTATTTTATCGTATGTCACTTGTATTTTAAAATCATTAAAAATAAATAAAAGGGAATTGTTATATAGAAAACCCTAGTTTAAATTATTTTAAATTAGGTTTAAGCCAAAACCCTAGAAAATATTTTGGGAAAATTTTAGAAAAATTCCAGTTCTTAGAAGCTAACGTTCAGGCACCCTCCAAATTTCATGCCCAAATTCCAAGGAAAACTCATGATTCCGTGAAGTGTTGTCGTTTTGCCGAGAGCTTGTAAAACCAATCAAATAATGAGCAAACGATAGAATCTCGTGCTCAAATTTGGAGGAGAGCTTCTAGAAGACTAATCCGAATTACTCTGCAAATTTCAGCCCCATCCTTCAAAGGAAACTCCGTTTAACAATCATAAATTCTATCTGAATCCTACCCGGATTAGAATTTGAGTCCTAATCCAACTTCTCTTAACCCAAGGATACTATATAAACCCCCAAGACCCCTCCCTAACACACCATATCAAAATTCCACAAATCCAAAACCCTATCCGCAAAAACCCTAGCAACCGAGACACTTTTCAAGGGATCCTATTCTATGTCGTGCCCAAACCCTAGAATAGATGATTTCATGGTGTAGAGCTCATCGAGAGGGTCAAGATTGATATATAGATCGCCCAATTTGGTGAAGAAACGCCTTCGGAAGAGCTTGCCGAAGTTTCGGGAGCCGCCGCCGTCTCCGCTACTGCTGACATCGCCACTAGCGCCTCGCCGATCGCTGCCATCTGTCCCGCCCCGCCGCTGCTTTCCTGCCACCAGCCAACTATCCTGTGCCATGCGTCCGCCTCGCACCGCTGCCAGCTCGCTCGCCGCCGCGTGTCCTCGCCTTCCCACCCGCTGCTCGCATGCTGCGCTGTGCCGTCGCCACCTGGATGTCGCCCGTGTCGCCTATCAGTTGCTGGCGTGTCTCCAACCGTCGCCACTGCCCGCACGCTGCGCTGCCATCGTTGGAAAACCGTGCAAGCCGCCAGTTTTATCTGGGTTTTTTTCGGTTAACCGGTTTATCCTTTCTCCGAATTGTTCCGGGAGCATCTGAAGTCCAAATTAGTTGATTACAAAGCTATTATTTTCCATAAATAGCCTATAATTTTATATATTTTATTTAGCTATATGTTCTTTTGGTTGTTTTGTTGTTCTTATGCATATGCACATACGTGTAGATTGTCCGTGTTCGCGCTGCTCTGGAGGTTTTCAGGAGCCGTTCGAAGGAGGATCCCAAGACCCGGAGTATTACCAAGGCAAGATAGATTGCATCTTGCTTCCCTAGTTTGCAAAACTCACATGTTTATTGTTTTATTTATTTACTTTATGCATAAAATGATGGGAACGGGCAGAAACCTAATATATTCACACTGCATTATGGACCCTATGAATTTAGCCTATTTATTGTTGCCTTAGTCATTTTCCTAGCCTATCCTTGTGCATAGTTGCTAGTGCTCGTGGGTTTGTAGTTGATTAGGTTCATCATTTAATTACTTTTGTGACTTGGTATGACTGGAGGTGCTGAGTTACTTTTAATAACTTAATCAACTAAAACCTACGTGGCGTGTGTTGACTAAAGGTGGCAAGTTGGGTGGTTTTGTGGATTGAGGGTTGTGGTGGAGATAGTCACCTTGGTCTAAGGACTCTTGACGTGTGCTTATCCGACCAAACCAAAAAAGCGCAACCATAAGTGCTTGCGTCAGCATGATGCGCAATATGTGCTTGTGCTAACTTAGTAGTTAGGCAAGACTATTAACATACGTTACTTTGAAAAGATCGGGTTGCAGTCCATTGGCTTAAGAGGAGGACCCGTAGTGTTGAAACCTTAGAGGGGGTATCGTTGTTAACAGAATGAACTAATGAATCGTCTTGTATTGTAACTTGGTCTAGACTTCTAAGGAAGAACTAAGATAGAAAAGTACCACTAGGCTTATGGGTAAAGTGTGCTACACTCTACAGAGTTCAAACTATCATGATAGCCGTTCCCGCGGTCATGGGAGGGGAGGAAGGTCGTACATGGTAGTCTCACGTGTTAATAATTTAACCTGATGGGTTGATGTAGTCTATGTTGTTCGAGGCAAGTGTAGTTCTACATAGGGGCTTTCGAAGCCGAGCTCTGGGTGTTTTGTTGGGAATCTGTATCAATACTAATTGCTCCACAAATTTATTTACAACACTTTAAATAATTTGACTAGAGTAGGTCTTTATGCAAAATAGCCACTCTGTTCTTGTTAATATCCTTGCATCATTATAAGGATTTTTACTGGGTAGCCGTGTACTCACTATACAAAACCAGGGATAAATTTGTATTCAGGAGAAGACATTGGTCTGGTCTATTTTCAGGATCAGGAGGATTCTGTCCCGGACTTCGTTGAGGATTAGCTAACGCTCATGGATTGGAGCATCATCATACCTTACTTCATTGAGGATTAGCTAACGCTCATGGATTGGAGCATCATCATACCTTATTTCCGCTGCATATTTGAATTTCCGCACTCTGATATATTATGGACAATACTATGTCATCCTTAAATTGAACTATTGTAATAAGTAGTTGTGTAACAATTACTTTTGCATAATATTACATTTCTCTTAGTTATTTGTGATTGTGTGATGATGCTCAACAAGCTGTCGCTCACAAGTTGCTAGCATTGATCTCTAGGCTAGCAATCGATTGTGAGTGGATCATGGTGAAGTCGAGGTCATGACATCAGGGTAGTCGTCATCTTGGACGTCTTCTGCAAAGCCCTCTTCTAAGTACTCTTTACCATCAGGATCACAATTCTATGACTCAGGAGATGCTTGTTCGATTGAGCAGCACCACGATTAAAAACATGAGGGTAAGTATATTTAAAATATTTGCAACACAATTGTCGGGGATAAAATCACGGCCCATTGCCATGGCCCACTCCCTGATGGCCTAATCGAACAGCCTACCAGGGCCCAGCTCCCTGGAAGGTTCTCTAAGGCCCATGTGCATTGTGCCGAACAGCTTCCTGGTCGGTACGATTGTGTGGCGCCCAAGACTACGGGTTTGAGTCCGACTCGAACAGAGTTCTGCACGGCTACGTAAAGACCTGGACGTTGGTTTCCCGGATTGAAGCAGACGTCGTGATCCTCAAGACTAGGAGTATGCCTTAACTACATCGGGATATATTTGGCATGTCGAGTTCGTTACGATCTCGTTACTAGCCCGGCCCGATATTCCCTCGGTAGGTTGGTTTGCTCACCACTATATAAACCAAGCCCCTACGGCGTGTAGAGGGCACGAGTTACGCACCTGATCCTCGCATCATAGCATATTGTTTCCTATACACCATAATCTCACCGAGACTTGTTCGTCTTGTCGAGCCACCTCTTGTATTCATCTTTGATATATAAGAAAGGCTGGACGTAGGGCTATTATCTCTCCCGAGAGGCCTGAACCAGGATAAAAACCCCTGTCTCCCTGTTCGTTGTTGTTCGTTCTGTTCGGCGTGTCTCCTATCTCCCTCTTGAAGAACCTTAGTAGACTTGGGTCAATATCCCAACCGTCGACAGTTGGCGCCGTCCGTGGGGACTCGCAGATCGAACATGTCGAACTCCATCAGCGATACGGAGATTCTTCCTGAGGACTACGACTCAGAAGGGCAGGATGTCTCTTCCCCTGCCAGCTCAAATCGATCTTATCGACCTAGATCGATGTCTGTATCTGAGACAGAGGTCTCTTGGTACGCCCCGGAGATGGTCTCGGATCGGACTCCCGTCATTGACGATGAATACGGAGCTGATGATCTTTACGCTGGTTTAGATCTATCAGATTCCAAGACTATGTCGGTTGATTCTTCCTGTGGTGACACAGTGATGACACCGTCTAGCGTACAGACGTACGGCCACTGCTGCGTCAACATGGCTGGTGCAGGAACCTCCGGGGATCCGGCACGAGTCACGGCGGCCGAAGAGATCGAGCGGGTCAATTCTGCTTGACACCAAGATGGAGCCGCACAATCTGTTCGCGAGCAAGATATTGTTCGCCGCACTTTTGATGAATCCATCAACCAAACCTTGGCGCAGATCCGTGATCAGCGCAAGTGTCAGCGACGCGATCCGCCTCGCGCCACGCCAAGACCCCGGCGAAGTTCAGCGCCCGAAGGAATCCCGCGCGCCGAGACTCAATCGGGCAAGACGCGGATGCTTCAGGGATCCCAGGACCAATTGAGCAGAGCCGGGAACGGCTCCAGGCCCTGGCGACCGTAATCAGATCCGCGCACCAGGACAATCTCGTCCTCGTGGGCGACGAAGTGGCTACTCACCTCGAGAAATTGACCGAGGGCCTTAAGTCTATAGGTGAGGCATCATCCGGGCAGCGCGGTGAGCCTGTCCGGGTGGATTTGCACAGTGAGCGATCCGATCGATCGCGTGACCGCCGTCACCGTCGAAGGACCACTGTCCACGAGCAAGCTGTCCGTGGTCGCCGCCACTCGCCAAGTCCTCGTAGTCATCGTGACCACAGGGGCAAGCGTGCGCGCGACGATCACGGACGATCCCCTCGCGAGGAGCACATTGTCGCGACCACGAGGAAGGAGCGTGGGGGCTTGTCACGGAGAGAATTACTCCAGGCAGAAACCTCCCGCTCAGCTCGAGTTCCCCCGACCAACAGGACCAACGTCTTTTCAAGGCTAGGTTCTGCTGGGGAAGGTGGCCGGTCTTACGCCTTGGGCTGCAGGGCTTTCTCTGACGAGCTTCGCTCTGTTCAGTGGCCATCGAACTTCAAGCCCGGACACATGGAGAGGTACAATGGGACCCAGAACCCAGAGGAGTTCCTTTCCATCTACGCAACGGCCATCATGGCGGCCGGGGGTGACGAGCTTGTCATGGCTAACTACCTCCCGACTGTCCTTGAGGGCGCTGCTCGGACATGGCTGTTTAATCAGCAAGAGGGTTCCATTAGCTCTTGGAACCAGCTTTGTGACGCTCTGATTGCCAATTTCCAGAGCTGTTACGTGCGTCTAGGCAAGGAGGATGATCTGCACCAGATGATCCAGATGAACGGGGAGACCCTCCGTAACTTTGTGAAGCGTTTCATCAAGATCCACAACACAATCCCGAACATCTCGGACGAATATATTGTCCGCGCCTTTAAAAACGGAGTCCGCGACGAGCGGCTCACCCAGGATCTCGAGATCAATGAGACCTGGACCGCCAACGACCTGTTCAAGGCGGCTGATCGCTATGCCAACGCGGCAGAACGCGTTCAGTACAAGAAGGCGTTCGACAAGGGCGAGCTGCCCGCCCAGCCTGGTGTGGAGGAAAAGAAGAAGAGCAGCAACAACCCTGGTGACAAGAAGTCCCAGAAGAAGAAGAAGGGTGATGCGAGCAACACTGTCGCCGGTATAGATCGCACACCTCCTCCCAAGGATGGGCAGAAAAAGCCCAACAATAACTATAAGGGCAAGAAGCCCGCCCAGGGAGGCAACCAAGGCAAGAAAGGTCCCAGCAACCGATATTGCAAGTTCCACCAGCACTACGGGCATGACACACGCCATTGCAGGACCTGGGCTGCAAAGCTCGAGGATTTCTACAACGGCAAGGGCCCAATGCCTACCCTGCCCGAAAAAGGTGAAGCCGGTAAGGCCAAGCGTCAAACCGATGATGGTGATCGGGACGACGACGAGTATCAAGAGCTCGTGAACCATATCGCCGTCATCTTCGGCGGCTCCTCGGCGTATCCCTCTTGGCGCAGCCTCAAGGAAGCTGCTCGGGAAGTACACAACGTTGAGAAGGGCAAACCTCAGCCCGAATTGATGAAGTGGACCGAGGTTTCCATCTCCTTCTCTCAGGAGGATTGCCCCACTGGGATGACCAAGCCTTAGAGGCTCCCACTGGTGGTCGCCCCGACCATCAGCAACGCGAGAGTTGGCCGTGTTCTTATAGACGGCGGGAGCGCTTTGGACTTGCTCTCTGCTAAGGTCTTGGACGAGATGCAAATCCCTCGCTCCAAGCTTAAAGAGGTCGCAATGCCTTTCTACGGCATTGTTCCCGGAGAAGCTGTTTGGCCGTTGGGGCAGATCGTTCTGCCTGTTACCTTCGGCAGCCCAAGCAACTTCCGGACAGAGTTGATCACGTTTGACGTGGTCGACTTCCCATCCGCCTACAACGCGATTTTGGGCCGGCCATCTCTTGGCAAGTTCATGGCCGTGTCCCACCACGCCTACCATTGCGTGAAGATACCAGGTCCTAATGGTGTGATCACGGTCAAGGGCAACTACAAAGCTGCTCTAGATTGCGACGAGCAGTCCCTCGCCCTGGTCGACCAGCTTCCGCCGCGTGGTCCCGAAGTTCCGCAGACCAAGTCTGCACGCCCTAGGGTTTCCCTTCAGCCAGGAGGAGAGACCAAGGAGGTTCCGCTGTCTTTGGATGATTCCTCCAAGACAGTTCATTTGGGGGCCAATCTGGACCCCAAATAGGAAAGCGAGCTCATTGCCTTTCTCTGACCTAACGCAGACGTGTTTGCCTGGGAACCGTCTGACATGCCCGGAATCCCAAGGGAGGTTATCGAGCACAAACTGGCCGTCCTGCCGGACAAAAAGCCTGTTCGCCAGAAGTTTCGTCGCTTTTCGGACATCAAGCAGGAGATCATCAAGGATCAGCTTGGTAAGCGGCTCGCTGCCGGTTTCATCCGCGAGGTTGATCACACCGAGTGGCTGGCCAACCCTGTCATTGTAAAGAAAAAAGGCGGCAAGTGGAGGATGTGTGTCGATCACACAGATCTGAACGCTGCTTGTCCTAAGGACAACTTCCCGCTGCCTCACATAGACCAGTTGGTCGACGCGACTGCGGATGCCCAGCTCTTGAGTTTTTTGGATGCTTACTCCGGTTATCACCAAATAAGCATCTCCCCCAATGATGAAGAGAAGACTGCCTTCATCACCCCCTTCGGCACTTTCTGCTACACGACCATATCTTTCGCTCTGCGCAATACTGGTGCCACGTTCCAGCGCTTAATGGAGAAGACTTTCCCAGAACAGCGCGTGAAAGTGCATCTAGGCCCTAAGTGATTTTGGTGATTAATGAGCGACAATTATAGAGCTAATATTCCTACTGGAGAATTGTGCACAAATGTTATACAGATTAAAATCCATAAGGTACATGTTTACATGTGTTGGTGTACCCCTCAAAATGGATATATTGCAAGAAGGCATCAAGACTAGTATTTATTTGTAAATCTTTATTTATTGAGTCCTAGGGATGCCGTACTATAAAGAGGGATGCAATGGAGAAGTTTATAAAGGTTCCTAAGTGCTCAAAATAGGTATCTTGAAGTTCGTGTGAGTTTTCCACTCAAAATACACCTCATACAGAAGCTATGCCATCAAAACATCCGACGAGGGTCGGAACATCCGATAGTGAGCAAGCCTGCCAGTTTTCAGAGCTATCCAGTAAAGAGTCCATCGGAACTTCCATCGGAACATCCGACGCGGGTCGGAACATCCGACGGGGGATCAGAACATCCGATGCGGGATTAACTGAACAACGGCTAGTTTTCGGGATTCCCTACTTAAAGCCGTCTCTAATACCTTCCAAAGGTTGCTGACACTGTTTACTCTCTGATTACACCTTGATTTGAACCTAATTATTCCTGTTCATCTGTCTCAAGAACCTTAGCTTCGTCTCTCTCTTGTTCATCTTGTGAGATCTAGATCTAGAGAGATCAAGGCAACCCAAGTGCTCCACAAATTAGAGTCATCCAATTTTAAGCACTTAGCGATTCCTAATTTCTTCATCGCATTTGTTACTCTTGGAGGCTTGAAGGGCTCCTAGACGGCTAGGTGTCGCCGGTGAGTCGCCGATCTTTGTGTGGCGTGCCTCCGGAGTTTGTGAAGGTGCGAATCTACCTCCGCAAGGAAAAGGATTCAACTAGTGATCGCCGGTGAGTGCTTTGTGCTTCGCTGGTAAGGGGGATTAGGGTCTTGGTGATCCGGGCTTTGTGCCTTCCCTAACGGTGAGTAGGATCTCCCTTCAAAGATCCGAACATCGGTAAACAAAAATCATCGTGTTTTTGTCTTGATCTTGTTTTGGTGTCTTTATTACCTATGTTGGCTTGTTCTGAGTATTCTTGAATAGATCTAACCTTGGTTTTGCGAGAAATCAGTTTTTCTACAGGTTTTTGACAAATTCCAGAACACCCCGGATCGGAACATCCGACGGCCATCGGAACATCCGATCCTGCATCGGAACATCCGACTGACTGGTTACTGTTCAAGTTTATTAATTCCGCAATTTTGTTTTATTCGCCTATTCACCCCCCCTCTAGGCGGCATAGCGATCCTTTCAATTGGTTTCAGAGCCTAACCTCTTGTTTTGAGCTTAACAGCTTGGAGAATCATGCCTAACAATAAAGACGAGATCGAGACTTCAAGTGAAGGCAACAAAAAGGCTACCATTCTTTATGTTTATCCTGATTCAACATTCTCATCTCATGTCTCTGTTCCTACTGGGTGTGCGCCTCACTTCGATGGCACATACTACCCACAATGGAGACATAAGATGAAGATGTATCTAATGTCTATTCATCCTTCTATTTGGAGAATTGTAGAAACAGGTTTCAAGCCTAAAGAACCGGAGAACCTCACTGCCGATGAGGAAAGAGACTCCTTCCGCAACTATCAAGCCGTCAATGCATTATTTGGTGCCTTGAGCACAAGTGAGTTCAATCGGGTTGACGGACTTGAAGAAGCTAAAACAATTTGGGATACCCTCAAGGTTGTTCACGAAGGCACATCAAGTGTGAGGGAAACCAAGATCAAGCTTATCAATGGCAAACTAGGAAGGTTCATCCTAGAAGAAGGAGAATACTACAAGACAATGTTTGATCGACTCATGGTGTTGATTAATGAAGCAAAGGGGCATGGTTGCAAGTCTCTCACTGATCATGAGGTGGTCAAGATTCTACACCTGGCTATCACTCCAACCAATCGCCATTTAGTGCAAATGATTCGAGATAGAGACAACCATCACTCAATCACACCGCATGAAGTGCTCGGAAGAATTCTCAGTGATGAGTTGATGGACCAAGAGGCCTCGAACATTAAAGAGATGGTTCAATCAAGCAAGAAGAAGAGCATCGCATTGAAGGCGAGCAAAGTGTCAAAGGTAATGGATGATAGCTCAAGCAGTGATGAAGATGGGCAAATGAACATGGAAGAGATGGCATTCTTTGTGAGAAGATTCAACAAATTTCTCAAGAAGAATGGCTACAATAGTGTTGACGGTTGAGATAACGATCTCAAGTCGCTAAGGTTCTTTAGAATTGAGATAGGAGACACGCCGAACAATCACGAACAGCAACGAACAGAGAGCGGGGTTTTATCCCGGTTCAGCCTCTCGAGAGATAATAGCCCTCGTCCAAATTTCTTATATATCGAGATGAATACAAGAGGTGGCTCGACGAGACGAACAAGTCTCGGCGAGATAATATGTGTACAGGCGAAGATCAGGTGCCTATCAGCTGCCCTCTACACGCCGTAGGGGCCTCGTTTATATAGTGCAGAGCAAACCGACCTACCGAGGGAATATCGGGCCGGGCTAACTACGAGATCGTAACGAACTCAACGTGCCAAATATAAACCCAGGCAGATAAGGCATACTCCTAGTCTTGGGGATCACGACTCCTATTCCAATCCGGGAAACCACGTCCGGGTCTTCACGGTTGCAGTGTAACTCGCTCGAGTCGGACTCAAACAGAATCTTAGGTCGTTCACGCCGCGTCGACCAAGAAGCTGTTCGGCAGATGCATATGGGCTCGATAAAACCTTCCAGAGCCGGGCCCGGTAGGTTGTTCGATTGGGCCGTCGGGAGTGGGCCATGGCAATGGGCCGTAATTTTATCCCCGACAGCTAGCCCCCGAGACTCAAGTGGAAGGACTCACTAGAGTGGGGTCTTCCTCTTGAGACTCTAAGTCACGAAGAGGGTATTTTTCCTGCTACAAAGGCGTGCAACAGGCGACCAAACAGGTTATGGTTCAACCGAACAATACTTGTTCGGGACCGAACAAACTCGCCTTGGCGTCGAAAGCAACTCTGCAAGGCCGAGCAGGAACGACATCTGTCCGAGCAGAGTACCCAGCCCTCGGTATAGAAATCGGAAGAAGTGAGGTGAATCATCTCCTTGAGGCTGAACGTCATCAAGGAGGGATTGGATTCTTAGTAGTGAAGAGCGTACCACCGCATCCGGTAAGATCAGATCTTCCGGAAGAATGATCATAGCAAGTCGCGAGATGGACTCGTCTTTGCTGCATCCGCATATCTGATGTCTAGGAAAAGATAGGGGATCCTCCTCTCGGGCTAGAGCTTGCCCGAGAAAATAGAGATTGCGCTCTCGAGCGAATGTCGCGCTCAGGAGCGAAGGTGATGTGCCCCCAGACGTAGATTGTGTGCTAGGAGCAGACAATGCATACGAGGGGAAGGTGACCCAGTCCCCGAGCGTAGAGCTCGCCAAAGGAACCAAGTAAGGAGATCTAGTCCCCGAGCATGGAGCTCGTTAAAGGAACCAGAAAGTGCGACCAGACGAAGACGTACCCGGTAGGAGCCTGCGCTCCGGGCGAAGAGCTGTCCGGTGTGAGGTGATCCAGCCCCCGAGCACGGAGCTCGTCATGGGGACGAATCTGGCGCCGGCGAAGAGCTGCCCGGCGAGGTGAATCACAACCCGATGCAGTCAGAGCCGCAAGAGAACGTGTGAAATCAACGCTTTACCCATGACGTATTCCTTGCGCAGTGTTAGCGTTGTCTTGGCAAGTGCAGAACCGACGTTTGGAGTGCCCGTTGTGATGAGAATGGGCTTACGGTGGGCATGCCCGTTGCGATGAGAATCGGCTTACGGTGGGCAGGACTCCGTTGGTGGCGCACTACCTTGACTTAGCCGAACTGTGAAGGTCAGTGCCGGGCAAAGGCGAGAAATCATACGCGGGTGGAGTGAATCAGTCCCCGGGCACGCATGGAGCGTATCCAGGAAGAGAGGGATGCAGACGTCGGTTTTGGTGGGGAAGCCTGGAACCTCGCCGCGACCATCACCGGAGTCTGACGTTCCCCGTTCCTGAATTTCCTGCATAAGACAAACAAGAAACGAGCCAGCAAGGGAAAAAAAGAGAGCAAGAACAGGCTCTAAGAAAAGCAAAGCGAGTTTTTAGAAAAACACGACAAGAACGACATACCCGCACAAGACATAATTTTTTCCTGGTACGCCCCCCGATAGCGTTAGTGTCACCTCGGCGAATGCGGAACCGACGCCAGAGTGCCGTATGGCGATGAGAATCGCTTACGGTGGGCGGGACTCCAGTGGTGCATTGCTCCGGATTACCGTGCAAGGAAGGACGAGCATGGATAAAAAGACGCGTGCGGCAGCATGACCCTGCGTGGCTAAGACCGCTAACCGTGGAAGGCGATCGGGACCTTAGCCGCAGACAAAAGCGGCGAGGCGAATCTTATCCGGCATGGACCCGTGCGGCGTTAGGTCGCCTTAGGCGGGTGCGAACCAGCGCCAGAGTGCCGTTATGATGAGAATCGACTTACGGTGGGCATGCCCGCTTGGCGAGAATCGACTTACGGTGGGCGTAACTCCATCGATGGTGCACCGCTTGTTAACCGGAGCCGTCATGGTCGCCGCCAGATAAAAGACATGCTCAGACGCGGGAGCGCCACGGAGCGAAGACCAACGAGGTTTAGGAAAACCAACGCTAAGGAAAGGAACTGAAAACTGAAACGCATCGGGTTGCCAAATTCAGCTCAAGTCCCAATCGACCGAGGAGAGGCGATCCGAGGAGCTGGTGAGCGACTCAAGACCGCCGTCTGCAGCGCTTGAATCGAGCAAGAGTTCGATCGAGCAGCTTTTCACCGCAAAAAGAGCAGCAAAAGACAAGGACGAACAAGAAACCAAGAGCAAGGCGAACAGCGCTAGAAAGTTTTAAGAAAACCGATAGAACGCATAGCCTAACTCCCAGCCCCCGTTGTGCAGCTGCTCGAGGACCTGAGTTTGCGAACTCGAACAGTGCACAAGAGAAAGAGCGACGCTTAGCCCCGATGCAGACGATGCATGAAGACCTGAACTTGCGACTTGAGCACGTGCGTGAGAGAGTTAGAGCGACACCGTATCTGATCAACTCGCTCGTGAACCGCCGTTAACGTAAGTTAGGCGATTCCGAAGGGTAACCGGACAAGGAAAGTGCCTCTGCCGCGGAGGGCTTACGAGAGAAGGCTTTACCAAGTGGTCGTGCCATGCGCTGTAAGTGCCTCTGCCATGAGGGCTTACGAGCAGCCTTAGCATGAGGTGGAAGCCGATACGCAACTCGAAGTTTAGGAACTCGTTGAAACTAGATACGGGCAGGGAAACCCTGAAGATCGCGGAGCCAAGAGTTCGCAAGTCCGGACAGCCATCAAGTGTTACCAGAGAGAAGACGAGTGGTGAGAAGGGCCGCAGGGGGCCGCGAACATTCACCGATGATTGGATTGAACTTTACATGGCAGTCCGAGAGACTTGGACGAACTAAGGCGCGAAGTTTGAGAAAAAGCGCGGAGCTAAGAAAACGAAAGACCTACACAAAGAACTTACGGAGCCCGCCGACGTTCTAAGTGCTAGTCAGCTCTCTCCCGTCATCCACTGCCAGGCGAACAGCCCCGGGATCCGGAAGGAGTTTTGATCCAGTCCCCGAGCACGGAGCTCATCACGGGGACCAGACACGCGCCCCGGGCGAAGAGCTGTCCGACGCGAAGAGATCCAGTCCCCGAGCAAGGAGCTCGTCGCGAGGACCAGATGCGCGCTCCGGACGAAGAGCTGCCCGGCGCGAAGAGATCCAGTCCCCGAGCGCGGAGCTCATCGCGGGGACCAGACGCGCGCCCCAGACGAAGAGCTGCCCGGCACGAAGAGATCTAGTCCCCGAGCACGGAGCTGGGAACCAGATCTGGAAGGCGGTCAAGATCGAAGGGATCGATCTGATCTGGCAGGGGAAGAGACATCCTGCCCTTCTGAGTCGTAGTCCTCAGGAAGAATCTCCTGGTCGCTGATAGAGTTCGACATGTTCGATCTGCGGTTCCCACAGACGGCGCCAACTGTCGACGGTTGAGATAACGATCTCAAGTCGCTAAGGTTCTTTAGAATTGAGATAGGAGACACGCCGAACAATCACGAACAGCAACGAACAGGAGACAGGGGTTTTTATCCTTGTTCAGGCCTCTCGGGAGAGATAATAGCCCTACGTCCAGCCTTTCTTATATATCAGAGATGAATACAAGAGGTGGCTCGACGAGACGAACAAGTCTCGGCGAGATAATATGTGTACAGGCGAAGATCAGGTGCCTATCAGCTGCCCTCTACACGCCGTAGGGGCCTCGTTTATATAGTGCAGAGCAAACCGACCTACCGAGGGAATATCGGGCCGGGCTAACTACGAGATCGTAACGAACTCAACGTGCCAAATATAAACCCAGGCAGATAAGGCATACTCCTAGTCTTGGGGATCACGACTCCTATTCCAATCCGGGAAACCACGTCCGGGTCTTCACGGTTGCAGTAACTCGCTCGAGTCGGACTCAACAGAACTTAGGTCGTTCGCACCGTGCCGACCAAGAAGCTGTTCGGCAGGATGCATATGGGCCTGATAAAACCTTCCAGAGAGCTGGGCCCTGGTAGGCTGTTCGATTGGGCCGTGAGGGAGTGGGCCATGGCAATGGGCCGTAATTTTATCCCCGACAAATAGCCCCCGAGACTCAAGTGGAAGGACTCACTAGAGTGGGGTCTTCCTCTTGAGACTCTAAGTCACGAAGAGGGTATTTTTCCTGCTACAAAGGCGTGCAACAGGCGACCAAACAGGTTATGGAGAAATTTTGATATGGGTAAGTTAACCGAGCTTATGGAGAAAGTTGAGCAACAAGAGGATCTTCTTGAGAAAGGAGAAGACTTGCTCATCCTTGAATAGAAGAGAAACCTCCAATTTGAGAAGAAACTAGCATTGGAAAAGAAGAGGGTTGAGGAGATGACCAAAGAATTCTCTAAGGTCACATCTAAAGCAAACTCTCTTGAGATCAACAATGCTTCACTTAAAGAAGAACTCATCGGTGCAAAGGAAGCTCATGAGACTCTTAGGGCGAAGTTTGATGATCTTTTGAAGAACACCCCTACTCTTCCAAATGCAACTTGCGACTCAACTCCTTCCACGAGCAATGGTTGCGCAAGGTGCTACAATGTGGATGTGAATGCTTGTGCAACAAATTTCGCAACTTTGCAAGATCTTGCTAGTGAGAATGAAAAGTTGAAGGGTCTACATGAGGACGGTATTCAAAGATCTTACAAGTCGAGTAAGGGACTTGATGAGATACTAGATAAGAGAAGAGGAAACTTGAAGAAGGCCGGACTTGGCTATGTTCCACCGAAGGGCAAGAAAGCACATGTTGTGGTGACTCCGGTCATTTTGTGAGAGAGCAAAGCTCAAAGGCTCACATTTCTCACTCTACTTTTAATGCCTCTTACATTCTTAAAAGGAATAATTTTGGTAGAGTGATTACTTATCATGTTGGACCGAAGCGTACTAATGCACCTTTGGTGAGATCCATTTCGGTCCCGAAGGTTATTGTGACTAACCTCAAAGGACCCAATCAAATTTGGGTACCTAAGACCAAAGTTTGAACTTTGTAGGAATATCTCTCCGGTGGCCCTAGTTGGGCACTTGACAGCGGTTGCACTCATCATATGACCGGGGAGAAGGGAATGTTCTCTCAAATTAACTGCTATAATCAACCTAGTGAGAGCATTACTTTTGGGGATGACAATAAAGGTGATGTACTAGGTCTTGGAAAGATTGCAATTTCTGAAAATTTTTTTCTTACAAATGTCCTGCTTGTTGATTCATTGAAATACAATCTATTATCGGTACAACAATTTTGTGCTACCGGTTATGATTGTATCCTTTCTTGTGATGGTGTAAATGTCGTTCGAAGGAGTGATGCTTTAATAGCCTTTAAAGGTCATCGAAAGGGAAAGCTTTATCTTGTGGACTTCTCCACGGATAGGCCTAGCCCTGGAATATGCCTACTGGCTAAATCTAGCATGGGTTGGCTTTGGCATCGCCGACTAGCCCATGTTGGTATGAGAAACCTTCACAAACTCTCGAAAGGGAATCACATCATCGGACTAACAAATGTGAAGTTTGAGAAAGACAGGCCTTGTAGCGTATGTCAAGCGGGAAAACAAGTTGGAGCACCCCATCCTTCGAAGAACGTAATGACCACGACAAGACCTCTACAACTACTACATATGGACCTCTTTGGACCTGTTGCATACATAAGTATAGGAGGTAACAAATATGGTCTTGTTATTGTTGATGACTTTTCACGCTTCACGTGGGTATTCTTTTTGCATGATAAGACAGAGGCAAAAGAAACTTTAAAAAAATTTATGAGAAGATCTCAAAATGAGTTTGAAGTGAAGATTAAGAAGATTCGAAGTGATAATGGAAAGGAATTTAAAAACACCGATGTTGAAGAATATCTTGATGAGGAAGGCATTAAGCACGAGTTCTCGGCCCCCTACTCCCCTCAACAAAACGGGGTGGTCGAGAGAAAGAATCGAACCCTCATCAAGATGGCGAGAACCATGTTGAATGAATACAATGTGTCGGACATTTATTGAGCGGAAGCTGTGAACAACGCTTGTCATGTTATCAACCGGCTCTATCTGCACAAGTTATTAAAGAAAACTTCGTATGAGCTCCTTACCGGTAACAAGCCGAATATTTCATACTTCAGAGATTTTCGCTGTAAGCGTTATATTTTGAATAAGAAATCTAGAAGTTCTAACTTTGCTCCTAAGATTGATGAAGGTTTTATGCTTAGTTATGGATCAAATGCATATGCGTATCGAGTTTTCAACAATACCTCCGGTGCGGTTGAAATCTCGCATGACGTGACATTTGATGAGACTAACGGCTCTTAAGTGGAGCAAGTTGATCAATGTGTGTTAGATAAAGAAGAGCCATCTTGTGAAGCGATCAAGAAAATGGCTATCGGTGATGTCAAACCTCAAGAAGGCGTAAAAGATGAAGACTCACTACCCTTGTCAACTCAAGTTGAATCTCCAACGACTATTCAAGAAGAGGAGGATGATAAGTCAAGTGAAGGTGATGATGAAGATCCTAACCCACCAAATGCAAATCCAAGAGTTCGTCAAAGTGTTAAACGAGATCATCCAGTCGAAAGTATCATTGGTGATATAAACAAGGGAGTAACTACTAGATCTCGTCTTTTAAATTTTTGTGCATTTTACTCGTTTGTCTTCTCTCTTGAGCTACTAAACATAGATCAAGCAATCAAGGATCCCGATTGGATTATTGCCATGCAAGAGGAGTTAAACAACTTCACTAGAAATGAAGTGTGGGAGTTGGTGGAAAGACCGAAACAAAATATTATTGGTACAAAATGGGTCTTTCGCAACAAAAAAGACGAACATGGTATAGTGACAAGAAATAAAGCACGGTTGGTTGCACAAGGCTTCACGCAATCGAAGGTTTGGATTGTGGTGAGACTTACGCTCCTGTAGCAAGAGTAGATGCTATTAGAATTTTAATTGCTTTTGCTACTCACCATGGCTTTAAATTGTGGCAAATGGATGCCAAGAGCGCTTTTCTTAACGGTCCACTTTCTGAGCTTGTCTACGTTGAGCAACCACCGGGTTTCGAAGACATAAAGTATCCAAATCATGTCTACAAACTCAACAAGGCGCTTTACGGGTTGAAGCAAGCACCTCGTGCATGGTATGAGTGTCTGAAAGACTTTTTGGTGAGAAAAGGTTTTGAAATGGGTAAATCTGATCCTACACTCTTTACTAAGTTAGTAGATGGTGATATCTTTGTATGTCAAGTTTATGTTGATGATATCATATTTGGATCTACTAATGAGTGTTTCTGCGAGGAGTTTAGTAGCTTAATGACTAAACGGTTTGAGATGTCTATGATGGGAGAGTTGAAGTTCTTCCTTGGACTACAAGTGAAACAAATGAAGGAAGGAATTTTTATTAGCCAATCAAAGTACGTGAAGGATATGCTTAAGAAGTTTGATATGAGCGACGCCAAACCAATCAAGACTCCTATGCCAACAAATGGTCACCTTAACTTAAATGTAAATGGTAAGGACGTCGATCAAAAGGTATTTCGTTCAATCATTGGCTCTCTGCTTTACCTTTGTGCATCTAGGCCTGATATTATGCTTAGTGTGTGCATGTGCGCAAGATTTCAAGCTGCACCCAAGGATTGTTACATAGTGGCAGCCAAGAGAATCTTAAGATATTTGATACACACACCCAACTTTGGCCTTTGGTATCCTAGAGGGTCAAACTTTGACCTAATCGGATATTCGAATGCGGATTATGCCGGTTGTAAAGTGGATAGGAAGAGTACATCCGGTACTTGCCAATTTCTTGGAAGGTCGCTCGTTTCGTGGGCGTCCAAGAAACAACATTCCGCTGTTCTATCCACGTACCGTCAATACATTGTCACAGGACATTGTTGTGCCCAACTACTTTGGATGAGGCAAACCTTGAGAGATTATGGCCTTAACCTCAACCACATCCCACTTTTGTGTGACAATGAGAGTGCCATAAAAATAGCCAACAATCCTATTCAACACTCTCGAACCAAACATATCGATATTCGCCACCACTTTCTAAGAGACCATTCAACCAAAGGTGATATCGATATTACCCATATGAGAACCGAAAACCAACTAGCTGATATTTTCACCAAACCCCTTGATGAAAGAAAATTATGTGAGTTGTGAAGTGAATTGAATATCCTTGACTCTCGGAATGTTGCTTTACCTATTGCACACATTGTTTGGTGATTGAAAAGGTTTTCTAAATCATGCCATCTATTTTACTGTAGCTATATAGGTTTATATATATAAATTGATTGATTTGGCTCTTTGGATATTTCTATCCTATTTATTCATGAATGACCTTAGTTTGATTGATTGGTATGCTTACGGGCCATTCATGAGTAAATTCAATTCTTAGAACTCCCCTCTATCCACCCGGAGCAATCTCATCTATTCTCGAGGTGTCTGGAGTCCAAATCTTTCAAATCCAACAAGAGGGGGATCGGATGTTCCGCTCGGCATCGGAACTTCCGATGGGATCCAGTGGGGGTACCGTCGGATGTTCCGACCGGCGTCGGAACTTCCGATGCAGTCCAGCAGGGGGTCCGTCGGACCTTCGGTCGGATCTTCCGTCGAATGTTCCGACGGCGTCCAATCTGTCACCTATTTAACTTTTCACCGCGTGGGTCCCTGTTCTTTTTACCCCACGGTTTTACCCTAGAGGCAACATGGAGGAGCTTCATGATGTGGATGCCCTAAAGAATCAAGATTTGAAGTTCTTGTATGATGGGCCTATCCCCACTAAGGCAGGAGCAACTGAATCCATGAAGCCATTCTATCAAGTGCTGAACCGCATCCTCCGCAAGACTCTTTGTCCAAAGGAAGATGATGCTTCTCGTGTTCTTTCTTACTCTCGCAACCTTCTGATGAAAATTGGTCCGCGTGAGCGTCCCTTTGATATTCTGGACTTCATCTGGTGTGAGATCAAGATCAGTGCTTGTGATCCAAAGATGAGCTGCCCTCATGCTCCTTATCTGATGAGCATGATCATTCATGTCACTGGTCTCAAGTTTGTACTGGATCTGAAGTATACTCCATACCTGGTGACCACCCGTGGACTGGCCTCCCATGGCGGGACTTTTGTGACTACACCCAGGAGGGGTTCGGCTACTCGTGATAGCGCGGGGCCTTCATCTGCTCCTCGTGATAGCGCGGGCCCATCGTCACCGGTCCAAATTTCATCATCTTCGAGGCTCCATCAAAAAGATGCTGAAATCCATTTTCTGCATGTGCCGCAAGACAAATGATCGGGTTCAAGAATCCATTGTGCGTCTTCGCGACAATCGAAAGCAGATTCAAGACATCAAGAAGCATCTTGGTATGCCTCTCTCCTCTGATGATTCTGCGTCCTCCTACTCCACCATTGACACCTATACTCGAGGATTGTTTGGGATTACTCCTTCCGGTGGCGGCAACAACAACGATGATGATGAGGTCACCGGTGGAGGTGGTGGTGGTGGTGGTGGTCAGGGTGGCAGTAACAGCAGCGATCCAGAGTGGATTGAGTGATCCAGTTTGTTTTTTCTCTTTTTGGCGTCTTGATGCCAAAGGGGGAGAAATGTTCTGGATTCTGGGGGAGAAATTGGAGAAAAGTGATCTATTATCTCATTCCATTCTGTTCTTAGATTCCTTGTTTGAAACTTGAATGTTTAAGTGCAAAACTATGTTTTTAAACTTGATGTTTTATAAGGTACGCTGTGGCTGTAAGACTTTTTTTATTCTGTGATGATGATGTAATGGTGAATTGCTAGCTATTTAAGTTTTTCGCAATTGTGTGATATATCCTGTCATATTGCATCTAGATTCAAATTTGCCAAGGATATAGAGGGAGCTCTTGTTGTTATTTTTGCCAGTTTCAGGGGGAGCTCTTTCATATATTCTTTGTTTAATTTATGGGCGATGCTACGCGTCGGGCGCCCGATCGGCGTCGGACGCCCGCGCGCTCTAGCTTCCCACGCCCTGATTAGTGCGTAATTGCTGTGGGCCCGCGCAGATGCATGCTGTGCATGTTGTGCTAAAGGGCTTGGGAGACTGGCTCGATTGCCCCTGCCAACCACGCCGCGAGTCCGGGCACGTTTTGGACGGCGAAACACGCGTGTTTGATATCCGAAGCCAAAAAATCGGATGCTTTCCGACATGCGATTTTTAAAGAAAAAGACATGACACTGACCTTGATAGCATTGACACAAGGAAGATATGTTTGGTGAAACACGATGAAACATTGATAAACATGATGAAACATAGCCCTAATAAACTACAGAACATGGCATGTTCTAGCATGTTTCCACATGTTTCTATTTATTTTTCGAATAACAAATGCTGCCTAGATCTAGATCTGGGGATTATTGAAGAGAGAAAGAAGAAGCAAACGAAACATATATAAACATGGTTATGGTAAGATGAAACATGACACACTATTGAAAAAATCATGTCCACATATTTTTTTTGAAAAAATTTCATATGCATGCACAGCTACGTTTTCCTGTGACGCGTGATTAGCACGTAACTAATAACCACAAGTGCGTGATCAGCGCGCAGCCAGGGTGCACTCGCCATGTAGCGCACGTGTGCTGGGCGCGTGACGCGCAGAGTCCGATCGGCGTCGGGCTGTTCGGCAACCCGATCGCTAGCAATTCCGTTAATTTATTTGTGAACTATAATTGTTGTCATCAATACACCAAAAAGGGGGAGATTGAAAGTGCATCTAGGCCCTAAGTGATTTTGGTGATTAATGAGCTACAATTATAGAGCTAATATTCCTACTGGAGAATTGTGCACAGATGTTATACAGATTAAAATCCATGAGGTACATGTTTACATGTGTTGGTGTACCCCTCAAAATGGATATATTGCAAGAAGGCATCAAGACTAGTATTTATTTGTAAATCTTAATTTATTGAGTCCTAGGGATGCCGTACTATAAAGAGGGATGCAATTGAGAAGTTTATAAAGGTTCCTAAGTGCTCAAAATAGGTATCTCGAAGTTCGTGTGAGTTTTCCACTCAAAATACACCTTATACAGAACCTATGCCATCAGAACATCCGACGAGGGTCGGAACATCCGATGGTGAGCCACCGCCGCCAGAGAGCTATCCAAAGAAGGGTCCATCGGAACTTCCATCGGAACATCCGACGCGGGTCGGAACATCCGACGGGGGATCAGAACATCCGATGCGGGATTAACTGCACAACGGCTAGTTTTCGAGATTCCCTATTTAAAGTCGTCTCTAATACCTTCCAAAGGTTGCTGACACTGTTTACTCTCTGATTACACCTTGATTTGAACTTAATTCTTCCTGTTCATCTGTCTCAAGAACCCTAGCTTTGTCTCTCTCTTGTTCATCTTGTGAGATCTAGATCTAGAGAGATCAAGGCAACCCAAGTGCTCCATAAATTAGAGTCATCCAATTTTGAGCACTTAGCGATTCCTAGTTTTTTCATCGCATTTGTTACTCTTGGAGGCTTGAAGGGCTCCTAGACGGCTAGGTGTCACCGGTGAGTCGCCGATCTTTGTGTGGCGTGCCTCCGGACTTTGTGAAGGTGCGAATCTACCTCCGCAAGGAAAATGATTCAACTAGTGATCGCCGGTGAGTGCTTTGTGCTTCGCTGGTAAGGGGGATTAGGTGATCCGGGCTTTGTGCCTTCCCTAACGGTGAGTAGGATCTCCCTTCAAAGATCCGAACATCGGTAAACAAAAATCATCGTGTTTTTCTCTTGATCTTGTTTTGGTGTCTTTATTACCTATGTTGGCTTGTTCTGAGTATTCTTGAATAGATCTAACCTTGATTTTGTGAGAAATCAGTTTTTCTACAGGTTTTCGACAAATTCCAGAACACCCCGGATCGGAACATCCGACGGCCATCGGAACATCCGATCCTGCATCGGAACATCCGACCGACTGGTTACTGTTCAAGTTTATTAATTCCGCAATTTCGTTTTACTCGCCTATTCACCCCCCTCTAGGCGGCATAGCGATCCTTTCAGCGCGGAAAAAACCTGGAGGTCTATGTCGATGACATAGTTGTAAAGATCAAGTATGCTCCAGATCATGTAAAAGACCTGACCGAGACTTTTCAAAATCTCAACAGGCATCAAATAAAATTAAATCCAGAGAAGTGTACCTTTGGTGTTCGATCTGGAATGTTGCTCGGTTATGTAATTGGTTCGCAAGGAATCTCTGCTAACCCCAAAAAAATCGAGGCCATTGAAAATATGCAGGCTCCAACTACCGTCAAGGAAGTTCAGAGCCTCACCGGACGGATGGCTGCTTTGAGCAAGTTTATCTCCCGTCAGGGTGAACGCGGGCGGCCCTTCTTTAAGGCTCTGCGCAAGCACAATGGTTTTAAGTGGACAGAGGAGGCTGATCGATCTTTTCAAGATCTAAAACAATACCTGTCCAATCCACCTGTCTTGACCACCCCGCGACACGGCGAACAGCTCTTGCTCTATCTTGGCTGTATGCCTCAAGCGGTGAGCACGGCCTTGACGGTAGAAAGGGAGGGCATCCAGCGGCCAATCTATTACGTGAGCGAGGTACTTCACGGATCAAAGGAGCGTTACCCTAAGGTCCAGAAGCTGCTCTACGTCTTGCTCATGTCCTCTAAGAAACTTCGCCATTATTTCCAGGCGCATCAAATACTGGTCCCGACCAAATTCCCTCTTGGAGAAATCCTAAGGAACAAGGAAGCTGGCGGACGTATAGCTAAATGGGCAATGGAATTGGCAGAATTCGACATTATGTTTGCTGCCCGAACTGCTATTAAATCCCAGGTCCTGGCTGACTTTGTCGCTGAATGGACTTGCCCGCCCAAATCCCAGGAAGCTCCCGAGCAACCTGACGAACCCTCTTGGACCATGTTTTTTGATGGCTCGCGCACTAGAAACTCGGGGGCTGGTTTTGTTCTCATCTCTCCACAAGGAGAGAAACTCCAGTATTCTATTCAATTACACTTTGCGGCGACTAACAACGCTGCAGAGTACGAGGCCCTCCTCGCGGGACTAAGAGCGTGCAAGTCGCTCGGTGTCCAACGACTGACTGTGAAGGGAGATTCACAGCTGGTCATCAATCAGGTCAATAAGGAGTATCAGTGCTGCGATGACTCAATGGCGCGATACCTGGATGAAGTGAGGAAGTTGGAGCGGCACTTTCGATTTTTCGAGGTGCTCTTCGTGCCCAGAAAGGACAACTTTCTGGCCGACCAACCGCCCAAGTATGGATCCTCACGCTAACTCGCTTCGGCAGGGTGCTCGCCGAGCACCTTTACAAGCCCTCAATCACGCTCTTCGGACGAGGCAACAGAGATGTGGTGCTGTCTCCGTCATCGAAAGCAGTCGGGGTTGGACAACGCCATTTGTCCCAGTACCTTGCGATGGGACCTCGCCTAAAGACGGCCGAGCGCTCCCGGCTTATAAGGCGTCTTTGCTCCATACAAGCTCAAGGATCGATCCTTTATCGCCGAGGTGCTTTGGGAGTCCTCTCCAAGTGCATCTCGCAGCAGAGGGTGTGTTCTTCTTAGAGACATACACGGGTGCTCGCGCAACCACGCCCTTCGTAACTCGGTCGGCAAAGCGCCGCATGGGCTATTATCGCCTACAACGTTATAAGATGCCCGGACATCGTGACTAAGTGCAAAGCTTGCCAATGTCACGCCCGGAAGGCACATAAGCCCGCCCAAGAGCTCCAAACGATCCCCCCATCAAGGCCTTTCTCCACATGGGGTCTGGATCTGCTCGGCCCGTTCCCTAAGGGTACAAGGGCTATACACACCTGCTCGTCGCCATCGACACTTTTACAAAGTGGATTGAGGCAGAGCCTGTGTCGTCTCTTCACGCCAAAACGGATGTGCGCTTTTTCAAAATCAGCGTGGTCACGCGCTTTGGGATTCCCCATAAGCTGATCACCGATAACGGTACCCAGTTCAGAAGCGAGCTATTCTAGGAATCCTGCGAACAGCTGGGCACTAAATTCTGTTTCGCCTCTGTGGCACATCCACAGAGCAATGGAGCAGTCGAGCGAGCTAACGGACAGATCGTCCGTAGTATTAAGCGGCGTGTGTTCGCGGCACTCATGAAAGCACAAGAAGGTTCTGGGTTGACGAGGTTCCTTCCGTCCTCGGGCGAGACGCTTTTCGACCGGCAACCGGGAAACTCCTTTCCAATTGGTCTCGGTGCAGAAGCCATCTTGCCCGCCGAAATAGTACTCGGTTCGCCTCAAGACGAGCTCGGTCAACCTCGTTGACTCGAGCAAGAGCGCCACTCAATCTCGACCTCCTCAAGGCACACGCGATCCGGGCACAAGTCGAATGGCGCGCTACCAAAGAAGTTCTTCGCGCAAGACGCCGCCAAATCGGTTCGATCAAGGGCTTTGCAGGCGGGCGACCTCGTTTTGCACCACGTCCAGAACCTGTCCAATGCCAACAAGCTAACTCCCCGTTGGGAGGGCCCGCTCACGGTCGCTTTACCGCCGCCGGGCTGTTCGTCTGCCATGGAGGACGGAGAGAGTCGACCAAAGACTTGGAACATCGACCACCGTAAGTTCTTTATGTAGGTCTTTCTGTGTTTGCTTAGCTTCGCGCTTTTTGACAAACTTCGCGCCTTTGTTCGTCCAAGTCTGTCGGGCTCCATGTAAAGTTCGATCCATTTAAAGTGAAATTTTCACGGTCTTCTGCGGCCTTTTCACATCTCTGTCTTCTCAAGACTACCCTCTCTCTGGTAACACTTGATGGCTGCCCGGCCTTGCGAACACTTGGCTCCGCAATCCTAAGGGTTTCTTCCCTGCCCGTATCTAATTTCAACATATCCCTAAACTCAAAGTTGCGTAAAACGGCATCCAGCCACGCGGCTAAGTCTGCTCTCGTAAGCCCTCCGCGGCAGAGGCACTTACCGCTCATGGCACAACCACTTGGCGAACTCCGCTCTCGTAAGCCCTCCGCGGTAGAGGCACTTTCCTTGTTCGGTTACCCTCGGAATCGCCTAACTTACGTCAAAGAGCAGTTCCTGGAACGAGTCGATCAGGATATGGGTGTCGCTCTATCTCTCTACGCACGAGCTCGAATTCGCAAACTTAGGTCTTCGAGCATCGTCCGTACCGGGGCTAGGGTGTCGCTCTTTCTCTTGTGCACCTGTTCGAGTTCGCAAACTCAGGTTTTCAAGCAGCTGCACAACGGGGGCTGGGAGCTAGGCTAAGCGTTCTACTGGTTTTCCTTAAAACTTTTTAGCGCTGTTGTGCCTTTCTCTTTGTCTCCTGTTCGTTCTTGTCTTTTTGCTGCTCGTTTTTTACAGGGAAAAGGTGAGTCTTATTGCGCAAAAGTTAAATCTTTGTTGCGTAGTCAAAATGTTTACAGGTACAAGGAGTACAACCCTACTTCTCCTTTGAAGCGAATTGCTCCTTCAGCGCCTCATTCTCCATCTTCAGGCTGAAGACTTCTCCTCGCGCCCTGAAACCTTTTCTAGCCTCAGCTCGGAGACGATCCGTTTCCTCCTTGCTGAGACGGGCTTGCTCCGCTGCCTCTACGCGGATCGCCTCGACCTCTTCGGTCTTGGCGCGCAGCTGCTCGGCCAGGGCCTCGCTCTGACTGGCTCGCTGCTCGACGGTCTTGAGCTGCTCTTCCAGCTCTTTGACCTTGTCCTCCGCAGTGCTCGCCCTCGCGGCCTGCCCGCGCAACTCCTCGGCCTCCTCCTGTGCAGCCCACAGGGTGGAGATTTTCTCCGAGCGTCATGGATGCCGCCTCTCTTGCATACCGGGCACGAGCTTCTTCACCTTTGCCTTCAGCCGACGTCGGCTTTTGGATGGTGCTGGGGCCTGCTCCTAGACGGCCGCCATGACGGCGCTGCGCTCGATTGTAATGCCGTCCACGAGCTCTTCCATTGTGCCCTTCATGAACTGAAAGAGGGAAGACCAAGTTAGCTCTGAGCAGTTGCTGCTTGAACAGACTAGGTATGGTTTCAAAACTTACCTCTCCAAGCCGGCGCTTCAAGCTTTGGCGCAGGCGATCCTCGAGGCCGTGTGTCAAGAGGCTCCTCCTGTTCGGGATCAGACTTGGGCGGCTCTTGCTCCGCTTCGTCCTTTCCTTGCGGGAGTGCGCCCGTCTGGGCGCAGGGGCGACCACCCCTTCCTCCAGCTCCTCCGTCTGTTAGCCCTCGGGCAAGACAATAGGCGCCGGAGCTTCCACTGGCAAGGCGACCTGCTCGCCCGGCCCGTGGCCTTCGACTTCTTCTCTGGGAGCAGGCGCTTCGCCCTGCTCGCCAGTGTCTTCTTGCTTCCTGGTAGGAACTCCTTCCTGCTCGCCGGAAGCCGCAGTCGCCACAGGGACGATTTGCCCCTGCAACGAAGTGCCCTGCAGAACCGCCTGCTCGGTCCCGCCTTTGGCAGCCGGCAGAGCCAAGACTTTGGCTCCGTTCGCCGTGGCTCCGTGCTCCTCTTCTTTGATCTCCAGCCAGTTGATCGCCCGCTTCAGGGAGTCGATCCGGTCGGTGGAGCCGGACGGAGCGCCGACCACGCCGCCGGCTTGTCCTTCAAGGCGAAAGCAATCATCGTCTGTGAAGCACCGCAGCAGTGCTCGGGCAGCAAGGACCGCCCAACGCCTGCATACGTAGTCCGGGTTGACTTCTTCCTTGGCAGCTGATGAAATAAGCAGAAGAGTTAGTTCATGCGTGGTTTGGTGCAATGTACAAGAAACAGCTTGTTCGGTACATACCTGCCGCAGGGAACGAAACCTTCTTCTTTGCCCCTCTGTGCAGCTTGCGCTTCTTGCTCGGGGGCTCCTCTGCTTCCTCGCCTTGGCCTCCAGGGGCTTGCGATGAAAGGCTCAGCTCCCTTCTGAGTTGAGCGCTCTTTTGGCGCAACGCAAGAAGTTTCTCCTTGCGCGCTACCTCCTCCTCGAGCCACCTCTGCTCGGCGATCTGCTGCAGCCGTTCCAGATGGCCCGGGTTAGCTTCGGTGAACCGCCTCAGCTAGAGGGTCAAGTACCGTACCTCTTCGTCGCTCTGCTCGGCGAGGAGGGAGGGGCTTGGGCGTTCTCCCCTCGGCTGACCGCGCTCCCGCTTTTGCTGCTCGGGGCGCTTCTTCGCCGCAAGGGGCTTCGGGGTTGGTTGGCGGCCGCTGCGGCGCGGAGAAGTCCGCGTCGGCGCTGCGGCCACCTTTAGCTTCTCGGCCACTTTGGCCTTGCCCTTCTTCGCTCCCTCAGTGTCGGAGAGCTCCTCTACGATCCCTCCTAGGATCAATTGGTCCTCCTGCTTGTTCGGGAAGCGAAAGTCAGCACTTACAATAGTACAAGTCCAGCTACGCAGGTTGGGGTAAGAGACTTACCTCGTCTGTACAGACGAGTACGTTGCGCGGGCAGGTGAAGGCCACCTTGCCGGTGACTTCCCCGTCCTTCTTCGCTGCCTTCAGCATGGCGTCGACCCACTCAGTCACCCATGCGTCGGTTGGCATCACTGCCCGAGCGGAAGTAGTCAGTTCCTGTTCGGTTGAGTCATCAAAGAAAGGTTGAGTCTTAAAGGCACTTACCCGTGCTCTCCCTAGAGATGTCTTCCCATCCCTCTATCTTATAGAAGGGATAGGGTCTTCTCTGCAGCGGACAGATCCTGTTCGCTGTGTAGTCTCGAATGATCTCCCTGCCCGTGAGCCCAAGGACGATGAGCGAGGCGATCTTCCTCGTCAGATACCAATCCTCGGCAGACATCTCCGGCCGAGGCATTGGCGTTCCCTTCGCCGGCGCCTTCCCGGTGAAGACGAGCTTGCTGTCGATGCTTCTCTTGCTGTAGAACCACTTCGTCCACCATGTGCCCATCGAGTCGAGAAGCGGTGGGCGAGGGTATGGCGCGTCGTCGGCAGTGCTCCGGAGCTTGAGGTAGTAGCACCCAAACGCCGAAGCGGCGGAGCTGCTCCTCGCCATCGTAGTAGTGCAGAACAGCCCACCGGCGGATCGATGCTCAGATAGCCTTCGCACAAAAGCGAAGACGCCATCCGGAGGATGCTGTTCGGATTGAGGCTCGCCACCTCCAATCCGCCGATGTTCAAGAAGGCCTCTCTGAAGTCGCTCTCGAGATTTCAACCCAACAAAGGCGAATCGCTCAAGTTGACGAACTCTCCCTCAAGCGGCTCCGGAGTTTTCTCCTCCCCGGGCAGCCTCCAGCTACCGGCGTCGATGTGGCCCTCTTCCTCCCAAACTCTCAAGTCCTCCTCGGTTATGCTAGTGCTCACGAACTTAGCCATAGCAGTTCCTAGGGCTGGACGAGCAGGTTTGGTGTGGATTTTGGCTCTTTGGTGCTGAGCGCGGTTGGAACTAGGGCTTGGGAAGAGAAGGCGCGAGAGCGTATGGTCAGCATGGGCAGCTTGGGTTCTTTATAGGCTCAAATGAGCAGCCTTTCAACGGTTTTTCGCCGCAAAACGGCTAGTTTTTACCGCAACGGCTAAGTAAAACGGTCGGTCGCTTTTCATTCTTGGCAGAATTTCACCGCTGAGATCTAGCCAACGGTTACTTTTTTCCAGTCATTCGCTACCGAGAGCTGGGTGCTCTGCTCGGATAGATGCGTTTTCCTGTTCGACGCAACAGAGTTGCTCGGCGCTGATCGGGTTTGTTCGGTCCCGGACAAGTTGTGTTCGGTTGAACCATAACCTGTTCGGTCGATTGTTGCAAGTCTCTGTAGCAGCATAATTTTCCTCTTCGTGACTTTGAGTCTCAAGAGGACGACCCCACTCTAGTGAGTCCTTCCACTTGAGTCTCGGGGGCTAGTTGTCGAGGATAAAATCATGGCCCATTGCCATGGCCCACTCCCTGACGGCCCAATCGAACAGCCTACCATGGCCCAGCTCCCTGGAAGGTTCTCTAAGGCCCATGTGCATCGTGCCGAACAGCTTCCTGGTCGGTACGATTGCGTGGTGCCCAAGACTTCGTGTTTGAGTCCAACTCGAACAGAGTTCTGCATGGCTACGTGAAGACCCGGACGTTGGTTTCCCGGATTGAAGCAGACGTCGTGATCCTCAAGACTAGGAGTATGCCTTAACTACCTCGGGATATATTTGGTATGTCGAGTTCGTTACGATCTCGTTACTAGCCCGGCCCGATATTCCCTCGGTAGGTTGGTTTGCTCACCACTATATAAACCAGGCCCCTACGGCGTGTAGAGGGCACGAGTTACGCACCTGATCCTCGCATCATAGCATATTGTTTCCTGTACACCATAATCTCGCCGAGACTTGTTCGTCTCGTCGAGCCACCTCTTGTATTCATCTTTGATATATAAGAAAGGCTGGACGTAGGGCTATTATCTCTCCCGAGAGGTCTGAACCAGGATAAAAACCCCTGTCTCCGTGTTCGTTGTTGTTCATTCTGTTCGGCGTGTCTCCTATCTCCCTCTTGAAGAACCTTAGTTGACTTGGGTCAATATCCAAACCGTCGACAACAATTGACTAAAGCACATAGGATAGGCAAGGAAAAGGGTTTGGCTTGTTTGCAGAAATGTTAGCTTTTTGCCTAGTTTTATAAAGCGTTTCATAAAAAGTTGAACACTAAAAAACTTGAAATAATTTATTTCATAAACCATCCAGTTTACCATCGGTTTCCCAAATCTATCTAAACCACTGGTTTTCATCAAATATCTCATTTTACCCCCAGCATCCTGCTGTAAGTCTAATAAAACAAAACAGATGAAAGTGATCTTGGTTGCACTTTAAACAGTTTGAAAACCAAATCATTTGGAAAACTACCATTGTGACCAATCATCCGTTCTTAACCATGGGCATGACTTTTTATAAACTTATACACTATTGTGGTCGTACGCTTTACCCATGAGACATGATGTTCTCCCGTCAAAGAAGCCATCATGAGACCTTTGACCATCTAGCTCTTGGCCAGCATCACATCTTAAGGATTCCCACAGCGCAGGATAAGCATCATGTTGGTTTTGTTTTCCTTGTGCGCCTGAATGATGAAGTCGCGATCTTTTGCACCTTCTCCACCGCACAGGATGACCAAACCAAGAGTTCGAAAGCTGCTAAGTCATGGGCACCCCATACAAGCACTCATGGTTGCACTGTTTTACTTAAGTTTAATAACCACAAGGTATCGATCCATAAGGACTAGAGTGGTTTCCACACCGAACTTGGTTCTCATGCTAATCTGCACCTGCCTAGCAACCAGCCACACCAATCAAGTTTTATAAGAATAACCCAACCTCGTATCCCCATCTACATAAGATTCCCATTTCACAAACTGATGGCACAAACTTTTAAAGCATAGCAAAACATGCACCAATATTATAGTCACAATGATGACAGAAAGTTCCTACAAGCCAGTAGCATGGCTAAGCGCGATTATTCTAACTTAATAGTGTATCATGGCAATAAATATCAAGGGAGTGATCCTTGGGATTCTAAAGTTATGGCATGATATTTGTCATGGGATTTAGCTACACCTACAATATATTTTTTTATATTTTTAACATACTAGATTATTTATAAAATCTAACAAAATAAATGGCATGCCGGCGACCGGAGAGGGAACATATTCCACATCCATGTCATCCACTGTGAGTTCCGCTCCCTGAGCGGGGAGATTTTTCCAACTCAAGGTCAGTGGCCGCGAAGTCGGTGTAGGCGGTCTCACCACCGTAGTACTCATTGAGGTCTTCGAGGTCATCAAAGACCGTGAGATCCTGATTATCCTGAAAGTTAGGAATCTCCAAGGACTACCAACATGAAGGACTTGAAGTATATCCTCATGGATGGCGCCAGCTGTCGGTGCTCGAGAATCAGAGTTCACCAAGTGCCAAGCTTATTTGTTGAATTGGGGATCAATAGACCCCTGTCATGTTAGTTGAGGACTTTGGAGATGACCAAGCCCTCAGGGTAGATGTCAATGCAAGCGCTAACGAGAGAGAATGATTTTTTTACCCTGGTTTTGGCCTCCTGCTGCTGGGATAATAACCCTATGTCCAGCCTTCCATTACTATGGGGAAAGTTACAAGAGGAGGTTACCCAAGCGAGAAGTTGCTCATGTGAGCTACTAGGTGCGTTACAACGATATGTAGAGTGAAATATCGAGTGTTTATGTCTCTAATGTGTGCAAATATGTGTTGTGAGTGCATGCCCATGTCTAGCAATCCTCCAAAGGTGTCCATTTATAATGATGGAGGGAGGAAAAACCGCTTTCACTGTGTTGGGAAAACCCCTGGCGCTAGTCACCATGCACTTTAGTAGGGTTGAGTGTGCAGCGTGCTTAAGAGTCCTGTTTGGATGGAACAAGATGGTGCATTGCAGCGGGTACTCGATTACTTGGTGTGTCAGAATAATCTGACGAATGGAGTAGCGTTGTTGCTAATCTTTTTGAGCTTTGCATGCCAACGCTAATAGGCAGGTTTTGTTTAGCGTTCGTCTTCCATGTGTTTTGTCCCGCAAAAAGGTTGCTTAGTTGGGTGGTTTACTAAGGTCGGCAAGGACCTGGACAGAGTTTGCTTGAGGTAGCCTCACTATGCTCAGTCCAAATTTGTCCATGGGTGAGCAGCATTTGAATGGTCGGGTGACTCTTGAAGAGGCATGTGCTTCATGACTCTCGGGACGGCCCAACGCCAAGTAAAGGCCCATGGGCCCATAGGCCAATCACTGACAAGTTTCAATTTCAACCAATCTATAGTTGATAGCTAAGATCGCATTATTTATACTTGGGTTGATATTATCAATCGTGCTAACCTTGGTATGGAGGTAATGCACGAATGTAATGCTCACAACTTCCCTCTAGACCTAGCTGCTCTTGATCTTCCACCTCTTAATGGATAAGCCTCTACCTTGTTGGCCTCTTTCCAACAGCCTTTTCCTCTAGAGTGAGCCGAGATTGCATCTGATCTGGGCAATCTGCTAGGGAGGCCTAGGCGATGTCGTGTGAGAGGCCTTGGAGCCAAAACAAAGGCAGTGTCACCTCTGTTGGGGCTGGATTATATTTTTCTAACATCACGCGACCTCACCCTACGCATCCAAAGTGATCCCATAGGCTCAGACCTAGGTGGAACCCGGGCCGCATAGCTCGTTGGTATTGGGCTTCGCTCAACTTGGCCCAAGTCATTTATCGTTTGGGAGGCCACCTGGTTATCCTAGCCTTGTTGGGCCTTACAAATTTTGGATACGGTGATATTATGCACTGGCTGCATTATATTTTCTAATCCATTAATAACTAAGTTCTCATGCATGTACAAGGTTATTTCATGGTTCAGTGTGCTGCCCAAGGCAAAACTACTCCGTTATGAAAGGTTTCAAGCTGCCTTGGAGATAAAGTTCGGAAAGTACTACACCGATACAATGTTTGTTAGCCGACATGTTAGACACTACATATATCCCCTATTGCTCCTCAACATAACCCAGTTCATATCATTATAGCATACCCCCTATGATCGTCTTACCCGACGAGATCTTCTCTAGTCTAGCTTAGCCATACAATCAGATATTTACCTTGATGTCTCGCTTGAAAGCTCGGATCGTGATTTTCCCATGTAGTCTTTTACAATATAGTAAAAGAATGATGGACATGAGGTTGTTACTCCTTCCGTACGGACCTGCATTAAGGTAAAAAACATTGTCTTTGTGTGCTAATCATCCCAAACGTCAAGCTTGTGAAAAAAATATGGTTCTCTCACAATAAACTCAAAAGATTGGTGAGGGGTCTAGTTCCTCATATCGAACCCCCCCCCCCCCACCCCCACCCACACACACAAGGCTACAGAGCGGCAACAACATCCACTCTGGTTTGTACACATATTGGCTTAATTGTATTTGTATTCCGGTTTGGTGCATAAATTAAACTTTATAAAAAGAATTAATTACACCGCATGTTCTGGTATTGCTCTAATTTTTTGGACTAAACTCTTATTATTATTACTCCATGAATATCGCAGTAAAATATCTGGCCACGATCTCAATTCACGTGCAAACTCAATGACTAGTTCAAGACTACTAGTAGATTGTTGAAGTATATATCGTTTTTGAACAGTCAATCGGATACTCCAACATTGCAGGGGAAAAAAATCAAACCATCGCGACAAAAAATAGCACTGCCGGCAACCAAAAAAAAAAAACAAACTTGCTGCAACCAAAAGTACAGACTTGGGCAATACTCGAACAATACAAGTGCAACAATGAAATTGCTCTTGTGCGACAGCTAGAAAATACCACAAAAAAAAATAGATTCTGCGGTATCCAAAAAGCAAGTTGCAACAAAGGTACAACATTGACCATGTCCTTCAGGACCTGCCAGCTGCGAGGTCTTCTTTCCCTTTAAAGTACCTGGGGTCTTGGGACTCCCTCTCTCCATCAAACGATTTCGACACGTTCACTTTTAACCTTTCATTGACAAAATCACTAGCAGGCTTGCCGGCTGGCGTGGCTCTCTAATGTTCGAGGGAGGTCGGCTTACTCTTCTCAAGGTTCTTCTCTTTGCCCTTCTAGCCTACATCGTCTCAGGGATCAAACCCGGCCCCCATATCCGTCCTCAAGAAGATCGACAGGTGCAGGCGGGCTTGGCTTTGGAATGGCTCTGATTCAGCTTCTCCCAGAAAAAGCCCAGTCAACTGACACCGTTTGTTCTCTAACCTTCCTAGGTGGCCTTGGTGTCATCGACCTTACCCGCTTTGCTAGGGTGCTTCGTCTCTGCTGGCTCTGGCTAAGGACATCCATGACAGCATCATGGACAAACTCCTTAGACCCTCTTCCCCCGGGCGCAGACCTTCGTGTTTGCTCCTCCATCTCCTTGGGAGATGACTCCTCAATCTCCTTTTACGATGATTTTTGGCTATCTGGCCTCGCCCAAGAAACCTAGCTCCTTAGCTCTACCTAGCATCCTCTAGGAGTTTCAAATCAGTCAATGATGCCCTTACGGATAACAACCGGTTGACGGAACTTAGGATCCAGCTCTCCCCCCGAATGGTCGTAGAGCTAATCTTCCTGCTAAGGCCCTTGGCTCATTCCGCTCTGTCTATGGGCAAAAGCGACCAGTGGAGCTAGAAATTCTCAAGTGGCGGTTCCATCTCTGTTAGATCCGCCTACTGTTTGCAATTCGTCGGTTTATGCCCTCGCATGCGCTTCATCGTGCTTGGAAGCTCTGGGCTTCGTCTAAATGCAGGTTCTTCTTGTGGCTTCTTCTACTTCAACGCGTCTCAGCATCTGACGCCCTTCAGCGCAGACAGCTCCCAAACACCTACTTCTACCAACTTTGCCTGTGCAACCTAGAGACCCCTATGCAACTCTTCCTCTAGTGTGAATACAGCGCCTTTGTAGATATTCTTCAACGCAGTCCTCCGCGTGACACGCTGTCAATCATTTCTACGACCATCTGACATCTTTGGCTGGAGCGTAATAACAGGATCTTCCGCTCGGCTGAACGCCCCCGCATTGTCTTCCTTCGGTGCCTCATCGACAAACTGAGTCTTTGAAGGGCTGCGGGGACCAATTTTGTAATTAATTAATTAACTTGTTTCATCCCAGGGGAGGGTTCTATCCCCCATCTGTATTCTTTTTCTCTTTGATCAATAGACGGCAGTTCTCCTGCCTTTGCACCCAAAAAAAATGTTGCAACAAAAAAAATTGATTTTGTTTGACAAACAAAATGGCGCCATGGGAGCTGATGAGGTTTTTCGCTCATTTGTGGTGGGAAGTAAGAGCACAATGGGTAGCAAACGAGGAGGGCGTCCTATTAAAAAGGGAGTTATTTATGAAGAAAAATCCATCTATATCTGCTGGTGTATCATAGTGTCCACGTTGAAATTGTTTCGCCGTCTGATCGTCGGTTGAACTAAGATCCGCCGTCCGTTTTAACTTCATGTATAAAATCATTTCTTACGGCTACTGCTTGACAAGGCGGGTGTTCGCTCGAATGGTCATCCGCCAGCTCTCAGTTCAGTGACTTACATAGTAGTCGTATGATTAGATATGATCGAGCAGTGGATACGGAGCTATATTATTTTTGTCGAGCAGTGGCCGAATACAAATACAAATATTATTAGATATGGACATAAGTAGTATCAAATATGATTACAGATTACATAAGATCGAAATTATCAGATAGTTGAGAATAGATATTACTCAGATAATATGTGAAAATTGGTTAAAATATTAATATAATACATTTAACTGACTGTTGTCCGATGTTAAGTAGTGTCACCCTCCTGTGAGTCGGATAATATCCATATTTTCATTGAATATTATCTATCATTATCAATATCCGCAAAAAAAAATAGTCAGATATCCGTAAAACTATTCGAATTGATTTGGTCAGAAAATGTAAAACTCTTCTTTTCATTCTTGCATAGTAGGTTCCACATTTTGAAATATGCAATTATTTATTATCTTCAAGATAGATACTAAATCTTCACAACAATAATTTCCAGAAAAATCTGTTCTTTATTTTTTCTGATAGAAAGGTGATAGATGCAAGTTCCTCAAATCTAAGATGGAACGGTGGAAAAGAAAGCATTCTAATGAGTAATCTATCTTTTTTTCTTTTGAGAATACGAGTAATCTATCTAATAGGCTCAGTAAACCTAGCATTTGGCTAGCCACATATGCTTTCTATAATTCCATAAACTAGTGTTGGAAGCATCTACAAAGCTGGTCAACCCAATGCTTGAATGCCATTGGAGCTTGAACGTGGATAAATGTCAAATGCTGATGCATATCAAAGGGAATAGAAGATTTTTTAGAGAACGCTATTTCAAAATATTGTCCTTGAGAATACGAGGAATTCCACTGCCATGCATAAGTCTTGAGTGATAGAAGGACCCAGCTGATGGTAATAATATGTGACAGCGGTCAACACAGGAAAAAAATGCACATGACCTAACGTATACACAATCGATTGACGACTATATAGGCAGAAAGCCAGAAAAGAATGGTTTCCTTCTAACAAAACTGTGGCTAGAATCATCCAGCTGGAATAAATGTTACAACAACCTGTGCGTGTCAAAATCCATATGATCTCCGCTTGGTCTACCGTAAGGGGCATTGAACCCAAAATTATCAGATGGGGGATTGCTGTCAGGAGTTGAAGACCATGGTGCCGGCCCCATGGTTTCAGAACCGATGATAGTCACTGCGTTCTGGGGGGCGTTTCCTGGAGGTCGCCTGTTTGTGGAACTGCTCAATCCTAATGGGGGCATTGATTGCTGCTGATTCTTTTGTGGCGGCGATTTGGGGCGGAGGCTCTCAATCTCGGGGGTTGTCACGACAAGGTGGGGAGCATCAGGAGGTGGATTTCGCCCACCACCTCCCTGCCATACTTTTCCATCCCTGTCCGTGAAGTTCTTATTGTATGCCTGCCAACATGCAGTTATTTTGCAAGCAGTACTTAAGGAATAAATATTTTTTAAGCGCATAAGCATATGTGATTTGAACTCTGGTAGGGCCACTTCATACCTCTTTATTGAAGTTTGATGAGGATAAACCTTTCCCAAGAGTAAGCCAACCAGGACGGATGTTATGGTCCTCTCCAAAGAGTTCTAGACGCCTTCTTCCAAGAGCAAAATGCTCAATGATCCTATACATATCTTCAGGCTTTGTTGTTGAACCTTTATAAGAAGAAACAAAATGTGTCAAGGCATTGATATTTCACATCAATAAATAACCTTTAGTCATTTTTTCTTGAAGGGGAGAACAATCATAAAATTCAGCTTATTTATTCAGCTCAATCACTCCCCAAACGTGAATTTTAATGTTTTCTATTAACTTTCTCAAAAAATTCTGAAGGGAGCATACTTAAAACAAATGACATGCAACTGCAGCAAAAATGAATTTTTCATAGGAGTGTACCCTAGGGCTACCATATTTAACTAAATAAAAGTACATAGCTGAATCTTTCTATCCTTACAGGAAGAAATTGGAAACGAGCTTCGCTCTTTCCCATTTTCCATAAACTCAAAATTAGTTATGGTCTATGCAAAATTCTTCTTTACCATATTGTCCTCCCTTACACACCACTGTTTGGAGAATGTGAAGATATTGCTTCCTTGTGGCAATTGATGGTTGGCCAACCATTTGACTCACGAACACAATGTAGTGATACACCCTGCCGGGTTTATTAGGAACTTGATTAAAACAGCCAGTCAGCCATGTCCCCTATGCTCTATGCAGAAAAAATGCACAAGTTGCATGTTGAGGATTATCAAAGATTGTTTCAGGACTGCTTTCTTCCACTCTGTTAGTGGTCAGATCAATGTTTAACTACCCAACAAAAAGCAGAAGCTTATGTGAAATGGCAGGGCACAGAGGATTGTGAACTGAGCATTGCTCAGTCGGCAAGCTTGGTATCAAACAGCCTGCCCTCCCAAGTTTGCACATGGAAAACAACTTTTGAAAAAAAAAATATTTTATTGAAGAAGACCATAAAATAGTTTACTTACAATAAATAAAAGAGACAATTTATTGACAACATAGCTCAGGCTAACCTATGGTTTTCACTACATAGCGTTGATAGATGACACTCCCACCAATTTTAAATGTGCACATTCATGTCATGCCTAATTAGAATTGCACATTATGTCAATGAGCTCTTTGTCCAAACATGAGTATAATATGATATGTTTCATAACAGTAGTATAAAAATGTCACATAATACTATGTTTTCCAGATTTTTTTTAATCACAGGCTAGAATAAAAAATGAAGCATAATCCATTTTTGTTATTGATAAGCGCAACAGGAGCCATTTAAACGCTCATAAACAGTACCTCGGATACTGTAGCCATGAACAGTACCCGTGGTACTGTAGCATGGGTTAGTTAAAATTAGATTACGTTTTTAAATTAGATAAGATCAGTTTGTTTAAGAGATAAGATTAGTTCGAAGATAGTTTGTTAGGGTCTAAGTTTTTTATCCCTATAAAAGGGATAGTCATGTAAAGTTCTTAGCAAGGCGTTGTTGACGATAAACAGCCGGTGGCTCCGTACAGCCAAAGGCGCTAGCTTCGACAACAGCTCGTCTCGCCCACGTCAAGAGCCGTATCTCCTCTGTTGCGTGCTTACACGTAACAATTTGGTATCAGAGCTAGACGAAGACCGGCACTCATAACCGTACTACCATGGAGGCTCCATGAAGATGGGCGTCTGTTCAAACAACCGAGGTCGTTCAAGCCTCAACCTTGAGGACAAGGTTGATTTGATGGAGGGAGTAATGTTATGGTCAAGCACAACATGAGCCATTTAAACGCTCATGAACAGTACTTCAGGTACTATAACCCGTGAACAATACCCATGGTATTGTAGCATGGATTAGTTAAGATTAGATCAAGTTTTTTAATTAGATAAGATCAGTTTGTTTAAGAGATAAGATTAGTTAGAGGATAGTTTCTTAGGGCCTAAGTCTTTTATCCCTATAAAAGGGATGGTCATGTATCTTTCTTGGAATTCAAGCAATAAGTAAACCAAGTTTTCCGTAAGGCTTTGCCGACAATAAACGGCCGGTGGCTCCGTACAGCCAAAGGCGCGTCAACGGCCCTTGACGCGGGTGAGACGAGCTGTTGTCGAAGCTAGCGCCTAGGCTATTATCGGAGCCACCGCCTATGAGACTAATCTCAAATTACTTCATTTGATTGAATGAATAAAAAGATACATGACTCTTCCCTATAAATAAAAGACTTGTACTCTAAAATATAAATCTTGATGCGGGAGAGACGAGCTGTTGTCGAAACTAGCGCCTAGGCTGTTATCGGAGCCACCGCCTATAAGACTAATCTCAAATTACTTCATTTGATTGGATGAATAAAACGATACATGACTCTTCCCTATAAATAAAAGACTTGTACTCTAAAATATAAATCTTAACTAATCTTATCTCTAAAACAAACTGATATTATCTAATTCAACAACTCGATCAAATCCTAACAAACCCCTAACTAATCCAATCCCGTGCTACAGTACCATGGGTACTGTTCATGGGCTCTAGTTCCCGAGGTACTGTTCATGGGAGTTTAAATAGCTCCTGTTGCGCTTACTCATAACATTACTCCCTCCATCAAATCAACCTTGTGTTCAAGGTTGAAGCATGAACGATCTCGGTTGTTTGGACAGACGCCGATCTTAGTGAAGCCACCATGATAGTATTGTTGTGAGCGCCGGTCTTCGTAAGCCATGGCAAGAGTATCGTCTAGCTCTGATACCAAATTGATACAGCTATTGACGTGGGCGAGACGAGTTGTTGTCGAAGCTAGCGCCAAGGTTATTATCGGAGCCACCGTCTATGAGACTAATCTCAAATTACTTCATTTGATTGAATAAATAGAAAGATACATGACCCTCCCTTTTATAGGGATAAAAGAGTTGGACTCTAAAAAATAAATCTTGACTAATCTTATCTCTAAAACAAACTGATCTTATCTAATTTAACAACTCGACCTAATCCTAACTAACCCCTAGCTAATCCAATCCCGTGCTACAGTATCACGAGTACTGTTTACAGGCTATAGTACCCGAGGTACTGTTCATGAGCGTTTAAATGGCTCCTGTTGCACTTGCCCATAACAATTTTGATCAAGCTTGCAAAACTTAAGCTTTCCTCTCTAAATAGTGGTTGATACACTAATTAACAGACATTCATTAGCAGTTCATCCTTGCATCAACCTATGAGGTAATGCAGAGCCTTTTTCCCTTGTGCTGCAGACAATGACAAACAAAAGTCTAACACCATTAAAAGCGAAGAGAAGAAAACTACTGCAACTGGCACTTCACTTTGCTATGGAATAATTTGACTCGGACTCAAGGTTATATGAATAAAGCATTTAGGGAACTCCTGACCCCAGCTGCCTTCCATTTCAACAATTGTAAAAGAACTGCATGAGAAAGTCATGGCTCTAATAGACACAAACCAAATAATGCACACAAAATACCAATTCTAAAGCAAATAATAAATTTTGTGGTTCATAGGACCCAAAATTCTCTTAAACACAAAGGAAGCAATGCTTCCCGAGTTTGCCAAAGTTGGAACGGGCACAGGAGCAACAGAGTAGGGGATATGCTTGTCTCAGCAGACCGGGCTTTTGTGTTAGGACTGATGGATGGTGTATCAGATGATCAGAGGGGAAGAGTTCACATTTAACAGATGGTGTATACAAGCTAGAGTTAGTAGCAATGTGCATCTTCCGAGTGGTGAAGATTGTCACGGATGATGGCATGTCCTACCGGGGGAACTGCCCATCTATCTCAAATCACTATCGTGGTTAGCACCAGGCTACCAAGCCAACCACTAAAAGTGGTATAGAGGTTATATATGTCTACAAATGAGTGCAACCCGCTCGATAAAGAGTGAATATGTCCTCCAAACTTATCTAGTATGATGTATATCATAATTCATCAGGATTCCTGTATTAAAGTGACTTAAATCCATTGTTCAACTCTCGCATTGACAACTACATAGGTCGTCAAGACGGCAGTAACAACTAGATGGGGATTTTTTTCTACAAGTCATTTATAAACAAAAAGATTGTGTCACACATGTCAAATGAGGTATGTATGCATAATATATATGCCATTTATATGCAGAATAATCACATAGTTGCTAAATCAAACAGGAATGATCACATCATGGTTTATGAAGAAATAACAAAAGCTGACATGGAACATAAAAAAGATTACAGGTGAAAGCAGCTGAAAGGAACCAGAAGTGACTGAAAAGAGTATAGCCATCACTCATCAGCAATAAATAGGTCCATAGGTGGTTTAAGACACAAATGGGGAATGATATTGAGTATTGTAAACAAAGAAAAGAGTGAAGTACATAGTAGCCCCTTAAAGTTGTACCAAAGTCGCCCCTAGAACTTCAAAATTACTTTCACACATGGAACTGTTTGCACCATAGCCGCAATACCATTAGTTGCTGACGTGGTTGCCACGAGTGCATACAGGGGCGGAATTGGGCCGGGGCCACCGGCCCTGGGCCTGGCGCGTAGCGGACCCACCCCCCCCTCCCCCCGGGCCAGCCCAACACTTCTCACAGGCAGCCAGGCCCCCCGGCCCACCCCCACTCCCTCTCGTCACTCTCACCCATCTTACCTATTAGTATGTTACTTCTCTCTACGTTACTTTTGTTATTACAATGTGGTCGTCGTACTTTTCATCGTAAATTACAGTGTGGTCATATTTTTCGTCGTAAATTAATCTGCCGCAATGGTAACCCACCACAGCTCCCTGCTGCCATGGCCCTCCTCAGCTTCAGCCACCTCCAGATCCAGCTTGCTGTCTCCAATTCTCCATATCACCCGCTTACCAGATCTAGCATTGTGGATGTCGGTGCCGCAACGTTGGAGGCTGTGCTTGCCTACCACCATGGAGTCTCGTGGTGCTTTCTTGGAGAATAGACACGATGTGCACCCCAGACCCTACCATAGGAGGGAGGGAGAGAGGATGGATAAGGGTGCGGGAACGAGAGCAGCAATGGCAGTTGCGGTCAGGACAGTGCTGGCGTGGGCACCCTTCTCCCTGCCCCTGCGATATGACAGAGGGAGGAGGAACAAGGAGAAGAATATTTGGAGAGAGGAAGAAGGGTGATGAGGGGTGCCACATAATCTTCATGTGCACGCATGGCAGCCATGTGAGAAACTAACAGAGAGCTAACAATTTAGGGGTCGTGGTGCACACAAAAACAACTTATGAGGGGGAGAAAGTAATTTTGAAATTCAATGGGCTAAGTGAAACTTGGGTACAACTTTAAGCGACTACAATGTACTTTACTCAATAAAAAACTAGGAAACATAATACCATCTGTAGGTTCCTCAGCTATTATAATATCAGTGTCGATATTTGCATGGATGATATGTCCATCAGTGCTACGTCTTACAGTTCCTTTTATGCCCATCAAGCAATGCTCCTGTGCATGCAAAAAATGTATGCTTAAAATGAAAACCAGTTAGGGGAAATATATAAATGCATGAAAAATATAGCATAACTAACCTTTGAATGCTGTAGCAGTGTATTAGAGTCATGGCGCAGACCTTGTGTTGCATTTTTCTTGTTGGTTTTTATCCAACATATATCCTCACACCTGCGAAATCCCCACTGCACAAAAAGAAATATCAGCAATGTGCATACGAACACCAGTTCACTGTTATTCACCACTTAAAACTAAATGGGAAAATTTTATTTATATCACTAGAAAGTTGTGCAATATCACATTTACTATCTAATGTTTTTTATGTTGTTTTGCCACTACTGTGCAATGTTTCATTTCATTTTTTGCCACTCAAAACATTAGATGGCAAATATGATATTCCATAACTTTCTAGTGGCATAAACAAAAAATTTCCCAAATGAAATTACTGATACTGTGGTCCAAAGCAAAAAAGTAACAACAAAGGGAAGCACTACGTACTAGGTACTAGTTAGTATCAATGGAATAAGTTGACATTCCAAAGATGTGACCTTTTGCAAAGTAAAACTTGTGCTGGACAAAGCCATGGACAAGAAAGTTGTGAGTAAACCATATTGTGAACAGCATGTTTCAGACAAAAATAATTGGTCTTCTACATGTGCGGTGAAATCTTAAGACTTTTGTGCATGTCTTGTACCCTTGACAAAAAAAAAGTCAAGAGGACTCCGGTGATTGGTAAAATAGACACAAATAAAAGATGATAATGTCAAATTATACAGAGAAATAGCTGGCTTACCTTCTTCAAACATTGGCGGCCTTGTTCAAGACCAACACCATCACCAACCCAAAGGAAGATAAATGAGGGTGTATCAGCTATGGCCTGTTGAATCAAATAACTGAATATCACATAGCAACTCAACAAGAAAAGCCAAAGTCACAAATAAAAAAAAATGGGAAGATGACTCGAGACAGAGAACAACCTCAATTTTTAAATTCATAATTTCCTCGGGTGTCCAATACTCTATATGGTCCGTGATACCTGGAATGCGATGTACATATTCCTCCCATGGAGGATCTACGAGAATAACATCGAACTTTGTGCCAAAAAATTCTGGGGAAAGCACATGTTCCTTCAGGTCACGTTTGTAGTACATTGGTGCTGAAGCGGAGTTGGAAACAATCTCATCTTTCCGCTGAATGAGTTCTCTCAGCTTAGGATAGTCCTCAACTACACTTGTAAGCTCCAGTTCTCTAATGAAATTCTGTGGACGCATGCCAGTGTCCACAAAGTTCTGTGAGTAATCATTTTGGTCACCCCTTGAAGGAGCTTTACCAGAAGGTCCACTGTTCCTCTGTGGTGTCCAGCCTGCAGGTGGCTTATCATGCATCATTTCACGACTTGATGTAGCTATTGGGCTGAAACCAGATCCTAGCGCATTCATTGGAGCTCCTCGGCCAGTGCCTGTTTGATTTAAGTGAATGTTATGGTTTGGGCCAGCCCCCATGCTGGGAGAGAAGCTAGGCCCAGCTACTGGAGGAGGGATATGAAGGTTTGGTGGAACAGCAAGCATATTCACATCAACACCCCGAGCTCCGGGCCAAACAAGAGGCCCTGGAAATGGCGGGATGAAAATACCAGGTCCAAGAGGACCAGGTGAATGGGGCATGTTAGGCCCCAACGGTTGCATTGGACCTGGTGGCAAACCAAGGGATCCAAATGGTGGAGGGGGCATCATCGGCACTGGAACTCCCTTTCTCTGAGGGTCCCTTCCATTCGGCCTCCCCCTTGGACCTCTAGAAGGTCTACCACCTTTTATCCCTTGCTGAGAAATAGGAGAAACCATGTTGCTGCTACTGCTTTGACCTGCTGCTGAAGTATTAGATGCCATTGCCCCCTTGAATCCTCCTCTCCAAGTTTGCGAATCGGTAGGATTTTTGCCAGTATTTTGATCCCTATCTTGAATACCTTCATAGTATATCTCCTGTGAATCCTCACCATCTCGATAGTTAGTCCCACGCATCAAATCCTGATGAGGTTCCATTTCAGTTCTTTTCCCAGGATGAGAGCTCTCTCTTCCAAAGTCAAGGTTCCTGTTAGGACGTATTTCTATTGAATCAGAACTGTCATAGCGATTTCCATACGATGAAGGGCCTTTGCTGCTCTCATATCTGCCCCTGGAATCTTTCCTGTATCCAGACCAACCATGGAAATTTCCACCATCAAACCTTTCCGGGCCATGCCTCCATTCTGTACCAGTGTCATAGTCATTTGCCTCCTTTAAATCTTGCCTTTGATGATTCCTCCAGCACTCTTTAGATCCATCCAACTCTTTATTTCTATCCCTTCCCCTATATGATTTATAATCTCCATGAGAATCCTCTCTTGTTTTTTCCTTCATGCTTATATTTCTTTCATCTTCCAAGTCTGAATGACCTTGATCACCACCATCCTTCTCTAGTCTGTGATGCTTCTTATCATGTCTAGCTTCTTTATTGCCTCCATCCCTTAATAGCACACGCCCATCCTCATCCAAATGAGGTAACTTGTCTTTTGTTTCCACATAATCATTATTTCCACGTGTACCTTTGATTTGATAACTAACTTTCTCATCATTATCTTCAGACTTAGCACTGAGATTCGAGGTACTCTGCACAAAATCAACAACAGAACCAGCAAGCCTCTCTTCGACTCTGCCATGCTTATCCTCTTTAGTTAGATATGATCCAGTCTCACACATTGGATCAACTGATCGCTTATCTTGATCATTCGTTTCAATCCTGCCAGAGCCCTTTCTCTTCTCAATGTCTTCCCATCTTTCATATGACTCATCCTTGTCGTCATGAGCATCTCTTGCATTCCTGTGCTTACTCTGATCAGAAGAGGACCTGACATCTCTTGTATCAGCTCTATCAGAACAAGTTCCATCAGCCCTTTGGGTCATATGAGCCTCATCCATTCTCCTATGGTAAGACTTCTCCTCCTGGTCCTGGTGCAGTTGCTTCTCCCTACTGCTCTCTCTTCCCTCTGAGCTTCGAATGTCCTTCTCTTGCCTCTCATGCTGAACATCATATGGCCCATCTGTCTTGGTTCTGCTTTTACTATGAGAAACATCATGACCAGAAGTTCTAGAGCTAGATCTTCTTGAAGAGTCCCATTCGTTCTCATCTTCTCTTCTCCTCCCGCTGCTCTCCCCTTCTGTATCCTTGTACCCATCAGATGATCTCCTCTCGCTTCTCTCTTCAGGGCTTATTCTCGTAACCTTGGACACCCGTGATTCCCTTCTCACGTCATAGTCATCCTCATCACCACTATAGGCTCGACTTGAGCTTGAAATGGACTTCCTTCTAGACTCATTCCTATCAGCTGACGATCTCCTCCTACCGTCATCTGGCTCCTCAGCTTCATCCGCATAGCTGTGCTTCCTTGACTTGGCAGACCAACTCTTTCTGCCATCAACATCACCTCGCGCTTCATCATCTTTCCAACAGCCCCTGGCATCAACACTGTCCTCGACATCTCTCTTGCTACGACTCCTACTGGATTCTGACCCTTCCATCACAGAAGCTTCGTAAAGCAAGTACAGCAGGAATACCACAACAGTAGCTAAGAGTGGGACTTCCCGTATAACAATATTAGCAGAAGAAGAGGCACTGCACAATGACAAGAATGAGCATATAGCTGCTAGGAAAGTGAGGAAGAAAATATAAGATCATCAAACCCTATTCCCCCAAAACCTTAAAACCTCAAACTTATATACTTAAATCGTAATTAGATGCAACAAAAATATAAACCATTTCTTGGACATCGCCACCACATCACATCACTATTTACCCCCGTATTTAAATAGACAGGATTTTCGAACAAATAAATTGCTGGCCTTTGCTTGATTGGACTAGCTACCCCGGTATTTAAGTAGACGAGGATTTTCGAACAGATAAATTACTGCCATTTGCTTGATTCGGGCAAGGTTAAGCGAAGATTAGTAAAATGCTAGGCTTTACTGATCAAGGTTCGGAGACGGGATTCATAAGAGCGAGGGGGAGCCACTGCTGTACCTCTGGGCTCGTTGACAAAGCACTGAAGCTGCGGTGCCAGTGGCTGCCCGCCCCGCGGGGCGGCCCCGCCGCCGCGCAGCGTGATGCCCACTGGTGCGCTCGGCGCAGCAGCCTCAGTGGCGCCGCCACTGGCGCGCCTGAGCGAGGGCCGAGGGGGCTTGGTCCGGCAGGGGCGCGCGGCGTGCTAGAGACTGGGAGATGGCCGCCGAGGCGCGTGCCGGCGTGCGTGCGCCGGAGCGACGCGCAGGAAAGGGCGAGGCCGCGAGGGGGGAGCGGGGTATAGGGAGGGGGAGAGGGGGTGTAGGGTTGGCGGCCGGTGCCGGACAGGTGGTGCCTACGGAGGGAGAATTGGTTGGATGACAATGAGACTAATAGTCGGTTAACGTGTCTTTTGATAAATGACACCGGACACACCTATTTCTTTTATATATGATATTTTGAGCATTTTACTGGCTTTTCTTTTCTTAATTACTTTGTTGACGTGTATGTATAGCCATATATGTATGCTGCTCAATGGTTTATATATATGTGCGTTTATTTATATATGGTTATCTGACATATGTACGTATATACATGCATTTGAAGCATAGAGGTTGAACAGCGAACAGCTCGCGTGCATGCCAGAGAATGGTTCGCCACTATACTATCATATATAAAAGAAATAGGTGTGCCCGGTGTTATTTATCAAAATACACATCAACTGGGTGTTAGTTTCTGCGAGACACATCAACCGAGTGTCATACAACCAATTCTCCCGCCTACGGATGGCAATCGGGTCGGATACCTCCACATACATCCTTCTTGTGATCGAATCCGAAACCTGAAAACTATGCTTGAATCCAAACCTAAAATATTTCACGTATATAAACCCACACCCATACTCGAACCTATCAGATCGGGTATCCGTGGGTACCCGAACCCATGAGTAAAATTGTCATCCCTAGTGGTGCCACTGACTGGTGCGATAAGGTCATAGGCTCTGCCCGAAATTGCTATATTGAGCTGACAAAACAGGGCATTGCGCGGCCGTGCGGCTGCGCTGGCCCTAGCTTTGCCTCTAGGCCCAGACACGAGAATTATTAATTTTTTATATTTTATTTTATATATTTTTAAAATAAATAGATAATATTTTTACTAAAATTAAGTAAATAGGCATTCGTTCCTTTCCATCGGACAATATGTAAAGTGTTGTTTGGTTGGTTGCCTGTATATGATATAGTATGATTCAAGTGATGCAGCTAAGTGGTTGTTTGGTTGCTTGATTTACTGCTAGAGCATGCATCAACTCATGCAAAAACACTGTATCCGCAAATGCACGATCCAGGCGTTTCTCCACATGCAGGCACAGGTACGTGATAGAGAAGTGCATGGAAGAGCTAACGCAGAGTGATGTGACCCTTATTAACACATTTTCAGCCTATTTTTTGCTATCTTTTTATTAGTATCTCCGATCACTAAATCGATTTCACCTATGTTTGTAACATTTTTTTAACCAAACTAGAGCAGGCTTGCCATATAAATTTCAAAAGATTAAAAAAAATTTGATTTTTCATTTCCTATTGTTTGTTAATATGTTCAATGAAATGCTAGCATATTTGTTCAGCTCCTATGCATGTAACCAAACACATGTCTACCACAACCAGGCTCAACCAAGCAATACAACCAAACATACTCAACTTGCATAGTTGCATGAGCTTAGTCAGGCTCACCCGAGTCTAGCTAGCTCATTCAAGCCAGGCCAGGTTGGGATTGTAACCAAACAGCCCCTAAATCTCGCTCATTCAATTGGCAAGATTTAAATTTCTTGCCAAATGGTCAAGCAAAATGGCAAGGTAGCCAAGGGCTATACGGAGACAAAACCCACCATTTGGTTTGGCTGGATTTAAATGAAACGATGGGATTTAAACCTAGCAAAACAAATGGTGGGATTTAAATTTGAACAGTTGGAGATCTCAAAGATATAGGTGCCAACACAACATAGAGCCAATGCATGAGATGATGCAGATGCGTGACTACCATTGGCTTCTTACATAATTGCAGGCTTAGTTTATTCTTTTGGACCCATGCATGTGCGCACAGTAATGCTTTTGGTGCTCTCTTCTACAGTTTGACGTGTTCTAGGGTCATCTGAAATCTTTTGTCATTCTTGCCACAACATTCGTTTGAGACGTTCTTTTGCTTTTGGCATCGACGATTTTTTGTGTTTGTATGCTTTTGGTAATTTCTTGAAGTGTTTTCTCAACTTCCTATGAACACTTTGTTTGTTTGGAAAAATCCCACCATTTGATTTAGCGGGATTTAAATCCCGTTGTTCCACTTAGCGATGGTGGGATTTAAATCCCACCAAACCAAACGGCGGAATTTCTCTCTGTATAACCCTCGGTTGCCTTAATTTCCCATTGCGCCTGACCTTTGAAAGAAAAATATAAATCTCGCCAGTTGAATGAGTTGTATTTATATCCCACCTACGATAGGCATATATTTAATTAATTTTAATAAAAAATATACTTATTTATTTTGAAAGATTTAAAAATATAAAATATCAAAAGCAATCCCAGACACGATGCTCGGGTAGACGGCTAAGCTTGGCCTATTTCATATTAAAAAGAGTTAACTACATCATGCCATTATATTTTTTAAAGCTTTTTTCACGTAATTGCCATTATGAAATCGGTATTATCCCTAATACTATGGTATTTTAAATTTATTCCATCCATGCCATTTTTAGCATGAAATGATCCAAATTCCTTCGTTCTTTCTTGTCCTTCCTCTATTTTCTCTCCTGTAGTGAGCACCTCTCAAACTAGCTCAAGGCAACGGTGGAGGCGACTTGGTTATGAAAGAAGCTCTGGGAAACAGAACGGGAGTTTGACGATGGGAGCTCGATCATGGCAGTAGCGAGATAGTCAAGCTCGACCACCACCTTCTTGTGCGCCGGGGAAGGCCGCCGCTGCTGCCTGCTCGTGCACCGAGGAAGGCCACCTGCTCGGGAAGGTTGTCGTCACCTCCTGCTCACTAGCCTCCACTAGCCACTGGATTAGGGGAGAAGGGAGGAGAGAGAAAGGAGGAAGATGAGGGGAGGGACTGAATTTGTAAATTTGAAGATGTGAGTGAGATGTATAAAAGTCCAATTTGACTGATCAAAGGATGAAAATGGCATGTATGCAATAGATTTATTATAATAAAATCAGGAACAATATTGACTTTATAATGGAAAATATGTGAAATGGAAACTTAGTAATAGCAAGGATGCAATTACCCAGGAAACAATATCTTCAAAGTGGATTAGGCTTATTTGAAAAAAAATCAATTAAGACTTGTTAGTGGTCACTTTGACATCATAAAATCACCTCAAGCTCTTAATAATAACATAAACAAAGTGAGGCAATTTCAAGAACTTCTCTATCAAGGACAACTCTTGCATTTTCATGATTGTTGTCAATAATTCCACCCTTGCCTGTTTTGCACGACACGGTGCATCATGATCTAGAAATATTTCATCCCTACTTTCCATCGGTTTATCATTTCCAAGATCATAAAATCGATACCCTTTTGATTTCATGGAGTATCCAATGAAAATTCCTGGTATGCTCTTATGTTACAATTTAGTGCCATTTTGATTTGGCACTCTAATATGAGCATTACAACCCCAAACATCTAATTGATGAAGCAAGGGTTTCCATATGGTGTGACTACTGTTTATATGGCGACTAATTTAATAAATAAACAACAATATGTAAAGCTTCACCCCCAAAATGATAAAGGGAGATCCAAATATGGCATCACAGATCGAATCATATCCTCTATTCCTCCGTACAACCATGTTGTTTTGTTGCGTAGTATAAGGTATAGTATAACGATGAATAATTCCATGCTCTTTACAAATATCATTTAAGATTTCTGAAGTGTATTCTCCTCCATGATTTGTTCTTAAAACTTTAATTATTTTATTCAATTGGTTTTCCACTTTAGTTCTAAATGCATTAAGTACATCAAAACCTTCTGACTTGTGTTTAAGAAGATAAACATATCCATATCACAAATAATCATTAATGAATGTGATAAAATAAATCTTTTGACTTTTAGTGGGAGTAGATAATTTACCACAAATATTAGAATGAATGATGGCAAGATGCTCATTAGATCTTTTTGCCTTCAAAAAAGGTGCACGCATATTTTGCTCATTATACATGCCTCACAAATACTATTTTTATCCCACTTAAATTGTATTCCCTCTGTTATGAAATATTAGTCATTTTAGACTTATCTTAAGTAAAAGTTTTAAAACTTTATCCATAGAGAACTTTTAAAATATTTATATTGAGAACATAAAAATTGTATAGATAGAGTCGTCTTAAAAAGAACTTTCATAATATTATAATTTTAATATATTATAAATAAATTTTTAAAAATATTTTATGGTCAAAGTTCTATTTTTGGGATCGTGTCAATGTCCAAAACGACTCATATTTCATAATGGAGGGAGTACAATTTTAGAATTAATAAACATCTTGATTCTATTTTTAGGTATATGACCAAGTCGTAAATGCCACAAATAACATGCCAAGCATGTGTTCCTATCATTAATGTTTCTCACCCTAGAGTTTGCTTCACCAACAAAACAATCAATGTTACCCAATCCTAATGAATCATCAAGAAAATAAAGACCGTCATGATGAATTCAAGTATGCACCGATTTCCCATTGAGTAATAAATGTATTCATATGTCTAGCAATATGAGATGTAGAACTATAATTTATAGCCCAACTATTTGAAAAAGAAGTAGTAAATGAAGATTCATTGCATATATAAACATTAGATTTACCTTTAGGCGAACAATTTTCTCCATATTGTAATAACCGTTTTTTTCTTCTTTTGTCCATTATGCTTTTTCTTGCTCCTGCAGTCATCTCTAAAATGCCAGGACCATAACTATGACATGTGAAATTATTTGTCATTGTTATTTCTATGAGCTAATTCATAATTTTCACAATCATCCTAACCGTATTTCTTATCAAGCTTGTCTAAGTTGTCTCTCAGATCACCTTTTGCGTTCCTCTTTTGCCAATTTTTTAAAAACTTACCTCTCGAAGATGCATCTTAGAATTACTACGCGTTCGACTTGTACTCCAAGTCGAATTCAAACATTCCATATCCAAACATTCCTGCCTTGTACGCCATGTTATTCCTCTGATGTAGTCGTACTCATTGAAACCAGAGGCTTCCTAGGTATCGTGGAACCAACTCTACGGTGACCGATAAGAATAGAATTTTGCGTTCGGGTTAAATATAACCGCCAACTTGCTTAGTGTTAACCCTCAATCCGGCATCATAGCCCGACTACAGGTTAACACTTTGAGTGAAGAAACTCCGGTTTCGAATGACCCACGTACGATCTTTAGATCAAATGCACGACTAACGTGTGTGATCTCTCCGTACTAAATTTATTGATCATCAAAATAAATTTTAGTTTGACCATTTTATGTCTTAAAATGAATTAGCTTCACTCTTTATGCAAAAACTATGTATTCTTAAAATAATCATAAAGTATAATGATGATACACAAGCTTAATCGAGGTTCTCCCCTTCTTTTGTCTATCATCAACTTAACTATGGCAAAAGTGACTAAACAAGCTAGGATTCCACGTCTACAAAACCATGCCAAATTTAGAACTAGTTTGATTAAAACCGAACTTTCTTTCAACGGGAAAAATACGATGTATGACACTCAATTTGTTCGTCTGGTGCAAAACGATATTAAATTGGGACGTTTAATACGTGATACACAGTGCACCCCAATTTCTCTGTGACATTTTAACCATTTTTCACCCATTTTCCCCACTTTTTCCTGCTTTTCCATGTAAAGTGACCAAAGTGCCCTCGGGCAAAATGGCAAGATGTCCGATAGCCACTGTACCCTTCTTCTAGTTGCCACTGCACCGGGCACCGCCAGCCACCGGCGCGCCTCCTCACCACGGGAGTCAGGCATCCCAATTTAATATCGTTTTGCAACAGATGAACGATTTTCCCTCTTTTAACATTTTACAAAATCCAAACTGTTCAGCTTTTTGAAGTGCCATAACATTACTGGTGGTTGAATTTGAGAGGTACACGTGAACACTCTTTTATCAAGCAAGCAAAAGCATAAAAGTTCACACCATTATCTTGGGAAGCTACAACCTTGGTTGATCTTTGAAACGAAGGCACAGATCTACGAATGATGGGTGGGAAACGTAAGCGTTGCTGCAAATACAATTTGTCAGTTTAAGGAAACATTGGATAAAATACAGGTACACTTATTTACATGACAACCAAAGTTCTATTCTTTTTCCAAGTTTTTTCATGTTTAGTTTGATTGCAAATTCTGCAGGAACATTGTATATGACGACTTGTGGAAATAGGTTCCAACTTGACTAAGGATCTGGATTGCCAAGTATAGCATCATCCCCGGAGTCGTCTTCATCTTCGCTAAGCTCTTCATCACTGGACTTATCCTCAGGGGTTATACCAGCATCCTCTGGTTTGGCGTATTTTTCACAATATTCTGCAGGAACAATGAAAAAAGCAAGTTAATTTCTGAGTACTATAGACAAGACACAACGATGTGCGTGTAAGAATAAATGACTAACAGAACACCACGTGCTGCAGGATGCACATTGATATGGATATATAGTATGAAATTACCCACATTGAAATTACACAAAGTTGCATGATCTAATGTTCCAAAAAAACAAATGCACTACCAGGAGAAACTATGTCCTGTGGCCAAACTAAAACCGTGTAGTATTTTATGACATAGGTGCTTGAGTTGACAAAATGACAAGTGATGTAGCAACTACTGTGGATAAGTTCTTGGTGCTAAACACAAGGAACACTATGCTTATTGCACCAACCTACCCAGGCATGATGCAAGCCTTTGATCACATTAGTATCACAATCAGTGGTTTGCCAGGAGTACACGGTTAGGTCAGAAAGAACAAAAAAACACCAATCCTGTAGTGGCTGGTATAAAAAACAAGAAACAAACTTTCAAAAGCAGTAGAAAAGCATTATTGCCATAATGTCGTGGGTGTTCAGCCATATAAAACCAATCTTGTTCTGATTTGTATCTTAGCACGAGAATTTTATGTTGGCCAACACCAATGATAAACAGGTTCCATAGCAACTGGCAGTGACTGGATAGATGATCGTGGGCAATGAACTTATGGTCAGCTAGGGCTGCACAGTTGGAACATTGGAACAAAAATAATGAACTGAGGTGCTTACTATATGGGCATGTTTGGATCTAGATTCTAGGCTACAGTTTTATTACAATTGTTTTTACATGAATCAATTATCCTTTGGTTTGAAAATCATTGTTTGGATATCATAGATGACATGATGATAAGGAAACCTAGTTTTCCATAAAGATGGTATTTTTAGTTTAAAGAAAGAGTCTAGGATGTTTCCAGACAAGCAGTTTCAAGAATCTCCTCCAATGTATCACTATTTTTACGAAAAACACTTGCTTTACTTTTTTACTCCAAAGAAAGTAATCTATAAAAGCATATAATTGAATGACAGAAAACTGATTTTTTTCCCCTAAAACTCTTATTAGAACAAGTTTTCTTAAAACTTACATTCAAAATTGATAGTCAAACTCCAACTATAGCTATTTTTGGTGCACCTGTTTTACCTTTCCTAATCCACAGAAATCGATTTATAAATACATAGTAACTGAACAACTTAAAATTACATTTCCTAAAAATCCTACTAAAACCACTTTTCCCAAAAAAATAACTCTAAATCTTGAGATCCTACTACAATCGATGGTACAACTATGAAATAATAATTAATATCAATTATCCAAGCATCATAACATTCAACTAGCATAATAAAATAAAGTAAAATTGACTTTGTTCAAAGACAGCTAGCACAAAAGTATCAAGATTCTAGAATAGATAAACAAGGGTTGCTCCTATGTTTTTTCTGCTAGAACTTAACAGAATAGATATGCTCAGGAAGACCATCGAGTGACTACATACAGTTTATTTGTTAATTAGATTGTATGCAGTGTCAAAAAAATATAGATTGTATGCCATATCAAAGTCAGTAAAATAAATTAAATGAGCACGCCAGTCTTGCAAGGTTGCAATGCATATTCATAAATCTGAATCAAAACACAACGGATATGAATTAGAGAATAACATGTTTAAAACAAAAGGCAGTACAGGGCTCTAGACCAGGTACCAAACAATTAGCGGATAGTGCTGAGCCACATCACCTTTCACTTTTTGTTCATAAGCAGGACGATCACGCATCATCAGTGCAGCAGCCTCTCCATTTAATGGATCAGAAGGGTTTGGATACAGTAAAAGTTGTGGAAGAAAAACTTCAAACACATTAACTAGATCTGCAAAAAATTGAGGAAAAAGTCAAGTTCATGTTATACAAGCAACAATAAGGAGAGAGTTCAGTTTTAATACTAATAAGAAATGGCTCACCAAACATTGGGCTCCATGTTTGGTTAATGACATCCAAACAGACTGAACCAGACCTACATTTTTCAGTCCAATAGAATGTCACAAACTGTTTGGTTCTTAAGCTTCAATTCTACTAAACCAAACAAATTAATGATAAGAAGGCTCACATTTCATCCACATTTGGGTGATAAATCTTATTAACGAATCCAATCGATGGGGATTTGTAAGGATATGAGTCAGGTAATTCTACTCTAACCTTCCAGACACCCCCTTGATAAATACCTGTCAAATTCAACACACATTCATTAGACACGGATTCTATTCCAGCATCACTAAAATAAGAATAAATTCACCAAACAAGAAGCTGCTCAGGGTCAACTGACAAAGTGGGTAGTCTACAATCTTGAGTTAAAAGTTAAAACTGCTAAATGCTAAAGAACAGCACATGATCAGGCGGGGAAATTGACGGTTCTCGCCCCCAATTTGATCTGCCTACATCTAGATCAGAAATCGGAAACAGACAGAGAAGCGCAGATCATCGGCCCAACAAATAGGAATCCATCTTCTGCCCGAGGATCGTACTTTCATTAGGACCCCGGAATTCCACGAAGAACTCCTGCATCCCGTCGTTCAACATCTCCACCTTGTAGTCGCTCATCATCCTTCAAGAAAACCAAGAACACCCCCACAAGAAAACGAGACCAGATTAAACAAGGATACCAAGAAAAGGATCACAGAAACAAAAAAAATCGCACAAGAATAGCTCCCAAGATCCTTACAGCTTCATGAGGTCCATCTCACGGCGCTTGCTGGGAGAAGACATCTTGCGAGCGAAAAAGAGAATTTTTTTCCTCTCCTCCCCCTCCGGAGACGTGTTTCTTGGGGATAAGGAAGGAAGAAGGCAAAGAAAAAGGAGAAAGAGATTGCGCTGCTTGAGACGGTGCTCCTCCCCCGCGAGATTTATTTTATTGCCGCTGCAGTCGAGGTGGAGAGAGAGGGGGGAGGAGATAGAGTGACAGGGAGGCGAGACAGGCAGAAGGAAAGTGACAAAGCTAAAAGGAAAGAAGAGATAAAAGGAGGATTGGCCAATGCTTTGCAAATTAGGACGCTAAAATTTCTCCTCCAAGGGAGGTAATTTCTCCTTTAAGTAAGTGAAGGTCTAGCCATCCGGTGAAAACAAAAAAATTATCCAAGCCAATTTTTTATACCGTTGAATTATTTAAACAACCACACTGTCGGATGTAATCCGAGGTTGTTTACGCGTGCGTAAATTGTATATGGCAATAAACAATCACACAACGAACACAAGAGATACCAGGAGATATTCTTTTTTTGCTTTTCAGGTGTACATAATAGATGGATTCCTCTCCTATTTACTCATGACGGCTAGGGTTTCGGCTGGTCCAACAAATGGGCCCCACCCTAGGCACGCATCCGGCCGAAGGGCGACGGCAGACCGGGTCGGGTTCTTTAACACTCCCCTTGGACCTTTTTCCTCGTGATGCATATGCCCCCAAAAACTCCGCAAAAAAACCAGTGGACAAAATGTTGAATAAAAGGTACATAGCATATGCTTATTGTGCACATAGATTTATCTTGTTAAAAACCTTACGTAAAATACTTCAATGAACACTCACTTAAAAGGAAAATAGTACGGATCCACCAAACGCATGCATTCATTCATCCAAAGTTGGGTACTCGAACTTCGAGTTTTAAGATTTAATTCAAAGTATATGAAGTTTTTTACCTGAATTCTACACTTCTATGATTCTTCTCATCCAAATTCTTTTTGCGCATTTATCAAAAGTAGATGTAGGGAAGTGACTTTATAAGTCTGCTACATTCTCACATGACTTAGGGCCTGTTCTTTTCAGCTGATCTGAACGGCTGAACAGCTGAACGTTTGAAACGATAGAATTTCGAGAGCTTCTCGATGTAGTCTCAAGATTCGGATCCATTTCATTTGACTTGCAATTTAAGGCGTTAGGACTCACCTTCCAAACAGCAAAAAAATGGAATCAACAAATGCAAAGCATATGTCTTTTTAAAACATAGATAAGTCGTTAAGCTGTTAAGTCGATAAGCTGTTAATCTGAAAAGAACATGCCTTAGTGTGTTGAACATTGATTTCATTCATCTTGCGCATAAAAATACTTGGGGTTTATATTCTTAGTAAGATTACTCTTCACATATCCAGTCGACACTTATGCGACATAAGTTTGCATTATCTTCATAAATGATAGTAGGGTTTGCTCAATTTGCAGTACACATGACTGAATAATGTGAAATGTCATTCTTTGAAGCCAAGGCACACTCATGTGCGGTCTCATACAATGCTATAATTTCTAAATAATTCGTCGATGTTGACACAAGTATCAGATTCGACAACTTCCATGACACTGTGGTTACCTAGAGTGTGGGTCCAATAGGTACTCTGTATCTCCATATCCGACCAATGTCAAATCTTAATTCGTCCTACAAAATAGACCAAGATCAATTGTTCCCCAGAGGTAACGAGGATGCCCTTCACTCACTTCCATTGTCTTTTAGTGGGCTCATGCACCTTGATAGGAGGTTCAAGTCAAACGCAATGTCTAGCCATGTGTTGTTTGTTAGGTACATGAGCGCACGAATTGCTCTTAAATATGGGATTCAGACCCCATGAATTCCTCCCTCTCTTGTTTAGGTCGATATGGGTCCAGGTTGGCTTGCAATGACCTCCCAACCATCAGGATTCTTGAAGTGTACGTCTTCTCATGTCCAAACCTTTTAAGCACCTTTTAGCTATAGGTGACTTGGTGTACAAGTATTCCATCGGCATACGTTCAAGTTGAAGGCACAATCAGAATTTGGTTTACCCAAATCTTTCATTTCAAATTCTGATTTCAAATATAGAAAATTGCACCGTTGCCCCCTGAACTTGCAGCGATTCTTACGTAGCCCCCTGAACTTGAGTTTTACTTTCTCGCCCCCTAAACTTGTCTCTGTTAGCACGGTTGTCCCAAAACCGTTAGGGCAACCTTTAAGTGCTGACATGGCACTTACATGGCCGTTAACCCTTGACGTGGACGCCACGCGGCCGCTAACAGGTGACATGGCAACCCATGTGGCAAAAAAAATATGCAAAATAAAAAACCGAAAAAATAAAAATTCATAAGAAAACCAAAAAAAAATTTGGAAGAAAAAACATAAAATTCATTAAAAATAAAAAATCAGAAAAAACAAAAAAATTCATACAAATCATAAAAAAATCATAAAAATTGAAAAACCATAACAACCCGAAAAATCATAAAAATTAGGGGAAAAATAAAAAAAAATTCATAATTTTTAGCATGGTTGGAATCGTTTTCACGAGGAATATTGCAAAGACAACAATCTAGCTTGCTTTGGGCGTGCTGGCTCCAGGGTTTGTCCTGCAAACGGACGTCTATCTATCTTGACGCCGGAGACCTGATCGTATGCGGTCGGCACTATTTGGAAAAATATCACTACTTTTAGGGCTGTGGATTTTTTAAAAAAATCTATGAGTTTTCCTCTTTTTTCTATTTCTATGGATTTTTTAATGTTTTTTTGAATTTTTAGATTTTTATGAATTGTTTTGATTTTTTTGAATTTTTATGAATTGTTTTAGATTTTATGAAATTTTCCAAATTTTTATGAAGTTTTTAATGAATTTTCCCTTTTTCATGTTTTATGATTTTTTTTAATATTTTTTCGTTTTTTATTTTTTTAATGTTTTTTCGGTTTTTTGTTATTTTTTATGAATTTTCATTTTTTTTATTTTTATGAATTTTTTATTTTCCGGTTTTTTATTTTTATTCATTTTTTTTTGGCCACATGGGTTGTCGTGTCACCTGTTAGCTACCGCGTGGCGTCCACGTCAGCGGTTAACGGCCACGTAAGCGCCACATCAACACTTAACGGTTGCCCTAACGTTTTTGGGGCAACTGTGCTAACAAAGACAAGTTTAGGGGGCGAGAAAGTAAACTCAAGTTCAGGGGGCTACGTGAGAATCGCTGCAAGTTCAGGGGCAACAGTGCAATTTTCTCTTTCAAATAGCAGCTTGCTTCTTTAAAATCATCATCAGTTTTGATGATGTTCAAATCAGCCACGTACATAGATATTATATAAAATCCATCTTTGAATCGTTGTATAAAAATGCATGGACAATCTTCGTTGTTTATGTTACCTTTCTTACTTAGAAATTCACTTAAGCGATTATAGCACATTTGTCCTGACTACTTTAGTCCATACAAGGACTTTTGCAATACAAATGTTTATTTTTTACTCCCAGAATTGATACGTCGTCCAGTACATTCATATATAATTCTGAATCTAAATTAACATATAGGCAAGCTGTTACAACATCCATCAATTTCATCTTTAAGTTCATGTTTACAGTCATTTAGATAAGATATCTAAAGGTAATACCACCCATGACCGGGGAATAGGTTGCTTCATAGCCAACACTCGGGCGTTGGGTGAAACCATATGCTACCAGTCTTGCCTTGTACCGTACCATTTTGTTATTATCATTTTTCTTCTGAACAAATGCCGACTTATAACCCATAGGACAAACATGGGGGTGTGCCACACATGTCCAAACACTTCTCTTTTGTTCAGTGAGTATAGTTCTCCGATGATTGTCTTCTTCCATTCTTACCAATCCGACCATGACTTACACTCACGGGTTCAATTGTTTTAGCAATCATCTTTGCAAAGTATATGTCCATATTGGTTGTCATTCTATTTATTATTTTCAATCCAGAATTACTACAAATCCATACTTAATATCAGAGTGTAAAATTACAGTACCAACCTGTGGTAAAATACAAAATACTCCTACCTCTAAGTTTGTGATAAAGAATAAACTAGATTTTTGAGCCGAGTGATCCATATCTCTCAAGGAAGAGAATTAATTCCAAATCTGCAGTGGAGAAAAAGGGGTTCTGTTCATTTAAAATGAAAAGTTCCTGAATAACGGGTAAGTACCAACCGTACTTGAAGGTTTATAAAGGAACAGGGATATTAACTATATGCAGTAAGTATCAAAGAAGGGTTATGGCTATATTTCATATGGTAATAATGTAATATTTAAATAAAGACTTATCACTTGATTAAAATAGATTAAAACAATTCTTTCTTCTACCATTAGAACTTATTTCAATCACCTTTCCAAAAATCATGACTGTTATAAATAAAAGTGGCATCACCCAGTTGACACAATCTCATATACCTGAGATAAGGTCCATCGATGTTTTTTTTATAAGCTATGCATAACCTATCCAACTTTACCCATATAACAGTTTCTTATATCTTTGGATGCTGAATGTGTCATTTTTATTCAATAAAACCCAAGGTTTTGCAATATCCCACATACTATGCATATATCAAGAAAATAACCTTAACAATGTTGAGCTCCACATAATCACCACGGTAACCTTGCTAGTGACTCACTCGCTCAAAGAATTGCGAAAAACCGCGCAAACAATATGAAAACACTAAGCCAACGCCACCGCCCTACAAACCATTCGGTAACCTTGCTAATGACTTGAGACTATACATTACCATATTCCTCCACGATTCACATCCATATCAATAAACCACTTTATCATATGGACAATGATTTCTATCCTACCTTTTGAAATACATATATCTAAATTTTTTATTCTAGGGTAGGTAAGGTTCAACCATTTTTAGGAGAGTTTTTTGCAATGGAGTTTGGATTATCTATGCTACATAAAATGATGAAATATATAATTCAAATAATGGAATTTCCGTAAGTAAATATCTAGAAGGTAATGAAATAAATATTTGACAAAGTGCCTTTTAATAGAGGAATTCTAAAGTGAATCAAAGGATAGGAAACCTGCCTTTTAATAGATTACTATTTAATTTAAAATCAAAATGAAAATGCATGAGGTATGAATGCATGAGAAATGGATTTGGGTGGGACCTTTTTGAAAAAGGGCTAGGGTTAACTTGAATGGTGATGGTTCCTATGATTTTGATTGTCTTTGGGAATTTCTCCTAAATGGAATGGCTGAAAGGGGGTTTGGCTATACATCAACTGAAATGATAAGGGATGGTGCAGGATTAATTTTTAGCATTATCTGGGTAAATTTCTGGATGGAAAATGATGTAGGGTTTGAATTTCCAGGGATATATCGGGTTTAACGGCAGTCCATGCCCAAAATGGAAATTACTGAAGATAAAGGGTGAAACTTTTGAAAATATAATTTTAAATACAATATCAGGATAAAATGTTCTTATTTGGAATTTTTGGGAATAGGGGTGAATTTAAAAGGCATTTTACCTACAAAAAGAGTAGGAAAAGCATTTTATTTTTAATTTCAAAACTGAAAAGGGGTATTTTTAAAATACTATGCTTACTTCGTACTATGCTTACTTCTATACTATGCTTACTTCATATTATGCTTTCTTCTAAATTTTGTGGAATTTTGGTAGAATTTTTGGATGTATTTAGATATTAAATCAAAATTGGAGGAATATTTATATAATTAGAAAAAAGAAGGAAATTGAAATGGGCTAGCAAAGCCGAAGCTAGGCCGGCCCACTAGCACGAGGCTGCATAGGCAGTGCTCCTGCGTGGGCTGACACGCGGGGTCCAGCACGTAGTGGAGCTGCTACTGTTGACTGGTGGAGATTGGAAGGGGGAAGTAGGGGAGGCAAGAGACTGTCAGGTGGGGCCTTTGGGGTCAGCGATAGAGAAAGAGGGGAAATTGGGAGGGAGGCGATGGTGAACGGCGGCTGGAGATGGAAAGGTGATGCTCATAGAGCACAATTGGGGTGTTGGCGAACCTGTAGGTGGCCTTGGTGGTGCTCGGGCGGGTCGGAGATGGCGGCGCAGCGAGGTATTGGCGGTGGCGGCTTTGGGAGACGATGCTCCGAGAGGCATGGGAGGTTGGCGATGGCGGCGCTAGCTTGGCGACGACAAGTGGCACCTTTTTGGTGTGGTTGTCGCGCTGGGATATGACCGTAGGCGACGACGAGGAGTCTCACCGGAGTTAGGGAAGAAGGGCGGCACTAGAGGGGCTTCTGTGATGGTGCTTCGAAACAGAGGAGAGGTCGAAGGGGTGGCTTACATCAACGTGGTGTCATTCATGCCCTATTATAGCTAGGCTCGCCCGTAGCTGCAATGGCGGCGAGCTCTTAGAGCAATGCCGAGGCCGGATAGGAATGCCGAAGTGGAGGATAAGGACGCCACGACGAAGAGCTATCCGCTGGGGGTAAAACGGTGGCGAGGGAGCTTCGGGAATTGTGTCGGGGAGATATTCTGGTAAGCATGGTGACGAAAACCAGTGGCGACGGTGGTTTTGGGGCTGCAATGACATCCAGAGGTAGGGGACGACCGGAAGCCTTCGGATCAAAGAGGGAACAAGTTGTGGCCATTGGATCTTCTTTACCGAAGGGGTATGGCAGTATAGGTAACCTGGCTGCTTTTGGAACACCAGATTGGGCAGTATTGATCATAGTCGTTCGATGTAACTTATGCGCACCGGGTGGGCCGGTTTGGGCCGAGTGACCATGGGCCGTGTTAGGCCGAAGCCAAGGCGTGTGGGAGGAAGGGGGTGACACCGAAGGCGTATATCCGAAATGGAAAGTGTGTTTCTTGCGAGTTTTGGGAAAAGGAAGGGTGGGATTTAAATGGGGAAACAAATTTCGGAAAATTGATAAAGGTTTTAAGTATTTGTAGAAAATTGTAAAAGGCTTAGAAAAATATGTCCTTGGGCTCCAAAAATCCAGAAATATGAGGAGAACCAAAATATGAGATAATATGAGATATTTTATGCGATGGTTTTCTCTGGAAAAATAGGAGGATGTATTTTCTTCATGGGATAAAATGGGAAATACATTTGGAAAATGCTAGAAAATGTAGAGTAGCTTTGGGAACTTGAATAATGATTTTCACAAAAACTTTTCATGAAAAAACTTTGGAATTTTTGGGTATGTTACACCTCGCTAGCTGGCCATTTTGTTTGACTTTCTTTTTAAAGCATTAGGACCCACATTTGAAACAGCGAGAAAACAGACTCAAAAAACCCAAAGCATATGTCTTTTCAAAACATAGATAAGTCGTTAATCTGTTAAGCCGTTAAACTGTTAAGCTGAAAAGAACCAAGCCTTAATTCCTTCAATCAGTGCTTATGCTAGTCCATTCTAGGTATGGACATGTGGAATCGAGTGCTCTACTTTAATTCCTAATGTCATGCAATAGTCATCGAATGACTTGCAAGTAAATTTATCGGCATTGTCCATTCTAATGGACTTTACTCGATGCTCAGGGAAAATATTCTTGATTCTTATGATTTGCGAGATCAATTTTGCAAATTCTAAAAGAACTTTTCAGAGAAGTGTGAGTGTTAGGTCCTTTAATTCTAGTGTGGTATAACCCAATTTCAAATGAAGGGAATTTTTCATAAATTTTTTCTCACATCTGTCGTGCTTTACAATGCATAGAATTTTTTCGTCATTTCTTCAATTAACGTCAAAAACCGTTGGCACAGATTGTGGACTACATGGGTCTCTAGTATCTTCACAGAAGGCCCATGAAGTGGCAAACAGGGGAGGCCCGAGTCGACTAGAAGAGGATGTGAACCACTCGGGCTACGTTTAACTTGGACGTCAAGGATAGTCCCAAGGATAGAGTTTGATTTCGCTTGATTAGGATATTTGTACCTGTAAATACCAGTGCGCATACGTGCTGGACACTCTGAAGATGAGATTCGGTACTACGTACCAAATATGGCCATGTAACCTTATCCCCCCTGCACTATATAAAGGGAGGGGTAGGGGCCGTAGTATCAACATCTAGCATCTAAGCTTTTCACAGCATAAAAACCTCGAGATACTTATTGTAATTGAGATCCTCATAATCCCAAGAACGCAGGATTAGGGTATTAGCTCCACCGAGAGGGCCTGAACTTGGATAACCCCTGTCTTGTGTTACCATCAGGTTTGAGATCCTACACAACCCGTTTAAATTCATTGCCGACAATAACCTCCAGTTAAACACCCGTCGACATGGATGTTAGAAACACTCAAGAGAGAACTAGTTGAATTAGGGTACAACAATGCCTTTTCAATTGTTAATGAAGTGCCCATAGGCAATTGTTAATGAACCTACGACACATGAACCACTGTTAGCAATTGTGATTATGTTGTATGTATTCTTGTCAATTGAGTGGAAATGCTTAGTCTCTCTCAAGAAGGTATTCGTGGTACCAATGTCAACAATGCAAATCTCTCTTCCATATGTACGCTACACAAAATTCATATAGTTGCAATCAGGTACTCATTCATAATTCATGTACATTTCTCATTCATTCATGCATAGCACAAGCATTGAAAGATAAACTGAAAATAAATGCATACTTTACGAGAATTAAAAGTATGCTCCCCGAACTTGCAATTCATAATTCATGTAATAATTCATAAAATGTTTTCTTATGCAACCACTGAATTAAAATGCTGGTAATGCTTCTTATAAATGCACTAGATAGACTTAGTGAAGAAGGCATTCACTGTGTCCACAATTTCTCTCTCTGGCTTCTTCATTTTCTTTAGTCACCTTATTAGTGATTTTCTTTGTTAAGGGGAGGGTCCCCATTCATAGTGGAGGCCTTTAATGCCTTAAGGTCTTCCCGAAAAAGATCATCATCTTCTGTTGGGTTGTTATTCTCCAATATGATGAAGTGCGCCTCCTTATGTGCCTATCTTCTAGCTTGGTAGTCCGCGGTTTTCTTCTTTGATTCAGGACAAATCTTGGACCAATGCAGCCAGATGCCACATTTGAAGCACACTTGTTCTTGCTGATCATATGCCTTAGATTGTGGCTTCTTAATTTGGTTATCGGACTTCTTTCTTTTTCAAGGCCGATCTTTCCCCCTAATCTGAGTTGCCCTTTTTTTTTTATTGGGCTTCCCAGCCTGGTATTTGTTGGCATTCACTTCCACCTACTTACTAGGTGCCTACGAGGTAAAGTTTTTGAGCAGAACATTGTCCCGCAACTTGCATTAAATCGATTAGTTCGCTATGTTCTTTATAAGCTTTATGTCAGTAGCTACATGCACTCTATATGCATTAGGGTGGAAGGTAGAAAGTATCTTCTATCTTCTCTTCTTTAATTTTGATTCCATAAAGAAAGGGATTTGTGACAATTCTATTTAATGAAGAGTCATACTCACCACGGTTTTGAAATATGCAAACCTCATGCGAGCCCAGTCTTGTTGTGCTTGTGGCCCGATAGTGTACTTGAGCTTTTCGAACCCCTTCTTTAGTGTGGCATAAAGGTCGGTAGCACTTTTTTCGGCCATGTACTCATGCTTTAGAGTGGTGAACAGATGATGTCTGATGAAGTGTAGTACTTACTATTTTGTGCTGGGTAACAAAGCCCGCTTCAATGTCAATGGCGGGGCAGAGTCATTTACCACTAAGCAAAATTTTCACGTCTGATGCCCAAGTGAGGTAATTCTAACCGTAGGCCAACTCCTCAAACTACCGGCTTACAATGCCAGACATCTGCATGATGTAAATCCATTTCATAATATTACCATAGTAATCTAAGTGATGCGTGATAAAATTCTCATAATTTCCTGTGTATCATTGCTAAAATAGCGATTGCTAAATTATAATAGCAAAATTCTTCAAAATAATTGCATATAATAATAAATGGCAGCAAAACATTTATTAAATAGGCAAGATTCAATTTCAATGGAGTTCAAATAGACAGGCATTCAAATTCATAAATTGCAGGGGTCAAAATGTAAATTCAGAAATTAGAAAATACACAAGCAATTAAAATATATTCAAGCCATTTCTTCACCTTCCCTTTTCTTTTATTCTTCAATTCATTCTGGCCCGAGACTTCTTATCTTTTGCGGGCGTGGCAGCGTGGCCCGGGGCATCGACGGCACAGGCATGCACGACGGAGTTTAGCAGTGGCGCTTCGAGCACGGCGGCACATACTCGTTCATCACTGATCCAAAAAACGAAATTTATGTAGAGACTGAAGAGATAATTTTCTTCTGAAGGTAATACACGAAGAAATTCCTTCTAAAGGGAACCACGAAGAAAATATGTTGGAACATCTTAAGGAACCAGATTTTCTTCACGAAAAGAAAAAGGCTTCAGAGATACCGTTGTAGATGATCTATGACCCATTCTATCATCTCATACCATTTTCAGTGATCCGGCGAATCCTTCACCACCGTCAGAGGTCTTGTTTTCTCGGGTGTCCTGCTTTTGTTGGTCTCAATTGGAGCCTACCCACTAAGAAAAGTTTTTAACTCATGCCACAAATACCTAACCCTAACCTTGCTAAACGGGATCAGGCAAGGTCTAGCAAGAGATCCAAAATGCCATACCTAAATTAAAGAAATGATAATAAGATGACAGAGCAAAAGAGAGTTTTTTTTTTTTTTTTTTACTTTAAGCATATGCCGCACCATCAGTTTGGTGTGGCGAATTATAAGTACATCTAGTAGGTTACCCATTCTATCATCTCATACCATTTTCAGTGTCTATACCCTAGCCGTACTGTTTCAGGGATCAATAATTCGTGTTTTTTTTTTCTTCTGATATCATAGAAATGAGAAACACCCACACCACACCAGTGGGAAATCTTTTACTGTCAATCTTGCGTAAACCCTATGTTCCAAACTACAAAACTTTGCTCGAAAGGTGCACAGTACTAAAAAGCCAATAGGCAAAAATCAAATTTTCGTCTACTGTGTTGGCAACATGGCCACGGGCGAGAGGATACGAACCCAATCATCTGACAACATGCCGGATTCGACCACAGTACCTTCGTCTGCTGTGTCGGCAACATGGCCACGGGCGCCCATCAGGATCCGCTGCAAAGCACAAACTCCACGTGAGCCGCATCCAGCCATCACAAACTGGGCAGCGCGCTACAGTGGAGATGGTCCTTCACGGCCGGCTTAGAGCAGCTCTACCAGAAACACTAAATGGACGATATATATAACACTATTCACTGCACGCTATTCTGGTTTAGAGCATTTTCATCCGAAAATCTCCACCTGGATTCAGCCTTGCAGCCGGTCACAAGCTGAAAACACTGACGAGGAGTCCCATGCTCCGAATTCTGATTGTGTTCCTGTCATCCTGCTCATGCTAGATAACCACAGCAATGAACATAAGTTAGCAAAGTGAGACACCCATAGGGGGGAAAAACCCCTAGATAACCACAGCAATGAACATAAGTTAGCAAAGTGAGACACCCATAGGGGGGAAAAACCCCTTCAGCTTCATGCAGGGTCGAGCAATGAAGCTTGCCAAGCGAAGAGCATCGTCTCAGTGAGGCGCATCGAGGCTACACTCCGCAAATCATTCATCATGGTCATGGCAATAACAGCATGGCCTCTCACTTTCATCCAAGAAACTGAAACAATGGTAAAGGTATCCTAAAAGTCAACACCATTGCATTAAGATTCAGGTCCATACACCGGCAACAAGTCATGGTGCCATTCACAAAAGGTCAAAAGTTTCAACGGTATCCCCAACTGAAGTCCTCTTCCCAATTTCAACGACCAATTGGTCAATATCGACCTAAGCAACCTCCTTTTGAGCTCCACAGGAAGACGTTGACCTGGAGCTCCTAACTATCGGTGACTGTCAGCCTAAGCCTAAGAACCCTTTTGGGTCCCAGGGGAATAACCAGACCTGGGGCTACTCTGACCTCCATTTTTAGGAAGGTGTAGGAAGCCAGGTTCTATTGAATCATCATCACTATCTACAACATCTGGAGCGAGCCGATTCTGGTACGCTCTCCGTCGGACCTGGAATACATTGTGATAGTAACTCACTATGCTTTCTCTGTGCTTGGAAGGGAAGACAGCATACAGTTCGTCCCAGAATTTGTACTTGGATGTTGGCAGATTCTTTTGGATGATGGCATTGAATTTCTTTTCTTCATCCTTTGTCCATGACAAAGCTGCATCCTCACCGATGCGATCAAGCCCCATTGCATAAAATGCTGAGCCAAGCTCACACTTCAGTTTGATCTTTTTCTCTGTCACATGGAATCTAACACAAGCAATGGAACATGGTAGTTGACAGATGCACTCATCAGGCCTGCCCTTACCAATAGAACCAACATCAAGGACTTCATTACTTTCTGGAGACAAAATTGGTTCTCCTAGAAACCTCAATGTGTGTGGATCATCATAAGGTAATGCAGCCTTCCCAGTCCATTCTGGAATATCTGCTTGACCAAAAGGTCGAATTTGCGCATGACAGTTTTTGTCAATGCTCCCACCAACAAATACTTGATCGTCCCATCCATCTTGCTTTGCCTGCTCCTCAGATGTAATTCCACTCTGCATAAACAATGAATAATTTTTTTAACATTTTCATAGTATATTTAGCAGGAATTATCACTGTTAAATAAGAAGAGAGAGAGAGAGAGAGAGAGAGAGAGTAAACAAAGGAAAAATTAGCTCAGCATGCATGACAAAGAACTAAAACGGGTTTATGCTAATCCAATAATTGTCTGTGGGGTCTCCAAGCAGAAAGAAAGTTCAGGCAGCCAAACATACTGGAAGGATATAAGCCAATAAAACCATATGTGATGTCTAGTGTTTGATGATAAAAGAATCATCACAGCCTACAACTTACAGGAAGTAGAATATGACAGTAACTTCTGGTGAGGATTTAGAGTGGATCATATAACTGATGAAATATAAACACAGAGTCCACCCATGCTACAAAGCTTGACGATGATCTTATGATCATTATGCATATAAGCTTAAACTGAGAATCATCCCAAGAATAAAACCCATTTGCATCAATAGGAAGTATATAATCATATCAGGAGTAGCTAAAAAAATGACAAACCAGCTAATTGTCATTTTACAATATGCATCTGAATACCATACCTACATTATGAAAAAAAAAACTATCAAATATGTAATTATACCATATAATTAAATAAATCAGGTTTTCAAACGAGATAACCATTAACCAAGTAACTATCCTACCGCATATGCATAGGAATCTCTGCGGTCTTGGTATTGGAGTAGCAACATAGATATGTTCTTTTTTTAAAAAAAGACAATTAGTACAAAAGCTGCAGTTGCACAATGCTACCGGTCACTTGTATGTACAAAAAAAGCATTTATATTTAAATACATACAAAAATGGATGGCATTAAAGTGTGCAATCCACGATCGGCCATCTGGATGAGCATCGTTCCCCAATTAGTAGGTCAACTACAACACAAGCACTAGTGGTTGGTCCACTGTGCATCCCTATTTTCCGTACCACTTGGTTGCTTATGTGTTCATCATTTTTGGAATATACTGGTTTCACTTTTCTAACTAGCATTAATCATAAGATGCAAATAGTATTTTTACAACCTTTTCATTTGTCAATAATGCACATATCAATTGTACTTACCAGTTACCACAAATCCAATAGCATATCAATGATTTAAATAGTGTGTAGCGGAATCATAGGAAAGAAGCATTTTTTACATCTAACTATGGGTTACAGCAATATAGCAGGTAGCCAGGTACAACACGTTCACATATATTTGCAATAGAGACTTTATCTTGTATCAGGATAACTTCTTGTTATGCATGTCTTGTGAAAGGATTCAAAATAAAGGATAAGTGAATATGGAAAAAAAATAGATTGATCAAAAACCTGGAATGCACTTAGATAAAAGCAGTACAACACAATTATAACTATAGTGAGTCGGTTCAGGGCCACAGTCGTGGAGTGCGCTGTAGCACCTATATAGCCCCAGTAGGATGTGAAGTGATGATAGTCAATTGTGTAAAATAATGACCCAATTAACAGTTACACCCTATATCAGGCCATTTATGTTTACTACTATTATCGACTCAATTAATGGTGGTGGTACATCACACGCGTGCGCGCACACACACAAATCAAACAAGATCCTTACCGTGTCTACTCATTGCCTCATCAGCTCCTCACCATTCTATCATTTTTTTGTGGGTGTTGGGTGGGGGATGGGGGGGGGGGGGGATGGCAGGAGCTCTGTCTATCAATTAAGGGAAGGTACGAAGGGCAAAGCCAAGTACAGATCAAAATTACCAGGGGCTAAGAGAACAACAAGCACTAAGGAAAAGCTAATAAAACCAAGCCATATTCTGTTGAGCGCTAAAACCTTAGCCCCCTGAGCTCTAAATCCTTAGCAACAGACCAAGAAATTGTGCGAGATGGAAGGTGTTTGCTGTTAAGAATTCTGCTGTTTCGTTCAAGCCATATTCTTTCGAATGTGCTAAATGATCAACCCATCAACCTCCTTCTGAGACTGCCTCGTCATGGATTTTATGATGGTAGCCCAATATTCCATCATTTTTTTAGTTGCCACCCCCAATCCAGCTTGTAGCATACCCCAGTGCAACCTACCGTCCTACCCATTGCAAGAACTTCGTAGGAAACAGTTCATTTCCCGTAGGAATCGGAACAAAATCCTCCATTCCAAACAGGCCATAGGGCTACCTCTCACTCCTGGTGGGGGCAACTTTGGAGGTCAGCGACATGGCACAATGATGGTCATGTACTCATGTAGACTTGGCATGGCTGGTTGCTCGTCAAGCATCATGCAGGAAGCATGACGATCTCGGAGAGTCATATTTGCAGAGCAATGGACAAGGTGGAGGAATAAACAGAGCTCTATCATGCACCAGCTAGCCTAGTGAAAATGGCTTGGCATGATGGTTTAATATGAGCCTTAATTCGTAATGTAAGCATGGTTATTGAACTATTGGAATCAAAAGGTGTGGTGACCATTCATTGCCTACCACCATTAGGAGGAATACTCATAGCCACCCATACTTCAACCCAAAATGTATAAAATGCATCTCACACTTCATGGAGCACAAGCCCGAGCATCCCTAGGCCACGACTCACAGATCAAAGTTCTTGCCAGAAAAAGGAAGCCTTAAACTACATTGTCATTCTCAAGCCAAAGTCACCATAGCAGTTCCAAGTAGTTAACTCTTGTTTACCTCTTTAATCACATAGTTTGAATAATAATACATCTCCTTACCTATAATGGCTTGTAAACAGTGGCATGAACCATAGTTCATAACAAGGTAAATATGATGAAAAGAAGGTCAAACGATAGTAACTTGAGGGGCGGGGTGCAATTGAAGAGATGAGACTATAGGCTAGGGAGAATTTTACTTCACCATTTCTTATTTTACTCTCAAGTATAGACACCCTCTTCAAATAGAGAGCCCTCCTAACAATTCCATTTTTATCCAAGAGAGATAAATAACTGCAAAAGCTATCGCTCAATCCATCAAAACTAGGATTGGAACCAATTTCGATAACATCACATGCAAACACATAGATCATCTTTGAACTATAACACGGCAAGCCCATGTTGACGTGGGTGCACAATATCATCATTCAATCACATGGAAGATGAACAAAGCTTCGGTGGGTGGTGGTGATAATAAAATCTCTTGTTGACATATCGTGGTTTACTGTCGAGGAAGCTGTTGGTGGAAAAGACAACCAAGGTTAGGCAACAAAGACTTGTCTCACCAAGGAATACACCAAGGCATGGAAGGCATGATGATATCATGTTATCATCCGTGTTTTGTGTTGCCAACTACATCATGTCAATCAACAATGTGAAAAAACATCAATGTGGCCATAATCTCCTTTTTTCTCTGATGGAGTCCAAGTCAATCCGATTGGTGGAGACGACATAGGGCGGTGGACAGTGGTATTTTGACTAGCAGTAGCACCAAAACCAAGCAACAATTGTAGCCTGTCCATTGAAACGCCACGTAGCACTTCTAACCTCACCATGGCCAACGTTACCACAACACCCTCCAATGTGGCCTATGATGTTGTCAAATGTGTCCACATTGTTGGCGAGTGTGGCCACCATATTGTCGTCTTGTCTATGGCCTTATACAATTCAGCTTAGCATAGCAGAGCGTAGCGTAGCGTTTCACTATAGCAAACTTTGAGAGTCTTTAAAGAGAGGTTTAAATATTGTAAAAAAAATTTAAAATAGTTTTATGATCTTTAAGAGGACTACTAAAAACCTGAGAAAAAAATCATTACAAATTATTACACCAAATAGGCTATATAAAAAACATAAATTGTGCTACAGTGAAACGCTACGCTATGCTAAGTTGAAATGTACGAGGCCTATGTTGGCTTTCAACTCGGCCAAGGAAGATTCAACTCAAAGTGCAAGCCATGGTAAGTGGCTATGACATAAAGTTGTTATGAATAAGGTAAATCATGGTGTATATCATAAGGATATTGGATAGCAGCAGCTTGACAGGGAAAGGGGTAAACATAGGGAGGAGAGAATACTAATACATTCTTTCTTGCTTAGATATAAGGTATAGGGAACATCTTGTAAAAAAATCCAACTAGAGATATAGATAACCAGGGAAATACATCAATCCAGAATCATGGATATAGTAATAAGGCAACTAACAATGAATCTCTCAATCCTAGGGATTGATTGTGCCGAATACCACAACACTATGTGAGGGGTGAAATGACTAGTTTTGAAGAACACTACTCTGTGAACCAGTGTGTTGTGATAAAGACAAGGGTAGTGTGCATCATATGGTAATGTGACATGATGTCATAACACATTCACTCAATCATATAATGAATATGATTGAAGATGCAACTGTAGACATTACTTATAAGTAACAAATAAGCGCCGCTTCATGTGATTTTCCCATAAATATATAAAATGAACCAGAAGTAGACTTACATTGAAACATGAAAGGCCAGCTCTCACTCAGCAGACCCCTCAGGTTTTTGGGACTCAACAGAGATATAAACGGATATTGGTCAGCAGAAATTGGAAAGAATAGAGCCATAGTTCGACCCAATAGAATAAAAGAAAAGGTGGCTCAGACACAACCATTTTTGCATCAGAGCATTCCATATTCCTGCAACAATAAAAATGTGTCCAGAATCTCCCCTTCCTCTGGATGACCCTCTGTCCATCATCTTGAACGATTCTCTGTGGTACCATTTTTCACAAACGGTTGAACTCTGTAAAAGTAAACCTAAGGCCCAACAGGCAATGGCTAAAATTGAACAGACTGAAAAGAATGAGCAAACTGTGGATTGAGACCCCTGATTTAATGAACAAGAACATATGGAGGGGAAATTGCCCAAATGATGTGATCTGGAACAACTGTAGGTCTTCACAATTTTTGGATATGTGGTTCGTCTCCTAAGTAGGCATTGCAAACAAAAGACCGTGCATTTTCATTTAGCGTGGATGGAAATGGGTTATATACCTCTTACCAAGTGTCAATAGCATTACATTCGAAAGTATCAAAAAAAATTCCAGGCGAGAATTACCTGTGGCGAGGCAGACCCACAGGGCACACCGATGCAGTCTTTAATCGCAAACATCTGGCGCCGGAGCATAAGCGCCGTGGAGAAGTGGCTGTCAGGACTCTTTCCGACGACCCAACGTTCATCTGGGTTCTTCGCCACGAGGCGCACCCAGCTAAGCATCCCGACTAGCGCCTCCCTCTTCCGCTTCAGATGTGCCAACCCGGCGACCGCGGGGTCCTTGGTCGGCGACAGGAACTTATCCTTTTTGGTGTTGGAGCGGTCGCCAGCATAGCTACTGGTCCCGGACACCTGTGCCTGCTTGCCCGGCTTGCGGATGATCTGCTCCAGGAGGCAGAGGTACTTGGCGTAGACAAGCTTGACGGTCGCGTCCAGGGCGGAGTCGAGGCCAGCCGCCTCGGCGACGGCTGCCCAGGATGCGATGGCGGCGAACCCGCCGCGGGAGCGGACGGCGAGGTAGAGGCGGAGCAGGTCCACCGAACGGCCGTCCCCGACCGCGGGCGGGATCGGGAGGGGCGGGGGCGCGCCGGGGCCCCGGGCCTCGGCGAGGAAGGCGGCGAGCACGCCGTCGAACAGCGCCGGCGCGCGCGCCTCCGGGTGCCCGGCGTGCGGGATCTCCAGCCCCGCGAGGAGCCCGCGAGCGCGGAGCTCGGCGATGACGCCCAGCACGGCGAGGACCGCGTCGGACGGGCCGGCCGGCATGCTGGCCGGCGGCGGCGCCGCCAGCGAGTGGGAGGCCAGCGCGCGGTGGGGGCTTGGGGTGCCCGTTTTGAACGGGGGCGCGGAGGAATTCGAGGGAGGAGGTGGTGGCCGTGGGGTTGAAGGCGTGGAGGCCATTTTTGCCTCCAGGTCCTTGGGATTGGGAGAAAACACCTCCGCTGCTCCGCTTCTCGCTTCTTCCACAGTGGAGTCGCTGGTGACCAGTAGTGTTGGAGGACCTGGGAGCAGGGAGCCAGGGAGGGGATATTTAGTTTTGTGACACTCAATTGGAGGGGTGGTTTCCAGAAGACATTAAGTTGGGTTCTAATTCTTTGAAGACACTCAATCCGTTAATTTTTCACTTTTATGACATTACAACAGTTTTAGCCTACTTAAGCCTTGTATTAATGATTTTTCTGGGGCAAAAGACCAAAATGCCCCTGCTTTCACCTCTTTAACCCCCAATTATTTCTCCGTCCCGTGCGCGCGGCTCCTCTTCCCCCACGCGCGTGCTCGCCTCCTTCGCCTTCCCGACACGCCCGCGCCCCCGCCCCGCTGCCCATCTTCCCGTCTCCGGCGGCGGGCGCCACGATCCGCCGACCTCCTCCTCCCAACCGCCGCCGCTTTTTTCCCGTCTCGGTGGCGCCCTCTTCCCATCGCCCGCCGCCGCTTCGCTTCGCCCGCCTGGCGCTTTCACCGCCGCCGCTCCACCTCCATCCTCGCCCCTGCCCGCCCACCCTAACGGACGGGGTGGGTTGCCCGCTGCCGCCGCCGGCCGCTTATCTCCTCCCTGGCCCCATGAGACGACGGCGGCGGCGGGCTCTGGCTAGACGATGGCGGCGGGCTCCATGAGGTATGTGTTTATGCCTTGATGGGGAATTAGATGGCTTGATTGTCTCAAAAGTGCCCAAAGGGTCATGAAAACAAAAAATTAATGAATTGGAGGGGCAGTAGAAATTACATGCCAAAATAGTGTCTAATGGAAACGACCACTACAATTGAGTGGCACCAAAAAAATTCTCCCGCCAGGGAGGGGAAATCTTTGGGTGGGTGGGTCTGCGTGTCCCACTGTTTTGTGACCATACAGTGTCTCACTGCCTCGCGAGTAAAAATGAGAGTAGTTTTTTATGTTTCTTTACTGCAGTTGTAAGTTTTTTTAAGTTTTTATGGAATAATTGAAGTGATTCTTATTTCAATTTTTTATTTCATTTTTTATTATAGTTTATATGACTTTTTTAGTCTAAGCTGTTATAATCTTGTCCCACTATAATCAACAGCATAGTTTTCGCCGCCGCATCTATGCTCCTCCTTGCCTCGCGGTGCCACAACACCTGTGCCCAAAGCCCGAGTGCCTTCGCCACCGCCACACCTGCACCTTGCCCCGCGCCGCCGCGGCACCTGCGCTCCGCCTCGCCACACGCCCCAAAGCCCAAGTGCCTCGGCCGCCACCACACCTACACCCCGCCTCGCACCGTTGCGGCACCTGCACTCTGCCTTGCCACGCACACAAAGCCTGAGCGCCTCCACTGCCGCCACACTTGTGCCCCGCCTCGCCCCCGCCGTCGACACACCTACGACCCGCCTCGCCTCCGTGCCGCCACACACGCGCGCCAGATAGCCTCATCTTTGTCGCTGCTTTTGCGCCCGCCGCCACGCACCTAACGCTGAAGCGCCTCGGCCGCCACACCTGAGCCCCGCCTCGCCTCGCCACCACTGCTGCACCTGCGAAACACGCGTGAGGCCGACCCGCCTTCCAAATATCTAACGCGTGTATTGCTCTGCTGCCACACTAGCTTGCGCTTAACGTCGTCACATTTGTTGTCGACCACGGTGGCATCGACACACATCATTCTTCGGTGCATCCTCATCATTGCTGCCAGCCGTCACCGCTTTTCCCACCTGTACGTCGTCTCCCTCCCGTCGATCCCTTTGATGATGAATATAATTTCTAACCATTCGTCACGGGGACCATTCAAAAGGGGTTGGGTCCAATGGGGGAACCTAATTTTTTTAGCTTTTTACCATGTAAATTAAATTGATACTAGTAAACAAACATTCCGTGTAATCAAATTGGACGAATGTTTAATAAAGTGGCTTCATATATGTTATGCTAAGCTAAGAATTTTTCCAAGACAGCAATATGTTTAAGAACATAGCTAAAACACCTCGTGGCTCGCGGGCATGGAGACTGTTGTGGTTGCCTTGACTACATCGGCGTATGCGACCCCTTCCGACGACCTCATCGTTGGGGAAGCGATGGAGGCTCCTGCAATCCTCTCGCTCGTCCCCAAAGTTGTACGCTTGTCCACATTTCCCTTACAGCTTGACTACACTTGAATAGGCTAATTTTATTGCTGCATGTGTTGCTGTTTTATGGGATCCGGTCTCCAACTAGTGAAAATAATGGATGTTAGTGTGCTGACTACATGTTAGTGATAAACTTCATAACACCATATGCTTGACTACACCATATGAAAAAGCTGATCACCCCAACACCCCACTTATACCATCGCACTGTGCGTAGCTTGACTACACTGAGGTAATATGGTTGACTACTACATGTGGCCACTGTTTTGTTAAATATTATATGCGTATCGTGTTTGACTAAGAGTGTTCCTACGATTTGTTGCACTATATGGTTGACTACATATATTTTTATTTACTGCTATTTTTGACTACATTGACAAAAAATTGGCTATGCTTAAGTATGCATCAAGGAATTGGATATGGTTTTACGTTTCTTAACTATAACTCGGTTGCGATCTTTACTACATTATGAAACTATACTTGACTGATATGCCATTTCGGGCACAGGACCCATCGCTCATTCTGTGCCTCGAGATGACCTTCACAACGGAAGATGAAGCTTACAATTTCTACAACGCCTACTCACATAAAGTTGGATTCGGTATGCATAAAGGGATCTTCTATAAGTCAAAAAAGAAGAGTGTGGTGACAATGAGGAAGTTCAAATTCTCAAATTCTGGGGAGGCTAACAAAAATAAGGAAAAAGGAGGGGCTGAACCACCGAGGAGGCAGAGGGGTTCGCGGAGGACAAAGTGCAGAGCAAAAATGAAGATTGTTATGTCATCCAATGACATATATGTTGTCAAAAGCCTCACCTTTGAGCACAACCACAACCTGCTGTTGCCATCCCAAGCGAAATATTACAAATCGCACAAGAAGCTGAATGATGAGCTCATGGATGTCGTCAAAAGACTCCAGATCAGCAATGTCCCACATGGGGCCATAATGAACTATCTGACGCAGCTATATGAAAACCCTAGTCAAATGGGATTCAATTCAAAAGACATCCAATACAAGTAAAATTCTGACCGTTTGATGTTCCTTTACCACATTTAGTGCTACATTTGACTGTAGTGATGCAGTAAACATGTTGCACCCATTGTTTGACAACATATATCTGATTTGTGTGATTTTAGGAAAGCTGCAAACACAAGGAAAGCAATCATCAATGACGTAGACAACACAATGAAATGGTTTGAGAAGATGAAGCGGAACAACCCAAATTTTTTCTATGAGGTTGACAACGATGAGAGTGAACGGACTAGGAACATCTTTTGGGCTAATGCAATTTGTAGGCAGCATATGAGCAGTTTGGCAATGCTGTCATGTTTGACACGACATACAAAACAAATAGGATCAACATGCTGCTGGCTCCATTCCTTGGTGTGAATCACCACCTGCAGACTGTGTTTTTTGCCTACGCTATGCTGCACGACAGGAAGAGCGACACATTCGAGTGGCTGCTGGATGCGTTTCTGAGATGCATAAAAGGGAAACACCCTGTGGGGATCTTAACAAGTGAGTCGACTATAACTGCGCTTGTTTCCGGACTACACATGCACCTGTGTCCTGACTACAATGTGTACATGTCTCTTGACTGCTTGTGCTGAATAACACAAATAAAAAAATTATTTCTCCCATGCAGACCAAGACCCAAGCATGGCAAGAGCCATAAGAAAGATGCTGCCTAGAACCCAGCATAGGCTATGCAAGTGGAATGTGTTGAAGAAAAGCAAAGATGCTTTGAATAATCTGTACATGTCACATGAGACACTGAAGGAGGAACTGCGTGAGGTCGTAAACCATCCATTGAACCCCCTTGAGTTTGAAAAAGAATGAGGTGAGATGATCGAGAGATATAATCTTCAAGACAGCAATGTGTTGGTTGCGTTGTGGGCTGACAGGGAAAGATGGATCCCTGCTTATTTCAAGGAAGTGTTCTTCGGGAACATGACATCAACGCAGCGGAGCGAGAGCATGAATGCTATGGTAAAGAAGTCATTTGTTAATCACATGACAACAATGTATAACTTTGTGAAGGAAATGAACAAATGCATCCAGACAGTAAAAGCTGAAGAGGACAAGGAAACATTCGATCAGGAGGTAAGTTGATGTTGATCTGCTTGACTGCACGTTATACTGTTCTTTACAACACTCTCCCTGACGCCTGCTGCGTCATGCTGTATGCTGCAAAATAAATGCAGTACAACTACCTTCTACAAGTTTGATGCGCAGGTAACCAAGCTGTACACGCGGAGGTTTTATGAAAGGTTCAAATGTGAGCTGCTGAACAGTACAGCTCTTGTGATTGAAGAGCTTGACAGCGCTGGATCTAGCTACAAGATGTACATGGTCAAGCACCAAGACTATGACGACAAACCGTCGTGGGCCCAACACCAATTCCGAGTCAGTGCCAACCTTGCTGGAGGATTGTTCAACTGTGAGTGTAAGTCTTGGGAATATCGTGGCTTCTTCTGCTCGCATCTCCTAAAACTATTCTCCCACGCTGGCTTGCGGCACATACTTAAGAAGTACATCCTAAAAAGGTGGACAAGGAGCGCCAAGGAGGGTTGCACCTTCAATGACAATGATGTCAAATGTGTCGGTGGTGGGACAGAGCAAGCTTCAGCTGAGTATAGGCACACGATGCTCGTGGAGCATGTAATGGCGACCGTTAAGTTGGTAAAAACAAATGTCAAGACATATGAATTCGCCATAGAAGTTCTCAACACACTAAATAATGAATTAGAGGAAATGTTGGAGCAGGAACAGAGAGGGGCGGAAGATTAAAACACAGTGTCTACCTTGGCATTGGAAAACAACCACCTAAAAGTGCTCGAGCACGTGAAGAACAAAGGGCGAACAAAGCAAAAGAGATGGCTTGATCTCATGGAGCAAATATCCCGCAAAAAGTGAGGCAAAAGCAAGGCGGTGCGGTCAGTTTGGGTATAATTCAAGGATCTGCACGGGGAGTAGGTAGGTGGGGGAGATAAAGTTGTGTGAATTCTATTTAGTTGACTACATGTTGTATAATTTTTAGTGCACAAAAAAGGTATAGTCTAAACATGTAAGTCCTTTGTCAATATAAGTCCTTTGTCGGATGAACAAATATTGAGAAACACAAAATAAACTAGAAAAAGGGTATAACACACAATGAACCTGTGCAAAAGAAAGATAAGGTAATATGGAAAATGCATTGTTTTTTACTTGATTTTCTCTTATAATCTGTACCCTCATAGCTTGACTACAACATATTCTATACATTGACTACATGACATACTATTCCTGAAGTACATAAATTTTGTCCATTATTTCATTCACTAGGTATGACAAATTTTCTGCTTGACTACACAATGTAATACCAATGTTCTGCGGATATATGATATTCGTTTGGCATTTGTAAGATACTAAGCAGCACTAAGAAAAATAAAAAAAAAGATGAACATAACAATACAACAAGGTTATACTTGACTACAAATGATAATGCATGTTGACTACGCATAGATTTCACCATATGGCTTCACACACTCGGTTGGCCTCGCAGTTTTGCTTGACTGCAAGATGGAGTACCGATGGCCTGCGGATCATGCTACTCCTTTGGCATTTGCAAAAAAATAGTAATCAGCACTAAACACAATTAATAAAATGAACAAAAGCTGCTTGACAATACTATAATGATATGCTTGACTACACATGATACTGCGTGTTGACTACACATAGATTCACCAGGTTCGCAGATGGGTGAACTTATTCGCATGACATAATAGGTAAATAACAGGGGCTTAATTGTTCACACATTAAATAACCTCCACCCCACCCCAATGTTCAACGCATGGTAAGATATGTACATGAAAGGGGGGACATCATTTCAAAGCAACACAACGCACATTTTGCTTTACTACTTGCTGCCCTTTGCAACCTTCTTGTGGAAAGCTTCCCTTGATTTCTTTCCCCTGTCTCCCAGGTCAGTCTTCACTTTGACGGGGAGCCTGCTGAAACACTAGTTGATTGGTAATGTGATTGGTACATCTTCGTCTCCCCCTAGAAAAAACCGTGTGATGATGAAAGTTAGTGCGCATTAAGGACGGACCGATAGAAAAGGAGATATAAGAGACCTTGACCGCATGTACTTACTGTGCGAACGGTCCCATTGAATGATTCGTCATCCCAATGCTCCATGTACTGCATAACATGTATGCCACAATCGTTGAGCTTGTCCTGCCTTGCAACGTCCATGAATTTGCGGGGCCACTTCGTGAAATCTAGCATTGCTTTGCTCTTACCAATCTGAATGATGGAGCTATGTAATCTGTTGACCTGTTCAAATAACAAGAAATGGACACTGATAGATCAAAAAGAAACATCGGTTATCGCAAACGAGGGACACACATAGAAAAGAAAAAGGAACCATACACAAACCAGGTCGCTGTATATTTGATCGTGGTGAAGTTCAGGTGGGTGGTCCAATGCATCGAATATGTCAACGCTCTCATTCGGTTTGTTGAACACGTATAGAGTCCAGTGTTCATGAGAGTGCATAGGCATGAATAGCTGTAAAAAAACACACATGACATATGTGTTTTTTATCCACTTGACTACAAAGACATATTGAAGTTGACCGCATATAAACCCAAAACATGACTACACCATAAAATAAAAACATTTCTCATTGCAGGACAAAGATATTAACCTGACCACAGAGAAATAGCATGACTTGACAACATACGAGTTCTGGGTTTGACTACTCAATGTAAATAGTAGTCAATGTAAAATAGCATTGAATAGGACAACAAGTGGATTATTATAATTAAAAAAGATAGTAAACATAAACTTACGTAATCCCACTCGGATGGGTCATAACCCAACATGTTTGGTTGAAAGAAATGATATATGCAAGCATCTGTCCAAGCGGTACCCTCCATGCATTGAGATGCGAGGATATTTGACTACAAATGGAAAAAAAAAGGTGTTTATTTGTGTGATGATAGAGAATAAAAAGTACTGGGGGCTAACACAGTTATGTGAAAACTCACCACAACTTCTGTAGGTACAAACCTCCTGTAGGCTCCACAACCGTCTCTCCGACCAACATCAAAAGCGATTAAATATCCAAGTGCATCTATGAAAAAATCCTCCACTTGATGTCTTTCCAGAAATGAGCCTTTCAAATCTGCCCCAGTTGCAAATCTATTGTTGTGAAGCAATACAAATAACTGCTGCACGGGGGAAAAGGCAACAAAAAAGTTCATATAAAAATAGAACTTAACTACATAATATCAGCTCTCTTGACCACATGACTATACATAATCTGACTGCAGGAAAAAAGTGCCAGTCACTCTTATGAAAAGTGCGTACCTCAACACTTCCTTATCATAGGACTCCGTTAGAGCAATAAATAACAAACTGCTTTCCATCGCTATCGCCCTCGTAGGTGGGGCTGCACTTTTGAACGGCGAAAGGAACTTTGGGTTTGCTTTCCTGACCCTTTTGCCGCGTCCCAACCCATCATCACATTCTTCAACCACCTTACGCACAACTACAGCTACTGAATCGAGCACCTTAGAAGCCGTATTGTCAGCATCGGCTTCAACCGGGTCTGCTTCAACAGCAACCACGGCGTTAGCAGCAGCTTCGCCCAAACGTACTTAAATAGCAGGCACGACATCAGTGTCGTCAGGAGCTTCACACGCCAAAAAATGGGTATGACTACAACTTAACAAAGATACTGACTACTGTATAAACTAAAACTTGACCACTACAAAAGATAATTCTAAACTCCATGTTGAGTTGCGTCACCGACAACAGCCACATCGTTTGTGTTTGCATTCCTTTCAACATCAACAGAGCTTTGGTCTGGACAGTCAATAATCCCTGCAAAATACATTGATTCTGCAACACATTTGGCAAAAACCAACAAAGCTACATATTCAGAACTTGCCCCGTACATCACATCTATTTTGACTAAATTTACCACCGCGGCTTGAGTACTGTACATGCAGGCCGTTATTACTGTACATGCGATCCCATCTCTCACGTACGAAAACCCCTTGTCCCCTCAGCTGAGGCCTCCTCGTTGTCCCCTACGCGTTTCCATCGATGGCCCACGACTTTCGCGGCGTAACGCAGCTTCGCCCAAACGTACTTCAGTAGCAGGCACGACATCAGTGTCGCCAGGAGCTTCACACGCGAAAAAATGGGTTTGACTACAACTTAACAAAAATATTGACTACTGTATAAACTAAAACTTGACCACTACAAAAGATAAGTCTAACCTCTATGTTGAGTTGCGTCACCGATAATAGCCAAATCGTATGTGTTTGCATTCCTTTCAACATCAAAAGAGTTTTGGTCTGGCCAGTCAACAATCCCTGCAAAACACATTGATTATGCAACACATTTGGCAAAAACCGATAAAGTTACGTATTCTGAACTTGCCCCGTACATCACACCTATTTTGACTAAATTTACCACCACGGCTTGACTACTGTACATGCAGGCCATAATTATTACTATACATGCGATCCCATCTCCCACGTACGGAAACCCCTTGTCCCCTCAACTGAGGCCTCCTCGTCTTGTCCCCTACGCGTTTCCATCGATGGCCCAAGATTTCCGCGGCGTAACGCAGCTTCACCCAAACATACTTCAGTAGCAGACACGACATCAGTGTCGCCATGAGCTTCACACGCCAAAAAATGGGTTTGACTACAACTTAACAAAGATACTGACTACTGTATAAACTAAAACTTAACCACTACAAAAGATAAGTCTAACCTCCATGTTGAGTTACGTCACCGACAACAGACACATCGTTTGTGTTTGCATTCCTTTTAACATTAAAAGTGTTTTGGTCTGGCCAGTCAACAATCCCGGCAAAACACATTGATTCTGCAACACATTAGGCAAAAACTGGCAAAGCTACATATTCAGAACTTGTCCCGTACATCACACCTATTTTGACTAAATTTACCACTGCGGCTTGACTACTGTACATGCAGGCCGCAGTTATTACTGTACATGCGATCAAATCTCCCATGTACGGAAACCCCTTGTCCCCTCAGCTGAGGCCTCGTCGTCTTGCCCCCTACGCGTTTCCATCGATGGCCCACGACTTCCGCGGCGTAGTGCAGCTTCGCCCAAACGTACTTCAATAGCAGGCACGACATCAGTGTCGCCATGTGCTTCACACGTCAAAAAATGGGTTTCACTACAACTTAACAAAGATACTGACTACTGTATAATCTATAACTTGACCACTACAAAAGATAAGTCCAACCTCCATGTTGTGTTGCGTCACCAACAATAGCTACATCGTTTATGTTTGCATTCCTTTCAACATCAAAAGAGCTTTGGTCTGGCCTGTCCACAATCCCTGCAAAACACATTGATTCTGGAACACATTAGATAAAAACCGACAAAGCTACATATTCAGAACTTGCCCCGTACATCACACCTATTTTGACTAAATTTACCATCGCGGCTTGACTACTGTACATGCAGGCCACAGTTATTACTTTACATGTGATCCCATCTCCCACATACGAAAACCTCTTGTCCCCTCAGCTGGTGCCTCCTTGTCTTGTCCCCTGCGCGTTTTCATCGATGGCCCACGACTTCCACGGCGTAACGTAGCTTCGCCCAAACGTACTTCAGTAGCAGGCACGACATCTGTGTCGACATGAGTTTCACACGCCAAAAAATAGGTTTGACTACAACTTAACAAAGATACTAACTACTGTATAAACTAAAACTTGACCACTACAAAAGATAAGTCTAACCTCCATGTTGAGTTGCGTCACCGACAACAGACACATCGTTTATGTTTGCATTCCTTTCAACATTAAAAGTGCTTTGGTCTGCTCAGTCAACAATCTGTGCAAAACACATTGATTCTGCAACACATTAGGCAAAAACCGGCAAAGCTACATATTCAGAACTTGCCCCGTACATCACACCTATTTTGACTAAATTTACCACTGCGGCTTGACTATTGTACATGCAGGCCGTAGTTATTACTGTACATGCGATCCTATCTCCCACGTACAGAAACCACCTGTCCCCTCAGCTGAGGCCTCCTCGTCTTGTCTCCTGCGTATTTCCATCGATGACTCATGACTTCCGCGGCGTAACGCAGATTCGCCTAAACGTATTTTAGTAGCAGGCACGACATCAGTGTCGTCAGGAGCTTCACACGCCAAAAAATAGGTTTGAATACAACTTAGCAAAGATACTGACTATTGTATAAAAGAAAACTTGACCACTACAAAAGATAAGTCTAACCTCCATGTTGAGTTGCGTCACCGACAACAGCCACATCGTTTGTGTTTACATTCCTTTCAACATCAAAAGAGTTTTGGTCTAGCCAGTCAACAATCCTACAAAACACATTGATTCTGCAACACATTAGGCAAAAACCGGCAAAGCTACATATTCAGAACTTGCCCCGTACATCACACCTATTTTGACTAAATTTACCACTGCGGCTTGACTACATAAAATTAATCCTAGCAAAAAAGGAAAAATCATATTGACCTCTAAACTATGGTGCATCATCAGCACTAGCCAGGTTTTCTTCATTTGAATTGACATCATCAGCATCTCTAGAATAAGGTGCACCACTGCTTCCTTCGGGTCTTTCGGTGTTCATATTCGCCCCTCTTGATTCTGGATAAATTCAGGAAGCACACTTTAACTACATGTAGAAACAGACCTTGACTACTATAACAAAAGCAGTTTGACTACATATGTTCAGTATGCATCAGACACATGAACAAAATGTAAAAACTTACCATCGTGAACTGCTGTGTTCTCACGCTCATCATCGTGGACAACCTTTATGATTTCTCTCAACAGATTTGACTATCTCTGCAATTGCTTTGAAATGCATCTCCATTTCTTGGTCGTAGCTCGGCTCAATCTCTCTCACCCTATCAAGAACTGACTCGCTGCACGCCCCTGTTAGTGCTGCGATGTGATGGCCCAGCTTGGGGAATGAAACATCTAGGCCACCTTGCGCAGAAGTCGAAGGTTTTGTGAAGGAAAACTTGGGCTACATGTAGCACGTATTCTGCCTTTTCTTCAGCTATTAACATTGGATAACACAGATAAAAAAATGCAGGCAAAAAACTGCATACAAATGAAAAGAGGGGGCAAAGGAATAAGGAAAACGCACCAACATCCGACCGTAGCAAGGCTTGCCATCGACACGACCATTGCTATCTACATTCACCAGCGTGTTTATCATGTCTCCATTGAAATGTTTGATCCGGGGCATTGGCTGCCTAGCCGGAGCGTGCTTGGTCACCAAATTGTCAATATAGTAAACCTGCGTATGATGCACAAACCCCTAGCTGTTAAGCTAGACAACACATTAATTCATGCTTGACTACATATGTGACTGACCAATGACTACATAAAACAATCATGAAATGAAAAAAAACATGAAAATAAAACCACAAACCAGCAAGAATGCGGGCGACCCCTGCAGCTCAGGATTAGCTTTGATGATGCTCTTAGCATGGTTCCACTCCCTCACGCTTGTCCGTGTGTAGTCGACAACGACTTTGCACCAGTCCACATGTGGGATGTGCCCCACCTTGTCGACGACGGCGACAAGCTTCTTTGGGACATGGTAGCTGGTGGTGCTTATCAGAAGCTTCAATATGACAATTAGCATGAAGCACTTAACAAATAACTCATCAACCCCCTTTTTTCTTTATCTCTTCCGTCAGCCTGAGTGTGATATCAAAAAGGCACACAGAGTGCGTTACATATATGCTGACTACATGTACAAAAGCATCCTGACTACTTATACATGCTAGTGTTGACTGCAAAAACAGCATGAGTGTGATGTCCAAAGGCAACAACATGTATGTTGACTATACGTACAAATGCAACCCGGCTACACATGCGTGCTATTGCTAACTGCAAAGATAGCCTGAGTGTGGTGTCCCAAAAAAAAGGCAACAAAATGTGTGACATATATGTGGACAACATGTACAAATGCACCTTGACTACATATACATGCTAGTGCTGACTGCAAACAGTCTACGTTGAGCTGCCGATCATGATCTATAACTGCGGTCATTCTCTCCGAGTTGAGGTGATCCATGATTAAGACAAAGATGTCGCGGTGCTGAAGCTTCCCCAGTTTGATCTCTAGTATGATCCCGAAACCAATTGACCACACAACCTCCTTCTGTGCATCAGTCAATATTTTGACAACCGCCTCTAGGAAATGGGGTTGGCATCGCATCTAATGGGTTTTCTGCGGAAAAAAATGGAAGGAAAGAGGTGGTGAACCAGCAATAACAAAAGACAAAAAAATGTAAACAAAAAAGTCACAAAACCCAATAAAAATATAAAGAAGTGGACAGACCCTCCTCTTAGCTTCAACCTTCCCTTTCACACTACCCTTCTCATTTGTTCCATCCTATGCCCACAAATGTTCAAAAAAAGTATTAGAAAGACATATGATGAGCTCAACACAAAACGTGTGTTGACTACATCTTTACATTGTGTTGACTACATCTTTACATATGATCAGACTGCAATGGTATTAATGTTGTGACTACAGTCAACAGATATTGATAAAAAAAGAAAAAGTTGGCTACATGTATAAACCTGTGTTGACTACATCTGTACAATTGATCTGACTGCAATGGTTTTGATGGTACTCGATCTATACCTTTTTCTGGCGCTGTGCATAGGGCTGATCATCGGTGGTGACGGACACATCATCGTCGTCGGCATCGCTAGGTACATAGGCAGCATCCCTCTCCGATGCTCGTGTTTTCCTGAAAGGGCATCTAGGCGCCTAACTTTGTTTTGATGATTGATGCCAACTACTAAAGACTTTTACTAACCGTTTAACTGAGTTATGGACAGAGAATTAAATTGGAAATTGTATTTATCAAAAGACTTAGAAGGGCTCGAAAAATTATTCGCTTGGAGGCTCAATTCTTCTTTACTTGTAATCTTTACTTTATTGAGTCTAAGGACGGCCGAACTATAAAGGAGGATTCGACGAGAAATCATTGTATGAGGTGGCTCTGGTGCTCAAAAGATGATCTTAGGTCAAATCTTAGTCATCCAATAGATTCCCCACTATTTCCAAGCCCAAAACATTCCTCTGGGTTTGGACTGTCCGATGTCCTGGCTCGGACTGTCTGAGGTACCCTCTAGACGAGCTCTCGGTCTGGATTTATTTGATTTACCGGACTGTCCGAGATGTCTTCGGACAGTCCGAGTAATTTAACCACATCCAGAGATTCTGAGGTCATTTCCATGATCCATATATCCTCTAGATCTCAAATATAACTTTTGTTTTGGCTGTTCACAGCCTACCTCGGACTGTCCGAAGGGTTTCACAGATAGTCTGAAATCCTCTTACTGTGCCCTAACGGCTAGATCTAGATCTGAGGGGGGGAGCTATATATACCCATTTCACTGTTTCCTACCGTGCACATAACTCAGATTCATTTCATTCTTTCCCTCTCCCAAGAACCCTAAAAGCATCTCCCCTCCTAATGCATCTTGTGAGATCGATTTGAGGGTGGAGAAGCTTGATTGGTGCTCGATCTGAGCTTGGTCCATCTCGTGAGCACCTTGGTCACCTCCAAGTGAGTCATTTCTCGCTGGGCTGAGAATTAGGACCATCACTGCTGGCCGCAAAGCTCCTACAAAGCTAGCTTCCACTTCCACCGCTTCATCCACTTCTAGTTCCTCCGGCATTCTCAATGCTCTTCGTGCCATCTTCTGTCTTGGGAAGAAAAATTACAAGAAGATTTCGTGTCGTTCCAAGAATATTCTTCGACACGTGAAGGATATCAAACGCCGGGAGTTTGAGTGCTCTCCCGACGGCTCTGAGGTGGAGTCAAGTAGAGAAGATGAAGAATTCAATGAGAATGTCATCTTCGGCCACCACGATCCCAAGGGAAAAGCTCCCGTGACCAAAGAGGAGACCGAAGGCGAAGAAGAAGAAGAAGAAGAAGAAGAAGGGAGAGAGGAAGGCAGCGACGAAGATGAAGATGATTGAGCCGGCTTCTCTCTTTTCTCCCTTATCTCCTTTTGAGCTTGATGGCAAAGGGAGAGAAGGAGAAAGCTTCACCTAGAAAGCTTCTTGCTTTGCCTGTAATTTGTGCTTGTATTAACTTTTGTTGTTGAACTTCATGTGATGTGTGTTGTTGAACTGCTGTGTTGTTGAACTTCATGTCATGTGTGTTATTGAACTACTTAAAGAACTGCTAAAACTGTCGTTTGGTTATCTATCTATGTGGTAATTTGTAAAATTTGAGTGCTTACCGTGTCATATGCACTGTTGTTTAAATTTTGGATTTGTGCTCTATTTGCTAGACATAGAGAGAGCTCTTTGTTTTTATTCCTTGCATATCTTTAGGGGGACCTCTCTATATGCCAATATTGGTTTTATCCATTTGAAGCTTTAGTGGTTGTCATCAATCATCAAAAATGGGGAGATTGAAACGGCATCTAGGCTCCTAACTTTGTTTTGGTGATTGATGCCAGCTACTAAAGACTTTTACTAACCGTTTAACTGAGTTGTGGACAGAGAATTAGATTGGAAATCATATTTATCAAAAGACTTAGAAGGACTCGAAGAATTATTTGTTTCGAGACTCAATTCTTCTTTACCTGTAATCTTTACTTTATTGAGTCTAAGGACGGCCGTATTATAAAGGGGGATTCGGCGAGAAATCATTGTATGAAGTGGCTCTGGTGCTCAAAAGATGATCTTAAGTCATCCAATAGATTCCCCACTATTTTCAAGCCCAAAACATTCCTCTGGGTTCGGACTGTCCAATGTCCCGTCTCGGACTGTCCGAGGTACCCTCCAGACGAGCTCTCGGTCTGGATTTATTTGATTTACCGGACTGTCCGATGATCTGGTTTGGACTGTCCGAGGTACCCTCCAGACGAGCTCTCGGCCTTGATTTATTTGATTTACCGGACTGTGCGAGATTTCTTCGGATAGTCCGAGTCACATAGCCACATCCAGAGATTTTGAGCTCATTTCCATGATCCATATATCCTCCAGATCTCAAATATAACTTTTGTTTGGGCCACTGTTCATAGCCTACTGTCGACGTCAAATAAACACCAACTTTATACGTCAACATATTCCGGAATTCCGGCATTTCAGAGGGAAAATCAAGGTTTATACTAACATTTTATTTATTTTAATAAAGTTCCACAAGTTTTTGTGAGTTTTGGTCTACAGGTACAAAAATGGGAAAAACCGGATCCGAACCGGGCAAAAAGCCGGGCCGGCCGACCCACTAGGCCGGCCGACCCAGCCATGTCACCAATTCGGCCCCAACTTCTCCCAAGTGGTCTAAAAGCACAATTTGGAGACATCCCTACCGTCCACTTCAGTCGGTTTGATCCAAAGGCACCAGTTCCTTCACAAATGAGCATAGGATTCTTAAGGAACCATTACTTGCCAGTGTCAACTTAAGTAACCGACTTCAGGAGATGATCTGGACCATCAATGGAGCATCCTAGAAGAAATCCATGGCCGGGAGCTAACAAAGGTGGGTCGGCCGACCCACCTAGGCCGGCCGGCCTCCCTCCTTTGGCTCCTTGGATTCTCCTTTGGAGGGTGGCAAGGTGACACTTGTCCCTACACGTGGAAGTCCCCGGTTGGCTGCGGATCACTATAAATAGACCCCCTCACTCACTTGTAACACACACAACACATCACAACACTTTTCATTTCACTTAGTAGAGTAGCTCTTAGTCTAGAAGTAGTTGGGAGTTAGAGTCAAGTCGAGCTGAAGCTCAAAGTTCCGGAAGTGTCTTCGGGAATTCGGGTAATAGCTCTTGTACCCTTTCCTAATTGTTTCAATTAGTGAGATCACTTCATTCATTGTCTATGTGTTGATCTTTATTTGAGTTGAGTATATCTACATGAATGAGTTGTGTAGATTTGCCTTACCGGTAGCTTGTATTCATCTGGAATCAGTTTAGGTTCTCACTCATATACTGTAAGAGCCAGGCATTGAACCTAAATCAACTTCTTTTTGGTACTAAGGAAGATTGATTAGAAATAGTAGCAGACGTGGTGTCTGAGACTAGGACTAACTCGGTTTACACCCGGGCCCACGTATATGTGGTAGGTGGTGATAGCCCTATCCATCCGTAGATATTAATTATCTCGTGCGTAACCCACAGCGTCCGGCTTTGGATCAGTAGAGCCTATCAGAATGATCATAACCATTTGGGATTCCAATTCAAGATAGCGGGTGGTAGTGAATGTCCGAGCTCCGACGGCGAATACCAAGTGAACCACTGTTTGATTACCAAAGCTCACTCAATAAACTGAATCACACAATTTTGTGAACTTATTAAACTTGTCTCGTTGTCCTCCCAACTGTCTATCTAGCTAGAGTAGCTTTCTCTTTATTTCCATATATCCCACCCGTTAATTGCAGCCATAATTGCACCCGTACATATGTGGAAGGGAACGATCAAGAGAATGAAAAAAAAATGATTGGAAATGGTCTTACCACGTCTTCTTTCATCTGAGGGCTAAGAGCATTGCCGGCAGAATCTCTATATTTCGTTTTCTATATCCCTTCTCTAAATCACTATTCGTTCCCTTTATTGTTGGGCCTTTGCCGTTTTGGGACTTGGCCCATTTGGAGAAAATATGAGAGAGGAGAGAGGCGAAGGCCGCCTAAGCCAAGCCAGCAATGCGCGAGCCGCTTTCATGGTATGGCGGCGGTGACTACCGTTTCCCTTGGCGGAGGCGCACGGCGCGTGCGCCGTGGGGCTGGTCCTCCAGCTTCCCCGCACGGTTCGTTGCTCCTCAGTGCTTATACCTCTCTCTATTTAGTCGGTTGCCTTCTCGGGTGGGCGTATGTGCTTGCATGAGCTCACTTTTTCCCTCTTTCTCTGTGCACTCCACTGCTCCTCATCGCCCGTCGGTTCGCCGGCCGGCGGTGGTCCTTGTGGTGGTGGTGCTGCCCCTCTCCGACTTGGGTACCCGATGGCCACGGGTTTGGGTGCCTAGTCCCTGTGCTGATCCTTCTCTGCTCCTCGGGTCTCCACCTCAGCTCGGTTCGTGGTGGGGGTGACAGACATCGTATCTTCGGATCATCTCGTCGGTGGTTACACGGTGTAGCCCGGCGATCTGTATTCTGGGACCGCGAGCTGCACGCGTTTTGCCTTTCTTCGCAGCCTTCCTTGTCGGCTTGGATCCGACGCGGAGAAAGAATTTCCGTGACATTCCCCTTTGTGGTTGGTTGTAAAGTGTACCAATTGAAGATTTTGGGTATCTAATTCTTGGATTTGAGGCTAAATCTCTGGTTTGGAGCACTGTTTTTCTGGCTGTGGTTTTTACCCAATTGCTCTGTGATGATAATCTAATTGAGGCATATAAATATAATTTGTTGATTATATCTTGTGATAGATTCAATTAGTAGATGCACTGTTTAAGGATTTATTTTGTGTTCATCCCAATCCATGCCATGATCTGTTGATGTTTAGTCTCTGGATAGTTGTTACCTTGATATGTTCCTGTTGCCTTCAGTTGTGCCTATATGTTGTTTAGTTAGATTGCTTTTAGTAATCTGATTACTTATTTCTATTACCTTTACTTAGCACTTAAGTGCTGTTTGGGTGGTTCAGATTGATCTGATTTGAGTCTAGTTAACTTGTATACTTGTAGATCAGTAGATCTGTTTGGCTAAATTGGGATATTCTGAACTTAATTCTATTCTAAAACAGTGCAGAAATAATTATATAATCCTTGATATTATTCTCAGATTGTATTTTGCTTGTGATATCACTGAGAACTGTGACTTGGACGGCTGTTTTTCAGCAACCAGTCATTAGTTTAATTATGAGAACTAGATTAAATGAACTTAAGAGCATCTCCAATGGGTTCTAGTCAGCTGCCTCTTAAGATGGCCACCTCAGCTTTTTGCTTATGTGGAGGAGAGAGAGATAGAGACTAGCTCTTAGCTAAGAGTCAGTCTCTTAACGGATTACAAGGTGCATTGAGACTATTACATATGAGCCCAAATCAATTTTAAAGCCAACAATAAAACTATCACCATTGAACAAGTTGTCTCTAGTGCTGGCTTATAGCCAACTGCTATCTCTACCACTGGAGATGCTCTAATGGTGATTTATTCACTTGATTTGCTGGCTGCCATTGGTTTATCATGATACTTGATACTTTGCATTCTAATCTTGTAGAGTACATGATAAATATATTATTCCATGTCATTGATGTGTTTTTGCACAAATTATGTATATTCTGTTTAATTGGTCAATTTATTATGCTTATATCGCATTATGTTCAACATATATTTTCATCATCTCCAGCAATAATATTTTAGAGAACGGTTTAGAGAACCGGCTAAAGATGCTATAAGAGTTTTGCCTTGGTGTGCTCTATGTTGTCTGGAGGCGGAGCAGCTGGATCTGGGCTTCGCGCCCTGCAGGAGCATCCTTGTGTAGGGCCTCATTGCTCTCCTCGAGCTCCCAAGCGAAGCTCGCCACCTCCACAGCCTTCGCTTTGAGGGCCTTTAAGCGTTGCTTCTCCTACTCGAGCTCCTTCCCAGCAAGGTTGGCCTCCGAAGCATGTTCCAATCGAGCCGCTGCCGCGGCCTTCCTCTCCTTCCTCTCCTCCGTGGCCCGCGTTGCCCAGCGGTCTCGATCCCCCGCACTTTGAGGCGGCTCTCGTCAGATATCCTCTCAAATCAGCCTAGTTTTTTCCAGCATATTGTTGCGTTTGCATATTACCACAGTAAATTTGAGAACCATCGAAAAGAGTTCTAAAGATTATAAAAAATAATTAAAAACAGTTTTAAAATACTTGGAAGGTTTACTAAAAACCACAAAAAAATTGTAACAAATTATCACAACATATAGGCTATATAAAATAACAAAACTTGCTACAATAATACGCAATGGTACGTAACGCTGAAAAGACCAAAGGCCTCAACTTCCGCGTGGACGGAAACCTCGGTCTCGGTGTGACCAACCTGTAGAGTAGCCATGCAGCAAAAATATTTTTTAAAATATTTAAGTAAAATCGCATGAGGCTCAAAAAAATATTATTCTCTCCGTTCTTTTTTATTTGTGCCGTTGATTTTTAGTTATGTCTTTTGATAATTCATTATGCTTTATTTTGTCATTAAAAGTACTCATTTACACTAAATTTTTGAATGAAACGAATGGTCAAAGGGCATGTGCAAAAGTCAACGGCGAAAAATCAAAAAAGAACGAAAATTGTATAAAATGTTACATCGAATAGCCCGCACAAAATGATAAATTGTGACCCAATTAAATAAAATCGATCGACCTTGCTCGCTAACCAAAAAGACCTAATCGTCCCTCGAGCCTCATCCTTAGGGCAGCGGTCACCTGTTTTGGATCACTTGGTCTCATATATATATATATATATATATATATATATATATATATATATATATATATATATATATATATATAGAGTTAAATTTGAAATTCGATATATTTTTATCCTCTCGTCGGCCGCATTTTTTGAAAAATCAAAATTTTCGATCGCAACACAACTATTCTTCATCTTATTTTGAAAATAGAAATAAATAGCAAAAAATTCTAAGAAATGTAAAATTTTTTATGGGTAGAATTCAATAAGATGAAGAATATGAACTTTTTTGATCAAAAATTTTGGTCATGATTTTTCAAAAACGGAAATAAAATTTTTGAAAATTCATCACCATTGATTGACCCTCAAATTTCAACTCTATATATATATATATATATATATATATATATATATATATATATATATATATACACACATACATACCTAGGCTCCTATCTGATTAGCCGTTGATTTGCTACGATGAGAACCATATACTTACCGGGTCTATTGAGTAATATACCCGCTAAGCAAATTATTTTTCAAATAAAGTTCAGATTAATACCTGCCATTCAACCATAAACACGCATCGTTTGAGACACAATTAATACATGCCATTAATTCCTTCCCTAATCTCCCAGATAACCTCCTTCCTGACGCGCTCATACGCACCGACGAGCTGTGCGTCCGCCGCCCCGGCGCCTCACCGTCCTCTGCGCCGGCGAGTTCAGGGACCTCCGCCCCGGCGACCTCGCCGTCCTCCGCGCCGGCGCGCTCGCCGTCCTCTGCCCCGGTGACCTCGCCGTCCTCCGCCCCGGCGCGCTCGCCGACCTCCGCCACGGCGCGCTCGCCGTCCTCCGCCCCGGAGCGCTCACCATCGTCCTCTACGCCAGTGAGTTCGCGAAGGCGGCGGAGGGACAGCGACGCGAGGCGAGCCAGCGCTTGCGGCTTTCTCGCGAAGGCGGCAGAGCGGTCCGGGCGGCAACGGCTGTTTGGCGAGGCGCACCCGGCGACGGCGGCGAGCCAGTGCTGACGGCCTTCTGGCGCTGGCCTGGATTCCTCTCCGGATTGCTCCCGCAGCTTTCGGAAGGGGAATTTTTCAAGCTATATTTGTCATATATTCGGTATGGGCATTTGCGGATCTATATTTATGTACTTGTCTTCGTGTAATCTGATTTGGTCCCCTTGAATTTTTTTGTCGAACCTTCAATTTGATGCGAATTGCCGATCTATATTTCCATACTTGTCTTTGTGTAATCTGATTTGGTCCCCTTCAATTTGTTTGTCTAACAAACAATTTGATGCGAATTTTTTTCATGCAATCTGATGAGAATTTTTCATATTGAACTTGACAGCCTGTTTCAACGGACATTTCTTATTGAGTATTGAGTTCAGACCCTCAGTGAATCAGATTTTTAGATTTGTTCAGTTAAATTTGTTCACATGTGCTAGGATTTTTAGATCCTGTACAGTGTATACTCGTGAGTTACAGTGTACCAGTAAGCGTGCACGTGCAACGCACGTCGAATAATACTTCGTATAGTAGAAATAATGAGAAAACACGAATACGACGCATAAAAAATAACTCTTCGTTCATAGTTTAAAATTATTACAATAATGCTAAACCCAGCATAAGTAAATGACTTGCACTTTCCTAATGCACTTTCCAAAGGTAGCAATTACGCATAGAAAGCATCAAAAAAAATACCAGGCATTCATAGTTAAATTTTTTCAAAAGAATCGTTGACAAATATAAGACGATATGACCCATTTTATTAAGGAAGCAATGAGCATTCTGAATTAGGAACAAATAAAAATGAAACTGTAGGGAAATAAGATAGTTCATTACAGCACAGTGCCGATACATGAAATATTTGGACCACATCCTAATATTTATTTTGAGGAATGGACCATTTCCTAATCAAGATCTATAATTTCAACATCAAGATCAATTAAAACAGAGCGTGGTTTTTTGCTGCGAACTGCCGGTGGAGCAGATCGCACCTTGTGCGAAGACGATGATGCATTCAGTCCGGCACGATCAGATGCCCTAGCCGGAGGGGAAGGCGTACAAGTCACTTTGACCTCCACATCCGCTGCATTGTTAATTGACATGTCATACATCTGGGCTTCCACCTCATCCTTAAGTTTTGCTCTTTCAGGGGTGAGCGGCTAATGCTTAGCCCTGTAAAACATCACGTTCTTGACGCCGTCCCTGACATCTATAGAATGGGGGTCATTGACCGACCGACGGATACCTGCGATAATAGGAATGATAATAATTCGATCAATCAACCCCATAATCAGAGATTTAGCCATTTGGAAAGATTGCTAAATGTACAGGAATGTTGTTACTCACCTTCCAAGGATCCGAGCCCGTGGAGATGGGGTTCATGAATAAAAGACAAGGATGTTTCATTGCAATCAATGAACCGCGGAGGCACTGCATGGAACAAGACATGGCAACCATTAATTTTGTCTTATACCAGATTAGCGATGTCCCATATTAGGAGAATTAGCGATGTCCCTACAAATCTAGATATCAATAATTACATGCAAAATCAAGCGCTTCTATGGTGCTATGCATAAGCTGTGGTGGGTCACGCTGTCTCAATCTTGGTTTCTACTAATTGGTCTACCTATCATCTATAAATTATGAGGAACTTAACTACTTAAGCATGTCTCTGGTTTATCAACCAATATTTTTTATAAGCAAGTACTATTTTGCCGATCAATTTAATAAGCAACTTGGCTATGGAGTTGTCATTCATCAGTCTCCCAAGGCAATGGCTAAGTTCAAGAAGCAAGTTAAGCGCATGAAAGAAAATCTTATTGCAAATAACGCTGCTCTGAGTTCAGGTGATTACTTCCTCTATATTGCACAGTATGGATGCAAATGACAATATATAGATACTCAAGATGGATGAAAATGTACTCTTTATTGTCTGTGCTGACTTCAATTAATCTTTTACAAATGTTTTCAAGAAAGTATAGATGTTATGTGCCCACGTATGTATGTTGCAGGTTACAAACATAAACAGATTTAAGAAACATCTCAATGGAAATGACAAGATTTGTGCCTTTACTTTTATTTCCCTCTTCCATATAGTTCTTTCATCTAGAAATAGCACGATAGATACAACATATATTGAATAATATTTTTCTTGTGCTCTTGCTGTTGCCCTTCATGTACCACTATTATTAATTTTATTTTTTCCTTTCGCTTATTCTATTTACTCCAACTAAAGTCAAAATTTTCACTCCTGTACTGTCATTTTGTGAAAAACTAAAAATGCTCGAGTATTCACAATAATGCATTCTTAGTGACTATTATTGATTTTGAGCTACTCAAGAAAAAATGCTATTTAGGTCCCTAAATGTCTTGATGGTTCAATTAGGTCTGAAAATAAAAATTACTCCACTCAAAACCATTGCTAACTGTAGCTAGGTGTAGCAGTGCTATTTAATATGTTGTTCTAATAAGATATGACAATTTAGATTCAATTCCTGGTTCTCATCTAAATTACTAAATCTCTAGATCTCTAGATTAGAAAAAAGGAGGCAATTTGAATTGTTTTTCAAATAGAGGATTGATTTGATCCATGGCAAAAGTAGAGGGATCACGATTAAAATACCCCAAGTAGGTTCCTATATGTCTATTTGCTTTCATACATACAAGTGAATAAAATATATGATCTGATACGCCTATAGATAAACTTACCAGACGTGGAAAACTTAAGGTTCGATGCAACAATGATGGAGTTGTTTTGTTCGGCTTTCACCAGCTCCCCCATTCTCTTGAAGAGATGGCCTCCAAGTTCAAGGAAGACTGTACCACTGTCATGTAAGACAATCAAAGTAAACTGTAAAATGACAATAAAGACAATTTCGATCATATGAACACAGCCAAAAACATATGCATACCTTCCCGTGAGAACAGCGATCTCGCGTACAGCAAGGAGATCATCAGGTGCTCCCACGTTGACCACCAACCGGACCACTTCTGCGACATGATTACCATTCGTATTGGTAAAAGAATAATGAAAATAAAAATGGAATAAAATTGTGCAGTTGGAGAAGAAAAAGATAGATTCACCGAAGGTTTGTTCATCTCCTAGCATGGGCATGGCAGCAGAGAGTTGTGGGGCAGACATTTTAGAATGCTAAAGCCTATTTCAGTAGTCACTGGTTAGACTGAAGAAGAAGATTGTGTGGATGTGTCTAGCTAGCGCAATGCCATTCTTTTATAGTGCTGGATGATGAGGCATCCTGGCGCGAATTAGAATGTTTCAAATATTTGAATAATTAACCCATTCAATGGCCCATTAAATAGCAATTACACGTAATGAATATTTGTTACAATGCGATATGGCAGATTGGTTCAAATATTTGAATAATTAACCCATTCAATGGCCCATTAAATAGCAATTACACGTAATGAATATTTGTTACAATGCGATATGGCAGATTGGTTCAAATATTTGAATAATTAACCCATTCAATGGCCCATTAAATAGCAATTACACGTAATGAATATTTGTTACAATGCGATATGGCAGATTGTTTCAAATATTTGAGTAATTAACCCATTCAATGGCCCATTAAATAGCAATTACACATAATGAATATTTGTTACAATGCGATATGGCAGATTGTTTCAAATATTTGAGTAATTAACCCATTCAATGGCCCATTAAATAGCAATTACACGTAATGAATATAATATGCCAAACAGCATAAACAATAAAAATAAAATTAACAACGAAAAAACTTAAATGTGTTTGTAGCTGCTTGTCATGAAACAAACTGTGAGCGTGAGCCCCAGCCTGTGGCACGGGGGAGATTGTTCTCTCGTAGGCCTGGTAAAGGCCAAATTTATGCACAAATGGAGCTCTAATCTAAAGAATCAGTAGTCTTTTGTCAAGAATTACTACAGAATTGTCCCCACCGTCGATGAAGAACCGATATGGAACACATCAAAGACCGATTCGCCGACATGACTAAAATTCCTCACTAAATCAGCGCAAACAAATTAAACGACAAGATTGTTTGGAATCGCAGCAAGTTGATTTCAGATAGCACCGATCGCTTATGGGGATCGATGTGGAAGAAACGAAGAGGAAACCAAAACACAATGATGCGAAGGCGGGATCGGAGAGGTGAGGCGCCATTGCTTACCACACTGATTAGCAGGAAGAGGAAGGAGCCGTCGCCGCCGTCGCCCGCAGGAAGAGGAAGGAGCCGTCGCCGCCGTCGCCCGCTGGAAGAGGAAGGAGCCGCCGCCAACTGGAAGGTGTCGACTGGAAGGGGAAGGAGCCGCCGCCGACTGTAAGGGGCCGATTGGAAGGGGAAGGAGCCACCGCCGGCTGGGAGGGGAAGGGCGTGGCGAACGGATGGGGAACGGATGGGGGCCGCGGCCTGCGGGGGTGAATGAATGGAGGGATGCGAAGGAGATTCGGTGAAATTGAGCCGTCGGATGAGAAGGGGACGGCCTTGATTGATTGTATCAACACCCCTACTGCTGCTTTTTATAATAGAGTATATAGATGGTCGAATAAAACATCGATTACATTTTACCCAGATTTCCATGTTATTATTAATACTAAAAACACGTAGTACAACTGACTGCCGAGTAGTTTTTTTTCATTTTTTCAAAACATATGAATTGTAAAGCTTTTCCTCCTTGACACAGTGATATCATGCCCTATTGCTGGATGTTTGTACATAAAAGTCCATGATCGAACTGGGTCTGCTCCTTCTCATAGTCTTCTTCGTCGTCATTGAGCCGGGGTCTGCTCCTGTTCATAGTCTTCTTCGTCGTCAGTGAGCCGAGCAATTTGAATGACCTCTTGACGAAGCGGTGCTTCGTTTCCGACATAGTCAATCCGAACTCCAGGCTGTTCCGGGGCCGCGACTTGGTGACCAAGCTGAGGGTGCAGGTGATTCTCCACGAGGCGTCCATGATGCTCCACGGGTTGCTCGATCAAAATACTGATTGGCATATGACGCATAATGGCCACTCCATTTGGAAGTTCATCTACAGATGGTGGAAACGCGTAGACCCTCTTGCGCATCATGTTCATGCTATGTGAGAAAAAGAACAAATCGAGGTCAACATAATATTATGGTAAACAAACGTGAAAGCAATGGCATGGATGATCACCTCAAGAAGATAATGAAAGATCTATATCATATAATCATATAATCAATCATCATCATTGCGATACACCTCAAGTCAAGAGACACCGCAAGAGAAAGTGGGATGAAGGTTTTTTTCCTAGAACGATACACCGTTGCGGACCGCATATATAGTCGCTCGATGGGTTCATATATTCCAATAATTATGTCAAAATAAAGTGAAATAATCGTTTGTTATATTGATTAATCAATTATATTTATGAGATATTCAATGACGATTCTGACTCGTCATTTTTCGAATATCAAAGAACAAATTGGTAGAAATGAGTCAACACCATATTAATGGCTCATTCATATTTGAATATCAAATTGCAAATTACGTTTGTCCTCTGTAGCATATCCAACTGGTGCAAGATTCAGCCATTTCATTGTTTGAGGATGACAAAAAACGGTCCATATATGCCCATAATTCATAGTAGTTGCTGGTCCATCAGTATGGTGAGATATGGCCCAAAAAACGGTTTACATCACCTTTTAAACATGATCTCTTGTTAGACGAAATAATGTTTGATTCTCAAATAAACCATTGAAATTCTTGTTCTTTTTGAAAAACGTTCCATATACCATTGATTTCTCAACTTACTGGTTATTTCTTTTTTCTATAATCCATTTGATTTAAATTAAACTTTTTTGTCAAATTTTAAATCAGAAATGATTTCACGGTTGATTTCTTTAGAATCTTACAATTTTCAAAATTTTCATAAAAAAACCCATTTGGCTCAAACTTAAAATATAAATTATCATTCTATAATCCAAGTGACATATATCAAATAGGCGGTTTAGTATTTTTTTCTATGATAGCATGCATGGCAAAGAGTTTGAAAAGAAAAAAGTAATTAAAGGCGTACGTGCCACCTTAGAAAAAATTTGCATATGAATCATCGTGCACGCTGCCATGAAATGTAACTAATAGCTTCCATGGAAAGTAGTTAGGAGGGCATCAGGCTACAAACTAAATCCATGGAAATCAATAATGTTCATTAAGTAATTTAGAAAGTGTTAGCATTGGCCTTTGCTTAATATACTTCCCGCAACATGACCGCGGTTATATTAACTTGTTTTTTGTCTGGGCTATGTTTTTTCCATCATCAGACTATAATGTGCCTCTTGAATAAACAGTTACTATTATTTGTCTACTTGCAATCTTGCATTTGGTTCAGACGGGCACATAACAAATGGAACCTTTGCATCAAAGATCGAGAGTGTATCACGTGACATGTTGTAGCGGATCGTTTAGGTTGCAACATTATTTGACATAAAAAAATATTAGTCATAAACCACCACAGTAACCAAATTTAGGTACCAACTAAAGAAACAATAACCAAAATTTAGGAACCAACTAAAGAAATAAAAATACTAAATCAGCTTACACTATGACAAAATTTAGGAACCATCGGAAGGAAAAATAAAACATGACCCAAAAATCAAAGAATACAAATTTAGATACTAAAACGACGCTTCCTCTTATTCCTCAACATCCCAATTGAAGGTTGTGACACAATTGGACTTGAGGTGCATGGATCCAAATCCGCATCTTCAAAACAAAGTAGACGGTGGATACGCTTGAATACCACATCTACCATGCCAAATCTTTCTTTTGTATCCTCAAGGTCATCGGCAACATCTGATGACCGGACGGATACAAAGATGTCTCCATTGAAATGAACGGCACAACGAAATCCTTCCCTATTATGAACTTTGGCTTCCATGACTTGCGTTGCATTAAACACATGGTTGTATTGTGCAACCCCTTGTACTTTTATTAGAAGTACGTTATCAACTGTGCCATACTCCACTCCTAGGACGTCGACCATGGTCTTCCCTATCTTTCGTGATACTGCACGTATCAAATATGTAAGTAGATGTATGTTAAACGCAATGCAAGAAATCCAAAAGTGAATAAAATGATAATAAACATACCATTTTGAGGATACGGACTAATTCCGAAATTACTGGCCATATATTTAAGATGCTCAGTTGTAGCATTACGCATACCCGTACTATTTCTTATCTCTCCAACATATGGCTTTTCCACAACAGGAATGGCGGTGCTTGGATCGGAAGCAACACCATTGAATGGAATTATTCGATGTACCCGACGGAAAGTCACATTGACATGTCCAAAACTTTCTCTTGTGTCCTGAAGTTCTTCAGCGATATCTAGAGTAGAAACCGACACATATAAATCGCCGTCATAGTGGACGGCAAATTTGAAGCCACCTTTTGCGTTAGTCTTTGCGTGCACCACCATCGTGCAGTTGAAGACTGATTGAATATTGCAAGTCCTTCCGCCTTCACGAGAAGGACATTATCTATGTTTCCATAGTTGACCCCTAGAAGATGCACCGTTATCGCACACATCGTGACTTCATAATAATTTTTTACAGCTACAGATGACAAATCTAGATTCAACACGTTGGCATTATAAAATACAAGCATATGCAATTAGAGGAAATATAGGTCTCGACAAGTAATTCGTACATACCGACTCGACAAATGCCTGTAACATAGGATAGGTCGGTGGTATTCGAAGAAGATCCTCCTTCCATGGAGTCAGAACAGCTCAAGAGTTTAGCTTGACCTTATGATGATATGAAAAAAATTACTCGTGGCATATATTATTTAATGACAACAGACGAAGAAGGAGGTGGCGGACAAGACTCGTCCAGTAGCATTGCTCGTGGATGGGGAAGAGAGCAATACGGTGCTAACAGAGAGGGCAATACGGTGTCTCAATACCTTTTCTCAATCAATATACTGCCTAGCAGGTGGCAGATGACCGGCGCCCGTGGCGGAGGAGGGGATTCCAGGTCCGCCCCTCAGATCTCAAGATCTACGAAAAGAATGTTTTTTTGGTAAGGGGGTTGGGGTTTGATATGGATCTGCGTTGGGCGCTGCACGTGTATACGGGAGCATGGTGAAGCTGATGCACGCGAAGAATAATCCCCAAAGGCGACGACTCAAATTTAAGCACCGATATGCCTAGGAACCAAAGTTAGTTAGAGGTCCCAACATAGAGGTGGAATTGTGGTGCAGATAGGTTTCGAACCGGGTGTATGTTTTTAGGTTCTCTTTGATTTATAGTTCGGTTGGATTGAACAAAAAGTTGAGCCTTTGAATGAACTGAAAACAGAACAGAACGATTAACTATGTACTTGATAAGCACTGCAATTGTTAAAGATAAGCACTGATATCTTTGGACCTAACAATTGCACGTGGTTATCAATTTCTTACCAGTATGTATTTTTACTGTATTCTTATCAGTTTAATCACCGAAACAGTAAGTTATGTACTTGATAAGCACGTGCAGTTGTTAGGTTCTTTTTATGGAGACTGACCTAGGACTGATTTTAGACTGACATATGACTGAATTTGTTACAATGTAATAATGGGACTGATTAGTACAGAGAGTTTACCTTGCCTTGCAGTGCTTGAGGATAAGGTGGTGGAAGTGCTATACTGCAACGTGATTAGACGGCGGCAATGTAAGTCCTATAGAACACTGAACAAATTGATATCATCTTACTTTTAGGCGCGGCTGCGCGAAAACACTCAAAACAGAACTCACTGATTAGTAGAGATTGATCATTGAAATCCTTACCTTGATGAGATCAGCTTTTAATACTCTAGGACCAACTTGTTGCACTGCTTTTTAAAAATCATCTTTTTGTTCCACTGCAGATAAGTGTATGACCATGTAAGCTTGTAATGAACTATGTTAAAATCCATGAAAACTAACAGAGGAAGTCAGGTAGATTAAGACCAAAAATCGTAGTAAAAGTACCACAACTACAGGGGTTTTGCTTTCCTATGAAAGACGGATTTAAGAGTTAAAATTGGTTCGTCATAGTAAAAATATAATGGGAAAAAAGTAGTATATGAGAAATGATAGTGTGTAATACAGTGTGTAAAGAAAGAATTATATCATCTATACTACTTTTACTACGATTGACCATATAAATAAACAAAAAAAAGACCGGTAAACTTATGATTGACCATATACACGGTTGATGACCATTGTACCAAAAAAAACGATTAGTACAAAGGATCTAATGCATATAAAAAAAGATCAATGAACACATGGTTCCCTCGTACACAATTGATGATCAATTATGATTAACGTATGTACTGCATCTAACCGCTATGATCAACAGTTTGATGGGCAGGGGCGTGGAACAACAGGGGATATCTCACTGACATACCTGTGTTTTTGTTGCTGGTTAAACGGCAACGCGGTGTTGCTGGTTAAACGGCAACGCGGGAGGAGCTCAGACGGCGGCGTCGGTGTCGGCGGGTCAGTGGCAGATGGCGGCGTGAGGAGGGAGGGACGACCTGGAGCGGACGCGGCGTCGACGGGTAATGGCGAACGCGGGGAATGATTTGGGCGGCGGCATGGCATGGCGCGGTAATTAACGATGTCTCGACGGCGACCACGCGTCGGCGGTAGATGGCGGCGTGGTGAACGGCGAGCTCGCAGCGTGATGTCGTGTAGATGGCGGCGCGCGGGAATGGCGATCTGGAGCGGGCGTGGAGGACGCAATGTTGTGCGGACATGGAGAGGAACATGGGAGTCGGTGACCATTAGGGAAAGAAATAATAGTGGGTGGTAATTAAGGAAATAACATTAATGTAATTAATGGCTTGAATGCATGATTAATGGGCACATTGTATGCACCATCGGATGGAGAGAGTGCGCAGGAGATTGGGCAAAATTCGGCCACTGGATGAAGAAGGGATGGCTGGGATTGGTTCTATCAACACCCCTACTGCTGCTTTTTAAGGTAGTATAGATATACAAACGTATATTTGTATAGATTAATTATTCAAACTAATCAAATCATTCCGGTGAGATTAGGTACATGTATGAAAAAAATACGGATATTAATCAACGAGTATATACGCAGAAAAATGAGTATATACGTAGAAAAAAATATGGATATTAATCAGCGAGTATATACGAGTATATTACATAGATGGTATTAAAAAGTTTAAAATATATTGGCAACTAGTCAATGAATATTAATCAAGGAAATTTAATACTCGTTCAAATGGCTTAACGGGTATCAAAGGTGGCAACCCGTTAATCTATCAATTCTAGGATGTGTGGAGTATTTGAAAATGGATGGCAGATTGCAATGGAGCCTCGAACAGGCTTCCTATATATATATATATATATATATATATATATATATATATATATATATATATATATATATATATATAGGGTTGCTTGATCGGTTAGCGATCCGTCGATTCGTCGTTAGTTGAGCATTTTCTACAAAATCTGTGTTGAAATTCTTCGATCCGAACCGTACATTTTGTTCATCTCTATAAACTCTCCTAGTATACCAAATTTTACATTTTTTTTATTTTTTTTGCTATTTGTTTTGCATTTTTCAAATCAGCCTAAATGGACGGTCCAGAATACTTTAGAATGCTAGGTTGATTTTGAAAAATGCAAAACAAATAGTAAAAAAAATTAAAAAATTGAAAAATTTGGTACACTAGGAGAGTTTATTGAGATGAACTAAATGTATGATTTGGATCGAAAAATTTTACCATATATTTTGTAGAACACGTCCAACCGACGGAGACTAACTGATCATAATTTCAACTCATATATATATATATATATATATATATATATATATATATATATATATATAGAGAGAGAGAGAGATTTCAGAGATTTCTCGAAGATGATCCTCCGTGAACTTGATGGGTTTTGAATCAAGAACTTTAGTGATCGATCAAACAGTTGATCTTGTTAAATCATGTCAGTAGTATGGCCAATCAAGTTTCAGATTTTTGATTTTTTTGTTATTTGTTAGCTGATTTTCAAAATTGAAAACAAATAGCAAAAAATTTGAAAAAATACTAAACTTGGTTGGTGGCTACCTTTGACATGACGAACAAGATCAACGGTTTGGATCGATCACTAAAGTTTTCAGATTTCAAAATCCGCTGAAGTTCATTTGAGCCTCGCGAATCAAGTTCACACTAGCAAAGCTCATATATATATATATATATATATATATATATATATATATATATATATAGAGAGAGAGAGAGAGAGAGAGGAAAATTACATAAGGCTCCATGGAGCCTAGGCTCCTGCTTCATCCACCGTCGATTTGTTCCGATCAGATTTCTGTTTGTACATTGCTTAGCGGGTTTGTAAGCCGCATACCCGTTTAGATTAGTGTTAATTTCCGTCATCAAACTAATTAATTACGCCCATTAATTGTTTCCTATTTGACGCAACGTCTATTTTTGACCGACCTCCATGTTGCAGTGGATACGGCGGCGGCGAGGCATTCCAGTGGCGGGCAGTCTTGGTGGCGGCGGCGGCGAGGCGATCCATTGGCGGAGCGGTCCGGGCGGCGGCGGCGGAGGCGGTCCGGGCGGAGGCGATCCGGCGGCGGCGGTGGTCCTCCACATCACCGCAATAGAGCTCCTCCACGTCTCCCCGGTGGCGATACTCCGGCATACCGCAGTGAAGCTCGCCGGCATCCACTACATCGCCGCAATGGAGCTCTCGGTGACAGCGGCGTGGTGGTCCATGCGGGCGGCGGCGTTGGGGCGTGCCACTCCTGATGACGGCGGCGTTGTGGCGATTCCATCCAGGTGACGGTTGCCTTCCTCTTTTCCCCTTCATGGCGGCCGGCGGCTCCTCTCTTCTTCCACGCGGCGGGCCAACGGCGCCTAGCCTCCTTCTCCAAATCCGACGTGCGGCCCCCTTCTCCTCCACGCGGCAGGGGCGACCCCTCTCCCTCTCCTTCGGCGGCAGCGCCATGCACCGGCGTCTTCCCCGCTCCCCTGCGCCACTGCATCTTGTGCGGCGGCGCGTTACTCGCGGTGTGCGGCGGTGCTTTTCTCGCGTTACTCACGGTGTGCGGTGTGCAGCCAGAACTATGTGGTGAGTTTTCCCCCTTTTTTGGGTCTGCTGAATTGTGAAAGATCGGCAATTTGCTCTATTCAGTACTCGTGTTATTCTTCTTTTTTTTAAGCTTTGTGTAGCAGCATTTGTAATTCTGTTCCTTTTGATTGTGTAAGAGCCATATGTGATACTGGTACTCTCTAGCTAGTTGCAAATTCCCGAGCATTGCATCTCCGTTTCTTGGTGATTGTTGGTTGTAACAGTTGTCAATGCACTGTGATTTGCTAAAGTGTATATATGTCCGCTGATCACCAAATGGAAACCTTGTTTAATTGTTTCAACTAATATACATGCTCCATACAATTTAGTGATATACATGTCAACATGTACAATGATCCACGTGTATATACATGCCGCACTTCTTAATTTTGACACTGAAATTGGACATGATCTAAACACTATGGTTTGACCATTCTGAATTTCTGTCTGTTTTCTTGCAGAATTGCCCATCAGAAGCTGCTCCAAAGGTGAAATTTTGAACTCAACGCACCACGCCTGTCTGATCAAAATCAGTTGGGGATTTTGCTGGGTTTATTGGAAATTTTTAACTCGCGCGCCATGCATGCATCGTTTCTCATTTCCCTATGAGGGTATATACCCAAGTATTTCTCTGGTCTCTTTGTATTGATTTAGGAGATTCAGGTTAGGCTATTGATCCTAGATGGGAGAGATTGATGGATGCTTAAAAGATTAAACTCAGTTAAGTTGAAGACATGATTGGTTAAAAAAATTGAATTTTAGTTGGTTGAAAAAAAATTAAAGTGGCTTCTTTCTTTTGGCGTCAGATTTTCTCTACCTGAAGTGTGATCTGCTTTGAAGGCCTTGCTGCTGCAATATATTGGTTATCTTCTTAGAATCTTATGAAATTCTAGCTGGCTAGCTTCGCCAGAAATCATTCTGATGTTCACAGTTTTTACCACTTCAGACATTTTCTATCTCTTGCATTACTGAGATCTCTTTTTAGATTAAAACTGCATTGAAGATTAACCTTTTGTTCCGTGGATCTGGTACTTTTGTTGGATGCACAGCACCTAATTGATGACAAATCATTTTCGTGTGCTAATTGGCAGGTCCCATCTCATCCGTCTTTAGCTTTGGGACATCATTCATGGTCGTCTTCAGTTTCGTGGAACTATCATGCAGAAAATCAAAGCCTCTCTTCCCTATTGAGGGTATATACCCAAGTAATTATCATACCTAGTGAAATTCACACTGCACTATTCAAAATGTATCTAGTAATTCGCCAAGTATAGCAGCTTCCTCCTCAATTTCTTTGGTGATGTTTCACTTTCCTTCAGGTGCTTGGTGATGGCTGATGAAATTGAAGACGGGAGAGGCCTCTATTCCTGTACTAGCATACATTGTCAATAATAAATCTAGAGATTGTTGATGGCTGTACAAGAACATCTATGAGTTTGTCCAGTTTTTTAGTGGATCCCTTTTTCTAATTCTTTTTTAGTCTAAGACTTGAAAAGAGAAAGATGTATTTGGGTTGAGCACATATACTCTTTGATATTCTGAGTATGTACACTCAAATAGATGTTACATATTTATTTATGTTTACATGATAAATGAATGTAAATAAATGCGAGTTGGAAAGTGTACATCTGTTAAAAGTATCTTGTCAAGAAAATGTGTATATACTCCTGTGTCAGTTTATACATATACACGTTTCAATGAAAGAGTGTATATTGAAACAGAAAAAATGTGCATAAAGGGTTTTGTTACTGATTTCATATACACTGATTTCATTGCTACGTTCAATTTTTTTTTCAAAAACAAAACCAGGGACTTGTTTAAACGTATACACGAAAGTACCTGTGTATACATGGAAGTATCTTTACACGGTTCATGTAGAGTCTTTATACACTTTTTTTTATATAATATCATATACACAATCGATAACTCAATTTCTGCAAAAAAAAAAAAAATACACGTTAGTAACATTATATTTTTAATCACAAACATGTTTAAAGAAAGAATTAAATGCTGATTATTCACTGCACTCAAAATTCAAACAGAGCGAACGTTTTTTTTCTCAAATTGATATGCATGCATATTAACATAATTAAGGAAAGCTTTTACTATTTGTTATCGGGTATAAAGCTATTCACCCATTAATCAACTTGATGTTTTGGCTATTAGAAAATGGATGGCAGATTGCAATGGAGCCTAGGCTCCATGGAGCCTCAAACAGGCTTCCTATATATATATATATATATATATATATATATATATATATAGAGGAAACTAGCGTACACCAGTCACGGATCTCTCCGTACTCCCAAAGTCGTTTAAAATCCGAGATTACTATCGATCGATCCGAACCGTTGATCTTGTTAATCTCAACGAAATGTAGCTAGTGACCAAGTTTATTTTTTTTTGAATTTATTTACTATTTGTTTTTATTTTCAAAAACAGCTTTTTGGACGCACTACGACAAATTGGAAGGCTGATTTTTGAAAATACGAAACAAATAGTAAAAAATTCAAAAAAATACGAAATTTGGTCATCGCTACATTTCAAATGAGACTAACAAGATCAATGGTTCGATCGATCGATAATAATCTCGATTTAAAACGCTAGAGTATTTGGATCTCCCCTGCACTGGGTGTACGCTAGCATTCCTCTATATATATATATATATATATATATATATATATATATATATAGGTAGCACTAAAATACTCTTAGGAGTATTTTAACTAAGATACTCCTATGTTTAGATGATGACAAGTGTCCCACCTCATCATCCATGCAACTAACTTTGATAGCCTTATTTACTTCCTTTTTTCGCCATAATTTTTTTTAGAAATCTCGGATTGACGAACCGTTTTCACCATTAAATTCCTGACATTTTTTCGAATAAATCTAGACTAGTCTCGCTCGTAAAAACTTTGCTTTACTATAAATCTAACGGTACTTTACTATTTCTTGTGAAACACTTTACTATAGCGTGTTACGTAAACAATACGAAACACTGTACACAGAAGTAGTAAAGTATATACAGAATATAGTAAAGCTTGTTCATGATTATAGTAAAGTAAAATTTTTAAAAGTGAGACCGGTCTAGTTTTGTTCGAAAAAATACAACGAATACAAAAGTGGAAACGGTTTATCAATCGGATTTTTCAATTAAAAACTATAGCGAAATAACTAGATTAAATTGCTCACGTCATCCCCCACCACATGGGCTGTGAATACCAGATTCGGTCCATCTTTACTATTTTTTCTGTGTAGTTTTACTACAATCGGTGCGCACGTTTACTATAATATGTCTGCCGAAGTCTGTGCGCGTGGAGAAGGTGGGGGAGGACACATGGCGGGCTATAAACGTGGGAGTATTTTAGTTAAAATACTCCTAGGAGTATTCTAGTGTTTATACACACACACACACACACACACACACACATATATAGAGCTAGTGTGAACTGAGGTGCAGATATCTCCGTTACACTCGACGATTTTGATTTCGAGATGTCTAAAGACCGATCGAACCGTTGATCTTGTTCGTCATGTCGAAAACTTTTTAACTACCAAGTTTCGTATTTTTTTAATTTTTTTGCTATTTGTTTTCTCATATTGAAAATCAACATTTTTAAATAGCTGTGGAGCGTAAAAAAATGTTGATTTTCAATATGAGAAAACAAATAGCAAAAAAATTTTAAAAAATACGAAACTTGGTAGTTAGAAAGTTTTCGACATGACGAACAAGATCAACGGTTCGGATCGGTCTTTAGACATCTCGGAAATCAAAAATCCGTCGAGTGTACAAAGATATCTGTGCACTCGAGTTCACACAAGCTATTCTCTCTCTCTCTCTATATATATATAGCGGCAAAAGCCACCCACAGTTAGGAGGAAAGTCACCGTACACAATTCCTACTAAACAGGAGCAAGGTGTATATGTAGTTGCGCTTTCGTAGTGTCTGGGCGATGCGGTTGCTCGGCACCTGTCCGGCGCACGGTGTTTCGGCCCCGCGCGCTGCTGCTGTCTCGGTGATGGGAGACAATGGGGCATCCCACTCTCTCTCTCTCCAATGTAGGTCCCCCTCCCCACAAGTTGTAGAGGAAAATTGGTTGTATGACTCACTCTCTCTCTCCAATGTGGGTCCTCCTCCCCACAAGTTGTAGAGGAAAATTGGTTGTATGACACTCAGTTAGTGTGCCTCGCAGAAACTAACACCCAGTTGATGTGTCTTGATAAATAACTTCGAGCACATTTATTCTTTTATATATGACATTTTGAACATTTTGCTGGCTTTTTTCTTCTTCTTTTTTTCCACCAATTTGAGCCATAAAAAACCAAAATGTCCCCTTCTATTGAGACATAAAAAGACCGAAATTCTTTTGCACCAACACAGTTTAGGGGCCTGAGCAGTGGCGAACCCACCCGACAACGTCTTCCTCTTCCTTGGAGGGCGTCCCCTCGCCCCAAGCAGGGACTACCAGGCGAGTTAGAGCATGGCTAGCAGGGACTCTAAACGATTCCCTAAAACACTATTGCGGACAACTCCAGTCTCTATAATGTTCCAGCAGGGTCTCTATCTCAGCCGCTAAATTTAGAGACTCTCTCGAGAATCTCTATATCTTTTTAAGAATAGAAACTCTGCTGGAGATGATGAAAATATAGGGAACGAATAATGATTTAAAGAAGGGATATAGAAAATGAAATATAGAGAATATGCTGACGATGCTCTTAGCAGTGTAGCCGACCTATTGACCATAGGAGGATGTTCCAAATCGGATTTTCATCACCCGAAGGTTTAATCCGTAGCTCAGCCATGTCGCCGGAAGTAATCTATGTGCTTACTAAAGCCACTAATACTCTCTTTGGTTCACAGTTATCGTACGATTCTAGTTCTGTTTACAAAATTTGTCATTTTTGTACATTTTTGTATAGACCATTCACTGTAATATAATATAGTATTGTAATAATTTTTTGAGGCTGTGGTTTTTTATTAAATATCTTAAAAATATTTTCCAATGAATTGTTTAGCCTTTCTAAGTATTTTCTTTGAAGGCGCTCAACTTTTTAACTACAACCAAAACCAAACTACAACCACAAATCAAAAAGAAGCTATTGTGCGGGTCATATTTAACCCGCAAAACCAACTTAATCATGTTCTTATTACTTACCTTTTAATTGACTACACTCGTTGATCCTTTTGTCTGATATTGATCGGGTAAAAAATTCTCCTCACTTTAGACTACCCGAAGCAGCTTAGGGGTTCAATTATTTTTCCCCTTACCTATTTCTACCTCAACAAACGAAACACATCTGCACAGCAGATTATCTCAATCCTTTTTATGGCTACGAATTTACCTGACGTGATTCTCTGATCATACCACAATATAACACAATTCTCTGCGCTACGCTATCTACAATTCTCATGTGATGCAGCCGCTCGCTAGTAGTACATTACAATTTACACGTGGTCCCAAAATCCCTCTTAAATTATTTACGAGTTACAACACATCGCACGGAAGCCATATACGTACACGGAGGCTTGCGCATGCATACACTGCTGTCAAAAAGAATCTTGTGGGAAACTCTTCCATTGTGGAAGGCTGGTAGGACCTTTGTCCATGGATATACCAGGGACATATATGAAGCACAGGCTGTTGTGTAAAGAGTGTATCTTCGATTTTTAGGTCTCTCCTGGCTCTGTTCTTGGCAAGGAATGTTGCCTCGTTAGCTCATAGTTTGTCTCCGGGCTATGATTGCTTGTATTAACACGTATTGAACACAGGAAGAAGAATGAAGATGTATAAATAGTTATATGCCACATACTGCAGGAAAACAAAATGAGTTTCAAATTTGCAATATAGAAATAACCTAGAAATTTTAGTAGTAGAGTACATAAAAGGCGACATTGAAATATGGATCACCTAAGCAAGGTAGGCAAGAATATTGATATTTCAAACTATTTGGTGGACCACAGCATAACAAAATGAGGAGCGATCAAATTTGCCTACATGGGAGAGCAAATTTGGCTCCGGTCGGCAAGGAAACCCTTGCCTATCCTTGCCTATGTGAGCAAGCTTGCTTGGCAAAAGATGTATTTGAGCTCAACCAAACACATAACAAAACAATTGCTTGAGCTAACGAGGGAACCAAACATGCTATAGTAAAAAATCCACAGAAACTAGCCTATACAAATTGAAGATGGTTACACACCTGTGCCAAATCCAGTAGCTACTATTTGATTCCAACTTCCAGCTTGTACCCGCAAAAGATAGTGTGAGGAAACCCAAAAATAAATATAACCAACGGAATCGTTTGTTCAACATATCCAGAGCATTCCATAACAAAGCCCCAAAGTTTGGCCATCTGGAAGAACCAATAGGAAGATGAGAAATCTGTCAGCCAACCATTTTTTTTTGCTGGATATGAGAGCTGCAATTGCCACAAACACAGGCACAAAGGTTGTAGAATAAAAAAAAAAAAAATCAAAACGCGTGCAATTGTGCATGTGAGCACCTTTGAGGCACATTGAGGTTAATCCGCCAAGACCAGCATATAAATCTCCGTGCGGTGGAGAACTCCAATAGCCACCCAATAAGTAGGCCGAGGGAACCAATAGCAATGACAATACCAATATTCGCGGATCTGAGATGGTAACCCAATAACCATACTCACCCAATATTCAATTGGTACCTGGCTACTTACTAAAAAAGAAATCAGTGATGTGTACCTGGTGGCACCAGTTACAGCTAACAAAGCTGTGAGAATAAACACAGCAGTATGCATTGCTCGCTTTGAAGCTTCATCAATTGTAGCCATATATATGAATGTACCAACAACAGCCATAAAAGAAAGCCAAAAATCCAAAAACTGCCGGAGAAAGTCCCATGGTCATGGCGGCGCAACAATGTATCAGAAGAAGCATTTTGAAAGTCCCATCGTCAAGGCGGCGCAACAATGTATAAGAAGAAGCATTTTGAATATAGTTAGAAGGGCACATAAAAAAAATATTGGGTTCTGCAGATTAAAAGAGAAATATTCAACTCCAGATAAGGTTGACAGCTATATTCAGATTTAGGTATTTTCAATAAACCATGTTCCTTTCACTGCTATAAAGTGCTACAAAGAGCAAGAGTGGATGTGGCTTTACATTGTACCAGGGACAATAGAGACTAGAGAGAAGTTAGCGATCATGCATGATTGCAGATCAGTGCCCTTATCATCCAACCAAGTCATTGCTTTCCCTACAACATCTAGCCAACCTAACGGCGCTAGGACATGCAACCTGTTCGAGAACTACGATTAGTGATGTTTTACCACCCATGTCATCAGGAATCCCAATTCCCAAGAACGCGTCAGAAATATTACATCCTAAAATGGAGAAAAATTACATCACACGTAACTTCTCTGATGCAAATTTCCCAGAACCTCTCCAAAAGTAGGTATGCATTGGACAACACTATCCATTTTGCGCTAAACCAATTACTCATCCTAAGGTTGTTCATTAGCATCAAGAAGGAAAAAAGACGATGCAATCCATTTGTCACAAAACGACTAGCTTTTTCCTTCCAAAACAATAACTTCTAACTTGGTACAATCAGTCCTTAAATGGTCAGCTTTTAATTTCTATGCTGCTCCTATTAAACTATGCAATAGTTAGAAGCGTATATGTTAAAATACATCGATCTCTTGCTGTCATACATGCTGGAAAAGTCCATAGGATACTACGTGTAAACAATGCTTGCGTTCGTCTTCATCTTTCTCCAACTGAAGTTAACTATCAACCAAAAGGGTGGTCTACCTTGTATTAAATACATCCACAGCCAAGTTAACCCAGTAATATGCCAAGACTAAAACTAGCAGTAAGCATATATATGCTGGAGATTACCTGTAATACACGGAAAGATAGTACGCACCAGGTGCCCACGTCACATGAATGGTATAATGCACTGGAAATTCCGCTAGATGTGTAAAGAATCCATTCCGCGAATGCCTAGGGGGCGAAAGAAGATAGGTCAGAATGTTGCAGAACAAATCTACTGCATTCTATATAACAGAATAGAATTTTAAATTTAGCTTCTTAATAAGATGTTAGATGCCCTTAACATTGCCCCCTAAAATTTAGCTTCTCAAACAGCAATGATTTACTGATTTTTACATATCAAGACATATATTGAGCAGATGTAAACATGTTATTTATGGAAAGGTAGACTACAGTACCATCTTACAGTAAGACGATCTAGCAGGCTATCAGACATTCAGAAGTCTTTTCTTCCTCCAAACTAAATCACCTATGTCACAGTGACAAGGTTTATTTTAGCCAAAGTTTATTGTATTATCACAAAGACACAAACTCCACAGGTCACATAATGCTTTGCCCAATAGTTCAAAATAGAACTTTATTGCGTACATATTTTGTCATTGGCTCATAACAGTTTTACTTCCAACTAGAGATAGCCCCCCGATGCTAAAACGGTTTAGTTATTATATCAGCTGATAGAAAGAAGAAAAGAGTAAATTGCAGAGTGGCTCTGTAAACATGCATGAGTAGAGACACCAGCATAGAGCCCATATCGAAGCCATGTCAGCCAAGAAAATTTGCTTTCAAACAACTTTTGACCCATTTCAACAAATTGAGGACCCAACTATACTTAAACCACCCATGTATGTGTAGGCACCTACAGCACACCTTACCAAAAAAAACACTAGCTAGTATTAAGTCGCATGCACCAACTAGTTTACCCAAAAGCCTAAACTGATGAGGAAGGGTGGACAATGCACTTATACTTTTCAACACTCACCGTCACGTGGAACCTCATGCCTGCCTGCACACGTGAAATAGGAGAGGATGACAATTACATCTAAATCATGTGGAGCCTCATGCCTCAACATGTGGAGAATAGGAGCGGACTACAATTACATCTAAACCAGGATTTTCGGTACCATATTAAGTTGCATGCATCGACCAATTCATCTAAAAACCTAATCTGATGGGAAGGATGGACAATGCACTTATACTTTTCAACAGCTAGTAGCTAAAATATATTAAAACAGGCCATTTCAGGTGCTCACGTACTAGAAGAGAAACATACCTTTTTCCGGATGGCCCAAAAGGCAGGTAAAATTGCTGCAGCATTTGATGCGATCAGAAAGACAGACTGCCAGATATGCCCTACATATATATTTAGCCATATTATACAGAGATTTAGAAATTTTACTACATGAAAATACAATGTTGCATCACACCTAGTTGAGAATCCAAGTTTATTGGATAAAGTAGGAATGCACTCTCATATGTCAAAAAGCAGGTAACCAGTATATGTTGGTTCATTATCTCTTGCATTTTTAATCCCTACAGAAGGGTACTTAGCACAGTTTATCTCATCTTAATTAACCCTAGTCCATTGTAGAATCAGCCAAATGATGGAATACACTTAGTCAGTTAATGTCTACCTATATTACATTAAATCATTTCAACAGCATTACATTGCTATGGTGCTAGTGCTATCTGTACATGCTAGTTTAACTGGCAAACTTCCTAAGAATCGACTACCATAAAGGCCTTGTTTGTTTCAGATTAATGTAGCGTTGCGTTTTACTGTAGCAAATTTATGATCCCCTCAAAATACGTCTTAACGAGTTCAAAAAATTATGAAAAAAATATTTTACAAACTTTAAGAAGTACTATTTAAAACCCCACAAGAATGACTACAAAACATTACATCATTTGGCTTATACAAAAATAACAAATTTTAATTTAATTTAATTTAATCTGAAACAAACAAGGCCAAAATGCACTAATGTAGCAAATCTTAATGATTTTAACACGTGTGCAAGGTTTCTCCCCTAGAAAGAGGGTTCTGCATTGCAGAGGAAAGGACTGCATCCATAATTGACTAGCAGCAGCAGTAGCTGGTTGAAGCACTTGGATTATCATTTTGATGGGAAAGGTCCTCCTACAGTAGTATTGTGCACATAATTTGCTCATGGAATTTGCAAAACAAAATACGAGGGACTTTACCATTAGGTGAAACTAATTCATCGCTGCAATCAAACCCACCATGATCACGATCACAGGTGCAGAAGCTGGAAATGGGAAATACTAGGATTTACCATGATAAATACAATATTTGATAATGGCAACATATCTAGTGCTAATGTCCATTAGGTGCTAATATGCTAATATCAAATCTGGACCATTAAATCTATGATGGATGGTTTAGACATAGAGAGGTGGAGGCCCCCTTTCCCACTTAGAAAGTTAAGGAGGTTGTGTGAAAGCATTTAAGGGAGAGATGAGGTAATTAATGGGGTTTTCATCTCTCCATATCCGAACCATTCATCATAGATTTAATGGTCCAGATTTAATGTTAACATATTAGCACCTAATGATCATTAGCACTAGATATGTTGCCTTTGATAATTTTCTCTAAAATTGCATTGAACAAGTACTTAAGAGTAGTGGGCATTCACAAAATAAGCAACTTTAGGAATTACCTGTAGAATGTTAGCCCACTTTCATCAATAGAAGAACGGCACACACCTTTCTGATTACAGTTTCTATGACATCCTTGAAGAGCTACTGACATGTATGTCTGAGAATTCGTTGTATCATTTGAATGCTTCACTCCAAAGCACCAAATTCCCTCTTTGGCATAAAAAATAGATAGATCCATCTCTGAATTCGTGGAATTTTGTAAAGAAAAAAACACTGAACCATTACTGCTGCTTGTCATGCTGGCATAATAATCCCAACTATCGTTTGATGGTAAACCACCATATTTTGAGTACAGCTCATAATTCAATTCTTTATCTGACTTTAGATTGATGTGGATAAGTGCACCTGCTGAACCTTGGGGAACATCCAAAAGAAAATAAGTCCATGCAAATTGTTCATAGGATGAGTTGCTTAAAAATTGTTCCAGTGAGAAGTGGCTATATTCCAGCGATGCCCTTCCATCATTTGGAACATAATATGACTCAAAAGGAACAGAAGGACTTCTTTTAGGAACCCTCTGCATGTTAAAGAACAATATTTGGTTAATAACAATGACTACTCACAAACAAAGTTCACAGTTACAAGGCATGTAAAAACATCACTCTCCAAAGAACTTATATGTTCCAACATCCATGCATAACAAACTAAGGGATCAATCTATTTGCAAATTCCTGGGTGGCAAAAGTGTTTATTTCAACAGATGAGAAATATCATATTGAATACTGATATCATAAATACTAAAATCTACTTTGCACAAAATACACTAAAGCCAATAGGAAACATTCCCAAGCGGCCAGGCCTACTTCTGGTGAGAATGTGAACATGTCAGAACTTCTGGTCATGGAGTTTCACACCTGACAGCCAAATCATGTTAACCAGCAAAGAAAAAGATCAACCCACTATGGGCAAACCACAGGAGCTTTGGTACGAGTATATTCAATCTTCCTGCTTAAAAGGTTAAACAGGGAAGGGTCTATACTCCCAGAATACATCTCTATTTTACTACTCAACCCACCTGGAGCATATATGCCTCCGATGAGCAATTGATTCCAGCTTTTCCATTCAGGCATCCAGTTACTTGCCACTCCAATGAGAAACATGTTGTATCCAGTATAGGTACTGCTGCTGTATTGTTCATCTGTGTTATGTTGACAGTCTCAATTGCAATGTACCACCGCCCAATATTTGGGAACTTTACAACCAAAGGAGCACTGCCAATATCACCTGAATAGTCATGCAAATCTCTCTGAGGAAAGGCATTATAGCGAAGGTAACAAATCAAGGGTGACCGTTCAACTAATCCAAAATTTGCCGCTGCTATTTCAAACTGCAAAGCTAGGTTGACTACATCCAAGAAGTAGAACTTCATGTCATCTTGCCTGATGCATAATGAACCATTGGAAATAGCACATGTGATCAAGTTATCCATTCTCACCGAGGCAGTCCTGTTGGAATCAAGTTGTCCTACTAAATGGCTCAACTGGGATAAGAAATTGGTACGCCTATTGTTCTCTTTAGTATTCAAATTTTTACTCTTGCCAATATTCTGATCCAAAAGATATCTTGAGTTGTTATATCTTGAAAATTGAGAACAACCAATCATTTCAATTGATTCGTTGCAGTAAGGCCCCCATAATGCTGATGTGGGACATCCCTCTATGGTAATGCTAGTGCTCACAGATCGTGCTCTCCCTCGGCTAATCTGCAAAAGTACAGTCATCAAGATTTAAATTTCGTTTGACACGTTTATGTTAGACGGCAAAAAATAGACAATCATGCAGTTGGGCAAGTGTCTTTTAGATACCATCTTTGATTGTGTGCGAGCAGCTCCAAGGCCATTAAAGTAGCCAATGTACCATATCCCTGGTGATATCTGCACATATCAAAGGCTGATATCAGAAGTCCACACAATTTGCTAAGATGATGTAATATAATTCTGCAGATATATCAAAAGACAAAAAAAAGACAAAAAAAAAACATCTCGCACTCACGACCAGCAGATTAGGATGGTGATAGCCAGTGTAGTTTGACACAGGTAGGCCTGGTATGAAATAGTTGCATACAATGCAAGCCATAAAAGCTAGGGTTAAACTCTTAAACCTATTGGATGATATGTTTTTGGACCCTGTGGTGTTACATGGGATAACAAATTACTGGTTAATGGAAGTATGCAAGAGATTAGTTTATCTTGAGGTGCTTGCCACTGATTTAACTCTCATCTTGGCTCTTCTTGGGTGTTTATTTATGATAGTTCTATGTAGATTAATTATCCTAGATTTAGTTTTAGTTTCCTAATTGACTACCAGGGTTTTCGAGAGGGTGGGAGGTGAATACGTTCTGGAAAATGAAGCAGTCCTAGTCTTTACTTGAGAAAAATATGTATACAATGCTATTGGAAATGCAGCAGAATACAATGTCAGTTGGAAAATATTACGAAGTGTGAGAAGCAAAGAACTACTAGTGCAGGAGCAGGGTTTACAAAACCGCGGATAAGCTCCAAACCGTCTACTGCGCGGAGCCGGTTAACCGCGGTTAGCCACGGTTTCAGACGGTTTTTACCCTAAATGCAAAATTAGGGTTAGCCGGTTTTGCTTGCGGTTAGCCACGGTTTTCGACGGTTAACCGGCGGTTTTTCGAGGTTAGCCGCGGTTTCTGAGGAAAAAATGTCAAAATAGGTGAAAATCGATGAAAATTGATAAAATTCTTTAAAATATACATTAGAAATTTGATTTTTAAAATTTTGTTTAAGCCAAAATGCTTAGAATGAATAATAGTATTTTTAGAAATTTCATGTATATTTTACATTCAAAATTTATTTAAACGAATTTTGCCCAAACCCCCTAAACCGCCGGTTTACCTAACCGGGCCCCTGCGGAGGCGTGGTTAGCCGCGGTTAAGCGGTGGTTTTGTGAACCGTGTGCAGGAGTAACATGGCTGGATTCAACATAGATGGCAGGAGCAAGCTTTAGTTGGCTCTAAAACTTGAATTGGATTAAGTGTCATTTATTCCTCATGATTTTACCTTTTTTCAAGTTATTACGAGAGGTAAGGATCCAAAAGGTCACCATTAGTTCACATGCGACATATGTAATAGCTATACTCAGCGTAAACTACCGATCCAACATAATTTGCATCACTCTCACGGTGTCAAGCACTCATGCTACTACAAAAAAGTATGAATATTGCAGTTAAGGTAGCTACCACATATTGCATTATAAGTCACAGCATCAGGATAGTTAACCTGGTTATTTGATAACACTATTGTTGTGTTTTTCTGAAATGGTATGCACTGCGCCAGATTTGACTGATTATTTGCATTGCCAAAAGATCCAACAACAAGAAAGTTTGATACTGCAATAAAGAACCTTCCTGTCAAAATTAGTTTAATCAGAAAGTTACGTAGCACAGAAAATTAGGTTATGATGAAAATTTTTTAAGGAAAAGCATATGAATGTCCTTTTTTTCATAATATACTCATGTAGACTGAATAAGTGACCAAGAAATAGCAATGTCATTAGATGAAATAAATATACTTCTAAAAACAATAGGATAGATGGCAGAACAGTTCATAACCAACAGAATGGAAGAGAAACAGCATAGATGTTAACTATCAAAAGACGAATGTACGCAATACAACTTTGTAAACCTTAGCCATCGATATTTTCATGAATATTTTCGTGAATATGTATAAAATTTGTGTTAAAAAGTCTGTTCGTAGCCTTGTAAGTTTATTAGGTTTTATTAATACATTACAACAGAATTGAATGCCAAAAGTTGTCATTTGAAAACCGTGTTGATGTCCAAATCATCACTTTTCTGTGCCCGGAGAGAGTAATGTCTTAATTACTTCAAAGTTCAAGATGAAAAGGTTCAGAGATTGAAATACAAAGTTTCGTCTATCAGTTACGACATTTGTTTATTTTTCTCAATTATTGTAAGAAATTTATGCTGGAATTTTGAAGGATACTGTAGCGCAAGTTATAATTGTTTTGACAATGATTTGGCATAAATTTTCTATTTTAATTTGGAATTCATAGAACAAGTTATAATTGTTTAAGCAATGATTTGGCATAAATTTCTATTTCGATTTGGAAAGCAATGGTCATAAACCATGTTTAGCACACCAAAGTCACTACATTTAAGCAGGTATACAAGATTATTTAATAAGAAATTAAAGGAATCAAGTTTATCATCACATATAAAAATGTATATCGTACTCACATAAATTGTCCAGGAAAGAATCGGATATATCAGGAATAGGAGGGTTCGAATTCATCAAACAGATGATAGCAAGTTCACTTCTTGGAAGATCTTTTAAGTGCTCCCTGGGCTGCATAATTAAAAATAACATTGCACAAAATATGCATAAGTTATTTTTTCTATCTATGCAAATAAATTGTCGGAGATAAACCACCAAATGGACGATGCAGAAAATCAATTATGGTTTTATTCTAGAAACAAAAAAAAACAAAAAAAAGATCAGCTTACTGTCATGTCACTACATAGCATTATTATTTGAGGTATATCAGTGTTTCTTATTCTTTTGATCCCCACCACAAATACAATGCACCAAACAACAACACATTACCACCTAACCTTTACTGTTCATCAAATATAGAGAAAAAAAAGACCAAAAACGAACATACTGATCACGTTGCATCTTTAATTGCCCTCAATATACTAATCCAAAAGAAAGGGAACACCAGCATATGTATACACTGTGAACAGACACTTACACAGAATAAGGTAACATCTCAATTAGCCAGCTGGCTATTAGCAATAGTTCATTCTTTTAATCATCCCACGTTGTCACTTGACTGAGAGAAGACAAGCCATAACCACAAACCAACAAATGTACTAGCCGACGAAAGAAGTGTTTCCTTTGTGAACCACAAATCAGTTATTATTCATAGAAGGCCAGAGTCTTTCACTTACAATGTCTCTGTCGGTCGCAAAATCCATGGTGATAGAAGAAAATGATGCCGGCAGCTCGACTGCGAGTAAGTAAATCAAAGTATAAACGTCAATCCAGAGAAAATACAAAAAAAAAAATTAAATAAGATCGAGCTCTGCGAGTGGGAACAAACACAAATACATCATTATTTGCTTCGGTGGAGGAAGAAACATTTCGCAAGCAAAACTCAGTAGAGCAAGCAGAGGAGAAGCATCATCTGACATGCAGGAGCGGGAGCCTACCATAGTAGCATGTAATTGGATTCTAGAACGTAGCAACCAAAGATCGCGATTTCACGGCAGAATTATTGAATTAACAGCAGTTGGTGGCAAACAGCAGCTAATATCCCCTCATTTTCAACTCGAGGACTAATCCTTCCCCCCCAAAACACCACCACTCAGACAGAAAGAAACCAAAGGGTGGGTACTGAAACCCCCGCGGCACCGATCGATCACACGATTCACACAACGAGCGCAGGCTCCACACAACAGCAACGCCCCGAACCGACGCAGAGCAGCAGCAGAAAGAGATTCCTCACCGCGCAGGTAGCTCCAGTCGTACGGCTTGAGCCAGAGCCTGGGCTGCCCGTAGCTGGCCACCACCACCGGCTGCGCGCCGCACCCCGCCGCCCACCACCCCACGCCCAGCGCCACCACCGCGCCCCACCACCTCGCCGCCGCCATCGGCGAGCGCATCCCCCCACACGCCGCCGCAAGCCCCAGCCGCCACGAGCTCTAAACCCTCGCGCCACCCACTGCAACAACAAACGCGGATGGGAGTGCGGGACTGCGGGAGGAGGACGAAGGGAGGAGCGAGCGCACGCGGCGGAAAAGGCCTTCTTTTCCCCCGTCTTTTTCTCCTTTTTTATTGCTGAAGAAAAAGATGGCCAAAGCGACGTATATACGGTATGCTGGTAGGATTAGTAGTATTTAGTACGCGGCGCCGTACGGATTGGATGGCGTTATAATAATTTTTAAACTTTTTTTTATTTGCGCTTGTAGGCGAATGTTTTTTGTTTTTGTTTTTGAATCCTTGACACCTCGAAAGTCAAGAGTCTTCTCGTCAAGAACGGTCAGCGAAGTCTACATGGATCAATGACACATGGGGACAATGAGAACGTGGGGCCGTCTTGCAGTGGCACATGGCCTGGTGGGTAGACGTCGGTATTTAAAGCAATAAACAGCCATGCATGCTCCATTTAAATGATAAATTAACAATTGGGCTTAACTGGAAAGTGCCTAGATTGACAGCCAAATCGAGCCGGTTTGTTTGCCAGGCATCTTCCCAGGAATAGAAGGGAAGTAGTCAAAGCACAAACGCCGTAAATGGCCATGCATTGCCTTGGCAGTTTCTTTATTTTCCAGGAAAGGCCTTGGCAGTTGGTACTTGACTACTTGGTAGCTTCCAAAGCAATGTATGTTTACGGTTCATGATGTCCCTTTTGGTCGAAATTTGGGTCCAGTTTTTTTCTTGATCCGATAGTGGCTTGCTTAACTTGGACATGGAGATCAATTTTTTTTTTCCTGATTCAAGCCTTTCATAGACTAAGGCCTTGTTTTTTCAAATAGATCGCATCATTGTGTAGACATCAGAAGAAATTTTGTTATTTTTATATAGCCTATATGTTGTCATAATTTGCGACGATTTTTTCGTGACTTTTAGTAGTCGTTCGAAAGATTCTAAAACTATTTTTTAATTATTTTTTTATAATCTTTAGACCTTATTTTTAGGGCTCAGATTTGCTAAAGTAATACGTCAACGCAACGATACGCTGAAAAGAACAAGACCTAAGAACAATGACCATACATACAACGTCTTTTAATTAATAATTGAAAAGGTGCAGATTTGGTGCCTTAACTATGTCCACTGGACCACTTTGATCCCTAAACCTCAATACCACACTTGTGAGATATCTCATGTAGCAAAACCGGGCTTAACCGATCCTTTGACCGGTCAAAATAGTGGTATTAGGGTTTTGACCGATCGAGACAGCGGTATTAAACTTAGAGAGAAGAGATTTGAGGATAAGGTAATAAGATGGATGCAATGTGACCATCAAGTCAGAAAAATTTCTAACCCTTAAAACCGCCCACTAACCTGGCCAAAGGACTAATTTGGTTCGGTTTTGCTACATGAGGGGCTTCATAAGTCCGGTATTGAGGTTTAGGGACCAAATCGGTACTTATTCCTTAATAATTTGGGTCAAACTGGCCTGCAACATGTGATTATGGAGTGGTATTCTCCAAACACTCCTATGGATCTTCATGGTTTTCTTTTTCTTGTCTTCGACCTTTCTTTAGAGTGGCTGATTGAGGGAAAGAATCTTTTAGAGTATAGTGTAAAATGTGAAAAAAAAAATAGAGAAAAGGATAGAGGGAATAGCTAATAGTGAAATATAGTGTGGAGATATAGTGATTGATGCAGGCTTCTGATGGAGCCGGTCGCGATATTTTAATATCTTGGGATGAGTCCTTTTATACTTCTGGTATTATCCTTTCTCTTCATGTGATCTTATCATCATGTGTATCCTCTTCGTGGTAGAAGACCCATTTTCTTTGCTTGTGTTATGGAGCTGCATCAGATGAGTCGCTCTGCACTTGCATCGACGCCTGTCTACTCATCCTATTCACTTAGTAGAAGAAGTGCGGGTGCTACTTTGTTTGGTTCGACATTTGTTATCTTCTACTGGTGTTTGGCATTAGAGCCTATTTTTAAAAGGGAGCAAGGTGTTGCTTACCATCACCTTTAATTCTTTATATTTAATTATTTATTGGCTTAGTATTTTTAAAAGAATTCATTAAATCATTGTGACCCAAACTTGGTGGTTCAATTTTTTTTTTAGATGTATCAACGTGTACGATAATAAAGACGACCTAATTTTAGGGTTTTAAACCAGTCAACTTTTTATTTAAAATGTGTAGTTCAATTTTTTAAGAAATCGGTAAAATTTTCCATGAATAGCATTATATGTTCAAACCATTTCTCACTAAATCAAAAAATAAAGTGGTATTTGAGCAAAATATATATATGCGTATTCCATTTCTAGGTTCAACATGACATATTGACATACACAATGAAGCATCAACTATATTAGATGGTACAACCATGGTCATGGCACATTTTCGTAAAATTTGTTGCATAAACGTTTTACATATGAGAATTATATATCGTTGTGTACTTGTCTTATAAACTTTATTACATGCCGTAAGTTTGTCATACATTGCATATTGTCTAATTTGCGACATAATGATGTAATAGTTCAAAAAAAAACATAATGATGTAGAAATGCCATTTTTCCATTTTCTTTATACTTTTACATATTTTATTTTCTTTAGAAATATTTTTTTGAGGGGGAAACTATAGAGTAGGACTCATGGTGAGAATATATTAATTACCAAAATTACATAGTCAACATATCTAGTGCAAATGTCCATTAGAGCTGGAAGCACATTTTCCACTTAAAAAGTCACGGGCGTTTCACTAAAGAGTTTTAGTAAGAAAAGGGGCTTCCACCTCATCAGATCTAGGCCGCTCCTTATGCATCTGATGATCCAGATCCGTTGTTGACATGTTAGCATCCAATTGACATTTGCACTGAATATGTTATTGTCCTCAAGTAGTACTTAAGCTTATATTTAATCTTACTGAAGCCTTCCTCGATCCCAGATTCCAATTTCATGTAACAAAAAATACATACAAATATATCATCTTCTAGAACAATACATCAAGCTTACACCAATTACAAGGTTGGTTTAGACCCAGTTCTATACATTTTATTTGACTTATCAACTTATTTACTAATCTTTGTTTAAAATATAAATAATTTAACTTTTAAATTCATCTTTTTTCTATATTAAAAGTGTGTCTAAAATATATCTAAAAACATGTCAAACAATAGAGATGGGCTCTCAAGTCCACCTCAGAAAACTCTCAAAGTTATGACGTAAGTCATATAAGTAAATAAGTTAAATAAGATAAGCTGTAGACAACTCAGCCTTAATCTTCAAGAATATTCAACCTAGTTACGTCAACACATTAATAGCACTTAAAGCATCTCCAACAAGTCGTCTACAATAACGTCGGACATGGAGGAAATGCTGGAGGGAAAGAATCTTTAGAGTATTGTGTAAATTGTGAAAGATTTTTTAGAGTGTAGTGTAAATCGTGAAGCAATTTTAGAGGATTGGATAAAAGATACGTCAATAATATTTTAGAGGAGAGATATAAAGGGACAGTTGGTGATGCTCTTATATTTGAAGGTAGAGGTCACCAGAAACAGTCAGAATTGCTCTAGAATACAACAAAACATATAATTTTTTTATACATATGCATCCAAACATCCATAAAACATTTCTTCTTGCAATGTGCGCACCCAGAATCGCTCCAGCTAGTTTTGATCTTGCTGACAAAACGAATACTTTGTGTTTCACAGTAGCCATCCGCCCAACAAATAGCTAAAGATTTTTTAAATTATTTTTTAGAATACAAAACTTTTAAATTTTGCTATAGTGAAATGTTATGCTAGGCTAAGCCAAAATGTACGAGACCAATAGCATCCAAGTCTGAAAATAGAATACAATCGGCAATTACTTCACTTAAAATGGACTTTAACCGTGATTAGCTTGTCCCATGCAGATGGAGCATAAACAATTCCTACGCAGTTCTTTTAGATTTTAAGATCTAGGCTCTGTTCTTTTGGGCTGATATGAACGCCTAAACGACTGAACAGTTGAAATGACTAAATTTCGAAAGCTTCTCGAGATAGTCTCGAGATTCGGATCTATTTTGTTTGACTTGCTTTTTAAAACGTTAAAATCCACCTTCGAGATATCGAAAAAACAGACTAAGAAAACTTAAAGCATATGTCTTTTCAAAACATAGATAAGTCGTTAAGCTAGCCATTTATCTACGTTTTGAAAATACGTATATTTTTTAGTTTTTATAGTCCATTTTTTCGGCTATTTTGAAGGTGGATCTTAACGCTTTAAAAAGCAAGTCAAACGAAATGGATCCGAATCTCAAGACTATCTCGAGAAGCTCTTGAAATTCAGTCATTTCAACCGTTCAGTTGTTTAGTCGTTTAGATTAGCTAAAAAAAGGACCTTAATAATAGATGAAGACAAGCATTTCTTTCTTATCAGATTTGAAGATTTTTTTAAAGAGGGGCAGAAGAACTGTCGTCCTATTTCATTAACTAGGAGAAAATAAATGAAAAAAAATCCATGCAAGCATAGGGAACAAGCACAGCGCAACGCTGCAACTCTGATCGAAGCCAGACACCACACCAGCCACCGACGGGACATAACACCTACAAAGGGGAATGCAACAAAACCGCTGCCACCAAGGTCAAGGCCTAACCGGAGAGAGAGGGAGGAAAGTAGGAGGAGAAAACACGGGCCACAACCAGCCACACAGGACACCACCCAGCCAATGACAAACGACTAACAAAGAAAGGACTAGCCAGCGACCACCCATGGCGCCAGAGCAGACCACGACGCCTCCAACAAGGTGAACGGTGAAGAGAGTCGCCACACGACAACAAGTGAGCTTTAAGCCCTAACAGGAGCAACACAATGTGCCTTAAGAAGGGAACGACACTGAAAGCGCCGCCACCACCGGCCCAGCAGGAACTGGGCAGGGCTTTCGCTCGATGCCCTAAACCCTGACACCACATTAGGGGTAGCCACGGACGAGCCTGCATGAAAAACAAGTTGAAGCGCGGGTTCCGAAGAAACACTCGCCGAAGGCCAGCCGGTCCCCAAGCTGGACAAGGAAAACGCCTCCACTGCCAACATACACCATAGGGAGGAGGTTAGGATGGCGGCAAGTAGGACCTCGCCAGGCGGAGGAAACATCGAGCTCTAAGACCAAACGACGAAGACGTCGCCACAGCCGTCGGCCACCATGAAGAGAAGGGAGGGTACAACGACATTGAACGAAACTGTAAGATCAAGCCTCCCATGGGCTAATTGATTTTGGTAATTGATGGCAAATAGGCCGTACAGCCGGAACGCTAAGGATAAGGACCTCTGTTTTTATAGTTCTTCTATTTTCCTTGTGTTCGCCTTTGGCTAGACTACATCTCTCGTTGCAGGATCCCACCGAGCACGTGTCCGTAAACATCACCGGGTCCCATGGGGCTCGAGAGGTCGCCTGCGTTAGCGGAGAGGTCGCCGGTCGCCGAGGGTCGCCGTGCTCACCGAGGGTCGCCTGCTCGCCAAGTGGTCGCCTGTGACGGGAGAGGTCGCCGAGCTTGTGGAGAGGTCGCCAAAACAAGCGCATCGTCGGACGGCGTCGACGCCGCTTGACGGGTCCGACAGCGGAAATTTTAGTGAGCACGCTCAAAATCGATTAAGTCCCAGACGACACTGTCCTCGCTTGGACGGCGTCAAAGCCCATCGGACGGCGTCCGACGGCGCTTCGCAAACGATCAACACTGGCGGGCGCTCTGTTTCACAAGACCAAAGATCTCTGTCGACGCGTCCGATAAGCCACCGGACGGCGTTCGACGAAGCACAAAAATGGCCTTGATTCTCTGTCGGACGGCGTCCGACGGGAACCGGACGGCATCCGATCGGTCGATCCGAAACTCGGGATTTAATCTAGGCCGTACATTTCTAGGGTTTCGCCTTGGGGCTATAAATAGGGGCTAGGAGCACGGGAGAAACTTGAGAGAGCCTCACCTAGCCGCCACCCCTTGTCCTTAGACACCAAGAGAGCTCCTCCTATGGTTCCCACCTCCACTTAGGGTTCCATGTGCTTGTGAGATTGAAGAAGAGAGTGAGGAAGAAGAAGAGAGCACCCCTTAGCCTCCTCCTTGTCGTCTCCAAGTTTTGTGCTCTTGGGATTCTTGCTACCGGGAGACGTCGTCATCGCCTAGCTTCATCAACCGTACCACAAGCAAACCCTTCTTCGTGAAGGTCACCGTGCTTCCCACGGTGCTTCCTCTCCGTCCGTCGGGGTGTGCAAAGCCCGTCGTCGTGTCGACGGCCACCTTGCCTCCCAAGGTGCTCTTCTCCGTGCGTCGGAGATGTGCTAAATCCTCGGTGTGCTCGAGGTCGGCTTTGCTTGTGAAGTCGGTGTTTCGGGTCCTTCGCGTGTGAAGGGTGCCGATTCGTGTGAGGGTTTGGAGCTCGCCTACCATGTGTTGGTGAAGAGCTGCCATCGAGTGGATTGAGGGTTAGGGACGAGAGAGTCCCGACTTCTCTGTGTGAGAAGTTTTCCTCAACGGAGACGTAGGTGTTCATGTGTTGAGCACCGAACTCCGGTAAACAACTCGGTTTGCGCCTCTCTGTCTTATTTACTTAACCGCGTCTTGATATCCACTGCCCGTGAGTGCCTTCGTGCCTCCTACACTTGTGCATCGATTGCTTCCGCCAACTGGACTTGTGTAGGAATCCACGCGCTAGCTGTGTACCTTAACTTGCTTAAGTGGCTAAGTGCAACAAAAGTAAAAATTGAAATAGTCCGATTCACCCCCCCTCTCGGCCTTAGGTTCCTTCAGAAACCTCACCCGAGGTAGTGGCCCGGTCGAAACTGATGTTGAGGCCAACCGGATGCTACACCAAGCCAAAGGGAGAGGAGCCAGCTGCGCGCGGCAGGCATCACTGCCCGTAACTAAGACAAACTCCGCACTGTCGCAACACCCCGTGAACGATGCATCGCCACTGCAGAACGCCTTTGGAAAAAGAAACATGACGCTGGCTCCACGCGGCCCACCGCTCGAACAACCACCAAGGTGCCGAGTGGGCGCCGATGCACTGCCCAAACTAGGTGACGCCAGAAGCGGCCGCGATGCCAAAAAATGAAGGCATCCTGCCACAACGGCCACCAAGACACCGAGACACCCCTAGAGCTCACCAGCTCTGACCACGTCGGTGCTAGGGACACTGTAGCATCTAGGTCCCCAATTTTTATTGATTGAATTATTGAAAGGTTTTTGTGATGATGACCTAAAGAATCTTAATTGGACTCACTTTAGAGCAATATATGACAAGATTAAGAACACTTTTGCTAATTTAAGCTTGGGTGATGTATCAATCTTGTAGATAGGTATTTTTTTGCCGTACTATGAAGTGGGGTTTCACATTATCACTACTTTGGGTAATATTTCTATCAATCTTATGAAAATAACTTGGAGCAACCAAATCCTAAAAATTAGCCATATTTCCTTCCAGAGATATTCTAGTTAATGCCAGACAAGTCATCAAGCACCCTCTTTAGTCCGGTGCTTCTCTATAAAGATTCAAGTTCTCGCCGGAAAAGCCTTGTATTGTTTTTTCTCTTTAGTCTGGTGCTTCTCCAGAAAGATTCTAGTTCACGTCGGATGGTCTGTCGCAAACTAGTTATGTTTAGGTTGTCGTGCAAACAAAACCATGTGTACGAACGACAATCCGCTGCAAAATAAACTTCCTTGGCATAGCGCGCAGATAAATCTCAGTTTACGCCAGACAGTCCATCGCGTGAAGGTTTTCCACTGAAAGTCTGTCCACCACAAACTTGTTTTCTTCTGTTTCAAAATTTCTACCGTTAAAATCCGTCTGTTGCTAAAGCTAGCAACTTTAACAGTGCTTTTGTAAAAGTATTTTGTCTTCTTATTAACGGATAGGATTACACTCAAACGACTATTATTTGTATCTTAGACTATAAAAGGACGCAAAACCGGAGCTGGGGAAGAGGCAGCCCAGACCGAACACCGTTAGTCACCATGGGGGAGAAGATGTGGGAGCGGGAACCGTTGCCGCCGATGTGGATGGCGCGGTGACCTGCTGGCCGTCGTGGAGAAGCGCCGAGCCGGGCGCCGCTAGTTGCATAAGGGGAAGCAGCCCCTAACCATGGCCGGTAGAGAGGAAGGAGAGGGAGCGGCTCTCCGGTGAAGAAGACCCACTTGGCTGCCGTGTAGGTTGGCGGAGGGAGGAACCGGCCGCCGTCGCCCGGATCAGGCCACCCACCGTCGCCACAATCCGCTGACACTAGGGTTTGAGGTGTGCTGGGGAAAGTCTACTGCGTCGCCTCCAAGTCGCCACAACAACGATGCGAGGGCTCGAGATCGCATGAGGAATCTTTGAAGATTTCTTGACAAAACAAACAGAGCCAACCACCTAACACATCTATGTGCGTGTGAGATAGTTGCGACCTAGCGGGTTGCCGGAAGCAACGAGAGATAATATAGAGGGAGAGGTGCCTAGTGCCATTCTTGTCGGTGGGGCGAGATAGGCAGTGAGGAGGCAACGTCGACTTGTCCTGGGCCGCAACGTCAGAGGTAGAGTTGTCGAGAGCTCCTTCGTGGCGGCGCCGGCGATAGGGTTTGGTGAAGCCGGGCGGCGCTCCTACGTGGCAGCGCCGGCGATAAAACTTTGACTTGCTTTTAAAAACTTTAAGACCCACCTTCAAAACAGCGGAAAAAAAAGACTTAAAAAAATCCAAATCATATGTCTTTTCTAACAATAAATATGTCGGGGATTAAATTACGGCCCATTGACATGGCCCACTCCCTGACGGCCTACTCGAACAGCCTACCAGGGCCCAGCTCCCTGGAAGGTTCTATCAGGCCCATGTGCATCCTGCCGAACAGCTTCTTGGCTGGCACGGTGCGTAACGGCTTAGGATTCGTGTTTGAGTCCTACTCGAACAAGAGTTCTGCATGGCTACGTGAAGACCCGGACGTTGGTTTCCCGGATTGGAATAGAAGTCGTGATCCCCAAGAATTGGAGTATGCCTTATCTGCCTCGGGATATATTTGTCATGTCGAGTTCGCTACGTACTCGTGGTTAGCCCGGCCCGATTATCCCTTGGTAGGTCGGTTGTTCAACACTATATAAACAGAGCCCCTACGGCGTGTTAAGGGGGCCTGGTCATCATCTTATAGCTTATCGCGCACTTGTACTCGCATAATCTCGCCGAGACTTGTTCGCCTCATCGAGCCACCTCTTGTATTCATCTCGATATATAAGAAAGGCCGGACGTAGAATTATTATCTCTCGAGAGCTGAACAGGATAAAAACTCGCTCCCTCGCTCGCTATTGTTCGTGGTTGTTCGGCGTGTCTCCTATCTCAATCTTAAAGAACCTTAGCGACTTGAGATCGATATCTCAACCGTCGACAAAATAAATCGTTAAGTTGTTAAGATTTTAAGCTGTTAAGCTGAAAAGAATGGTTCTAAGTAACCGCAAGGGTAATACTTTGTTAAGTACTTGTCCGTGGAGATGGGAACGACTGTGACACGGCCACTGGTGATGCCATGCTCTTTCACCTCCTCAACAGTCGTGGGATAGATCGGGAGCGACGATCGCTCACCATCGTTTGCCAAGTCGACTTGGTTGCCGCGAGAGGCAGGACCTCCATGTCCATGGGAGGCGACAGCTCGGGTCCCTCCGGCGAAGCCTCAACAATAGTGAGGGATGGCGTTGATTTGCCCTGGGTCTTGGCACCGGCGGTAGGGTTGGGTGGAGCGGTCGGGAAGCGCTCCTGGATGGCGGCGCCAGCGTTAGGGTTGGGTGGAGCCGGGGGCCCGCTCCTGCGTGGCGGCGCCGGTGGTAGGGCTGGGCGGCACGCCGGCACCAGCCGCTGGAGATCGTGCGGGACGGTGTTGGAGGCTCCATTTTTGTAGCAAATGGGGAGGGAGGAGCCGAGGTAAATGCAAAAGACCAATGCTAAATGCGACGGAGCCGAGCATTGATTTGCAAAATTACAAGCTCCGCGCGTCGTAAGATCCGAATCCAATGGTTAGTGTTTCAACACGGCCGCCAAAGAAATATATAAGACGTGCACATGTTTTACCTGTAAAAGCAAAGCGCACACCGCCGATCTTTAGTTTATTAATTCAATAATAACAGTTATCCGCCACAAAAGATTAAAAAAGTGAATCGTAGCGCTTTTGTTTAGTGGGGACACGAGAATAGTGTTTTTTAAGGAGCTCGCTGAGAAAATTAATCCGGTATATATATATAGCTTATTTACATGTCTTGTTGTTTACCTGTATCTTCCAAATTCAGCGAGGTTTCGAGATGGTTTGGAGGGCCGGTTAACTTGAGTTAGGTCCTGTTCGGTTCACTCGAGTTAGGTCCTTTTCTTTTGAGTCTATATGAATGTATGAACAGCTGAACGGCTGAAATGACTAAATTTCGTTTAAATTGTTTTTTTTTAAAACGATAGGACCTATCTTCGAAACAACGAAAAAAGGGGCTCAATAAACCTAAAGCATATGCCTTTTCAAAACATAGATAAGTCATTAAGCTGTTAAACTTAAGCCGTTAAGCTGTTAAGCTGAAAAAACGGGCCTTAATTTTTAAGTATTAAGATGTGCATTCAAGATAAAATAATACGGTAAAAAAGGTAAAAAAAAAAAAGAATTTGCAGTTTAGAAATTGCGATAACCCACAAATAAATTCTTAAACAAACCAATAAGTAGTTAAAGCATAAAGAGCACCCGGTGGTAAGATCTCACCCCATTGTCTTAGAGCATCTCCAACAGTTCCTAAAATCTATTCCCCAAACTAGATTTTAGGCTTAATGTGCAAAATTACAGGTCCAACAGTTCCCAAAAACCACGCCCCATTCTTTCGCGCGCCCAAAACAACCCACACTCGGCGTAGATTTGCGCACGGACTCTGCGCTCCCTATCGCCGATTTCGCGCCATTGATCAACGAAAATCGATCGCCCGCGCGTTCATTCGCGCCTTCCTCCTCACAAGACCATTGCTCGGCGGAGGAGGCCTTCTGCAGAAGAGTCCGGCGCAGGAGGCCGCCAGACGCAGAGGAGGCCGCCGCCGCCGCCAATGAGAGGAGGTCAGGCGAAGGAGGCAGCAAGGCCGAGGAGGTTGCCCGGGCCGAGGCCGCGCACCGCCGCGACGCCCCTGTGCTTCATTGATCTGTAATTTTTTGACGCAGCGTGTTTTTTTTTCAAGACTCTGTGCCTGCTACCGATCCCCCATCCTGTATGTGATTAAGAACATCCTTCACAATGCTAATCAAAGGGGTGGCTCCAATGCCTAGCCCGATGAGCAATAGCATGTCGTATTCCCGGTAATCTTGTCTTTGAGCACCGTATGGTCCATCAATCAACAGTTTTGGGAATCAAGAACGACCATACAAAGGTTATGATCGATGAATGTAAGAAATGTATAGTGCAAAGGCAACATTTTGGAAACAAATTTAGAAACTCCTGTTACCTTGAGTTGAATCGTTCACTCCCGGAGATACTAGTTTTTGACATAGGTAAACTCACTGTCGAAAAGTTCCTATGCCGACTCTGTGAACTCCAGGGGAATTGCAATATTTTGTGACACTAAATATTGTACTCTGTGAATTAAAGGAACATGAATTGTAGTGCTATGTACTGAAATGAGAAAATAATGTATTGAAGACTACTCTGTGAATTAAAGGAACATGAATTGTAGTGCTATGCCTTGCACTGTTATTGACATAGTGGTCTGTTTATTTGGTAAATATGTCTGTTGCAGTGCTTCTAAGAAAAAAAGAACTTATGGTCGTTTTAACATTCATATACCACGTGATCCTTATTATTTACACACAAATAAGCTGACTTTGTTTAAAATTGTGACTGGCACCATTTCTAATTTTGTGCTGCATATGACATATTCTATCCTACCTCTTTTTGTTAGAATTTATACAATCACGAAACTGTATGTTCTAAATTGCAATGTCAACTCTTCTTTTTCTGAAGTTTTGCAAGATTGCAATTTAGCTAATGTAGTCTAATATGTGGTATATTCAGGTTGAAGTTCGGAAGCATCATGTTGGCATTACTCATGATCTAATTTTTGTTGAGTTCTATTATGATTCAATTTTTTTCCTGTAGGTGCTATTGACAATGGAAGGAGATGGATACTATACTAACTTGATGGATGAGGCCAATGATAACCTGTCTTTGGAGGACTTGAATAGCCCACCGAGGAGCAACCATCACCCGTTGTTGAGAGGACTCCTCATCAAGACCAAACCGTAAAAGGTCAAAAATTTCAGTGAAAATGAGGATGCAATGGCTTGTGTCAGCATGGTTAAACATTAGTACGGATCCAGTGAGCGGCACTAATCAGAAGGGTGGTACTTTCTGGAAGAGAGTTTTTGAGTACTACCACACGAATAAGAACTTTGCATCAGAACGTAGCCAGAGTTCACTTCTGCATCGATGGGGATCTATCTTGGAGAATGTGAACAAGTTTTGTGGATGTCTAACAAGGATTGAGAATAGAAAGCAAAGTGGGGTTACTTTTCAAGACAAGGTAATTCTTCTAAATTTTAGGATTTTATACTCGTCGTAATGACACATGACAACTTGTAGTAACTAATTGTATCTTCATTGTAATGTGCAGCTTGTTCAAGCTATGGCTTTGTTTAAGGCCGAAGACAAGGACAACAAATCATTCCAATTCATGCATTGCTGGAATATATTGCGGAATCAACCAAAGTGGCATGAGAAGCGGAGGCAGTTGGTAGCTCAGAAGGAACTTGGCAACAAGAAACAAAAGACACACACAGATTCCAGTCCGGGTACATCCACCGATATCGTTGTTGATAGTAGCAACAATGCTGTCATTGAGAATGTGTGTCCAGAGACCGATGCCCCCAAGAGACCAATTGGCAAGAAGAAGGCCAAAGAAGCATTCCGGCGAGGTATGCATGGTGATGCAAGCATGGAGGTTTTAGACCAATTGTGGGGAAAAAAAAAGGAGGCTGACGCAGAGAAAGAAAAGAAGAAAGAGGAAAGATACAATCAGTCGTACGCGCTAGAGAAAGAGAGGCTTCAGCTAGATAAATCAAGGGTTGCAGCTGAACAGGCGAGGGCTGCAAATGATGCAAAAAATCTGGAGATAAAGGAAAAAGAATTACAGTTGAAGAGAATGCTAGAGGAAGAGAGGATTATGACAATGGACATTACTTCAATGTCCATCCACCGCAAAGAAGACTACAAGAGTATACAAGATGAGATCATCGCCATTGCTTTCATAATAGCTCCGGTGGAGAGGTTGATTGAGCTGTGCTACAACATGCCTACATGGAACTAAACTTGTTTTGGTTTAATTCATATATTTGTTTTGTCCTGTTTTGCTCCAATATTTCTAGCAATATGTACAACCTGTGCTAGTAATAGTTGACCTGAGGAATGAATTGTTAAATTACTTCATATTCTTATCTCTGGTGGTCTCTGTCGTGCTGTATGTGACTCCATTCCAAGTTTTACTGGTTATTGGTATGCTTTGCCTGCTGCAAAAACAAGAGCATGTAGCAAATAAGTGATTCAAGATCTGACAAGAGCCTTGTTTTGTTGTACAGCGTGAGCTGTTTTTGCTGGGATGTATTTGTTCAGTTTTTACATTAGTTTGATCGTTAAGCAGACCTGCATCAACTTGTCTATTGAGCTCATTGAATGCAAATGCCCCCAACCAATTAAGACTATCTTTACTATGTTTTTGCATAACGTGTTGGTTCATATAGAGCAGAGTAGAAGGCAGCATGTTCTGGACTTACCAAGATTTGCTTACAGTTCAGTGTATTTGATCTGTGTTGTTGTGATTCTAACCAAACTTGATTTGTTATGCAATTCTTTTCTTGCGAGCAACAGACATGAATAAGGACGAAAGAATAACCCAATTGGATTAATAAAAAAGTTTTCAAACGACTGCATTGCTCTCTTTTTTTTCATGAGAATTTCTGTTGCTACAAATAAAAATTCATTAAAACTATGACAATAAAAAATAGAAGTTAATATTGATCCGGATGATTTTTCCATAGATGCTCCACTAGGTCTTCCTGTAGCTGGTGGTGACTTTCCTTGTTCCTAAAAATAAATTCATCATCATCATCCGACGAAGATTCGTCCAAAAGTCCTTGGAAGAGGGATGGTCGCTGACTCATGATGCTGCTGCAGTGGTAATAATTCACCTATGCACGTGATGGATCGATCAACGAATTATGTAATGGAAGAAGCGATTGCAACCAAAGTACATGCATTGAAGATTTGATGCACAATTACCGCAGACACACATCTTGCCGGGCGGTGGCTACGTCCTCCACAGCCTTCGGCGCTGCTACGCCCTCCACACCTCGGCCTCGCAAAACAAATCAGCGGTCGGCGCTGGCTACGTCCTCCACACCGCGGCCTCGCAAAACAAATCAGCGCCTAGCTACGCTATCCACAGCAATGGGCGCCTAGATACTCCACGAGATAGCGATCGGCGCCGGCAAAAAATCTCCGTGGTCGCGTCCTCCACAGCCTCGATCGGTGGCTTCGTCCGTGGCGCTCCGCAGCGATCGGCCTCGGCCTCGGCGCTCTGGCACTCGGCGCCTACGGCCTGTGGCCAGCGCGTCTCCGCCGCCATCGTCTGCAGATGCCGAACACAACCAGGATGGCGCGAGATGAGGAAGAATAGGCCACAGGGACCACGTCAAAGGTTTATTTTGGGAAGAAAAAAAGAACTGTTGGAGAAGATGGTTTTTATTTGGCCCAAAAACTTTTGGGAAGGTCCCAATCTAACAATATTGGGAGTCCAAATATTAGGAACTGTTGGAGATGCTCTTACAGGCTAAGCAACGCCCAACCCTCAACAGGAGAGAGTTAACTGCAAAAGCAAATTAGCAAATAATGCTCTTTATTTTTCTTAATAGGGGACACATGATTTGTCAGCGAAGAGCTATGCTTTAATTACAGAGAAAACTTAGAAAACGATATACCGTTTCGGTAGGCCGTCAGCTTAAACTTCTGTTGTAATTCGCGGTTGTCATATGCAATCACGATCACATAAATCAGGAATGCAGATGTAGAAAGAAAGCTAAGCATGGTATATATTGTTTATTGAGTTGTGTATTCTTTATAAAGATCTCTCTCCTTTATATTACCTAATCTATAATTTGATTTTTCCCATGATATCCCTAGAGAAAACCCTAGCTAGGGATAGTCTATAGGGTCATAATCGCATAGGGTGCAACACTCCCCCTTAGGCGAACTAGGATGGCCTATAGGGCCATAATCGCATAGGGTACAACACTCCTCCTTAGGCGAAACTACGATATGTCATTGCCTCATTAAAACCTCCATCGAAAAACTCGGTGCAAAAAAAAATTGGAGAAAATGGTATACTACACAAGCATGTTGTATTAGAATATTGCCTCGTTGAATATCTTGTTATAAGAAGCTCCATAGAAAAAACTCATACAAGACAGAAGAGTATAATACATAATCTTCAGAATTTGATCTTCAAGATTAACGCATTCTCATGTTGTTTCATATGTTTTCATGTGTTTTTCATATAGTTTCATGAGTTGGGTCCTATTGTCATAATAATATTTCAGTTGTTTTGTGACAAACCCTAACTTTACTCAAATTTTAGCATGATTGTTTTTGGCAAAAAAAAAAAACATTTTCAAGCCCATGGGAACTACCCCAATTTTGTGAGAATTTTCTCAAATAAATTTCTATTTTATCTCTTTAAGACAGATTCCTTATTCCATTTTCCCACATGGATAAATCCCATAAAATACGAAATATTATTCCATATTTGAACTCTCCTAAATTTTCTAGATTTTTATAAGTTTATTCCATAATTTTGTGAGCTCCCTATAATTTCCTATCAATTTTCAAATATTTAATTAAATTCTAAAAATTCTTTACGCTTTATCTTAGTCCGTTTCCATTTTTGGAAATTGATGAAAATTTTTTAAAGGACTACTGGACAAAATTACATGTGATTACAAGGATGCCCCTACCTTTGTATTGGGAACCAAGGCCTTATATCAGGAGGCATTGCCCTTCAACATTTCTCTGTGCCTCACAGGGCTTCAAACGTAGTCCACTTTACCCGGAGCCTTGAACATGGTATTAGTCTCCACTTCTCCAAGCAAGGTTGCTGCAACTCCTTGGGCTTCAACTCTGACATTAGCACGACGTGTAACTTTGGCCACTAGGCAAAACGGGGAGCTAACCAAACGCCAAAGCTTAGAGGTCACTTCATGGTCTCTGGTTCATACATTCGAAGGGTTTTCGCGTGGGCGGGATGCTTCATCATCCTGTCGCATGGGGGTGGAGCTTATTAACCCAACTGTCACCTTCGCAACACCTTACTATTTACCCTATGATCCAATGGTTTGGAGGTCAATAACTCAACCACGAAAGAGACGACAAAGGGTATACCTAAGGCTAGGTATTGCCACGACAAGCCAATTGGAGAAACGTGTTATAAATGGCCTGTAGTTGAACTTTCAACATATGGATAACATATCGTTGAATACTATCTGTAAATCATCATCGTAGGGATACTATACGGGTATTTTCCTCGAACAGTACCAATACAAATAATTCCTATCGAATACAGGTACAAAGATGGATAAGTCACAATATCTATGACTATGCATGTTGATTTGGTCGGTCAGAAATGTACCATTTACACCTTACTCCAACTATGCATCATACAATTATTTCAGAACTACACTTGCATGGTCGTGTGCACAACAATCTACCACCCACAAAAACAATATATTTTTATGACACTTTAGTTAGTCCAAAATTTAGGGAAATTCCTAGGGACGGGATCCCGTCCGGGCGGGATCCGGACGGGATCGCCCCCCTCGCGCGCTGTGCAGAGGAAGGACGAGGAGGGAGAAGGAAGGAGGAGGAAGGAGCTGACCTCGCCGTCGCTGTCGTCGACCTCGCCGCCACCGTTTCGGGTTAGGGTTCGGGGAAATTTGGGTTCCTCGGGGTTTAGAGGGAGGTCGGGGAGGTAGCGGACCGACGGTGGATGGGGCTCGTCGGGGGCGGCGGTGGCACCGCCGGAGCCGGGGGAGGGGGTGAAGGCGGTCACCGGCGGTGGAGGGGACCGCCTCACCCCTTAAGAGGGGCGGCGGCACATGCAAGCGGAGGCTAGGGCGGTGAGCGGCCGACGGCGAGGGCACCGCCGGCCGGGCGAACGGCTGAGGCGGCGGGGTGTCTTGAGCAAGAGGCGAGGGCGCGACTGAGGCAGAGGCGGTGGAGCGAGGGGAAGGCGGGGCGCGAGTGATGAGTGGGACACATGGTGAAGGGGGAGCTATCCCGTCGGGGGGGCGGGTAGGACGAGATCCCGTCCCCCAGTTGCCCCCAAAATTTATAGCAAAATGTAGCAAGCCAGCAAATAAATGCATGTTCCTTTCCAAGTATGAAAACATTGACCTTTGAAACTTCAAGTAGTTGCCAACCCAAGAATAGCTAGCCTAGAGCTATGCCAATTTGTAATTTCATAGTCGATGATCAAATTTTGCTAATTGAGAAGAGATTGATAGTCCTATGTGAGCAAAACACTACAAAAAAAAAAACATGTGGCTGCATAACCCTTCTAGTAATGGCGTATAGAAGCTAAGGCAAACTATGAGGTTGAAAGGCCTCTTAACATTCTTCAAAAACACTATTTGCTGAGTAATATAAACAATGATATTGTTGCATTGAATCACATCACAAAAAGGGAACTAAATTTCATATTGCATTGTTCATGGAATTAATGATACACATGGCTCAGGGTAAGTACACAATTAAATGGACTAAAACAAATGCAGCAGTACCAGACAAGGATGTCGTACTAGTGAAGAGCCTTATGGTACCTGAGGCATATGAAAAGAAGCATACCAAAAAGAAGATTGACAATTGAATTTCACTAAAAAATAACACAAAATTACAGGGATTACAGATAATACCTTATATTATGCCATATGCTTGTAAGTAATGTTCTAGTAAAACTACTACTCCTCTGTTTTTTCTTTGTTTGACGTCTTTGACTTTTGGACACGAATTTGACCTTAAGAAATTTAGTACAAACATGAAAAAATATAAATCATACTTAAAGTACTTTTAATGATAAAACAACTCACAACAAAATAAATGATATTTACATAGTTTTTGTTAATAAGATGAATGGTCAAATGCATGTCCAAAAGTTAAAAGCGTCAAATAATAAAAAACAAAGGGAGCACTATATAAGACTAATTGTCAATGGCCACAGGCCAAACCATGGTATGACTAAGGCACATGATTCTGCTCTGCACCACACACACACAAAAAAAAAGCAAATATAATCAATGGAATAACACTGATTACTCTGTCTTCGGCAATGATTAGCAACCTAGCCAGAAAGTTGACTGTAAAAGGCCACTGAACTATACGATCAATGGAATAGCTCAAATCCCTAAATTGTTTTAGAATCTTGCTCAGAAACCTTTAAAGCTTCTATACAAACTCATGATACGAAAATACATACAGTCGATCACCAAAGTTGCGCATGAGAGATATTAACTTCGACCATGAGCTCATGGACCAAACTACCATGGTACCTAGCCCTTCTTGGCTAATAAATCAATCATATGTAAATAAAATATAATGTTATCAGACCGAAAATCATTGTTAATGAAAAAGACAATGATAACCAATTAGAGTAGCTTTGTATCTAAATCATGGCTAGCATAGCCCAAACCTCATTTAGCATAAGTTAAAATCAGATTATCACAGGCATCAAAGATCTGAAAACCGTGGCACAACAAACAACTTAAGTGAACCGGAAGCTACACATGAAAGGCAAGCACCTGGAATCCAACCTTGTAGTCTTTTCAAGACTTTCGAGCTTGTCCCATACAATCAACCAATTGATGCCTAAATCATTAGCCTTAGCAACATAGTAATAATTTATAAATCATTAGCATCAGCAACATAGTAATCGTTGCCATGTCACAAGCATCATGTCAGAATGACACCAAATATATATCTTAAAAACTGAATTTTCAAATTTGCCTGAAAAATAAAGCACTCAATACATATAAAATGTTTTGTCATTGGAAAATAGATATTTCACTAAAATGACACCAAATATATATCTTGAATTGTTATAAGCATTGGTATCCTTGCTACCTAAACATATATATCTTGAACACCTTTACAGACAACAGTCTTGGACAAGAAAGCAAACAATCTACCTAAAACTTGAGTAAACGTCTTGAAGATATAGATGCTGAAGTGCACTCATCAAGTTGTCTGTATAACAACCAACTGGTAGCTGACTATGAGCATGTAAGACAATTACTATTCTGGTAATTGCATAGAAGGTAACAGACTAAGAGGAAGTACATAAAAAGTTTCACTGTGATTGTCCTACTAATGAGGTGCTAAAACAGATAAATAATTCATAATGATTAATAGAATTAGTTAGCATGAGTAAATGATCTTATTTTGGCAAATATCTATAGGCAAGCAGGAAGGGCCGTAAGAAATTACCTCGCGTGGTGATGCTATTACAGAGATGTCGTTAGATAACGGAGAACACTAAGCATCTATAAGACAAGTAATTAGATTCTTGGTGTTCCAATTGTTGGTTCACAACAAAAAAAAGAAAATGAAACTGGCAAGCAAGCCGTCCTACAAAGTAGGTAAAATCCAATATAAAAAGCAAGATCAGACACCATAGAAGAAGGCGAATGGAGAGGATAGGGTAGGGAAGGAACCGCCAAGGTAAGCATTAGCGAGCATCAATACCTTGCAACGAGAAGACGGGGAAGAAGCCGAAGGGATGGGTGAAGACAACAGAGGGCCGCATCCATAGATTCAGACTGGGGCTTGGCATGCGGAAGCCAGCCTGCGCCCTTCTGCAGATGCACGCGACGGGCATGGCCGGCGTCGCTAGAGCACGTACATGCCCGTGCAGGTGGGGGCACGTTTGGTGATCTCGCTGTGACGGATCCAGCACGGAGGAAGGGCGGGGCGATCTAGCCGCCGGGCGATGTAGCCTACCGCGCGTCAGATCCGTGCTCCCCTCTGCTCAATGAGTGGGGGAAGCATGGAGAGAATCCCACGAGAGGCAAATAAAAGAAAGATGCCTACTTGCCTAGGATGGATGAACACCGGCGGTGAGGGCACATTTTTGTCAAAATGCCGCTCCTCGCTCCTCCAAACAATGCTCGTGTCGTAATGACACGCGGGACCATCTGTGTCTATAACTATGGAACAGAGTGGTATTTTGACAAATCCACCTCTGCAGAATAGTATTTAGGCAACTCTTCCGAGGTGAGAGTGGCCGAGGACCACAGATAGGAGGCTAACCCTAGCCTCCTCTCATGGCCGCGCCACACTAAGGTGGCCTAGACGCGGTGATGGGTCCGATAAAATATGACACTCGTAAGGCCCGGTTATTTTCATGTTACGTACCGTTGTGTATTATTGTAACAAAATTTTGTTATTTTTAAATAGCCTATATATTGTGATAATTTATAATGATTTTTTCGTGGCTTTTAATAGTTCTTCCAAAAATCCTAAAACTATTTTTAAAGTATTTTTATTATCTTTAGACCGCTTTTTAAGGGCTCTCAAATTTGCTACAGTAATACTCCAACGCAACTGTCGGGGATAGAATTACGGCCCATTGCCATGGCCCACTCCCTGACGGCCAGCTTGAATGTTACCAGGCCCAAATCACTGAAAGGTTCTATCAGTCCATGTGCATCCCGCCAATCAGTTTCTTGGTCGACTCAAGACGGCATCAGAATTCGGCCTATGATTCATGTTTGAGTCCGACTCGAACAAGAGTTCTCTGACGATCACGTGAAGACCTGGACGTGGTTTCCTGATTGATTAGGAGTCGTGATCCCCAAGATTATGAGCTTATCTTATCTACCGTAAGTTGTATTTGGCATGTATGAGTTCGTTACGATCTCGTAGTTAGCCCTACCGATATTCCTTGGTAGGTCGGTTTGTTCAGATTATATAAACAGGCCCTCACGGCGCTTAGAGGACCCTTAGCGTATAGATTTTAGATACTACTCGCCGAGACCGCCGATCTCGCCGAGTTCCACCTTGTAAACCTCTTTGATATAAAGAAAGGTCGGGCGAGGGCTATTATCTCTCCCGAGAGGCTGCATCGTGATAAAACCCTTGTCTCCTGCTCTTTGTTCAGAGTTGTTCGGCGGTTCTCTATCTTCTCCTTGAAAAACCTTGGTTGACTTGGGTCGATATCCCAACCGCGACAATGGCGCCGACAGATGGGGACACGCAGACGAGCATGTCGAACTCGGCCAATGATCTGAGAGATACTTCCCGAGGGCTACGACTCGTAAGGAGATGTTTCATCCTCGTCGGGCCAGACGACCGTTCGGTCTCGAACACTTTCCGTATCTGACGGAGGTCTCCGCCTATATGGCGTAGATAGCCGCAGATCGCACTCCGTCATTGACGATGACTCGGAACCCATGATCTTTACGACGGTTTAGATCTATCGGATTCCAAGGCTATGTCGGTAGATTCTACCGTGGAGACACAATGATGACACCGTCTAGCATACCTTCGCATGGCCCCGCAAAGATTAACATGGCCGATGTAGGAACCTCCGAGGATCCCGCGACGGCCGTGGCGGCGGCGAGACCGGCGAGTTAACTCGCTTCAGATCAAGATGAGGTCATACTGGTCGCCGCGAAAGCAAGACGCGTCATTCGCCGCAACCTCGACGATTCCATCAATCGACCTTGGCACGGTTTCGCGATCGGTTATAGCGGCGGCGTCGCGACCACCCGCGTAGCGGCGCTTAAGTCTCCCGCAGAAGCTTCCCCGTCGTCAATTCGCGTGGCGGACTCGATCGGGCGAACGCGGATGGTTCAGTGATCCCGGACCCATAGATCGAGTCGGAACGGCTCGAAGCTATAGCAACGGTCCTTAGATCCACCAATTAAGCCGATCTCGCCGCATGGGCGATCATCGCAAGCGCCTAACCTAGAGCGATCGGGTCAAGGTTTAAAGTCTCTAGGAGAAGTCAACAACTCCTCCAGCAAAAGCAACCAAACCGCCGGAATGATTCGGATACCGATCGATCGCGTGACCTCGCCGCCATCAAAGGATCATCGCCCACGAGCAGTACCCGTGGTCGCCGCCGCCGCCGAGTCCTCGTAGTCATCGCGACAACAAGGGCAAGCGCGACGCTGATGACCACGGACGGTCCCTCGTGAGGAGCGCTCGTCGCGACCACGAGGAAGGAGCGGTGGGTTGTCTCGAGAGAGTTTCTCCAGCCGAATCATCCTGCTCAGCAGAGTTCTTCCGCAATGTAACCAACGCCTTCTCAAGACTAGGTTCTGCCGGGAAGGTGGCGGTCATATGCTTTGGGTCGCAGGCTTTCTCGACGAAGCCGGGCCGTCCGGGGCCCTCAAAGTTCAAGCCCGGTCACATGGAGAGGTACAATGGGACTCGTAACCTGCACGAATTCCTTTCCATTCACGCCACGGCCATCATGGCGGCCGGGTGACGAGCTCGTTATGGCTAATTACCTCCCGACTATCCTTGAGGGTGCCGCTTGGACGTGGGTCATTTAATCGCCAGGAGGGTTCCATCACCATGGAACCAGCTTTGTGACGCCTCGATCGCTAATTTCGGAGAGTCACACGCGCGTCTGGGCAAGGAGGATGATCTGCACCAGATGATCCAGATGAACGGGAGACCTCCGCAACTTCGTGAAGCGTTTCATTAAAATCCGCAACACGATCCCGAACATCTCGGACGAATCCGTTGTCCGCGCCTTCAAAAACGGAGTCCGCGACGAGCGCTCACCCAGATCTTGAGATCAACGAGATCCGACCGCCAACGACTGCTCAAGGCGGCCGATCGCTATGCCAACGCGCAGAAAGCTGCTCAAGACAAAAAGGCGTTCGACAAGGGCGAGCCGCCCCACTGGTGTGGATGAGAAAAGAAGAGCGGAAGAACCCCGGTGACAAGAAGTCCCGTAAGAAAAGAATAAAGGTGATGCGAACAATCTTGTCGCAAGTATAGATCGCAAGACTCCTCCCAAGGATGGGCGTAAGAAACCCAACAATAACTATAAGGGCAAAAGCTCGCTCGGGGAGGCGGACAAGGCAAGAAAGGTCCAAGCGACCAATTTTGCAAGTTCCACCAAAGACTACAGACGATATACGCCTATTGCAGTAACTTGGGCCGCAAAGCTCAAGACTTCTACAACGGCAAGGCCCCAATGCCCACCCCGCCGAACAAGGTGATGCCAGAAGCCAAACGCCAAACCGACGGTGGTGATCGGAAGATGATGATGAATATCGAGAGCTCAGGAACCATATCGCCGTCATCTTCGGCGGCTCCTCGGCTTACACTCTCGACGCAGCCTCAAGGAAGCCGCCGAGGTCCATTAACGCTGAAAAGGCAAAACCTCGGTCTGAATCGATGAAGTGGACCGAGGTCCCCATCTCCTTCTCTCGGAGGATTGCCCCACCGATGACCAAGTCTCGGCTGCTCCCTCCGTGGTCGCCCACCATCAAGAACGCGAGAGTTGGCCGTGTACTCGTAGACGGCGGGAGCGATTTGGACTTGCTTTCTGCTAAGGTCTTGGATGAGATGCAGATTCCTCGTTCTAAGCGGAAGGAAGTCGCAATGCCCTTCTACGGAATTGTTCCGGGAGAAGCTGTCAAGCCGTTGGGGCAGGTTGTCCTGCCAGTTACCTTCGGCAACCCAAGCAACTTCCGGACAGAGTTGACCACTTTCGACGTGGTCGACTTTCCGTCCGCGTATAACGCGATCTTGGGCAGGCCATCTCTTGGTAAGTTCATGGCCGTAACCCACCACGCTTACCCTTGCGTGAAGATACCGGGCCCTAACGGTGTAATCACGGTCAAGGGCAATTACAAAGTCGCTCGATTGCGACGAAGCGCCTCGTCGTCTGGTTGACCGGCTTCCGCCACATGGATCTCAAGTTCCGCAGACCAAGTCTCAGACGCCTAGGGTCTCCCTTCACCGGGGAGAAACCAAGGAAGTTCCACTGTCCCTTGATGATACTTCCAAGATAGCTTCACTTGGGGCCAACTGACCCCAAATAGGAAAGCGAGCTCATTGCCTTCCTCCGAAGCTAATGCAGATGTGTTTGCACAGAGCCATCCGACATGCCCGAGTCCCAAGAGAGGTCATCGAGCACAAACCGGTTGTCCGCCGACAAAAGCTTGTTCGCCAAAGCTTCGCCGCTTTACGAATTCAAACAGGATCATCAAAGATCGACTTATAAACCGCCGCGTCGGGTTCATCCGCGAGGTTGATCACACCGAGTGGTTAGCCAATCTGCCATTGTAAAGAAGAAAGGCGGAAAGTGGAGGATGTGTCGATCACACGATCCGAACGCCGCTTGTTCTAAGGACAATTTCCGCGCCAGATTGACCACCGGTCGATGCGATCATGGACGCCAGCCTCGAGTTTTTAAATGCTTACTCGCTTATCACCAAATAAGCATCTCCCGAGGATGAAGAGAAGATCGCCTTCATCACCCCTTCGCACTTTCGCTATAATGACCATGTCTTTCGGTCGCGAATGTCGGTGCCACGCTCCAAATAACAATGGAGAAGACCTTCCCGAGCAACATGAAAAAATCTCGAGGTCTATGTCGACGACATAGTTGTAAAGAGCAAGTTTGCTCCAGATCATGTAAAAGACCGGCCGAGACTTTTCGTAATCTCACCAGCATCGAATAAAATTAAATCCAGAGAAGTGTACCTTTGGTGTTCGATCCGAATGTTACTCGGTTATGTTATTGGTTCGCAAGGTATTTCGCCAACCCGAAAAAATCGAGGCCATTGAAAATATGCGTGCTCCAACTACCGTAAGGAGGTACAGAGTCTCACGGATTCGGATGGTCGCTTCTAAGCGATTTATTTCCGTCAAGGCAAACGCGGTCGCCTCTTTAAGGCTCAAGAAGCACAATGGTTTCGAGGACGTAAGAAGCCAATAGATCCTTCCAAGATCCGAGCGATGCTCGCCTAATCCTCCCGCCTTGACTACCCTGCTGCATGGCGAAAGCGCTCTCTTGCACCTAGGTTGCACGCAACAAGCGGTGAGCGCGGTCTTGACGGTCGAAAGGAAGGCATACAACGACCAATCTATTACGTGAGCGAGGTACTTCACGGATCATAGGAGCGCACCACGAGGTCCGTAAGCTGCTCTACACCTTGCTCATGTCCTCCGTGAAGCTTCGCCACTATTTCCAGCACATCAAATCGGTCCCACCACGCTCCTCCGGGAGAAATCCTACGAACAAGGAATCAAGCGGACGATAGCTAAGTGGACAATGGAACTAGCGTAGTTTGATCCGCTTTTCACGCCTCGAATCGCTATTAAATCACGTGTCCTAGCTGATTTTGTCGCCGAATGGACTTGTTCGCCAAATCCCGTGAAGCTCCCGAGCAACCCGATGAGCCTCCTTGACCATGTTTTTGATGGCTCGCGACCGACACTCGGGGCTGGTTTTGTTCTCATCTCCCTAATGGAGAGCAACTCCAGATTCTATACAACTACACTTCATGGCGACTAAAACGCCGCTGAGTACGAGGCCTCCTCGCGGGACTAAGAGCGTGCAAGTCGCCGGTGTCCAACGATCGACCGTGAAGGAAGATTCACACCGGTCATCAACCAGTGAACAAGGAGTATCGCGTCGCGATGACTCAATGGCGCGACACCGTTGAAGTGAGGAAGTTGGAGCGGCACTTTCGATTTTTCGAGGTGCTCTTCGTGCCCGTAAAGGACAACTTCCCGCCGACTAGCTATCCAAGTATGGATCCTCACGAGAATCTGCTCCGGCAGGGTGCTCGCCGAGCACCTTCACAAGCCCTCAATCACGCCTCCGGACGAGGCAATAGACAGTGGTGCTGCTCCGCTATCGAAAGCAGTCGCCGACCGGACAACGCCATTTGTCCGGTACTCGCAGATGGGACCTCGCCGACGACGGCCGAAGCGCTTCCGCTTATAAGGCGTCTTTGCCCATACAAGCTTGTGGACGGCATCCTTACCGCCGAGGTGCTCGGGAGTTCTCTCCAAGTGCATCTCGCAGCAGAGGGTGTGTTCCTTCTAGGGACATACACGAGGGTGCTCGTGGCAACCACGCCTTGAGAACTCGGTGGCAAAGCGCTTCGCATGGGCTATTATTGGCCCATCGCTACAAGACGCCTGTAATATCGTGACTAAGTGCAAGGCTTGCCAATTTCACGTCCGGAAGGCACACAAGCCCGCCCAAGAGCTCCAAACAATCCTCCCATCTTGGCCTTTTTCCACATGGGGTCTGGATCTGCTCGGCCCATTCCCTAAGGGGTACAAGGGCTATACACACTTGCTCGTCGCCATAGACACTTTTACAAAGTGGATTGAGGCAGAGCTCGTGGTCGCTCTTCACGCCAAAACGGTTGTTCGCTTTTCAAAAGCAACGTGGTCACGCCGCTTTGGGATTCCCCACAAGTTGATCACGGATAACTGCATTCCGCCGAAGCGAGCTATTCCAGAATATCGCGAATACCGGGCACCAAGGTTCTGTTCGCCTCGTGGCACATCCACGAGCAATGGAGCAATGAGCGAGCTAACGGACAGATAGTCCGTGGTATTAAACGGCGGGTATTTGCTGCTCTCAAGAAGCACAACAAGGCTCGGGTTGACGGTTCCTTCCGTCCTCCGGGCACTCAGACTACGGCCACCGGCGACCGGGAAACTCCTTTCCAATTGGTCTATGGTGCGAAGCCATCCCGCCTACCGGGTTATACTCGGTTCGTCTCAAGACGAAGTTCGGTCAACTTAGTTGACGATGAGCAAGAGCGCCTCGATCTCGACCTCCTCGAAGGCACACGCGACCGGGCACAAAGTCGAATGGCGCGCTACCAAAGAAGATCTTCGGCAAGACGCTGCCAAGTCCGCTCGACCAAGGGTTTTGAAGGCGGGCGACTTCGTTCTACGCCGTGTCCGAACTCCGTCCAATGCCAACAAGTTAACTCCTCGCTGGGAGGGCCTGCTCACGGCCGCTTTCTCTCGCTGTCCGGGCCGCTCACCTGCTATGGAGGACGGGAGAGAGCCGACCAAGACTTGGAACATCGACCAGCTTCGTAAGTTCTTTGTGTAGGTCTTCGCTTGTTTGCTTAGCCTCGCTTTTTGTCAAACTTCTACTTTAGTTCGCCCAAGTCTCTGCACCATGTAAAGTTTAATTCAATGCTTAAGTGAATTCTCGCGCCTCTGCGCTTTTTTCACTTCTTGTCTTTTGAAGACTACCTCTTTCTCTCTGTAACACTTGATGGTCGCCTTGTCTTGCGAACTCTTGGCTCCGCAATCTTAAGGATTGTTCCTCACCCGTATCTAGTTTCGATAAGTTCCTAAACTCGTGGTTGCGTAACACGGCCTTTCCACCTTGCGCTAAGTTCTCTCGTAAGCCCTCCGCAGAGGCACTTATCGCTGGCGGGACCACTTGGCAAAGCCGGTCTCGTAAGCCCCGCGCAGCAGGCACTTTCCTTGTTCGGTTACTTCTGAATCGCTTAACTTACGCCAACGAAAGCGGATTACGGAATGCATCGAGCAAGATACGGTGTCGCTTTTCTCTCTACTACGACGTGCTCGAGTTCGCAAGCTTAAGTTCTCGAGCATCTTCCGCACGGGGTTAGGTGTCGCTTTTTCTCTTGTGCACCTGCTCGGGTTCGCAAACTTAGGTTCTCGAGCACCGCACAACGGGGGGAGTTAGGCAAAGCGCCACCGGTTTTCTTAAACTTCCTAGCTACTGTTCGCTTTTCTCTTAGTTTCGCTCGTTTGTCTTTTTGCTACTCTTTTTGCAGGAAAAAGGTAAGTACTTCATTGTATTGCTCAAAAGTTTCTGTACAAGGCCATTTCGGTTACAACATGCAGGTGCTACTTAGGAGCAAGTCGCCTTCAGCTCCTCAACTTAATTTGAGGCGCACGACTTCGCCTCGAGCCTTGATTCCTTCCCGGCTTCACTGGAGGCGCTCGATCTCCTCCTCTCCTTGCTTGGCTTGCGCCAGCCTCTGCCGGATGGCCTCGACCTCCTCGGTCTTGGCGCCAGTTGATCGGTCGAGCCTCGCCTGGCCGACTTCACCGCTCGGCCGCCTTGAGTTGTTCGTCCAGCTCCTCGACCTTCTTCTCTCGGTGATCGCCTCACCGTCATCCCACAGATCTCCTCGATCTCTTCCCGTGAAGCCCATGTGGTCGAGATTTTGCTTGAGACCCACTAAGTCCGCTTCTTCCTTGGCGAAATGGGCCTTGAGTCTCTTGGCTTCCGCCAGCAAGCTGGTCCCGCCGTTGGGAACGCCGGCAAGCTGCTCTTCGAGCCACTTCAGCGGCCTGCTTCTCTCCGCAGTTGCTCGCTTTAACGGCTAGCGCTGGCTCTTCGCCTCTCCTAGGAGAGACTCAGAACGCCTCTTCTTGCCAGCTGGACTTTGAGCTTCTTCACCTTCGCCTTCAAATGGCCGACTTTGGGTCGGTGCACAGGTCTCGCCGACTCCTTCGTCCGGAGGTGCTCACGAGGACGCCAAGACGGGCGCCCGCCGATGGTCACGCCGCCCTCGAGTTCCTCCATGGTGTCCTTCAAGACCGAGAGAGAAGACTAGTTAGCCGCTTTGGCGGTGAAGCTACCTAATTGAGCTAGGCGTGGTCTTGGTGTTTACCTTGCCAAGCCGATGCTTCAAACATGGAGCAAAGGCGGTCCTCGAGACCATGCGTCACGGCCCCCGCCATGCGGGATGAGACGGTGTGTTGTTCTCGCCGCCGCTTTGTTCGCCTCCTTCTTCCTCTCGAGCGATCTCGCCGGGGACAGGGGCACGCGGCGCGCTTCGCCTCCGCTCCCTCTCTCTTCTTCTCTTTCCGCCTCAACGCCGGCGAGGCCGAGCTACTCTGCTGGTGGCGCCATTGTTCCATGGCAGACGACTTGCGCGACCGCTTGGGGCTTTTTCTTGCTCCTCGGCGGTGGGGTTTCGCCGCCGCCAGAGAATCCTGTCGCCTCGGGGTGAGCTGCCCTCGCGACGAATTGCTCGGCAGACCACCGCTTGGTCCCGCCTGGCGACTCCGAGCCGCTGCCTTGGCTCATTGTCTGTGGCGCCGCCTTGCCGCCTCTTCGCTTCCACCGCTCCACCGCGCTTTTGAGCTGCCGAGTCGCTCGCCGAGCTCGGCGGGAGCAGCTCCACGCCGCCAATTTTGTCCTTGAGGCACGCCACCTTCATCGCCACGATGCGCGCGCAGATGTTTCGGCAAGAATGACCGCCGAGCGCCTCGACGCCGTCGTCAGGGCGATCTCTCCTTGGGCAACTGATGAAAAGAGATGATCGTTAAGTCTAATGCGGTCGAGAGGTGAGAGATCCAAGATCGGTTTCTACATACCGCCGTGAGAGGCTTGATCCCGATCTTCTTCGCTGAACTTTCCGCCTCTTCCTGGGGCTCTTGGCGGCTTCTCGCCTTTGACTGGGTGTTCATGGGCGACGAGCTCAGCTCCCCGGTAAGCCGAAGGCCTTCTCAGCAATGCAAGAAGTTTTTCTTTCGGCGACTTCTTCTTCGAGTCTCCTCCGCCGCGACTGTTGCGTGCCGATGCAAGCGGTCAGGTGAGCTTGCGGTAACGCCTAAACCAGAGGTCCATGTTTTACCTCTTCGCCGCTCTGCTTTCGGCGAGGAGGGAGGGCTTGGTCTCTTCCCTCATTGGCTGACCGCTACCGCTTGGTCCGCTTCGAGACGCTCCGTCAGCAGGTGGTCTCTTCGACGCAATCAAGCGGACGCCAGTGTCGCTGGTGAGCTCGCGTCGGCTCACCCGCCACCTTGGGCTTAGTGGCTATCTTAGCCTTGCCCTTCTTCGCCTTCTCCTTCTCGCATCTTGAGAGTTCCTCACGATCCCCCAAGGATCACCGTCCTCCTCTGCGGCTTTTGAGAAGCGAACATTAGCATTAAAACCACAAGGCAAATCTAGCAACACGATCGGGTATAAGTGATTTACCTCACTCAGCGGACAAGCACGCTATGCTGGCAGTGTGTATGCCACCTCGCCGGTGACCTCCCGTCCTTCTTCGCCGCCTTGAAAGATGGCGCCGATCCGCCGGGTCACCCATGCGCTTGGTTGGCTTTTCCGCCTGGACAGATGGAATCGTTAATTCTTGTTCGGAGGAAATAACCAATGAAGAGGTTGAGTCTTAAAGGCACTTACCCGTGCTCTCCTTGTGATGTCTTCCCATCCTCTATCTTGTAGAAGGGATAGGATTCTCCTCCGCAGCGATGACGATCCTCGCTCACCGTGAAGTCCCGAATGATCTCCCGCCCGTGAGCCCGAGGCTCACGAGGGAGGCGATCTTCCTTGTCGTACCAATCCTCGGCGGACATCTCCGCCGAGGCATTGGGGTTCCTTTGCCGCGCCTTCCGGTGAAGACGAGTTCATTGTCGCCGCTCCGCTTGTCAGTAGAACCACCTCACCCACCACGCGCCCATCGAATCGAAAGCAATGTGGGCGAGGGTACGGCGCGTCGTCCGTCATGGTGGCCGGAGCTTGAGGTAGTAGCACCTCAGCGCGAAAGCGTGAGCTGCTCCTCCATCAGATAATAGTGGAGGAACAGTCCACCGGTGGATCGATGCTCAGATAGCCCTCGCACAGTGTGCGAAGACACCCATCTAGAGGATGGAGTTCGATTGAGGTTCGCCACCTCCAATCCGGCCGATGTTCAAGAAGGCTCGACGGTCGCCTCGGAGATTTCAACCCAACAAAGGCGAATCGCTCGTCGACAAACTCTCCTCGAGCGGCTCGGAGTATCCTCCTCTCCAGCAGCCTCCAGCTCCGGTGTCGATGTGGCCCTCTTCTTCCCGCACCTTCAGTCCTCCTTGGTCGCTAGTGCCGTGAACTTGGCCATAGCGGTTCCTGTATCGGGCAGCAGTTTGGTGGTGGAAGTTTGGGTGCTTGATGTCGAGCGCGTTGGAACTAGGGCTTAGAGAGGAAAGGCGTGAGATCGAATGGCGGTCGGTCATGCGTTTGATGCTTTTATAGTTCCGTATAAGCAGCTCAAGCAACGGTTTTGCCCAAAAACGGCTAGTTTTACCACAACGGCTAGGTAAAACGGTCACTTTGTTTCATCGCTTGGCGATAGGAAGTTACTGTGGAATCGCTAACGGCTATTTTTTCCAAAGGTCCGACCAAGGTCGAGTGCTCGCTTTCGACGAGACGTCGTTCGCTCAACGCAACAGAGTTGCTCGTCATCGGTCGGGTTCTGTTCGGTCTCGAACAAGTCTTGTTCGGTTGAACCATGACTGTTCGGCCGCTCGCTACACGCCTTTGCAAAGAAGAAGATTTTCCTCTTCGTGACTTGGAGTCTCAAGAAGAAGACTCCACTCTAGTGAGTCCTTCCACTTGAGTCTCGGGGCTAGCCGTCGGGATAGAATTACGGCCCATTGCCATGGCCCACTCCCCGACGGCCCGCTTGAACGACCTACCAGGCCCAGCTCCTCGAAGGTTCTATCAGCCCATGTGCATCCCGCCGAAACAGCTTGGTCGTCGCGCGTGAACGGCCTATGATTCATGTTTGAGTCCGACTCGAACAAGAGTTCTGCACGGCCAAGTGAAGACCCGGACGTGGTTTCCTGATTGGATTAGGAGTCGTGATCCCCAAGATTAGAGCTTATCTTATCTACCGTAGGTTGTATTTGGCATGTATGAGTTCGTTACGATCTCGTAGTTAGCCCGCCCGATATTCCTTGGTAGGTCGGTTTGTTCAGATTATATAAACAGGCCCCTACGGCGCTAGAGGGACCCTTAGCGATAGATTTTCAGATACTACTCGCCGAGACTCGCCGATCTCGCCGAGTTCCACCTTGTAATCCTCTTTGATATAAAGGAAGGCCGGACGTTAGGGCTATTATCTCTCCGAGAGGCTGAACCAGATAAAAACCCCGCCTCTGCTCGTTCTTTGTTCGTGGTTGTTCGGCGTGTCTCCTATCTCCTCCTTGAAGAATCTTGGTTGACTTGGGTCGATATCCCAACCGTCGACAGCAACGATACGCTGAAAAGAATGCCTTAATTCGGCTGCATTCATCAATACCACATTAAATTGGATGGCCTTCATGGTATAACACTGTGTGCGAGAATTTCTCCCATTAGTAACATTCTGGACATTTTTTTTTATCATTTTTCCTCCTTTTCCTCTATTTTCCTATTCTTTTTTGCATTTTCTCTCTCCTCCTGACATTATGTACCCACATATATGTCAACCTCTAGCACATAAAATTGTTGTCCCCCGAGAAAACATTGTAGTCATACAGCGAATATTTAGTTTTAAGTTCAACATTCAAACTGAATTTTAAATTCAATAATCAAATTAGATTTAAATTCACATTGGAGTTTATATTTGAAATTTATATCGAGTGCAAACAAAAATAAATTATAAAATTCAAGATTCAAACCAAATTTTAAATTTCAAACTCAAATAGGATTTTCAATTTAGGATTCAATCTAGTTTGAAAATTTAAAGTGATTTTACACTCAAAATCAACCCAAAATCAAAATTAAATGTAAATTTTAATTTCAAAAGTAAATTTAGATTTTAAATTCAAGATTCAAGCATATTCAAATTTCAAACCAATTTACAAAATTCAAACCTGTTTTCCAATTCAAAATTCAAAAAATAAAATTAGATTTAAATCCTGTGGGTCCTTGATGTTAGGAGGAGAGAGAAAATGCAAAAAAATGGGAAATAGAGGAAAAGGAGGAAAAATGATAAAAAAAATCTTCGGAATATCACTCGTGGAAGAAATTCGCTTGCACGGTGTCATACACGTTAAGGCAATCCAATTTAATGTCATTGATCCAGGCAGCCGCATTGAGTGTCATTCATCGTATTTTCCCGTCCTAATCTGGCATTTTGGCTGTCATTACCGGAGGCGAGGGAGAAGGCAGTGTGATTCGCATGGGGAGGAGATGGGGCCATGGGTCGCTCGTGGAGAGGACAAGCGAGAGAGGGTTGGCGGTGAGTAGGGTTGTAACCTGAGATCGAGGCTCGCGAGCAACTCGGGCACGGTTCGTTACAAAACAAGGACGATCCGAGCTCCGTTTCGATCTCGTGACTAGTGCTGGCCAAATGGGCAGGTCCGGGCGGGCTGAACTGGTTCGGCCCGTACTGTTCACAAACCGAGCCGTCTCAGATCGGTGAACCAAACCGAATCAGGGCTGGCACCTCGGCCCGTCGGGTCGGCCCGGTTCGGTTCGTATAGTAGCGCCCCGGTTCAGTTCGGCTTGGCTCGGTTCGGTTCGCTACTGTTGTACATTTATTTAATTCAATATATGTATTTATATATATTTTTTCTTTAATTTACAATGCAAATTTGTGAAATATAATGGCTTTTCTTTTTTTTATATTTTTTAATAAAATAAGCCGGTTAATAAAAAAACAGACCGGCCTGATTCGGTTCATTGTGCGAACCGAACCTGGGCTGAAACCCCGGTTGGTTTGCCCTGTTCGTACAGTAACCGAACCAACCTGGCCCGAACCGAAACGAACCAAGCGGGCCCGTTGGCTAGGTCTGCTCGTGACATTTTACAAGCCAGGGCGAGCCTGAGTCCAGCTCGTTCATGAGTAGCTCGTGTGCTGGACAACAAAGTGCACATCACATCCCTACAGGGCACACCCGCATGCCGGCCCATTTTACACCCCAGCCCATCACCCAACTCACCCACCATCGGCCCACTTCCCCAGTCCCAGTCACCACTCACCACTCCTCTCCTCGACACCTCCTCTCCCAAATCCTGTGCCTCCTCCTCTCCCCGACGCCTCCTCGCCTCCTCCGCTCTGCCCACCGCCTCCCCTTGCCCCGCTAGCCGCCGTAAGCAGAAAGAGGAGTACGCCATGGCGCCAGTGACATGAGAAGCAATGGTCAATGGGCCCCAACGTCGTCGCCGCCGCCTCTCCGTCCTGCTCCTCTCGGCTGACCCCGACAGTGCCACCGCCTCTCCATCAAGCTCCTCTTGGCCTACACCGGCCGCAACGACGCCACCGCCTCTCCCTTTGTCCCCGTCCTAGCAGCAAGCATCGCGGGCTCCCTCCATTCCCGTACGGCCAGCACCATCGCCTACCTCCATCCTGTCTCGGTAAGCATCTTCGCCGCCTCCCTCCACCCTGTCTCTCCTCCTGGCCGCTTTACTTCTCCTGGATTTGAAACCCTAGCGAAGCTCACGAACTAGCTCGAGCTTTTGACGAGCCCGAGTCGAGCCTCTCGTCTAGCTCGTGATTTTTGACAAGCCCGAGCTGAGCCTCTCCTCTAGCTCGTGATTTTTGCGAGTCACGAACAAGCCGAAGCTAGCTCGCTCGAACTTGGCTCGTTTTCACCCCTAGGAGTGGGAGGAAGGGGCCAAGGGGAGGCTTGGAGATCTTCTGCAGTTGTACCGTTGAGTCCTGGATATGGGCCTAGAGGGTGGTAGGAGCCCACGTGGGCCCCACATGTCAGTGAAATAATGTCCCTATGTAGTTACGGCAAAGAACCAAACAACATGGATGGCTGGATCCACCTAGCACACTTGATCGGATCGTCACTAAGATTGGGCTGGACACCATAAGAAGGATAATAAGGGCAACGACTTTTAAATATTACCGGGGCATGTTGCACGCTCCGTGCGCCCTACATGTTTTTTAGGGACAGACAATCATGAATTTTTTATGGAAAATTTATATTAAAAAGGAAGATGTAAGATGTAAGTGGCTGAAAAAGGATGGTATATGTTAGGTTTGTGTGTGATATATATAGCACATGTAAAAGGATATAAAGATAGTAGGAACTACATAGTTCATCAAAAGCTGTAGATGAACTGAAAGAGAATGCTAGTGATCTAAAACTAAGAGTAGATTTAGGCATTTAGCTATATTTAGTGGTTGTTCTATTACAGTTTTTCGAGTAACAGTTAGAATAATGTACAAACAAAGTCTACAGAAATAAAGCATATTACCTTTGTAGCTAAAGCAATGTTACAACTAAAATATTACGTCTATTAATACATGTCAAGCAGACTGAAGCAGATTTAGTTTAATTTTTAGAGCATTACATTGGACCACCTAACTAAAGTATGCATGTATTAAACCTGGAAGTGAAATCAACAACTTCTGTTATATCAATATTTATGTACCATGTACAAGCTGGACCACCTGACAATGATATATCAGTTGCAAAGGCATGAATACATTTTTATTTTTTTGATATACTAATTGCGGCTTAATATACCTTGAATGCATAGCAAAAGTATATATTCACTAAAAAATTACCTAAACCTTTGTAGGACTTTGGTAGTGTACCAACGAAAACGATCACTTGAGGGTGAGATTGACCATCAGCATATATACCTTGTTAGCATCAAATGTTGTGGCCCTGTCACCCCATAGAGCGACGACATCTATCATACCTCTAATAGGGCAAAAGATCAGAGGAAGATAATATTTGTTATTTTTTTAGATAATTTAAATGTAATTAGGGAGAAAAGGCAGACAAAACAATTACCAACCTAGTATTGCGTATATGGATATTTCTTTTCAAGTTCTTTGGTTTGTGATTTCGGACGGAGCGAAGTAATGGGGGATATTTTAGTAATAACGCCCAACACATCTACAATGTAATAGAATAGCCAGTTATGTACATCCAAGTAGGAATTAAATTAAATAGATAAGAAAAAGTATTCAGGCACAATACGTTCCTCTAACTTAGTACAGTTGGTAAAAAATCAACTTGTCAAAACGCGCTGATTTATAGAGCCTATTAACAAGTTTCACACGATAAAAGTGAACATAATATACTTTTCCCTCTATTGGCATAGGTATCTCTTTATCATGAGAGATAAATTTGAGCATGAATATTGGAACTCTATGAAATATTATTTGTAATGTTATATAAATGGTATCTTACACAAGAAAATGGAAAAGTAAATCCATCTATGAATATAGTGCGCCTTTTCGTCTAGAAGAACCATATCAATATATAGCAGAACATCATTGTTCCGTGGATCATAGAAATCCCATAGGCGAGAAACATGAACATAGATCGGACCATTCTCATCCCCAAGCCGAAGATTTTGAAGCATGTTATGAGCCATCTAATGAAAAAGACAAAAAGCAGAGGGAAAAAGTTCAATAAAGCATCATCTATTTTGAAGAGAGGAATACTGGAAACAAAATGTAGGCACTACACTAGTTACAAACGAGACAGGGAAAAAGCATATGGACACTATCATGTAATGAAAGGAATAAACATAGAAAAAAATAATGAGAATGCCCATGGTGAGAAACTACATAGTGTTAGGAAACACGCTTCATCGTATATAATAGACTCAAAATATCGAAACAAAAGGGAAAAAAAGTTAATATAAAGCATCTTAAATACTATTTTGGTGGAGACCAAGGTAAGAAAGCACGTGAACATATTAAATGTAGGAAAAAATAACAGGAATGCCGATGGATAAGAATAATGTACTATTAAGAAAGACACTTTATATAGAAGAGACTTGTTAGCGACATATCGAAACAAAAGAAAGATGTTAATAGAAAGCACTACAAAGAGCAACAAAGGGCATGACGGTGGTTTACAGAAGGAGGGAAAATATGTTGCCAAATGAAAGTAAACTGCAAGACACAAACCTGAAGTAGCAAAAATACAAAGAGCAAGTATAGCGATTAGTCAAAAAAAGAAGAGGAAGAGTAGAAGGTGAAAGAGAGAAAACATACCTCGAAGTGGAGAAAATGGGGAAGTAGACGAGGGCACGCTATCAGCTCTCTCTCTACTCTCTATTGTAAGCACTAATAATAAAGTACAGGGGACACTACCCACGGAGAAGATAAAAGGGCAGGATGAAAGATACAGAGACAGGCAGACAGCTGCACTATAATAAGGGAGAAGTACACGGTTGATGTGATGTTACTGCCTCGAGAAGTACCTAAGCAAGCATTGGCCAAACAGTGAAGCTCGCAGGAACACACTAGCTCTAGGTGCGCTAGCATAAATTAAATTTAAAACAAGCTAGGGTTAACAAAGTCTAGATTTCTGACCAAATTAATGACCAGAACTTAGGTGATTTATGAGAGCTAAAAAACAGGGCCGTTCCTGAGTTTTTGGGGGTCCAGAGCGAAATTATAAACGGAGGCCCCTAACATAAGTATCAAAATATTTTTATACTACTATATATCAACTAAAAAGACACTATTTAATGTATTATAGAAATTGTTACCAATAAAAGATAAAAGTATAAAAGTAAGATTTTTTACCTCAAGCATTTAGAAATTTTACTCATCGCCTCACCGGCAGATCGACGTGATGGCTAATTGGCTTATTGGCAACTGGATGACCGGATTCGGCGAGTGGATTATTGGCGAAGCGGTGCCGTTGATCAATGAACGGCGCCACGAAAGCAAAGATTCGCGCGGCGGAATCGAACAGATCCGTCGAATCGCCGAGCCCTCCAAAAATCAAAACCCTCGCACGACGGCCGCCGACGAGAACTAAGAACGACGGCGTCCAACCAGAACGACGGTGTTTTTTTTTCGAGCAGCAACCAGCAAGAGTGGATCAACGGAATTATGGAAATACGGAATCACCGTCCGGCGCGGCGGCGCTTTTTGGTAGGGGATACTAGAAGTCACAAACTCACGGATTGCTGGAAGAAAGCGCGGGCGCCTCGCCTCGGTGCCGCCGGCCGAGAGCGGCGACGAGGCCTACCACTTGTTGCGCCGGGCGCCGGCCTCCTGGGCTTAATCACATTCAGATAATCACGTTCATGTTACCATAATCATAGACACGCGTGAGTGGGTGACTTCGTGCTCCAAATAGCTAGCTAAGTAACTCAGAACCTCGTTGGGCACTTGGGCTTTCAGTTCTTCGCAAAACGTAATCACGTTCTTGTGTACAAGCCATAGCCCATATTGGGGGGTGGGGCCCCTGGGCTCGGGGGGCCCGGGGCGCATGCACTGCCCGCCCCCCCTCAGGCACGGCCCTGCTAAAAAAATCTTATAACATGGCAATAGAAATTTGAAATAAAGCATAGAAATAGAATTATATATATAATCTATATATATATAATTAATAAACGGAAACCAGTGGACCCAACATATCTATGCTCTGTAATGAGATATATATTAAATTGAACACAATAATAATCAGTTAATATGCTGGTCCATTACTATAGGAATAAATTTTCTAAAACAGAAGTATACTAGCAAGTTCAAAGCTAAGGGCACATAGATGTGAGTGCCTTGGAATATTTTAGATCTCTCGAGGGTTCGAGGCTCCTAGAAGATTGGGGTTTTCTCCAACTAACCTCACCAAAATAGCCACAACTCTGCTTGCTATAAGCATTGGTATCTTCTAATACATATGTATACACATCTTGGACAACATATGCATAAATTATGATCTTTTAGACAAGTAGAGTTGCGGCTAAGCCGGAAAATACATATTTTTGGACTTTTTAGAAAATAGATATTACATGAAAATGATACTAAATATATATATTGAATTGTTATAAGCATTGGTATCCCCTGATACCTAGACATACAATCTTGGACAACATTTGCATAAGTTATATTATCTTTTAGGCAAGCAAAGTTATGGCTAAGACAAAAAAAATGAGTAGTAAGCCTGAAAATAAAAAAAATCGTTCAGGTCTCCCAATATGCAGCCTCAATTCAACCAAGAAAGTCAAGATGCACACTTACCCAAAATTATCCCTTAATTCCATATAAGCCAAGCAAATTTAACATCTGCTACTCATGATATCAACAATAAATTAAGAGACCAATCAGTTTGCTAGAACTATTGATGTCACATTGACAGGGAAACACATATTATCTGTCAAAATTAACAGTGACTTGAGATGTATCGATCCAAAAAAGATTATAGGATTCCATGGCGAGTAATGCAGCAATGGTGCCATTGATCACACAAAAACAAAATTTTTAACAATTATAAACAACAACAAATAAGGTAATCAACAATCTGTCCCTCATACTGGTAGTGTTATTATTTATGTATAAACATCTTTTTCCAAACAATAATCAAGGTCCAAACGTGGAAGCGTCTATCTAATTGTTGACAGCCATAGAATTGTAGCTCAACCTACATGTTCCAGAGCAAACAAGGACCGCCACATCAGCTAAGAAGGAAAAGTTAATAACCTAACTACCATGCAAAAATATTGCATAGGATCTACATTGAATTGGATTGCACACTGTGATGCTCAAGAAACATTTCGTAGTATAGTTCTATAGGTAATAATAACGAGCAATTGTTCATCTCCTAACCTGTAGTTTTGGAAACAGCCACCTGTAAAAATGGATAGCATGATTGTCTTCACCATAGGTAGCATCTTGAACACAGACATAGAGAGAAATAGGGGCTAGGTCAAGCAAGTTCTACCCACGCCATCATTGTCGACGTATGACCATTTGGCGTCCTCGCCGACAGCAGCCGCCTCGTTGACCTCGTCTTCTGATCGCCTTCGCCCTTGACGGCCATGGGGGCATCCTGCTGAGTGGTGGCGACATCCTTGACGGTGGCGAGCTTCTCGTTGGGCGGTGCTAGATCCAGTGGCAGCGAGGTCCGCGGTGGCATGGGAGGGAAACTAAAGGTGGAGGACAGGCGGTGCATGTGAGAGAAAGAAAGAGTAAAGGAAAAGAGATACTGGTGGGAGCATGGGCAAGGACCATGGATGGGAGGCTAACCCTAGCCTCCTCCCATGGCTGCATGCAATTAGAGTTGCCTAGACATCGCAACAGGACCTGATTTGGCCATCGTCGCCGGAGACGAGCGAGGGAGAAGGCGTGGGGGAGGAGACGTGGTTACTTATGGAGAGGACAGGTGAGAGTGGCGGCGCGAGGAACCGAGAGAGGATAGGCAAAAGCGGCAGCGTGAGGAACCGAGCAAGGGTAAGGGGTGGCATCGGCCCAATAGAGGAGGCCAGACGACAAGTTGACTCACGAAAAATGCAAGGGTTTTTCTGCAAAACCAACAAACAAGGGCTGGGTCCACTCGGGCCGTGTGATCGGACGACACCGATTTCGGGCCGACGTGGATGCCACGGGAGGGCTCGAAATCACACTGACTTTAATATATAAGATTATTAAGATGTGTTACTGCATGTTTTTTAGCTTCATCCCAAACTATTATATTGAAATGAATAAAGTTGAGGATATAGCAGGGACACAATTAAGCATGGAAGCAGAGCTATATGCATGAGTGAACGACATCAATTAAAACGTAGTTAATCTCATGTTCTCATTTAATTCGTAGAAAATCACATGCACTCGGTTAGTTTCAAACATTTGAATTAATGCTATGTTTGTTGGTTGAGATATTTGAAATAATTACACTGCTGACCCATTCTATTTTTTTGACTTACAACTCATAGTTTTTAAATCATTTTTTGAGTTATGTTTTTGGCTTCTCGAAATCGATCCTTTGATATTTTAAAACGGCTTCTCAAACCTCCTAAAATGTAGCCAGACCATTTTTTAAAAAAATTTCTCAAAGCTCTCAATGTGCAACAGCTGTTGTTAATTCTTAACTAAAGAGACGTCACACAGTTAAAGAACACATGTTACCACGATGTCCTTTGTGAAGAATATGACACAAATTAGCACGATGTTCTTTGCGAAGCACAGGACACAAATTACCGGATGTGCTAGCTTCTCCCACATGTATACATGAGAGGACAACATAGCCGAACACTAGGAAATTGGCATGTGTTTCCTCTTATTCCTCGTTGAATCTTTCGCTAGTCTTCAAATATTTAAATCCACTTCTCAAAGCTTGTCAAACCTCATCGATAATTTCTGGCTTTGAAAAGTCCTATCTTTCAGCTGTTTAGTATGCAAAAACAATCATTTCTAGGTAAAAAGATTTCATATAGCTAAAAAACATAAATCGTTATATTATCTAATCTAGATCTAAAGTACTTTATAATGTAGTAGTTTGGGGATTGAGTATAACCTAGATCCAACTGTACATCTCATTCGTCCATTCCCTTCATCCAACAACTATAATTGTGAGTTGGATCACTTAAACTTTGCTTAAATTATCCACCTTTACCACTCCACATAAACCCCAATCACCTGTCTAGACTCAAATTAACATGCGCGTTATCCGTCCTTAAAAAACACACCTGTGACCTGCGCCTCGCCCTGCCGCTGCTCCTTGTCCCGCCGCCGCTCCTACGCCTCACCTCCGTCGTCCGAGCTCCGTCGTCGTTATAATTTCTAGCCATTTGTCATGGGGGATGTTCAGAAGGGGTTGATTCCAGTGGGGAAGCTGACTTTTTTAGTTATTTACCATGTAAATTAAATTGATGCTAGCAAACAAATATTTGATGCAATCAAATTGTATGAATATTTAAGAAAGTGGCGTAATTTATGCTCTGCCCAGCTGAGATTTTTTCCATTCTTTAAAACGGCAAACTGTTTAATAACATAGCAATTTGAGTGCAAAGTATTAATACTAAACAAACCCTTCTCAGATATATTACTCCAACATATTTTATACGTGCATGCTTGCTAGTTCTATAAAAAATATAACACATGAATTACCTCCAACCAATTTGTCTTGAAGAGAAGCAAAACGAGGACTACAGTAGAAAACACACCAATATGGGACAGGTGTTCCTTCCCGTGCCCCGTGGAATCTTCTCTGGTCACTGACAACGGCGGCCCAGTCGCTACTCCTATAAAGCGCCCCGGCAAAACGTCGCCGAATGGAGCCAAGCCCACGCAGCGAGGGAGCGAGAAAATCTCGCCACAACATCACACGCACGAGACGAGAGAGGCGAGCGCAAAGCGAAGCTAGAGAGAGAGAAAAAAAATGAGAGCGAGAAGAGAAGCAAAAATATAACCGAGCCAAACAAACAAACCCCACGCCCACCCATCTCTCCACCTTCATCCACCTCCTCCTCCTCGCGCCCGCTGCTGCTGCCTCCCACCCCAAATCCCAAACCCTAGCCCCCCAGATCCCTCCCCCGCGGCCGCGCGCCGCCCAATCGCGCCGCCATGCGGATCCGCAAGTGCGCCTCCCGCCTCCTCGGCTCCGCCTACACCTCCGCGCCGCCCGCCCCGGCGCCCCGATTCGAGCTCGAGCTGCCCCCGCCCCCGGCGCCGCCGCCGCCGCAGCTCTACCCCGCGCCCGGAGAATCCTCCGCCGGGCCCGCCGGGATCCCGGCGCCGTCTGCCTCCGGCGAGCCCTGCGAGCTCAGCCGCTCGCCGTGGGACCTCATCAGCGAGCTCGACCTCTCCGATCCCCAGGTCAGCGCGCTCCCCCGGCCTGGTCCCTCCCCCAGCTCCGCCGCTTCTATTCCGCGCCTCTCCGCTCTGCGAGGCCTGCGCGCCTCTAGCTCGGCCGTTTTGGGGCGGCTCCGTTGGGTTCTCGCGGCTCGCGCGGTGTAGTCCGTGCATGCCGCTAGGGTTCGCGCGCGGGTTCGAATGCGCGTGCAGGGGGTGGTTCCGGCGGCTGGAGGCCGCCTGATCGGGCCCAACGGCGCGTTAGCTACCCTTCCCTCGTGGTAATTTAAGGGCGGCGGCGGTGCTAGGGTTGGAATCGCGGAAATGGCGGCCGGGTCGAACCCTAGATCCGCGCCCCCATTTCGGCACAGTTGGTGGCTTGGGGAAGCGTCTCCACGTGCTGCCGTGTTGATTAACCTGTATTCTCCATCGATTAGGAGGAGGACCTCGTCGGGAAGTACTTCGTCAGTGTCGCGTGCCGTGCTGGCTGGCTCTTTCCGTCCAGCGTGACCGCCGCCACCCTCAAGAGGGAGGAGGCGCTAGCTCCGGCAGCTGACAGCGACTGGCCGCGGCATAAACCTGCCAAGAAGCCGCCGGCGAAGAAGGCAGTGGTCAAGAAGGATAATGAGAAGGGCAGCGAGCGTAAGAAGAAGGTGAAGGTTAAGAAGGAGGAGAGCCACTGCGCCGAGCCCGACGGCGGGGGACCCCAAGTCTGGATGTGCAAGAAGAACGACGGAAGGAGGTGGCAATGCAATCGGCAAGTGAGCCAGCCCAACGTCCTCTGCGACTACCACTTCGAGCAGAAGCGCTCGTACTACTGCCCCGTCTCCGACTCCGGTCAGGGCGTCGTCCCAGCTGCGGCGGCGCCGGTGCCGGCGGCTCCGCCCGCGGCCTCCAAGCCCCCAACCAGCTCCAAGTCGAAGCCGTCCAAGCCACGTCGGAAGAAGCTGGGCGACGCAGGCGAGGGCTTCTACTACTACGCCGGTTTCGGCCCGTTCCGCAGCAAGAGGCACTGCAGAAGTGGCGGCACCAACATGCAAGAATCTACACCTGTGAAACAAGAGGAAGAAGAAGAGGAGGCACCGCCGGACCTCCACGCTGCTCCTGCTCCAGCTCAACCTCAAGCTTATGACGATGAAGGTGACAATCCGCAGGTGGCAGCTCGCGACAATGACGACGATTCCGGCTGCGACGACATAGCTGGGATTGCTGGTGGCGACGAGGAGAGCAGTGACGACGACGATGGCGACTACCATCTCCGTGTCTGCGACGGCGAGCGCTGGGCCGACGTGAACGGCGGCAGCAAGAGGAAGTCCCAGTGGAAGAGGTGGAGGAAGCCCGTGAAGGCTCGGTCGCTCAAGTCGTTGATGTAAGCGCGCGCGCACGTCGCTGGTTCGTATCCGTGGTGATAGAAGGAGGTAGTTAGCTAGCTAGCTAGGCTCGATTTAGCTTAGCTCAGTTCGTTCCGGTTTTGCCGCTGGATTTGTTGTACAAACTGTTTGACTTTGTATCATGTTGTTTCCCTTGCTCCATGGCCATCTCTAATCTCGCTCGTCATTAATTACCGTGTTTACTATATTTGATTAGTAGGAACCGAGGAACTTAATACCACTTGTTTCATTCATGCATGATGGAGCTTGCTTACGTATACCGATGAACCGCCCGTTCCGCATGCAAATTAAGAGACGAAGGGGTAATCCATAATCCTTGTTTTGTCACTCACCCACGTGTCAGCATCATTGACATGTAGGTGTAGAATCTGGCGCTGACACAAGAAGTAACAAGACAGGTTGATCGGTCACTTTGCCTTGGTAAAATGAAGATTATATTATGGCAATGTACAGTGTAAAATGAAATTTATATTATGGAAGATTGAAAGGTATCGCGACGCGTACATAGCCGCTCTCCGAGGCACAAGTAGGCAGCACAGTACGAGCTGTCGAAAAAAAGTTTTTTTTTATGAGAAAAGAGATTCCTTTCATTAATCCAGCAACTTCCACCTCACAATGTTTCCCATATGAGCATGACAATTACACAAAGAAACTAACAGAGCCATACCACCAACATAATCGCTAGTTCGCTACAAGCTTGAAGAAGCTTAATCCTTTCCTCACGCTGACGAAGACCCAACAACATGGACAGTGGCACCACCAGCCGTTCGTCCTGCAGTCTGATCCTCGTTGGGGATGAAGAAATAGTTCAACATCAACACAACAATTAGTTGCTTGATGCTCTGTTGCGGTTCTCTCCACGTCAAGAAGACCCAAGGTGAACAAGCAGTTTTAAATCCGTGCTTGACACTCTGTCGCGGCTTCTCTTAAGGACGCCAAGGCCGAGTGAGCCAAGCAGTTTAATCCCGTCGGTTTGAAAGAGGGACTAAAATTAGGCAGGCGTTGGTCAAATTCTGGCAAGATCTTCAGAGTTCCGACTAGTAGTCATCGGCGATCTCCTCGTTTGCATCAAGCGCAGGCGGCGCCGCCCGGTGTGGTTCGGCCGGAGGGCGAAGGCTGCGGCGGCGGCGGACGCAGACGAGTCGGCGGCGAGCTAGCCGTCGAGCACATGCTGGCATGCTGCTACCTCGGCGTCACTAGCCACTGCGGAGTGTGCGAGCAAAGCCTCGGCCCACGAGGTTCGCTGGGCCCTGCCGTGTGGGCTGGCCGACACAAGGCCACCGAGTTGACAACTACTGTAGCTTGTGCATTCTTCAGGGAAAAGATTTGTTGCTGTCACGCAGCGATGGCGGCCGGACGGTTGAGCTCGCTCACCGCCGCCGGCCACCTACACAAGTTTCAGCTCTCTTGGCAAGCTGCTAGCCTGCTACTATTGTAGCATAAAGCTTCCTAGCTCACATCGATCACAAGGAATCGCACAGTCTTGTGCATCGCATATAAACGCACAGAATGATTTGGTCAGAAAGGAATCGCCTTGTCGTCCTCCATTTCTATCGTCGCCTACTTTTGCATTGGATCCTAGATTTCGTCTAAAAGGGCGTCACGGAATTTGCCCATGAATTATCTGCTGTTAATTAGCTATGTGGTGGATTAATTAAGGCTACGCAGAGTGCATGCTGGATTCAGCTAGCCATCAGGGAGGAAGAGCACCGCGTCTGCTGCTTCATGCCGGCCGCCCAGCTCCGCCGCTCCTCGCCCGCTTTCGGGAGCCCGGCTGGAACCCGCCGTAGTAGAAGAAACCATCGCCGCCGCCACCGTTGCACCTCGGGTTAGCCGCGTTGATGGCCTCGTCCTGCTTCTTGAGTTCGTCTTCGTCCTCCTCCCCGGCAGCGTGGTCTTCCATCACCTCCTCTGCCTGCTGCTCCTCCTTGCTGGGAGCCGAGATGCTGCCGCCGTGGCTCTTCTTCTTGGCCCGGGCGGCGCTGTCCCGCTTGCGCTTGCGCGTGGACCACGCGACGTGCCGGTCGCAGAAGATGGACCCGGGCGCCGCCGCGCCCTTGCAGCGCCACTGCTTCCCGTCGTTCCGGCTGCACCTTGCCGGTCGTGCCGCGGCGGCGCCGGCGCCGGTGCCCGGCGGCTTCAGCTCCGGCCCCAGCTCCGGTTTCGGCATGTCCATTGTGCTGCATAGGCCGCAGACAACCAAATCTTAGCGAACCTAGCTACTGGAAATTCCCCGTCGATGCACAGCCGGAGCAGAGGAAGAGAGGTTTTCAGTTTTCACATGCACCTGTTCCAGGCGGCAGCTGGGACCTGCTCATCTTCTTGGCCTCCGGCTCCGACGACGGCGACGAGGCTCGCCTTCTCCTCCTCCGGCGGCGGTCTCTCCTTCTGCACCTGCATCAAGAACGCGGCCGGCAGGTGAGCGCACGACAGCTGGATCAGCTCCACGATCGCCCAATCCGAGGCGGAACGGACTCCAGATTCCAGGCCCAAGAACACGCTCAAAGCTCGAAGATTTTCGCCCGCGACGCGGCGCGCACAGTGACAACATCACCTTCGGCGGCGGCGGGGGCGGAGGAAGCACGGAGGCGGCGCGTGGCGGCCCCGGCGAGGCGGCCCTGGTCGGCGCGCGCTTCCGGATCCTCATGCGCCCGAGCCGCCGGCCGGCTCCGGATCGCGCGCGACGAGCTCCTCTCCTCTCCTCTCCTCTTCTCTCCTTCTACGCGTCTCCACTCCCGGGAGCTCCTCCTGATCTGGTGTACTTTCCTCAGGAGGAGAAGCCTCTTCGCCAGTGGTTGGTATCTTTTTTTTTCGTACGCCGTGAAATTCCTCGCGGCCTTCCCGTTTTAACCCCGCGAGTTGGCCGATATTTACCCTGCACCGGTCGCCCCATGCCACCGTATGCCTCCTGCCAGGTCGTGCCGTGCGCGTGCGCAAGCGACGCGGAATGTTCGCTCCGCTGGCTTCGCCCAGGCTGCAGAGGCAGCGGCCGGCGGCGGAGAAGACCTGGGAGCAGCTGGCGCCTGGCGGGGGCGGCGCGACACGCGGAGCTGGTCGCCGGCGACCCGGCGGCCCGGCCGGGACGTCAAGTGCACCGCGGAGGCGCGGAGGCTGGCAGTGGCAGGGGCTCTCGGTGCGGCCACGGCGTTGTGCTTTGCCGCGCTTTCTTGTCCAGTCATGAGTCAGGACTCGAGGGGACGCGGCAAGGGCATGTGGCTCGGCCAGCAGAGCCGCAGGGCGTTTTTTTTTTCTTTCTAAAGTGCTAGTTTGGGCCTTGTTTGTTTCAGATTAAATTAAATTAAGTTAAATTAAATTAAATAAAAATTTGTTATTTTTGTATAGGCCAAATGTTTTAATATTTTGTAGTTATTTTTGTGGGTTTTAAATAGTTCTTCTTAAAGTTCGCAAAATAATTTTTCATAATTTTTTGAATTTTTTAAAACGCCTTTCGAGTGGATCATAAATTTGCTACAGTAAAACACAACTCAACATTAATCTGAAACAAACAAGGTAGATTTCTCAGGTGGTTTCCGTGAACTAAAATGCAGCCATGGTATTTCCATGGAACTACATAAAATTTTATATAAATCCATATAAAAAAGTTATGGAACTCAATTTGATATAACTACGTAAAACCATCTTATAAAACTAAATGAAACCATACAAAATCACATAAAACCACCCAAAACAATCTGGAATGGCTAATCTACTGAAAATGATTACCACACATCACCGTTGTCCACCAATACCCATATGAAAATGCGTAAGATCCATTGACACCACAACTCTAGTGGCTAGTGTTGTAGTGACATTTCAGCTTAAAACAACTGTAATAAAGTATCCGCTAAGGAATCTTCTCGTACGTAGTTACAGACTCTTGTCATCTATATAATTCTAAAACAGCTGCTACATTAGTATCTAAATTAAGATATTTTCTCCCTCTAAATCTCTATATTTTAATATTCTATCTCCTAATTTCATTTTTTTCAAAGATATTTGTCGCAGAACATGGAAGTATAGAGGATGAAGAGAAAAGTACACTTATATGCCTCCTAAAATTGTAGCCAAATCACTTTTTGGCCCCTTTAAGTTGTTGTTTGCATGGCTGCACATAAAAAGTTGTGGCTATTTGCCTGGTTGCTCCAAAACCGTTAAAGATATTGTCATGAGGTGTCTGCTACATTTTCTGTTAAATGTCTACGAGGTTTGTCACACGTGTCTTTTTAAAACTGAAATGGCATCCACACGTAATCACCAGTGTTTTAAATAGCGGGCTAAGGGGTTTAGCCCCGTGTTTCTCAAAATTGCAAATAGCGGGCTATATCGGGCTATAGCGGGCTAAATAGGGCTAAATGGAGCTAAATGGTATAACTTTTCCCTGCTAAAACAGCTATAGCGGGCTATAGCGGCTGCTATAGCCGGCTATTTAAAACCTTGGTAATCACCCTCCCCTCCCTCTAAATAAGTCTATAAAATTTAAATAAAAAATCAAAATTTTAATGTTTTAATGTTTAAATTTTGAACTTGTGATTTCAAAAAATTAAAGTTGATTTTTTATGCCCCCTAAACTTTTTGCCACATCTCACTTGACCCCCTGAAATTGAAATTTGTTTTTGGACCCTTAAAATTGTTGTAGTTTGCATGGTTGCCAAAAAAGCTGTCGATATTTGCATAGTTAGCCTAAAACCATTAGAGATACCGTTAAATGCTGACATGGCTATTACTTTTTTCGTTAAATGCCTACATGGTTGCCACACGTGCATTTTTCAAAATGAAATGCTTCCATGTCATATCCCTCCACCTCTCACTAAATGCTTCAAAGTTTTTAAAATTTAAAATTTAAATTATGCCATTCATTTTTCAAAAATTCACTTTTTTGAACTTTTGAAATTTGAACTTCTTGACCCGGAATTTTGTCCTAAGTGACACTGACCAATACTTTACGCTAGACAAAACTGAAGTCTTATCCATATATATTGTGCCCTACGTTATCTCGTCTGCGTGGTAGTCCCATTCCGTGTGAGCACATTGTGCATGGATAGCTCGTTGAAATTATAAGTGTCAGCGTATTTTTCTGCCGTTAGACGAAAAGATTCAGAGATCCGACATGGGGGGTAGCACTGTTGCGCCTCGAACCGTCCTCTAGCTCCCAAGAACAGTATGAACATGGCGATGTACCCAGGTTCGGGCCCCCGAGGTGGGTAATAGCCCTACTCCTGCTAAGCTCTCGCTCTATGCGTGTATTAGGTATGAAATGAGGTGGAATGAGCCAAGTCCCCCTCCCCGTGGTGGCTTGGTCCCCTTATATAGTGTGGGTGAGCCCGACCCGACAGGGAGAAACAGGGGTGCATCTAGTCTATTACATGATCACTGTACTGGCAGGTATACAATAAATGCCGTGCTGTCGTAACCGCTTGCTACGCACGTCCTGCTGCCTTGTCGCGTCCCATCGGTTGCAGGTGGGGCCCAGAGTCCGGCCAACCCTGCCAGCTACTCACGTGGTCACCGATACGGCGCGGGGCCTGATCGCCCGCCAGCCCGCCGATCTGCCACGTATCCTGGTCGCCGAACTGCTGCATGTCTCGGTCGCCGAAGCCGCTTCGCCCGGCCAGGCGTGTCTGGCCGAGGCGGTGCTCGTCCGCATCTTGAGCTCGGTCGCCCGCCTGGCACGTGGAGGGCTCGCCCGCTTGCTGGGGTCTGGTCGCCCACCTGACACGTGGAGGGCTCGCCCGGTCTCCCGGCGCAGGGGTCTGATCACCCCCACCTGCCGAGAGACGCCTCGGGGCCCAGTTCCGAGCGATGGGGCCCGCGTGCCGGCCAGTCCACTCGGAACCAGACCCGGTCTTCACGGTCCTTCTGGATGACGCCGTCTTCTACCCCCTTCGGGAGGAGGTGGAGAGGACACCCCGGTACCTTATGTACCGACAATAAGTGTTCCACAAATCTGGCACTGTACAATCTCTGAAACCTCTCTCATCGTCTGACATGTCTTCCTCGGGGACATGCTCATGATCTGCATCCTCCGCCTCTATCTGTTCTACAATTGCTTCAATTTCTTTCTCTTCACCCGCCACACCCGTCACCTCATGTGCTACCCTGTGGTCATTTCCTCACCCTTATGATAGAACGCTCTCGGCTTCCTCTATGATGCTCGTGCTATCCATCCCCTTTGCATGGTTTACCACTTCTTCAAATGTGTCCTCCATTGTTTTATTCCCTCCTCCCTGCTTGACCCAGCATTTTGATTCAACTTAGCTCAAGAAAACAATGCTAAAGATAAATTGTTTCATTCGCAATCTCCACGTAACGTCTCCAATTTTGCATTGACATTATCAACATCAACTCCCAATATCCTTCCGTAACACGGCTCACCACAACACTAACCCTCATTGCATGTTGTTATGGGTTTAGTCCAAAGGTTCACAATTGCCACTTTTGCAACCCACCGAACATCCTCTCTATCGGCCTAGATATCCCTAGTGTCTGATCGAAAATTGGACATATCTACTACGGTTTCACCATACGAAACCTCTCCTTCCACATAAATTACTTAAAAATATAATGTGTCTAACATTACTCCTGCTCAGGAAAAATGGTCGCAAATTATTACAACGTAACCATGATATGTACCCTAAACATGTCACTAAAAAACCCTAACATCAAGACTATGCAAAATGTCCAAACGCTACTGACTATAAATAACTCACATATATCTGTCTCATATGTATGCTAAAAGTTGCACTACAAATGTACTACATCCTAGAATTACCCTACAAATGAACTATATCTCAGGTCTACCTATCACGTAACCTCCGTTTTTCAACTAACCTAATTAAATTGTATTACTAATACTATTACCGGTTTTCATGACAAACCTACCTTATTTTAATAATTTATAGATTAAATTTTAATAAAAAATACCTCGTAGAGCACCCTATATACGCAACTCTCTTCTTTCTCTCCCTCTCCTTCTCTTTCTTTCTTTCTTCCTTTCTCTCCACTCCCTCTCCCTATCCCTCTCTCTTCCTTTCTTTTTTCTCCCTACCTCCCTATCTTTCTTCCTCCCTCTGCTACTCTCCCTACCTCTCTCTCTTTTTTCTCACCCCAGGGATGCTCAAATGGCCATAGTTCTAGCAGGAGGCAGCGCACGCAATTTATATGCTGACCAAATCGCGCTAGTCAGAACAGCAGGATTTTCCTGCCTCTAGATCTTGCCATTCCATTTGACGAGTGGGGGAAATCCCGCCGGTTCATATAGCGTCTTATACTCCATACGTGCTACTACTCATTGCGGCTATACACCGCCAGACCTTTGGTGGTAATTCAAATTCCCGCTGGGCGAAAGAGACGGCTATATTTCTTGTCTGGTGAACTGGTGGGTGGAGTCCATTCACTTAATATTAATCAACAAAAAATTATTTATTTAAACCAAGAAAATAAAAATAGTAAATATTAAAAAAACTACAATGCGTGTGCGCGAACAGAGGAATCTAGGACGATCATTGCGACTAGCAAGCATGAAGTATGATGAGCCTGCACCGTTGGAGTTGGGTTGCGCATTATTTGGTTGGGCCGTGGAATGAGGACATACGAGTGTTGGGCTTAAACAGAAGGACTACGTAGAGTTCAATATCCACACCCCCCGGTCCCGACCCGACCTGGTAGTCAGGTCACACCCGGATCAGGGCCCCCATTACAATCAGGGCAGGTTCGGGGGAAGCTCTGCCCCGCCCCAATCCACCCCACCCTATCAGCCATCAGATTCTAATCCTGCGGCTTCCCGCTGCTCTTAGCCCCTCCTGATTCTAAACTCCCCATCCTAACCCTACCCGCTGCCGTTAGCCCCTCATTCCCACCTGCCCGCCGCCGCTCTCTCTCTCGTCTGTCCTTCTCAACTCTCCGTCTCTCCCTCTCCGCTTCTCTCTGTCCCTCCGATAAGCAATGCTGAGTTGAGCGACTCGATTCGCGATTGAGATGTGACAGGGACTTAAATTTCGGAAAACCAAAAATTGCGTTCTTGAATGAAATTCTTGGATTTCGTGAAATTTCTGCAAAAAATCACCGAAAGAAAAAAAGAGAATTTTAATTTTAAACAAAAAGTTACAAAAAATAGCAAACAAAGTAGTCAAACCATTCAACTCATATTTGATCCACTGTGGACTATTCAACAAGATACCACATGTTCTCGAAAGAATGATATTTTTTTTATATGTTCATATCAAATTTCTAAAATCAATTGGATTCAAAAATTTTGTGAGGTGATTTAAAATTTTGTTCTGGACCAAAATTACCGAAAATCATGACCGATTGAAAAATCCCAGCATCCGACTACATCGAATGTCCGATTCTAAGTGTGGTTAATTTTTTTTTTATCTCAAATCTAAATTGAAATCTTTATAGTTAGCTGACTTTGGACATAACTGAAGATGACTCGATGTATTCTTAAGATAGATTCCATGGGCGTGCGCAAGTAAATACGTGGGACTCGAAGTCGGACGTGCGCTGGAGGCAATCAGGCAACACCCATGACGGTCCGATGTATTCTTAAAATAGATTCCACGGATATATGCATAGGTAGATGTATGGGACTCGAAATCAAATATGTGTTTGAGGCAATCAGACAATGCCCCCATGGTTTGATATATTTTTAAAGGCCTGGTATGTTTTTTAGTGGAAAGTTCATAAAACTTTTAATATGAAAAAGTTAGAGCATGGCTAGCAGCCACTGCATCACACTTAGTAAAATACTGTACCGCATCTAATACGCGCGCTCGTGGGCGTCCGATTCAAACTAGTGCAGACTCAACGTGGGTCGGCGGGCTTGCAACGCTAGAGGAATCAGGTGCTGATGCAGGTCGAGGATGCAGGGCCTCCTGCGCATGCTCTTATGATCATGCGCACTTATGATCTCTCGAGAGACGTTTTGGGAGTCAAAAAATATATTAAAAATTTTAGAAAAAACTATTTAAAACTTTAGAAAACTATAAAATATTATTTTATTTGGTTAGTAAAAATAATAAATTTTTATTTAGTTTAATTTCAACCGAAGAGAACACGGCCAAATGGAAGATAGATTCCACGGACATGCGCATGAGGATGTCCAATTGGAATAGTGCGTTGGAAGCAGCCCCGACGGCCCGAACCCCCAAATCGCGTAAAGAACCGTTGTTTCGATCCAAAGATCAGATAAGCCCGATAAGCTCAGGCCTCTTCGTCGTCCTCCCTCCACCACCATGCTCTCCCTCTCCCACTCCCACCCCGCAGCCGCAGCCGCCGCCCCGCGCCACCGCAAGCCGTTCCCTGCGGGGCACACCCCGCACCGCCGCCACTTCACCCGCACCACCGCCACCGCCATCATCCTTCCCGGCGGCGGCGGGGGCGGGGGCGGCTCTGGCGACCGCAAGCTCCCCTTCACCCCGCCGCCGCAGGCCCCGCCGGGCCAGCTCTACCAGCCCTTCCACCCGCCGCCGTCGCCGCTCCCCGCCAACTTCCGCAACCTCGACCTCACCCAGCGCCTCGCCGTCCTCCGCGACCGCCTCGGCCTCTGGCACGAGTACGCGCCCCTCATCTCCTCCCTCTCCCGCGACGGCTTCACCCCCTCCTCCATCGAGGAGGCCACGGGGATCACCGGCGTCGAGCAGAACTGCGTCGTGGTCGCCACCCAGGTCCGCGACTCCCTCCTCTCCGAGTCCTTCCCCGCCGACCTCATCCCCTACTTCGACTCCTTCGGGGGCCCCGAGCTCCTCTACGAGATCCGATTCCTCAATGCGCGCCAGCGCGCCGACGCCGCCAAGTACGCCATCGACGCCCGCCTCGACCCCAAGGGCGTGCGCGAGCTCGCGCGCTCCATGAAGGACTTCCCGCGCCGCCGCGGCGACGACGGCTGGGAGGCCTTCACGGGCGCGTCCCCCGGCGACTGCCTCGCCTTCGCGCGCTTCCGCCAGTCCAGGGAGGCGATGGTCGACGAGCACCGCGTCGCCGAGCTGGAGCGCGCGCTCGAGGTGGTGGAGACCGTCGCCGCCAGGGCGCGGATGGAGCTCGAGATGGAGAGGGCCAAGAAGAAGGCCGCCGGGGAAGAGGTGGACGAAGCCGAGGCCGACCCCGCCACGCGCCCCGACGTGCTCGTCGTGCGGCTCATGTACGGCGAGGTTGCCGAGGCGACCACCGTGCTGCTGCTGCCAGTGGTGGGCGAGGCCGACGGCGTCAAGGCCATGGACCTCGCGCCGCGGAGGACCAAGACGGACTTGGACCTCGGCATCGTGGAGGTGGACAAGGGGTGGACGCGGTGGGCGGTGGTCCCGGGCTGGGGCCCCGTCGCAGCGGTGGCAGACGAGGCGGTCGTGATCGAGCTGGCGGACGGCCGGACGCTGCCGTGGCGGACGGCGGAGGCGGACAGGGTGCTGGTCGTGGCCAACCGCGGGCAGAGGGAGGTGGTGGAGGACGGCATCTACGTGGTGGAGAAGGCAGGGCGGCTGGTGGTGGAGAGGGGGAGGAAGCTCGCGGCGGACGGCGTCGGCGAGGCCGCCGCGGAGGTGCTTATCGTCGTCCGGCCGCCCAAGGAAGACAACGACATGATCAGCGACGAGGAGTGGGACTAGAGGTTTAGCGAGGGCTTTGCAGAGATGCAAATTTTTTTCAAATCCAAATTTACTTTCGGTTGGTAAATTTTTTTTCCTCTCCCTTCATAATTCATGAATAAGGGGAATCTCTTTGCCATTTTAGCGAGGGTTTGCTGAAACAAGCCCATCAGATACAAGCATATCACACTACCGATGAACAGAGATTAATCAGTTGCAGCTAAGCCAAATAAACTTGCAATTAACGGTATGGATGGATAATCTGATAAGTATTGCTTGACTGTCACCGGCGCTACTTGCTACAGTAACCACAACGTTGCTCAAATAATATGTTTAATCAAAGCTGTGGCAAAGCAGCTAATGTTCACCACCAATTTCTGCATCAGACATCAGTAATGGGTAGAAAAGAACAAGTGCGTACAAATAATGAGATTTCCTTCCTAAGCCTAATTCAATAACCAAATGGAAGTGCGTATGTTGGTACAAGCTAGTTGTTAAAACCGTCCATTGGAAGAATGTAATCAGCGGGCGCTGCGCCATAAAAAATGGTGCTTCGGTCAGTGACAGCATAATATCATGCATTTGGATGCCATCTTGGAAAGCTACCAGGCAAGTAACTTGGACCTTCCTCAGTTTGTCTTGGACTTGGGGACCTTCTTATTCCTGCTGGGATGCCTCCTTGGAATGGAGTTCTTCATGCCCAGGAAGAAGAGGAGTGCCCCGACGAGTGCCCAATTCTACATTACACCGTCAAACTTGGTAAACAAGCTTAACTGACTGTTAAAAAACAATGAACGTGTAGAATGATAGGAATAGGGATGAATTACCTGTGTGAACTTGATGAAGAGTGGCACAAATTCAGCACTCTCAATTTCGTAGTTGTAAAAATCATAGACGATAGGTGTAATAGAAGCAAGGTAAATCAACTGCAGGCAGAAAAAGGCTTCATCAGGCGGTAATTACGAAATTTACCAGACTGATGAAGATTAACAATGAATGTTAATATTGCGGATCACCCAAAAATAAATGCCTAAGGAAACTGGAACATCACTTTTATCAAACCAATGCCTAAATTGTACTGATTGAATTAGTTAGTACTATTATCAGAACAGTCTCCACTCTCCAGTTCACTTCACCACATCAAAACACATAATCTTATAGGATCGGTGAATTTCCTACCATCATTTCAGCATAAGCACATTTTCTTTTGCCTTTCTTAAGAAATCTTTCTCATGAGACAGTCATAGAGACACAGATTGTCCACATTTCATAATACACTGATAAAATTATTCAATCATGTGGAATCACCTGACAAAACCTCATGTCAAGTATATAAGACAAATCCCTGATCCTTGTTTAATCCATCTAAGCCTTATATACTAACCTTCAAATAATATTTTCTCCCAACCAAACAAGGTTCACCACTAAGCGGGCTGCTGTGTTCATCTAACTATAAGCTTCTCCCTTATAGGGCTGTGAAATGTTATTTATGTTCTAAAAAACCTTGCAAAGAAGTAGCTAATATTTTAAGGAAAAAATAATCAATTGAAGATATATGCATTGTGTTGCATGCATAACTTGCAGTGTTGGTACTCAACGTGTGGTTAGTGTCACCGTGTCAGTGGCAAATGCATAAATACAACCATAGATGGACAAGAGAAACTAAGACACAACTAGACTGCAGTAAAGGATGCTTTGGCAGGGTAATATGGCAGGAGTTTATAGATGGATCTATGACTAATGTTTTTAGTAAAATTGTCAGCATTCATATGGTTTTGCATCTGGATCGGTAAGCTATCTGAACTCACATTATCGCTTGTCTAGTGAAGATTGGCGAGAAGACTTTCATATATAATCAATCGCATAAGAAACATCACACAACACAACTGGATAAAAAAAAAAAAAAACTGCAAAGACACTCGTATTGTGAGAACACTGTCAAAACTCGAAAGAAACACTTAGCGTTGCAACAATCAGGAAAAACCAATGAAGTGATGAAACATACTGGTGTTCAGCAGTTGGCCTATTCAGTTCCTAGCAAAACATAGATTATGCTAAAAAAGGTATAGTGCTAGTGTTATCAAAGAACAGTACTTTGGAACACTCGACTAGGTAATCAAATTCTTACCACCAAAACCATCTTATGACATTTGAAAGTACAGGCTTTTCCTGGAATCATGCATTCCAGCTTTACCATTTGAAGCAACATAATTTTTTTGTAAATTCTGCAAAAGGGATCTCGTTTTCTACCAACCATAGACAGTTCGCAGGTTCAAATGACAAAGACATGCGATGGGGGCTAGGTGTACAAAACTACAAATGCACAAGGGCAGTGATGGAGGGTCAAGAATAAAGAAAGTGATGAGTTCAGCTATCTATACTGGTAGAAAATATAATATTTTAAAATATGTAAGCAAAGTGAGCAGAAGCCATTTTCAATCAGACATGTTTGTACAATCACATCCAGAAATTTCCAAGGAAGGAGGAAAGACGAAAAGCTCATGTTTTGTTACTAATTCCAATGAAAAATAGAACAGGAAAAAGTGGCTGTAATGAAATATGAAACAAGAAAAAGTGGCTGTAGTAGTAGATCTTGAAGTACAATAAATACCAAGTAGCAAATTGAGAATTTACCAACAGAAAAGCACCCAATGAGCTGCCAAGGATGAAAAAGAGACCTCCAAGGCTCTCCAAAGCAATGGTCACAGTAATAACATGCTTCAGCTGTAAACAGATAAAAATAATGAAAACTCATAAATAATTGGATCCCTGATCTGCTTTATGAATACTTGATATAAGAATATTATAGTGTCAACATGCAAGTAATTACATCAATGTGAGGCACCACTATTCCAGTTCTGGAGGAAACATTTTCAACAAAAGTGTTGAACTTGGGGCTCAGGGCTTTTGCAGCTGGCCCACCATCAACTCCAAATTCACTAAATCTGTAGTCAACAAAAAGGAAAAAGCTAATTAATGAATGATAAAAAAGCATAAATATTCTTTTCAAATCTTGACGTTACATTTACAATTGCACCGTAACACATGTAATATGCACTTAAAACTACCGCCCACAGGGAGGCAGGAAGCTGGAAATTTGTCCAAAATGTAGCATGTACAAAAAATATAAAGTTATTTGTAATTATTGTGGCTAAACAGCACACTTTCGGCATGACATATTGGCATCTACTAATGTGCTTACATATTCGCACTGTAATTGTATTTGGATGATGAACCTTATTGAAAAAAAATAAGCTCGGTAGAAATATAAGCTGCTAAGGAGAAAATATGTTCCGTTGGCAACAGCATAGACACAATGACACATACATCACTTGACAGAAGTGTTTTGTGCTCGCCTTTCTTTTTTCTAGTATCCTGTTTCTTCAAGTACTGGGAGACAAAGTAATGAACTACAGTCCTACTACCAATTCGTACACCTTTACCTTGCTACCTAGCAACCAACCCTTTTGTTGTTGCCACCCACCCATCTCTCTTACCCCCACTCCCCCGGTGATCTACAATTCCACATCCATCAAGGGTCCGATAATTTGATCGATACGCCCTATACTTTTTTCTTCTATAGTAGGATTTGGTTCTCATAATTATCACATAACTATATAAAAAAAAAGAATTTGTACAAAATTTGCTTCCAGTTCCAGCCAGTCCACCACTCCTACAGCCAAGCAGATACAATGCCCAAATTCCTATTCACCCTATTTTTAAATTTCAACAACACGTATACTTGCGTACCACTTTTTATTCCAGATTTCAGCACCAGAATTTACTAATTCCTAATATTTGTATGAGAAGCACTATTGGGCAGGCGCCTGCAATTTCAACATTTGTGCAGGCACATGCCACGTACACGCATGCACACCTCGGGCAAAAAAATTCCACTATCGCAAAACATTTTTTCCAATAAATGGAAATGTGGAAAAACAGTAGAAATTTAGTGGAATTTTTTGCGCCTGCATGATTTCGCAAATTATACGAGCAAAAAATCTCTCGACATGAAAAATAGAAAACAAAATAAAATTTATAATAAATAGAAAACAAAATAAATCTATAATAAATATAAAAAAATATATCTACACAAAAATCGACCTCGCGAAAAAAATTCCACTATTGCGAAGCGTTTCTTCCATAAATGCAAATGTGGAAAAAACAGTAGAAAGAAAGTGGATTTTTTGCGCCTGCACGTTTTGGCTAATTGCAGGCGCCTGCCAAATAGCAATTGCGTATTTGTATTGGTCTTCGATGAGAACATGATTCTACTCCATCAATCCATCATTTCCCATGTTTAAGTAGAAGTTGGTGTATGAACAAGAACGCAGCAGAGAATGTAACAGACAGTTCACATGCCTAGCCTAAGCCAATGCACGTCCACACCAGAACCAGAAGTGCCTTTTTAAAAAATATCGCATATAAATTCCACTTTAAACTAACTTGGCAGTACCACATTAACTCAAATTAATCATAACACTGAAGGCGTGAGGCAAATTTCATTTGAGTAGCGACCAGAATCTAGCCATTTCGAGGGACCGAGACCAAGCTGCCCCCCAGATTGCTGCACGCAAACCACGCTCCCCAGATCCAAACGCCTCGGGCGACTCAGGCGCGGATCAATGCGGCACTCAAAACGCTTCCCCACACTCTGCCTCCCGAAGCTTCGGGCGGTCAGGAGCGACGGCACTAGCGCAGCTGCGGATCTAGCGACGCACGCTGAGGGAGAAGAGGGGGGCACGACGTACTGTTGGTAGGCGGGGAGGAGGAAGGCGGCGGCGAAGAGGACCCTCCCGGCGAAGGACATGAACCCCATCTCGGCCGCGGCGGCGTGGCGAGGACGCGGCGAAGGCGGTGGCGTGGCGAGGACGCGGCCGAGGCGGTGGCCGGGGAGGTAGGGAGAGCGAGGCCGGTCGGTCGGGACGCTCGGGAGGTGCGACGGGAAGGGGACCTTCAAGAATTACTGTTTTGCCGTCGCGTTTGTCGTGCGTGAATTTTCATTCCTGTCTCAAACAAAAGTAACTTACCTCAAAGTTTAAAAAACAAAGAAAAGTAGAGTAACTGAATATCGCAGCCGAAGGTGGTGTGCCATTGTCTCCCGAACTGTATAGGATTGTTCAATCCCATGGACTCTTTTATTATGGTGCGGGATAGCGGTGTATTATTGTCTTTGGAACTGTATAAATGAAAGGTAATCCGTTGTTTAACCTCTTAGGCTCTTTTATTATGGTGTGAAATAGTATACCATAACCTCATGCATTCTACCGTGGTCTTTTTAACATGCAATTCCCTAATACTTGATTAGGTGAATTCTATAGTATTGTACATCTTTATTTATTATTAAAAAGTCATTATGCATGTACAGTGGTAGAAACGGTTGATGTATATAATGCAATCCATATCAAATATAGACGATACTAAAGGATAAGTATATTGAGTGGTATAGATGGTTGCACATTTTTATAGACAGATTCCTCACACATAAATTTTTTTAATTGTGTATGTTGGGTTTAGTCCCGCATTGGATATTGTTAATGGGGAGAGAAACTTAAAAGGTGGAGGTGTGTCCCTCACCGATCTGTTGGTGAGACTAACGAAGATAATTTTGATATGGTCGGAGAAGTGAACTTGACAATCCGAATACAAACCATACAAGAATAAGAATACTTATATGAGAGAGGTGGCTAGGAGGGTGTCCTGAACGTCCTAGGGTTTCCCTAGGGCGCCCACCACATGAGTCTCGGCCTGATAGGTTTAGAAGGCCTGGTTGGCCGAACTGGATGATGCAAAAACTTGTTTTGATGAGTTTTGAGGCTATAGGACGAATTTTGAGGAGACGCCGACTCCGTTGGAAATCTTATCTTTTAAGCTTTTCGTAGAGTGGTAATCGGACTTTATATGTGACCTAGATGTTCATTTGAAATTGTGTTGCGTGCAGATGGCTCAACTAGACTCGGACTAGAGCTTGGTTTCTCTTGGGGGCGACTTTGGAGCGATGTGTGTGATAGCCCGTTGGGCTTTCTTCTGGCCCGACCCACTTAGTGGGATTAAGAGGCGATGGGGGAGGCAACCCGTCGGTTCCTCCCTGTGGCAAGCCGCTTCGTCTCTCTCCTCAACGCCGCTAAGCCGCCGCCGCTTCTCTCTGTCCTTCCGCCCCACCTCGCGTCGAGCCGCCGCCGCCGTGCTATCGCTCCAGAGCCGCGCCGCCAAAGGATCGCCGTCGTGGCGCGCTTGCTCGCCGCTTCAAATGGTTGCGCCGCCGCCGACTGCGCCGCCGTGCGTGTGCCGCGTGTTTTCGCCTCGTGGTGGTGGCCGCCATGCCTTCGCCACCTCGTGGCCGCGTCGTCGCCGTCGCCGTGCCCACGTCGTTGCTCTGTGCACAAGGTAACCACCATCGATTCGATCTTCTCTTGGGCAGCGATGTGGAGGTAATGGGGAAGAAGAAGAAGGGTCTGTGCATTTGTGCTAGCTAGAAGAGAGGAGGAAGGAGAGGGGCATCACTTGTTATGGATGGCCAAGGTGGAGAAACTAGGGTTTTGATTCTTGTTATTGCAAGATTGAAAAGCAAAATTAGATGAGATTCTCTTGATATTACCATGTCCTAGATGATAAACATTGTGGGTAATGGAGGATTAGGTTGAATGGATGCGGTCGTAGTAGATCAATGGTGTGCAGCGGGTTCGGTCGAGGTTTCGACCTATTTGGAGCATGATTCAGATCTTCGTCATTTTACAGAAATTGTGCGTCTATGTCTTAACTTCGTTTCAAGTACAAGAGCGCTGAAATCGGACAAGCGGTTTGGGAGATATGGCGATTTTAGTAATGCTGTCCAGAAATTGTACTTGGAGGTCTTATTGGACGTTGGTCTTAGATTTTGTTAATTGAGTATTGGGCGGGCGGGAGAGAGATGAGAGTGGGTGCCATAGAGTTTTCTTTACCGCGTTCTTGAATGAGTAATTGTTTTGAGACTTGACACTTTGTTAGGTGTGGGAGTGGATCGGTGTCGATCTTCGCTTCGTCCGGATCCTCGCGATTAAAGGCAAGTATATGTTAAACAAATATTGGTTGAATAATATTTGACTTAGTGGTTTAATGCTATATGCTTGTCCTTGTGATATGGATGGAGGTCTGGCTTTCGTAGCTATGTGGTGTGAACTATTTATTTATGTCATTTACATCGCTCAAGAATGAAGATTTGTGGTAAGTGGATTATAGAGGAGACATTGCATCATATGCATATGAGCCAGGTCGGTGAGAAAGTCACTTTTGACTAGTCCGGTAAGGTCGGTGAGAAAGTCAAAAGTGACTAGTCCGGAGTGCTCTAAAGTCCTATTTGGTAGGCACTCCACGGGAGTGGAGTAATTGGTCCCCGCCTGAAAAGGACGGGCAAGGTGTGGCATCGACGGGTGCGCACCTAGCTATACCGGTATGAGCTCACAGTACAGACGTATATGCATTGCATTGCATCGAATGGATGAAAAGTGGATCGTTTGGGGTTTTGGATCGGAGGTGATTTTGAGTACGGATTTATGAATGATGTTTTGTCGTTCTCGCTGTTTATACATATACTTTGCTGAGTATTGTTGAATGCTCACTCTTACTTTTATTTGGTTTTTAGGTGATCTTTAAAGGCGACATGCATGGGGGGTTGTAGGACAGCTCTTGTTGGCACAAGCACATTCATATCTTCAGCAAATAGCTGGACTTAGCAAATTAAGCTATCTTTACCTAATCTAATTAGAGAACAATATTTGATTTAGGCCTTGTGGAGATTTATGTTTTTGCTATCTGTTGGATGGTTGGCTTGTTCATTTAATTACTATCCTCGCTGTCGTTGTTAAATGCTGTGATGGTTTGGTATTGGGCTTTGTTGAGTTGGACCCGTGAGCGGGTTTAAGATTACCGTTGATTACATATTGATGTTGGGAGTCGATTATATGTATATATATATGCTAAATTGTCTGTCGTGGATGTCCATATAAACAAAGAAGATGCTGTCGAAATTTTATTGATTTTAGAGAGTTAGTAGCATTCTGGGTTTTCGAGGAACCGGGGTGTTACAGTTGGTATCAGAGCTAGGTTTAGGTCCATTATGGGTGTAATGATTAAGGAGGATAAATATGCAACATATAAATATGGAACTCTGATATAATAGTGTGAATGAATTAATTATTCAAGACCTGACACACTGGTGCACCATAGGATGGGAATGGGTTGTGCATTGCATTTGCGAGTAAATTCTTATTTTTGTCTTAAATAAAATTGCAATTATTTATTACTGTTGTTTATTAAGATATTATCTATTTTGATGGTTAGATATGCCGAGAATTAGAGTTTGTGGTGTTCGTTGAGTCCGAGGAGGCCGTGGTGGTCCAATAGCCACTAACCTTATAGAGGATCTTCATGCTTGGGGAGGTCGAGGCCGTCGAGCTGGAGCCGTTGGTGTTGGGCAAGGTCGTATGGACGAGTTTGTGGTTCAGGGTGCTGCTCACCCGATGATTGGAGGACAGATAGCACAGCCAGTAGTAGTTCCTGCTGTCAAGCAAGGAATTGTCTTAGGATGTTCTGAAAATTCCCAGTATATCTTGGAGGTGTTATAGATTAGGTAAATGGAGGGGATCATATCCCAAAAGTCTTGTTTCGCATTGCCAAGTGAGCCTGCCCGAGTATTAGGTTGTGTGATCCATCTACCTACGTATTGAGTTGATAGTTTGGGTACGTGATGGATTGGCCCCCATAACGTTTACTCTTACTACTCCCTCGATACGTGGAATGGTGGGCCTGTGTGTGCCTTATTCTTAGACTCCAAAGTGTCGCTATCTCTCAGTATAACGAACTAGAATGATGTAAGGTTTTTCAGTTATAGAAGAGACAATTGTTTTTTTTAGTAGAAGAGTTATGTTGGAAGTGGACCAAGGTTTTGATCTTTTCAGAATGAATTGATAAACCAAAATTCAATGTTGTGCCCTAATATTGTTCCGTTTATGTTTTCGTTAAGATGATTGTGGCAAAGGGTGATGCGCTTTACGACTTGAATGTGCTTATGTTATTAGTGAAGAACCCCTATCATTTTAAGTTGTTATTTCAAACCATAGTGGTTAGAGAATTTATTGATTGCGCAGTAAGTAGTGGCTTGCTTGCTTAGACCCTTATTGTATAAGTTTATATTATTGACCTCTTATGGTGGTCATTATGACATTTGAATGTGAAGTGGCTTGAGAACTTGAGTTTTCTTTGTCGTATCTCTGACCTTGCTTGGTGTATCATATTTAACCCATTGGAATAGTGCTGAACTCAATTCCGGTAAAAATAATCTCCATGAATTTTCCCTCTTGTTCGATTCTAGGCACCCTTGTCTAGTATCGAGGATGATATTCTTCGCCATGCAATTGTTTTGTTGACTAGTGAGTTCTCTGATCCCAAAGTGGTAAAGTTATGGTCGTTGGCTTTAGCTTTGGTAGACGAGTGTAGCATGAAACGTTATCTTCCTTAGTGCAGGAAAACCTAGTTTACTTTCTTTATGAATGGTTGATGGTCGTCTAGTGGAGGGTGGAGTACCATAGTGATGTCCTTCTTAGCTTGCGAGCTAATCCTTATCCCTGTATATCTTTATGTGTTCCCCCTACGAAAAGCGAAGAAAGGAGCTGAAGAGTTATTATCAAGTGGTTTAGATCATCATCGTGCATCATCAAAGAAGCGAGGTAGATGATCATTATTGTTTTGGTGAAGTTTTTCGATTGACTTATTTTTGGTGCTTGAGTACCTACTTCGTGGATTTTCCTTTTTGTTGTCAAGAGGTTTGTGTGGATGTCTTTTTGGGCAAGTTATTGGATGGTTTGTTTGGGGGTCGACCTCGAACTTCTGTTCGTGCCCAAAGCAACCTTTCCATGACGATTAACCGTGCTTTTCACTCTATTTGCATCGAAGTGATGGATCCTATGTTTCATCTTGGGAGTACTTCACTGCGTGAGTTTGAAGTTTTCTGAATTGTATTATTTGTAGCTTTGATGCACGTGCTGATGGTTTCTTGGTTTGTGAGGATGATTTTTGACTTTGCCTTCAAAATCATGTCTTAACCTTTTGAGATGAAGGATGCCTTTTTTTCTTTTCCTTGAGTTGATGAGTTGTTTGTGAGTACGAGGATTGATCAATTATTTGTTTGATTAGAAGATGTGTGGGTGTGGTGTTTTGCAAGTTATAGTTAAGTTTATCGTACCGAAGGAGAGAGGCTAGAATTCGAGGACGAATTCTTTTTAAGGAGGGTAGAATGTGATAGCCCGTTGGGCTTTCTTCTAGCCCGGCCCACTTAGTGGGATTAAGAGGCAGTGGGGGGGAGGCAACCCGTCGGTTCCTCCCCAGGGCAAGCCGCCTTCTGTCCTCTCCCTCAACGCTGCCAAGCCGCCGCCGTTCTCCTGTCCTTCCCGCCCCACCCTCGCCGTCGAGCCGCCGCCGCCGTGCTACCGTCCAGGAGCCGCGCCGCCAAAGGATCGCCTGTGGCGCGCCGTCTCGCCGCCCGTGGCCACGCCGACTTCGTCGCCGCCGTGCGGTGGCGTGCCCATTGTGCCTTCGCCGCCTCGTGGCCATGCCGCCATGCCTTCGCCACCTCGTGGCCGCGTCGTCGCCGTCGCCGTGCCCACGTCGTTGCTCTGTGCACAAGGTAACCACCATCGATTCGATCTTCTCTTGGGCAGCGATGTGGAGGTAATGGGGAAGAAGAAGAAGGGTCTGTGCATTTGTGCTAGCTAGAAGAGAGGAGGAAGGAGAGGGGCAGCACTTGTTATGGATGGCCAAGGTGGAGAAACTAGGGTTTTGGTTCTTGTTATTGCAAGATTGAAAAGCAAAATTAGATGAGATTCTCTTGATATTACCATGTCCTAGATGATAAACATTGTGGGTAATGGAGGATTAGGTTGAATGGATGCGGTCGTAGTAGATCAATGGTGTGCAGCGGGTTCGGTCGAGGTTTCGACCTATTTGGAGCATGATTCAGACCTTCGTCATTTTACAGAAATTGTGCGTCTATGTCTTAACTTCGTTTCAAGTACAAGAGCGCTGAAATCGGACAAGCGGTTTGGGAGATATGACGATTTTAGTAATGCTGTCCAGAAATTGTACTTGGAGGTCTTATTGGACGTTGGTCTTAGATTTTGTTAATTGAGTATTGGCGCGGAGAGAGATGAGAGTGGGTGCCATAGAGTTTTCTTTACCGCGTTCTTGAATGAGTAATTGTTTTGAGACTTGACACTTTGTTAGGTGTGGGAGTGGATCGGTGTCGATCTTCGCTTCGTCCGGATCCTCGCGATTAAAGGCAAGTATATGTTAAACAAATATTGGTTGAATAATATTTGACTTAGTGGTTTAATGCTATATGCTTGTCCTTGTGATATGGATGGAGGTCTGGCTTTCGTAGCTATGTGGTGTGAACTATTTATTTATGTCATTTACATCGCTCAAGAATGAAGATTTGTGGTAAGTGGATTATAGAGGAGACATTGCATCATATGCATATGAGCCAGGTCGGTGAGAAAGTCACTTTTGACTAGTCCGGTAAGGTCGGTGAGAAAGTCAAAAGTGACTAGTCCGGAGTGCTCTAAAGTCCTACTTGGTAGGCACTCCACGGGAGTGGAGTAATTGGTCCCCGCCTGAAAAGGACGGGCAAGGTGTGGCATCGACGGGTGCGCACCTAGCTATACCGGTATGAGCTCACAGTACAGACGCATATGCATTGCATTGCATCGAATGGATGAAAAGTCTTGCTTCGACGTCATCCACCGCAAGCATGGGGCTAGGGGCAGATGCAACCAAGATCCGATGCATGATGGAAGCTCATCAAGCTCCGGTTCATGCAGTGTCAACTCTCAACTAGTCCTGTCAGTCGTCACACGGTTGCCCAAAATATTATTTGGAGCTCACCTCGTCGTCCTAGGAAATGACCTATGGAGCCCAAGCAAAGATATCCTGATTTTTCACCGGGGTACTTCGGGAGTGTTAGCGACATGTGACTTCATACCAAGCTTTTTATCTCTGCAAATTGTGATGACACCCTCCAGGCAAGGTACATTGCATAAGTAATTATGATGTATAAGTTGAATGATGTTATTGCTCCACGTCCCAATACGACATTGTACGACATATCACAACATCGAATGCCTTCTACGAGTGTGATTGAAAGGGCGATTTGGCCTAGCGCTTGTCCGACTCCTCAGCCTATCTTGATGTGGGAAATGTACTTCTGTGAAGAATATATCTGTTTAACTTCCTCCATCCACCAACACCCTCCACAGATCATAGTCAGCTATCCGGGCTTGCATATCATCAACATGTCTTGATGTGGGAAATGTACTCTATGCACATCCTCTTCGGAGAAGACTATCAGGAAGTACTCCCTTGGATTTATTATTAGCTCTACAACCACATGATACACCTACCTTGCATATGCTTTGTGTGCTTCCTCTTAGATGACAGTTGCAGGTATGACTCTCTAGAGATTTATTTATGACCCTCCAATCTTAGTCCTCGACGCGTGCACTCTCCGTGCATCTCATAATAAAGCGTAGGTTGTTCTTTGTTGTTTTTCCCCGACCCCTTCCACGACCATGTCTGTCCCTCCTTCTTTCGCCTCCGCCGTGCTTCTCTTGCTTCCTCAACATTGTTGGCATTGCATCCCTTCTTGTTATAGTATTAATCATTATATTCTTTTTGTTTGCTATCCGCCTCTTGATTGACTTTTGGTTTGGGCTCATCCATTCGCTCCCCATCTTTTTCTGCCCTCGAACAGTAAGAACAAGTCCCTCACAAAATTTGAACAGACCTCCTGGCCAATTTTTCCTAGAACGAGGCTGCCAAGAAACCATACCTTGTGGCGGTGATAATTGTTGTATCACTCACATCATTCAGCTGGCACTTGACCTCTGTGAACCTTCTTAATTAAATAAGCCCTCAGTGTTTTTCCTTGCTTTTGCTTTGTTGCGAACATATCGACTTCTTTATTTGGCTTATAGTTCCCTTGGAAGTTTGTCAACATTTCTTCCCAGAGCTGGTCCCAGATTTTGATTGATTCATCGGAAAGTGATAAGTACCAAGATAATGTCATGCCATCCAGCAGACCAGCACTGGTGTTAAGGCCTTCGGTTCTATATCATCGTCTCATTTCACTACTCTCTGTCTCATATATTTGCAAGTATGTGTCCTCCGCAAACCTGGTGATGTTCGCCATTTTGAATTCTTTTAGCCACTTGACCTTGCTGATAATAGAAACTTTGCCAAAAACTTTGAAAACCCTAGGGTACTTGGCGTGGGAAACCTCAATGGCGACGGAAACCACCCATCTCTAGTAAAGTTTCCGGTGAGTCTTTGTCCATCTCCGGTTGAGTTCCCGACGAGATGAGCTGTTCCACATATGAGCATGCTGCAGTAGGACGTGTGACGTGAGCTGACAAACAACACCTTGACACTTGCGAGTATCGGCAACCAAAGCCAGTAAGACGTGTGCGGCAGGCTACATCATGCCGAGGTAGAAGATGGAGCGCATATACTGGGGTAGTGCTGTGAGTTTGGGCCAGGCCGTCCGGGGCGGCCCGGGCACGGTAAAAAAAAAACAGCCCGAAGCACGACACAACAAGGAAAAAATTGGGCCAGGCTGGCATGGCCCGAATGCCATACCATGCCAGGCCTGGAAACCAGACACGACGGGCCGCCTAGCCCAGCCCGACTATTCGAGCCGTGCTTGGGCCGGCCTGGTCCGAAACAAGGAACAACTCAGTAGTTTGCGTTTTTGAGGTCTTATGTTGTTCGGATGAACTTTTGTTCGACACAAAAGTTGATGAATTTATAAAAATTATTTTCTTCGCTGCTTTTTCTAGAGCCGACGGCACCATCCTTGGTAATTCACTATTTTCGAGGTCTTTTGTTGTTTGGATGAATTCGGTTGAACATGAAAATTATAGATAATTTCAAGACACATCTTTTTACGTAGACAACGTTTTCATTTGAGCAACGTATGAATTTCTAAAAAATTATTTTGCCTACTGTTTTATCATCCATGCCATGCTCGGGCCGGCAAGGCCATGCTTTTAGCCGTGCTAGGCCTAGAATTTGGCGCTCCATGCCGGCCCGGCAAGTCCAAAGTGCTGACCGGGCCATGCCGGCCGTTTTGCACCGACCCAAGGCACGACTGGCCCGGGCCCGGGCTAGGTCAGCACGGCACGACCCGATTCCCACCACTGCTGTGGGGGTTTTGTGTAAGAAAAAATATAGCTCTAGCACACATCTTGATGTTCATTCAAAGGCTAAAGATTGTACAAGAACCTGCTTTTACAAGCGTGAATGGTTTTCATTAAAATATATATATTTAAAAACTTTCCTGTGTCACCGTAAACTTACAAAATAAACAAAAAAAAGGGTACCCTGTTAGGTTGGAACCAAGAAATTGTGGTAAAAAAATTTTCTGGAAACACACCAAGAAAAATGGCTTTGTTGTCACTTTTTTCCTTGTCTTTTTTTGGTGGTTTGTGCGTGAGAAAAAAAGAGAAGGTCTGGCTACAATTTTTAGTGAAGCGGTCACACGTAACTCCTGCACTTCTCCGTACAGTACTCGATCTCTTTTGCACTCAACTCCATCGCATTCCTCCTCGTTCTTCTATCCAAAAAATGATCGCGGACATGCGGCAATATAATCAGGCAGTAGTCTACTCTAACCACACTACCACAGCAAGCATACATATCACTATATATGTTAATGTTCTTCATCCTTAGATCCTTGGGCTATCGTACGGCCTTTGCTTTAGTCGCCCTGTATACAAGCAACACGAGGAAGGGAGTGAAGTGGATGGACAGGACGGCGGCGAATGATGCCCGCCGGTGGCTCGGGGCGGCGCGGCGACGCGCCGCCAGCTCCCAGCCGTCGATCGTCTGCGCGCTCCCCGACGACCTCATCGTCGACATCGTGGGCCTGCTCGCCGCGCGCTCGCCGGCGCCCACCGACGACCTCCACAGCGTCAGAGCCACGTAAGATGCAACGAACACTCACATAGTCGTAGGCTCGTAGCTTGAAGTCTTGAACCAATCCGTCTGCGAGTCGGCGGCGTCGATCGAGTCCGAATCGTAGTCCGTCTCACGTTGATTGATCGACTCGGATTGGAAGAGGGATGGAGGCTATGTAAACATGCGCAGGTAGGTAGCCAGGCAAGCAAGCGCAATCGGGTAATTAATTTTGCCGTTCTTGCGCGCCGGCCTGCCATGGTGATGGCGCGGCGCAAGACGGCGCCGGCGAGGAGACCAGCGGCGGCGCTCGACTTCACGCTTCCCGAAGATATCATCGTCGACATCGTCGGCCGCGTGGCCTCAAGTTCTAACCACCCCATGGATGACCTTCACAACCTACGAGCCACGTACGTACATCTATACCTACTGGCTACTAAATACGTGTTACTACGTAGCATTAGCATGACCAATCCATGCACGTATGTAGGTCGTAGCCATTGACACTGTTTCATTTCTTTTTCGATTTGAGAAGAATGTGTTGCTAATTTGATTTAACAATGTTTTTTTTTTTTGCTACATCGCATGCAGTTGCAAGACGATGTTCAAGGCGGCTAAGGATCGGTATGTGGGGAAGCGAGTGGCGCTGCGGAGGGAGAAGGAGATGAGGTGGAAGGAGAACGAGCGCTACCTCGCCGTCGTCGACCATTTGGCCAGGGCCGGCAACCCGGAGGCTTGCTTCGTCGTCGGCCTGAAGCTCGTGCTCTTCGCGAAGCAGGACGTGCGGCGCGGCCTCGCGTGGCTCGGCGGCGCCGCCGATGGCGGCCACAAGGCGGCGGCGTACGTGCTCGGCCTCTTCCTCTACAGGGACTTCGACGACGATGAGGCGCGCGACTTCGCCAACGCCAAGCACTACATCGCCCAGGCCGAGGGCGATCCGGCCGCCACGACGTGCGAGACGGCGGCCAAGGCTACCAACCGGGAGTGCAAGCGGTGCCGGAAGATCGCCGTCGACGCGGTCCGGGAGGCAGCGTGGGAGATGGCCGCCGTCGTCGACGGGCCGCGGGGACGGGGACTGGTGCTGCCGGCGGACGCTCACCGGTGCAAAGGCACGGCCTCCTGCGGCGTGACGCAAGGCTGGGGGAACTACGAGACCTTCTGCAGCGGCGGATGTAGGATTAGGCACGAGTACACCAAATTCTTTACGGAGGTGTTGAGACTATGCGATCAATTAGCTATATTTGTTTAGTTGCATTGATAGGCTTTTTAATTAGTTGCGTTGTTATTTCCATGGGTAGAAATTATAGATTTTAATGAAATGGTGTTTGCGATGACCGATTTTTTAAAAGAGGAGCAGGAGAGCGCCTCTGGAACAGGAAATGCGACGCCTCGGGCGACGATGCATCATAGCTACGTAGCGCCTCCGGAACAGGAAACACGACGTCGGTTCCATGCGGTCTCGTAGCGGTCGTACACTTCACCACCACCTCGTCGTCTCCGCAGGAATCGCCTCAACTAAGACGGGGGGAACAAGGGGAAGCGAATGTGGCGGTCCTGCATCCGCCTCCCATTCTCCGCGGGGGGCGGGGAAGCCGCGGGGAACTCAGGCCGCATTTGGAGGAGCGGCACCAGCGACGCGGAGAGGATCTCAGCGAAAAGCTGCGACGCAGCCACCAGCAGGAGCAGGAGCAGGAGCAGGACCAGGCTGTGGGCGAGGATCTCACGGATTAGCAGGGTCGCGACCGCGATGGCCACGCAGACCCCGGAAACCGCGACGACAGCGACTACTACAATCGCGACGACGAAGGTGCCGCCTCCTCGGCGCCGCGTTAGTATCGGAGCCTCGGGATCCACTTTTCTCTACCGGAAACGCCAGCAGTGTCGAGCGTCAAAACCGTTGACAACAGAACATAAGCCGTTAAGAAATCCTTCTCTCGACGACTGAGAGAAGGCCATCGAGTGAGCTCCGCCGAGAGAGGTACGTGTTCTCGACGGCTCGATTGTCGAGACAACTCTCGACGGCCATTTAAAAAACCGTCGAACTTAGTGGAATAGACCCTGTTTCCATCTAACCAACGTACTCTCGATGGCCACATACCAACTGTCGAGAGATCGGAGATACGGGCCCCACGAAACCACGCACAGGTTGACCGTGCCCGGGTAACATACTCTCGACGGCCACAGAAGCTGTCGAGAGTATGTATGTTCAAATGTCGAAGTGTCTCGACGGCTTTGTTACAGCCGTCGAGACTAAGACTGTGCAGTAAAAAAATTGTTTTAATTTTGTAAAAAAACAAAAAATTGCAGCAGCTGCTGCAACAGCAACAGCTGCACCTGCAAACCCAAAATCCCAATAATGCTTATATATCCCCAATTATCGCGCACATGCAACAACAATATCACAATTGTACACAAATAATTAAAAGCCGCGGCACACACCGATAACCAAACGTAGGATCAAAGCGCACGACATGCATATAACATCGCAATTCATTGTCCACAAACGCAGGATAACAACCAAACATATGCATCGCTAGCTAGTCACCTAATGCTCACTAGATGGAGGATCGTCTGAAGGGGGTAGGGACGGTTGGGTAAACATCGGCGGAGCGCCATCGAACAGGTTGTTGATGAAGTCGGCCTCCTGGCTGCCTGATGTCTCGCCTCCCTCATAAGCATGAGCTGCTGCTGGGGTGGCAGAATCCTAACCCTTGAAGCAAGCATAGACTTATTAGTGAATGCTAGTGTTGAAATAAAGTAATACTACATGTTTTGAGGTCGAATGACTTACCGCCTCAGTAACATACGAGAAACCACCATGTGGGCGAGGTGGGCCCGCATAGTCACCTGCTAGGGGAGGTGGGCAGCTGTAGAAAGCTTGGTGAGGAGGAGGTGCACCGTAGGGACCCTGTGCAGCAGGTTGGTGTGGCGGGCCCCCTTTGTAGCTCTGGTAGGGAGGTGGGGCCTCGAATCCACTACGATAGGACAATGGACCCCCTAGCACCCCGGACCGCCACTAGTCCCGCTCGGGCCAGCCTAAAACAAATTTTACATGTGACGTGTTAATTAAATGGTAAGATATATATGAAAGAATATTTAGAGTTTGAGTACATACCCTAGCAAGTCGAGAGAGGCTCTCCAAATGGGCGAACCTTATGATGTGATAGGGGTCCCGATCTTCCGATAGGTAGGATAATCTCAAATATGTGGGGAACTCGACGTTGACGATTCAACCTTGAACGTCACCGATCTAGGCCTGCAATCGCAACACCACTGTCCCCGTCCGTTGTAAACCACGCAAGCGCACGATCGACCTCACCACGAAGGTTAGTTCCTGCAAGCGAGCCGAGAACACGAGCAAGAACGAAGAAGAAGCAATCTCGAATTGCAAATTGATATTAGGATCATGAAGTTGGGGTTCCACAAACCGAAGATCGATGATACTACGATGGAAAAAATAACAAAGCAAAACCCAAGTCTAACAATGACGCCTACGAGGTTTTAATAGGCAGAAGGGACAGCCGATAGGGTTTGGGGCGCCCCCCTGCGCAGGATACACGGGTCGAAGCCCAAAAGATAAGGTGACGCATCACCAGGCGGCCCAAAAGAATCTGGTCACCTCTTGTTTCGATGATTATGATCAACTTAGAAAGAATTTGGACTTGCGACTAGATCCGTTGGAAAGGTCTCGTCGAGGGCTTCTCCGTAATGTACTTGAACACCCCAAACGGAGTTGATATGCATCTGTTACTCCCGTTTGAAGACAGCTTCGCCAAGGCCAATCCAAACTCCAACTCGTGGTAGACTTGGTTCCCAACCTGTTTTGGCGCAGAGTACCATTCTCGCTAATCAACACCGTGATTCCTAAGTACAAGCACAATATTATTAGGTAGTAACTCGCTCTTGTCGATACTCTTGTGTAATAAGGAACGAGCCCACCTGATGGTTTAGTTGTCGCGCACGTGTCCTTGTTATTGGTCCTTGCACAACAGGTGGTGGAAGAGTGGAAGCATCGGTATGAGTAATGTCCTCATCATTTTGCTTCGAACTCCGCTCACTGTCGAGCCATCTCCTCCTCTTGCCTCTTTCGTGGCTCCTCCGTCGTCCTCAGGCTCTCTTGCATCGCGTGCAACATCTGCTTGTTCTCTTCCCTCTCCTGCTCCCTCTCCCTCTGGAGTCTGGACTCGAAGGCGCGTCGGCTCTCGGCCTGTGTGTGACCAGCCCGTATAGCGGGCATGTAATCCTTGGACCTGTAATAAAGTGTTGTCACTAGTTATGAAATTTTAACCGAGTTGACCTGTAAATATAACCAAAGCCTACCTCAGGTGGTCCTAACCGATCATTAGCCTCCCGTGAGCCTTCCCATCCATAGTTTGGTGGATCATCACAGGGTCAAGAGGCTCATCTTCCGGGTTCTTATCTTACCCATGCTTCTCAACGTAAGCCTCCTTGTAGCGTGCTTACATCGAAGTGTGCATTGGGCATGAATGGTTAAATAGTAAATTACGGCAAAACTCGGTATCAACATTTTACATATCTCTCGCTACACACCAACAGGGTCCATGGGTCCCATGGAACCATCCTTATTTTGCGAGAAGTGGCCCCTACGGAACACTTGCAGCCAAGGAGGCAGCTGCCCGATGGTGATGGCCTGCAGCGTACAAGTAAAGAAAATATGGTTTTTAGTGCCAAAGCAAAGTTGCAAATAGGGCATAAAAAAGATTACCATTTTCATCCTAAGCTGGGCGAAGGACATATTCCCGACGGTAGTCTTGCTCCTTTTAGTAGCATGGTTCTTCTTGGCCGTCTCAAAACCTATCACGGAACTCCTAGCTGGCCCAATAGTTGGCCAGGGCCTCCCAGGCATCCAGGACGTTCGAGGCCCAATCTGGTCGAACGGTGAGATACTGCCGAACTGTGAGGTACTTCGTCCGAGCAAAAGAGCTGCCGACCCTTTCACCGTGCTCTCTCCTGGCAAAATTGAAATTTAGGATGCGTTAGAAATATACCGAAGAATAGACATTTATTAAGTGATCACCTGTAGAAGTCCTCGATCGCCGACACTCGTGCTCGGACATCAGATCCTACACCTTCTACTTGGCACTTCTATCTATCACCGGGTCAAAGTCCGTTTCCTCCTACCCTGCTCGAGGACGGTACCTAAGCTACAAACAAATAATGTCAACAAATACCCTTTCGACAAATGCAAGAAAAAATAGATGTGTTCAAACTCACCCGAAACTCCTGCTTAATCTCCTCGGCGGCAGTGCTATCACTGTGCTCGGCAACCTTGTAATCATCCCAGAAGTAAGTCGGATGGGATGCCCCTCCTTTCCAATCATCCTAGGGTAGTACTGCCTGATCAGTATCCCAAGCGCGGGACCTGGCTGAGTGTGGTTCTTCCTGGGATTGACACAGGAGATGTTGCTACAAAGAATAGAAATAACGGAGTTAGTATGTTGCGTTGATAATAAGATAGTTCATATGTTATAGTGGCTTACCTATCCCCGTCAATCTCGATCACAATCCGATCCGCTGGATTTCTTGGCACCTTGGGCATCTTGTTGGGCCCCCTCTTCTTTTTTGATGCCTGAGTAGCCCCAGCCTGGCTAGAGCCTAGGGTGTCCGCCTCGCCAGCCTCAGACTCCTCCGTGAGTGTCAGCTCCTCATCAGAGTAGTGTCCGCCTCGGAGAGAACCAGATGTGCCCTCACGGTACGGATAGTGGTGGTACACACGTTGTACGGTGACTCTCCCCATGACATGCCCACCGATAGTACGTGGCTTTGTAACCATGTTTACATAGGTTGAGCTTCATTTGGCCACGGGTTCTCTTCCAATAATTCCCACACTCAGCACAAGGGCATGTCACCTTAATGTTAAGGTTTGACGCATGCTAGAAAGCATGAGTCACGAATTTATTGGTCATTTTGTACCATTCATCTGTGTGTTATCCGTAGGATTGCCATCCATCGTACATCCAACTTCTATGTTCTTCCATTTTTGGTTGGCATGCGTCATTTCACGTGAGGGTTTCATGACAGGCTTAGGAAGGCTTATAAATCCACCCACGAATGACCGATAGAGCAAAATTCATTGCGACACTGGTGGGTTCGAGACAAGATTTCAGCAGCATAACCCTAGGGGTTCTTCCAGTGCAACAATGACCCAGGAAGGTTATTAAAACCACTGAGCACTTATATTATGCACAGGAGGACCTCTTAGGATTATGTCATAAAAAATGTCGCCTCTAACCCACTAGTGCCGCAATGAATTTTGCTCGATCGGTCATTCATGGGCTGTCCACTAGGACGCCCATGGTGGCAGTCCACTGGACAATTCAGAAATGCTTATCACACCTCGTATGAAACACAACGAATCACCGTTCGTATTCCATACGAGTTGTACCGTTTCTAAATGGGTGACGTACGGCTAGGTCACAATTAAAAAAGACTAATGCGGACATGATATTATTAAACGTAATATATTACCTAACCAAAAAACTTGTAATAAATAACATTTACGAATTAATAAACAATCAACCATCAATCAAAAAAATAATTACTAACTACTAATTAGTAATTACTAATTACTAAACAGTAAATAATCAATTATTTAAAATACATTTATTTTATTTATTTATTATTTGCCTAATTTATTTTAATTATTTATTATTTGCCTAATTTTTTTACTAAACCTATATTAGTGTCGAGTAATGATTTATGGCTGTCAACACTACACAGCAAGTACAAAAAAATTTTGGATTCAATCATCTCATACGTCGACGCTCAACGATAGGGATGGCGTCGGATTTGAAAAATAGGGAGGGGACGGGATCGGAGAGGCGGAGGCGGCGAAGGGGAGGCGGAGGTTGTGAAGTGCGGAGGGGGAGCGAGGGGTTAGCAGCGGCGCGAGGGGGGGGGTTGCTGCGTGGAGGGGATTGAGGCAGGCGGCGGCGTGGGCGAGGCGGCGGCGGGGTGGGCGAGGCGGTGGTGCGAGCGCGTGGGGCTTAGGCACAAATGTGCCTAAGTCCCAAGGAAAACACAGTTATAATAGCGCATCTATCTCGACGGCCAGTACAAAACCATCGAGACAACAGAGTCTTTCTTGACGGTTCTAGATCAACTGTCGAGACAAATGGTGACGTTTGGCCCCTGCGGAGGGTAACTTCTATCGACGACTAACATAAGGCCGCCGAGAGAGGTGCCTTTTCTCTCGACTATTATTTATTCCTTAGCCGTCGAAACAATATACACTAGACGATTTCGTTTAACTACACTCAAGAGAATACATCAGTCTCGACGATTTTATTGGAAGCCGTCGAGACACTTTCTTGTCTCGAGGGTTTTACCCTTTGTAGCACTCGACAGTGAAACCAACATAATTTGATTTTAAAAATACAATTTTTTTGTTGTTCATATATAATGCATTGACTTTTATGTATCAAATAATATCATCTTTGAAAATATAAAAATTTTCAGAGCATCTAATGCGACAAACACCACTAAATGGGGTGTTTTCCGGATAAGTTATAGGTTATAGTACGGTATCGTATGTTTCGTTACTTACTACACAAAAGATTTCAATTCAACAAATTCAATTTCAAATAACAATCAAAACTTCAATACTGATGTAAAAAAACAAATTCATTTAATTCATTTTTCTCTAATTTATAGGAAGAAAATGCATACTTAAATTGGGACTCTCTCGACGGCATAACGGTTGGCCGTCGTGACAAATAACACCGTTCGGCTGCCATGACAGACGGTGTATTAGACTCGACAGTTCGTATTGTGGCCGTCGAGAGTAAGCCCGCACGGTTCTTACTCTCGGGGATGTCGAGACAGCAGAGCTTCTTATCGACGGTTTTCAGCTGGCCGTCGATACCAGTTTCGGCTCTCGAGACTGCATTCGTTTCCTGTAGTGTTTGTTGTACATCGCAGCTATCCCTGAGGTGGCTAGCGCAGCGTTGGTGGCGGAGAGGGAAGGCGTGCAGAGGCCGGTCTACTAAGTCAGGAAGGTGCTCCACGATGCCAAGAAAAGATATTCACAGCACAAGAAAATGCTATACGTCGTGCTGATGGCGTGAAGGAAGTTGTGGCACTACTTTCAGGGGCGGCAGGTCACGGTGCTCACCAAGTACCCGCTGCGCGAGATCCTGCACAACAAAGAAGTCAAAGGTCGTGTCGCCAAGTGGGTTGTGGAGCTAGGGGAGTTTGATCTCCAATTGCCCCTCCGCACCACCGTCAAGGGTAATGCGCCGGTGGAGTTCGTTGCCAAGTGGTCCTCCATTGATCTAGAAGTAGAGGACGCCCCGCCCCCCGCCATGGATTATTTTCTTTGATGGCTCCCTCAGGCTTGAGGGCGCGGGGGCTGGGACATCTATCTTGGTCTCTCCAATAGGAGACACCCTGCAGTACGCAATCGTCCTGGATTTCAAGGCCACCAACAACATCGCCGAGTACGAGGGTTGCTCGCCTGTCTGCGCGCTGCAGTTGCGCTGGGCGTCCGGCGTCTTCAAGTTAAGGGCGATTCCCTCCTGGTTGTCAACCAGGCGCGGAAGGAGTTCAAGTGCTCAGACCCCACCATGGCGGCATACTTGGATGAGGTACGCAAGATGGAACGTCGTTTCGAGGAGCTCGGTTTCAAGCACATTCCCTGACGAGACAATTATATGGCTGATGCGCTGTCACAACTCGCATCCTCACAAGCGTCTGTTCCGACCGGAGTCTTTGAAAAAAGACTTTTGCGGCCTTCTATCGTAGCTGCCAATTCTGGCTGTGCCAATTCTTGCGGGGACGATGGCATACCTGTCGCAACCACCGATCCTGGTGGGGATGGTAGTGTTCCCGTCGTGGCCTCCGATTCAGGGAGGGAAGGCGGAAGAACTGCCATGGCGGTTAAGGTGGAAACGCTAGGCCAGGCGAAATAGATCGGCGACCATAACCAGGTAGCCACCCTTGGCGGGGAAGGTACATTGATGGATCCGATCCTAACCTTCCTGTGGGACCAAGTGATCCCCAGCAATGATGCCACAGCAGAGAAAATTGCGCGAAAGGCGAGCGCTATGCCTGGTAGGTGGGGACCTGTATCGCTAAGGCGGAAACGGAGTTCTTCTGAAGTGCATCACTCGGGAAGAGACGAGCAAGGTGCTCTGAAGGCATGTGCGGGAGCCATGCGGGCAGTCGCACCCTAGTCGGCACAGTTTTCCGCTAGTGGTTCTATTGGCCCACTGCCCTCCAGGATGCCTCTTAGCTGGTGAGGAGATGCAAGGCCTGCCAATTTCATGCCAAGCAGATCCACCGATCGGCCTAGGCTCTACGCACCATTCCTCTCTCTCTTGACCGTTTGAGATCTGGGGGCTGGATATCCTGGGTCCATTCCTGCGGGCCATAGGGACCTTCGCACATCTCTTCGTCGCCGTCGGCAAATTCACCAAATGGGTGGAGGCTGTATCGGTTCCAGCTATCACAGCGGCAACAGCCATCAAGTTTATGAGAAGCATCTATGTGCGCTTTGGAGTAACCAACCGCATCATCACCGACAACGGTGCCCAGTTCGAGAGTTCTGACTTCTAGGAATGGTGTGAAGATATGGACACCAAGCTCTGCTTCGCCTTCGTTGGCCACCCCAGGAGCAACGGGCAGGTGGAGCGCACGAACGCAGAAGTTCTCAAGGGGCTCAAGACAAGGGAGTTCGATCGGTTGGAGAAGCGTGGCAAGAACTGGGCGGAGGAGGTGCCTACAATGCTTTGGGCGCCGCGCACCACAACTAGCAGGGCGACGGGAGAAACGCTATTCTGCCTAGTCTACGATGCCGAAGCAGTGCTGCCATTTGAGCTATCCTTTGGATCACCGCGGGTGGCAGCGCACAATGAAGCTGATCAAGAAGAGCGCCGCCAAGAAGAGGTCAACTTCCTCGCAGAGGTTTGTGACCGAGCAGCGCTAAGGGCAGCAAGGTACCAACAAACCCTAAGGCGCTACCATGCGACAAGGGTGCACGAGAGAACACTGGCAGTGGGCGACCTCTCCTTGCGAAAAGTTCAGGCGCAGGCAGGTTGTAACAAACTGTATCCCCCGTGGGAGGGCCTGTACAAGGTTGTCTCATTATCTCGTCTAGGCTCAGTCAAACTCGCCATGGAGGATGACCGCGAGCTAACCAACACATGAAACATTGAGCAGCTGGGAAAGTTCTACCCGTAAGCTCTAAAAGTGTAGCATTATTTTGCTTGACCGACCAACAAAGAGTCCCTCTTTCCTGATTGGCCAGGGGCTGCGTTGTGCCTTGGTGAAGCTTGACGAGTGTTATGTTGCAAGTACTTTTGCTCGATTGGCCCCTTTGTAGTAAGGGTGACCACTTAGCATTGCATCATGTGAAGCGAAGCGAATGGAAGTCGTATCTAGCACGGTGTTTCCGCGCGGTCTGGGTACCAAGTGCCAACGAAGGCACCAGCGTCTTATGTCGCTTCCAAAAGCTTAGTCTCTGTCACGCAGGGCTGAGAAGGGGTCCGGAGAGATTACAAGGGTCTATGTTCCAAATGATCTAATGAAAGAACATTCTCCTCGGCCAGCGTGTAGGCACCGCTATTTGTCTTTTCATTGTTTTTCTGTGTTATCTTCCGCTTTATCGCAATCGCCTTGCGTAAAATAGCGGGCTCTTGATGCTCGTCTTGACGCATAAAAGCGTATAACGGAATAAGAAGGAAGGGCATTTGGGATTGCACAAAAGGATAAACTGACAAACAGATTATAAAGCACAAACCTAAATGATAAATCTAAGATTAGCGTGTTACATGCGTGATGACAAAGTTTGCCTATTTACATGAAAGCAAAAGACAACAAAAGGTGGTGTGGCGACTGGCAACGACAACCTAAGTATATGGACCTGTACCATTATGACATGACTATCAAGCCAGAATCGAAGTCACGTCACAGGGTCGTCATCGCCGATGGTGGCCTCCTCCTCCTCCTCCTCGTCTGAGCCCCCCACCGCCATCATCCCCGCCACATGCTGCGCGGCGGCATCCACCCGAGCTTGCTCCTTTGGGCTCAAGTCCCGCTGGGGACCAGTGGTGACCAAGGAGGGGTCAAAGGCGGCATCACGGCTGGCGTAGCACGCCAGCACGTACTGAACAATGCGAGAACCTCGGCGGCGCGACCAATCCCAAAGGCATACTGCGCCGTAGTGAGGTCCTGCGGGGAGTAGAGCGGACCTTACAGAGGCGTTAGGCTCTCACGGAAGCTCCAAAAGGCCCTCTCAAGCATGGCCTTGATGGACTGTAGCTGGCGGCACAGCTCACCATGCGCGTCGCCAGCCGCCTTCGCCGATGCCTGCGAAGTAGCGTTGCTATCTGGACCTGACCAGCTAGTGCAGCCCTTTCAGTGCGCTCGTGGGTGCGCTTGAGGTCCACTAAAAGGGCGGAGACATGGGCGGCGTCGGTAGGAGGCACCGCGGGGATAAGCGCGGTGGTCTGATCGGTGGCCGCTCCATTACGTTCCATGGCAAGCGGGGTCTCGTCCACGGGCTCAGAAAAGAAGAATGGCACGCCAAAAAATGAAAAACCAACGTTTGTTGTGTGATTTTCAGGGCATACCTAACAAGGCGCCCCCAAAGCGAAACGTAGGGGCAAAGAAAGACCTCCCGCATGCGCCACGGGCGGAACGGTGCGCAAGGGGAGGGGAGCTGCCGGATGCAGTGGCGCGTTGCCGCTTAGTGGAGAAGGTGACACCGCGACCTCTGGCAACGCTGTGGGATCCGATGTCGCCAAGGCCGCGGCCGTGGCATTCGTGGTGGCCATGACGGAGGGCGCGCCGGCTCCTGCCACAGGCGATGGAAGAGGAGTCTAAGCCGCACTAGGACCTGCCATTGCGGCGGGCTCGCGAAGTGCGGCGGTGCGAGAGAAGGCCCCGAGCGAGCGCGTGTGAGGAAGATCGTGAGGCTGGGGCGAGCCCGCGGCGTCGTGTCGGGGTCTTTTGGGGCTCGCCCCACTATCATCGTTGCCGTCGTAGGAGAGAGGGCGCTTGCCGGCGGCGCCGTCAGCCGCTAGGGGCGGGCCCCGAATTTGCGGCGGCCGCTGCTCTCGGTCCATGGCGGGTCCTGTGACATCCATGGACGGGAAGGCGGTCGTGTAGGGGGTGCGCTTGGCTAGGTCCCACTCATAGAGTGGGCGGATCCCATCCCGCATCATTGACCCTAGGGAAGTAGCGGGACCGCACTGCCACCATCAAGAAGGATTTGGAGGAAAATTCCCTCACCGGAAAAAGGGCCAAAAGTAATTAAGAAGAAGAAGAATCAGATTAAGGAGAAGGACTCAGCGTAAAGGAAACTTACCGCTAGGGAAGATGCGGGTGCAGTCCTCGACGCCGGTGTACATCCAGGCGCCGTGCTCCCATCGGCGCAGAGGGCAAATCCTCCGCACTAGGTAGTCCGCCAGCACCTAGGCTCCGGTGAGCCCGGCACGACGGAGTCCCTCGACGCGGGCGACCATGGTGCAGAGCTCGACCGAGTCGTTTGGCATCGTTTCCCACTTGAGGGTGGGTTGAGCTGCCTCCATCGTGATCTGGAGCTCGTCTAGGTTGCTCTCGTCAGCGACTTAGAGCCACTCGCTCCTCCAGTACTTCTAGTTCGACTTTGCCTCGAAGGTGATGAGGGCGCCGATGGTGGCAGGACGACTGCGGACATGGCAGCTCCCCACCACACTTTCACTCACCTGGCGCACAGGACGAAGAAATGGCGGAAGAGCGGCAGGTTGGGCCATACCTCCACGAACATCTTGTAGAGGTGAGTGAAGATGGTGAGCGTTAGGATGGAGTTGGGAGGGCAGGTGTAAGGCATGGATGCCGTAAAATTCCAGCACCGCCAGGAAGAACTCGGAGTATGGCGGGACCAAGCCCACTTGGAGCGCCCACAAGAAGGAGATGACCTCATTGGGGCGACAACGCGGGCCCATGTTGCCGGCCCTAATCTCCAGAACCTCCTCCGACGCGAATCACCGAAGGACGGCAGCCTCCTCCTCGGCGACGGCGGAGGATAGAAGCGGTGACGTCTCCCGGGCCAGTGCTGGCACCGGCTCGCTATTTTAACGAGCCTCAAAAATAGGCTTGGCTCGAGCCGTTTAGAGGTCCGAGCCGAGTCGAGCCGAGCCAAATTCGTCCGAGCCCGAGCCAGGCCACGAGCCACGAGAGTTTTTGCGTTCAAAATGTGTAAACGAGCCGAGCCCGAGCCGGCTCTCTATTTTAACGAGCTCCAAAACTAGGCTTGGCTCGAGCCATTTAAATGTTCGAGCCGAGCCCGAGCCGAGCTGCGAGCCACGAGCTATTTTTTCAGCCCTACGTTGATGGATGTGGTGCGGTCGATCAAGGCGACGCCTCCTGTTCCCAGCGACCTGTGGCGTCGCCGCCTCTTCGTCATACCGGCAATGGTTGGGTCGCCAGTGTGGTGGCCCCTGTTTTGGATTGAAATTTGAGCGTATGGAGGAGAGAGAAATAATAGGGTAGGAAAAATTTAAAACACCTGTATTTAATTGCATGCCATGACAAGCTAGTGGTTCTTGTTCAATCCCAATGGTCAAACGAACCCATAGACGTAGGTTAGCCAATCTACACCGAGTGTATGATATATAATCTCTTCAGATTAGTCTATCGCGTTTTTATCTCGCTATCATTGTCGGTTTTTACCGAGTTTTTTTTTTCAGTTTAAATGTTCACTCGTTTGCCATTTGGACTGGCGAGGGGGTATTATATACTCCCTCCGTTCCAAAATATAAGGCGTATTTTGACCGCACAAAAGTCTTTAAAGGTATAGTTTGACCGTTTGATTCATCTATTATATATTATGAATTGTTATAATATAGTATTGTATCAAAAAGCACTTTGAAATGTGAAAAATATGGTATTACTTTGGTATATTAACGATGCATATTATTTGATTTATTTATAGTCAAAATTTGCTAAGTTTGACTTTTCTCCGGTCAAAATATGCCTTATATTTTAAAACGGAGGGAGTACTTGCCTTCCATATCTCCTTGATCTCAAGTTGGGTTACTGATAAGGAAGATTCTCACCATGTATACAAACGTAATCTTCTCAAATTAATCTATTGTATGTTTATTTTGCTATCATTTTGAATATAAAAACCATGAAATTGTAAACCCTCGGACCATACCATATGGTGTTGATTTACTCAACATGCTAATATTTTCCATGGATTTCCAACACTCGAATAGGTCGAGATCTCGACTGAAAAATGGGCTCCCAAAGAAACCCGAAGAGTTACACATATCCGGATATGAGTTTAATTACGTGTTATACCTATAAACATGACAAATGCACATGTCCTATGAGATTACTTAGTCCCCCCATCTTAAATGAGATCCAATCTCCATTTGCCAAGCAATCGGAGAAGATCAGCGCTCTTTGAATATCCACCAATCGTCTCCATCAGACCAGTAAACCAGTTCTTGGGAAAGGAAGTCAAGCGTCACCGTCGGCACCAAGCCACGCCTGGCCTGCCGATAAGGTTTCGGCGGGCCCACGACGGCATCCAAAACCAGGGCGAGCCGCGCAGCAGGCGCCCTGCCAGGGCCAGCCCAGGCGGAGCCCCCAGATTTGCTTTGCTTGCGCGCGCGCCAGCCCACCCCGTGGGGCCCACGAATCTACGGCCCGCGGAAAAATATCCGAGCCTGAGTACCGCCACGTAGGCCTGGCCCACGCGAACCCCAGAAGTCAGTGGGCCAGAGCATCCCTGGGGGCGTGACGCGGGCCGGGGCGCTACTCTCGACGGCAGACGTTACTCTACGGATATTTTTGTGCCGCCTGGGAATCCCGTCCCACTCGCAAACTACCGGTGAAAATTACTACCCTCAATGACACGTGGGTCCAAAATCTTGTAGGCCCACCTGTCATGTGGTGTTCACTATGTTTTGGCGGGTGCTCGAGAGGTGTTCGGGCTCGGCCAGTAGGCCGTGTCCGCGCGGTGGGCTGCGCCGGCCGCTGCCATGTGGGCCCGTGAAACTGTTCCTCGTCGTCGGCTTCGTCTCCCCGCGAGCGTGGCAACAAAAGAGGACTGACTCCGGGTGGAGTTGGACTCGGCAAGGGAGCGCAAAAACGAGGGAAGGAAACATATCCAAATCCGGAGCGCACGGCACGGGGAGGCAATCAAATCAAATTCAATCCAATCCAATCCGCCCAAATCAATTCCTTCTCTCCTAGTCCAAGACGATCGTGCGAGCAGAGTGGAGGCGGCGGAGGGAGAGGTTCTGCGAGGGTTCTTGCGCGCGATTGGCTCGCTCGGGCGCCAGTGGAGGGCCGCCGCCGGCGACGCGCCGCCGATGAGGAGGTTCCAGGACTCTGTCAAGGCCCTCGAGGCCGACATCCAGCACGCCAACGAGCTGTGAGCCCCCCCGGAACCGCAATTCTTGCCGATAAAGTTTTGATTTTTCTTTTCCCCTTGTCCCCTTCTCGTTGTCGCTGCGGGAACTTTACCAATTGGGGTTTCTGAGCTCGGGGTTCTTGCTGCGGCGGCGCGCGCAGGGCGTCGGAGTTCCTGCGGGACTACGACGGCTCGGTGTTCCAGATGCGGATGGCGTACAGCGCCGTCGCGCATTTTCTCTTCCAGTGGACGGACTGCAAGCTTGCCGGCGCGCTAGGCCTCCTCAAGATTATGATCTACAAGGTTCACTGCCCCAGTCTCCCCCCCTCCTCGTCGCGGCACAACCGTCGATTCGCCCGTATTCGTTTCGATTGCGCCGGTTGTGCCGATCGATCATTGATTCATTTGATTGATTTCTGGTAATGCAGGTGTACGCCGATGAGGCGACGGCGCTGCCAGAATGGGAGAGGGAGGCAAGCATCAGAGAATTCTACGGTAGCAACAATACACTTTTATTAATATTTGTTGATAATCCAGAGTGAAGCGTGGACGATTGCAACTGTTTGTTGATGTCGTCGTTGGTGGGTCTTGTTCTGACCGCGCCGGCGATGTGTCGCGGCAGGTGTGATATTCCCGTCGCTGCTTCAGCTGCCGAGCGGGATCACTGAACTGGACGACAGGAAGCAGAGGAGGCTGTGCGTGGACAAATTCAGGCGGAGGGACGAGAACTTCTTGCAGGTGGATTTGGAGAGGGAGCTCGAATGCGGGGTCTGCCTCGAGGTGAACCCTAAGATTGTGCTGCCTGACTGCGCGCACTCGCTGTGCTTGAGATGCTTTGAAGAGTGGTATCATCTCCTTCCCTCTTTCTTGCTTGCCTTGTTGCCTAAACTGAGCACTGCAAAACATTCATTGTTGAGAGCATTCATCCGCTCTGAGAAAATAAATAAATCTCTCTCTCTTTCTCTCCACGTAGCAGCTTGAGGCAAGCCATCCGTCCAAGCAACTAAGCAAGCCTAAAGACACAATGACCTTTTATGCTCATAGGTGTAGGAAGCTTTTCTTTTGAACCAGTTGCAGAGCCAAGGATCATATATTTTCAGTAAGTCAGCTGCAGTGCAATAATGTAGTAATTGATTGATAAGAGCGCCTAATAGTACAAATACTTTATTTTTTAATGAAAACTTGAGGGTTAAAATGCAACATTGGAGTCATGAGAGGGCCTCTTATCAAATTTGGTAATAACTCGTTGCCAGAATGAACTTCAGTAGTTGAACAATCAGTTCAACATAGATATTGATGATACAGTGGTCTATGATTTTTATTCTTGAGACGGTCACACTCACAAGCTTGCCACATATACCTTGTTCAATAAGTCCTGCTATCTAGATCAATGGCTTGATGATTGACACCCAGAATTGCCATCACTATCTTTATGCCAAACTTTAATTTTGAGTGGGACCATCGCCGTGCATGTTCATCAAGCATAAACTCTGTCGTACTATTCCTGCCTAATTTATCATATCCTCCTTTTCGTCCCAACTTGCACGGTGGGGCATGAGTTAACGTAGTTCGCTCTCATCGCAGGAATGCCAAATCAAAGTCGTGCCCCTTCTGCCGCGCCTGCCTCGAGAAGGTGAAGCCGAGCAGCCTGTGGATGTACACCGATGACCGTGATGTCGTGGATGTGGATACATTGACCAGGGAGAACATTAGGCGTCTGTTCATGTACATAAGCAAGCTGCCAATTGTAGTTCTCCATGTCGTTGACCTTGATATTTACGAGTATCATAGCAAGTAGACTACTCTTGTTCATACCGGTTGCTGGTATTCAAATTCATGGGCTGTTTTGTGCTCCACGGTCTGCCGCTGTTTTTTGAGTTCCTGTAGATATAGAAGGCAGTATGTGGTATCTTTTGTTTTTTTTGGTTGGGACCGGCTAATGAGCAGGTGCCTGCGCAGGGAGGTTTGGCGCAGGCGCATGCTCCCTTCACTCGCGCGCAGGCGCTTCGTGCGCTTGCCCGGTATGCACACCTCGGGTAGAAAAAATTATACTATCGCAAAACATTTTTTCCAATAAATAAAAATGTGGAAAAACAGTAGAAATTTAGTGGAATTTTTTGCGTCTGCACGATTTCGCAAATTATACGAGCAAAAAATCTCTCGACGTGAAAAATAGAAAACAAAATAAGATTTATAATAAATAGAAAACAAAATAATCTATAATAAACGGAAAACAAAATAAATCTATAAAAGATCAGACCTCGCGCAAAAAATTCCACTATCGCAAAACATTTTTTCCAATAAATGAAAATGTGGAAAAACAGTAGAAATTTAATGGAATTTTCACTAATTGAGTGCTAATTAAATTAAAAAAAATAAAAAAAAATAGGAAAATATTTAAAATAGGTTGATTAGGATTTGAGAAGAATTATGAAATTTTTTCTACGCAATTTGGACTCCAGATAAAATAGAAATGAAAAAAAAGAAATTTAAATGAAAAAAAACATGAACCTGTACGCACGGTGCGGACTGCGTGCGCTGCATCGGAGTCGCGCAGGTGCCTACGAAATAGCCAAGCCGTTTTTGGTTCCTGTAGAAAGCAGGCAGTATGTGCCTATGTGGTATCGGCAATGAACGGTGCTCTTGTAGTTAGCTATGAGGGTGTGCGAAGGCCATCTATTATTAACTTTTTAGTAGCGGAAGTAAGAAGGGTCCCGTAGCTCAGTCGGTTAGAGCGTTGGTCTTATGAGCCGAAGGTCGCGGGTTCGAGCCCCGCCGGGACCAAAATTTGTAATTCCTTTTTTCCACGGGCAAATATGTACGACATCTGCGGCTGATATTGGAGGTTCTCGACGGCATTAATAGCTAAGCGACAAATTCATCCCAGTCATTTCGTTGCCAGAATTTTTTTTAGAAAGAGTCTCCAAATTCATTCATAAAACAATCTTCGAACCTACAAACACATCAAAGTTAAACACATGAAATTAGATTTTTTTTAGAAAGAGTCTCCAAATTCATTCATAAAACATCTTCAAACATACAAACATATCTAAGTTAAAACATGGAATTATATTAAAGTTCACGCAGGATCTGAACACTAAACATTGGAAGATGATCATCCTCTCCTCTCACCGGCTTCAAAGACACTTGCAGGCGAGGACTTTGACGTCTTTCAGATCAACCCTGTCATCCAGATTAGGTGACATATTAAAAGAACTAAATCAAGAATAAACATGAAGGTATAAAGATCCGTTGTGGCTAATATGATGGAAATCGGATTCAAAAAACAAACCATGCCCTCCCCACTGATGTCACCAACGACGGCGCTGGAGTTCTCGCTGACCAACTCCATCCTTACCTCTTTCTCCTACTAAAGGCATACGGCGACGGCTGTCGCACCTCCACCATCGAGATCTACGCCATTGATCTTTATTACCAGCGGAGTAAACCACTACAGGAAACGTAAACAGAGTCGACTGCCAAATACTATATCGACGGCCAAGAATCCACAGTCGATACCCGCGACCTAGTGTCGACGGCCACAGATAAGCCGTCGACACTACGCTAGCGAACAGGTCAGTATCGACGGCCACATTGAAGCCGTCGAGTTTTCTCGGGGAAGGCTCACGGAGTGGCAGTCTAGGCTAACGCCGTCTATGTTTCTCGACTGCTAGCAGTTAGGCCGTCGATACAAGCGGAAACAGTACTATCGACGATTACCAGTAAGCCATCGATACTGTTAACATTTTTTCCTATTCCTTTTTTATTTGAATTTTATTTCAATATTTGTTCAAAATTGCTATGATTTTGAAATAAAAATTAGGAATGTTGCATTTTGTTAATTTTTTTAGTAGGTATTTTTGTCATGTTTGAATTGAGGAATATTGAACAGATATTGCTTGTTAATTAAAGTACTAAATAATGTTTAAATTTCTGAATTTCAATATTAGTAGTCAAAAATTCAAAAAAATGCTAGGTGCGGGCGTGCAGGTATCGATTATTGAGTAGTGAGAAAAACTTAATTTGAAAATTACAAATAAAAATAATTTAAATTGAAATGGGATGGTTAACGTTGCTTTGTTCACATGAAATACAAAACTCTAGGTGAACTTCTCCGGAAAGCTTTAGGTTTCAAAGGTGTTATCTCAAATGAAGTTCTAATTTTTTTGATTTTTTTCCAGGTTTGTAATTCGCAGTAAAAAGTAACATAGAACAGTTTGGACATTTGAAATTATGTTTTTGAAATTTATAAAATTTAAACAGAGTGGTTTGACCATTGATGCCCTTTAGGGGGGGCTGCCCTCGAGACAGGAACCATTATCGACGACATAGCATTATGCCATCGATACTATGGACCTTACTCGACAGTAGTCAAAGGAAACCCTTGGGATACGTAGTGTCGACGGTTTACGCACAAGCCGTCGATACAATCTTCACTGACGAGTATGTTGACTGTTTGGTCCAGGCCGTCGACACTGAGAAGTCGGCTACCGACTTAGTGTCGATGGCCAGATACAAGCAGTCGACATAGATGAGTAGTATCGACGGCTGATTTGTTGCCGTCGACACTAAGGTGGCCATTATGAATACTGTGTCGACGGTTAAGTAGAGGCCGTCGATACTGTAAATTTGTACATGGCTGTGTCGACGGCCAAGGGTTAGCTGTCGATACTAGCCTAGGTATAGAGGGCATGCGAGCTCAGGGAATTAGCGATTTTGCTAAGTCCCCAGCCTCCACGCCGCAGCGCCGCGCCGCCTCCACGCCGCCTCACGTCGCGCCGCCCGCCGCCGCCGAGCCTCCTCCACGCAGCATCGCCGCGCCGCCTCCACGCTGCCTCGCGCGACGCATCCCGCCGCCGCGCCGCCGCCCGCCCACGCACGCCGCCGCCTCCCGCCGCCGAGCCGCCTCCACGCCGCCAGCGCCGCCTCGCCGCCGCCGCGCCGCCTCCGCCCGCCGATTTCTCCCCACCGGCGCCAGTTGCCTCCGCCCGCCGCCTCGCCAAGCCGCTTTCCCGCCGCCGCACCGCGCGCCACCACTAGTACAGAAAGAGTAAAATAAGACGCACATTTTAAGACGGTTTTGACCAATCGAACCCAAAAGCGTCTTTTATTGTGATGGGCATCCACGCGAATAGGGAATAAGAGACGGTTTAGCTATAACCGTCTTATATGTTAGTTGCTTTAGAGGCGGTTTCATTCTAACCGTCTTATATGTCAATTGCATTAGATACGTTTTCGTAGTTACAAACGTCGCATATGAGGTATGAGAAAAAGAGTCACTTTTATAAAAGAAATGTCTTTTATAAATATGTATTATACGACGTTTCATTATCTACAAACGTATGTTTTGTTTGACGACGGTTGGATGGTACAAACCGTTTCATAAAGGTATGTATTTGACGACAGTTCGTAATCAGCAAGTGTCTATTTTGATTATAGACGCTTCAGTACTACAAACCGACTCGTATGACACTATGACTAGTTTATATACGAACGTTGTAATATATTTATACGAGACGCTTTTAAGCAGAACCGTCTTGGAGCAGGCTTCAACTATTCCGAACTACACCTAGGTAATCAACAACGTATTTCTACAATGTGACATGCAATTATATTATTGAATAATAAAATGTACTCTATCTCTATAATAATTAATTAAAACCTAACTGGTAGTAAACCTGGCATCCTCAAATTCCAGATTAAAAATTAATCTAAAAAATCTAATAAGTTTTAGAAAAGTTAATATAAAAATTTAATAAGTTTTACATTTTTTTCCCTTTTTTTACCTCTCCTTCTTCTTATTTGCTCTTTCTTTTTTATTACCCCCTCTCTCTCTATACAAATCGGAAACTCTTTCTTTTACCCGCCTCCCTCACCAACTCTCTCTCCCACTCCACCCAACCGCCGCCTCCCTCCACTGCCGCTGCCTCACCGCCGGCGGCCACCCCTTCCCTAACCGCTTTTCCTCTGGCGTCGCCGCTTCAAGCAAGCGTTGTTGCTCAGATGGCGCCATTGCTCAATTGATGCCGCCGCCGCCGCCGCCCACCATTGCCGCCGCAGATTCGCCATTATCCCCGCAATGGCGCCGCCATCCCAGACAAGCGCCGCCATCAATGCCGCGCCGCCGTTTTTATCGTCGTCCGCCTCCCCAGCTAGCCGCCACCACCTCCTCCTAGCGCCGCCGCCCCAGCCGGCTGGATACGAAGAGCAGGGGAAGGGAAGACAAAGCCGGCCTTGGAAGAGAAGAGGAAGGGGAGGCTAGGTTTTGGGCTTCAACTTTGGGGTAACGAAATTGATGTCCTTTCCCTGCAATTTATTCGTTTATGTGATATTTTGGATAGGATTAGATGGAAATTAGGGAAACCCTAATGTTGGAATGCAAGTGTAGGTGTTGGAATTGCTTATGCTGCAGGTTGTGGCTTCAATTCAAGCTGAAACTATCTACTCTCTACCGTCTACTGTGTTGGCATAGTTGCAAATGCTCTTCCCATATGCCTAAAAGATTCTGTTATCATTTTAGTACCAAGTACTAAGTTTGATATTCTAATGATTCATTGTTCCATATTGAATAGACAATAGTTTGCTGTAAGCCTTTCACATCTCATCTTGGAGAAATATCTTATTTTCTCAGTGTGAAGATTTTGTCAGGTCATATATATTGAAGAATTAAATGAATGTATAGATGTAAAAGAAGTGCCCTTCTCTTTTGTGGCAGAGGTACATAATAAGCATACACTATCTCTCTAACAATTGTGCAAAGATCGAATGAATATAGGCTTGTTTATCTTTACTTTCTAGTTTGTCTTCTAATTAAACATTCAATTGCAAATGTTCCACTGGTCAGGTCACCGCTGATTCAGCAGCTCCAGTGTTGTCAATTTCATTATCCCTGCCAGCTCAGTCTCAATGTGAGGTTAATTTGGCAATCGGAAGAGTATTTGGGCTGCTAGAAACATGGATAGGTAATCTATTTAGCAACAAAATTGAGAATAGTAGTTCATGTTATGCACATGATCAAGTGGTAAAGCTTATCTGTAGTTGAGTATCTTTTCTCTTCAATTCAAGAAAAAATAAATGTCTAATATTACCATAGGTGACAGGTGTATCATGGGGTGCGGATGGCGTTGTTTATACAAACTCTAGTGAGGTTTCTTGGCTTCTCACAACAGTATTGGATTAATCCTTCTAACTTTGTTAGTCGTTAGCATGTCTACCATATTCCAACTCAATTTGACAAGTCATTGAATGCATCATGGAAATAGCTTTACAAAATAATCTATTTTTTCTAATAGAATACAACATCTGAGGTATCCCCACTAATAATCGTTTATTGCAGGAGAATTATTGGTGAAGAGGATCAACAAGACATACAAGACTATCAACAAGCGCTCACGGAAGGGAAAACAAAAAAAAACCTTAATATGTGTTTCTCACCTTAATATGTGTTTCTCTTCAAGATGGATAGTCAAGGAACACAAGTTACAAGAGGTAATTATGTAACTATTTCAATTACTTGCTTTAGCAACTATTGATCAAAGTCGTTAGATCCACTTCTGGCTGTATACATATCTAGACAATAATGAAAAAGTTAGAATTTTGGAGTAATGCGACCTAAGCAATATTGCAAGTTCAAGTGCAAGGATAACCAGTGCTTTACTCTATTAATATCTAACAAAAAGTCAGTTAATTTTGACATACATATAGATATGAAGTACATCAGTCAAATTTATGGCAAGATCATTCAAATCAACAAACCAGTCTAGATCATTCAAATCAACAAACCAGTCTATTTGTAGGTGGTTAGAACAGAAGCTTAAAATTCAGACGATTATACCAATCAGTTTTAGATAAGTAAATTGATTAACAAAAATTGAAATTATAATATCAGAAAAAATGGTAAAAGGAATGTCGTTGTGGAGATCCATGCAAATATAGCGACAATAGATGGATCATAGTCATAACACCTACTCTTTGATTAGGATGGCGTTGCCCCTTTGTGATGCACCCAAGTTACACACCCATCCATCATAACCCATACCTGATGGCACCAGTATTATAAAAAAAGGACATGATATTTTTTCCTATGTTTCTTTATGACTTGACAGGATATTCTTGATCCAACATACACAACAGGACACTAATAGTCTGATAGAGCTAACAAACAATCTAATTATGAGATTTACATAAAAAAATTAGTAACTTACGCATGTTTTGCGCACGTCACATGATTGAGCTAACAAATAAAACCCATCCTTGAGAAACAAAGGCTTATCTCACCAAGCATATAGAAATTCTATCACCACAAAAAATAATGAATGGAATAAACAACAAGGCCTAGCATGACATCAAACTAATAAGCAAACTAAGCAAACATTGAACTGCGACAAGAATCAGAATCAATCGGGCCAAAGATGAGAGAGACGAGAACTCACTACAAGAGACGGTTATATGAAAGATTTGATAATCTGCTATGTGTATATATTTACATGTCTGCTTTTCTGACTTTATTATTTTAATAAACTTGCAGTCATATCAGCATTGCTCACAAGAATACAATTTTAAAACATGTGGCCATTTCAAAGGTCGTTGGGCTAGATGGATGGATGATCTTGCTATCACAAAGGAAAATCGTGTTGCCCATGTCCATGTGTATTTATGTTGTATTTTGACGTCACTATATTGTACTAAATTTACATTTGTACTTTTCGGTGTTCTTATCATACTTTTGAAGGAGCCATGCCATGCTAATTAGTTGTATGGATGATAAATTTTTTATAGCTAAATAAAGTATTATTCAGTCATTATTCATATATATCTGATTTTCACGGTGATACATGTGAGACGGTTTATATGTATGGGTGTCTTATACGGAATGATATATAAGACGGTTATACACCAGGTGTCGCGTATTAAACAATATAAGAGACGGTTATCGGTACACAAGTGTCTTATACGATAGGATATATAAGATGGTTACACACAAAACGTCGCTTATAACACACTACAAGATACGGTTATAGGTATGCAAGTGTCTCATACGATAGGATATATAAGATGGTTACAAACGAAACGTCGCTTATAACACACTATAAGAGACGGTTATAGGTATACAAATGTCTTATATGGTAGGATAGATAAGATGGTTGCATATAGAAAACGTCGTATAAACATACTCATATGAGACGCTTTGCAAATGTCTCATATGAATGATCTCTTTTGCGACACCAGTCATATAAGTCATTTCAAAACAGTCATAAATGATTAAAAAAAACCGTCTCAAAAGTGCATTTCTGTACTAGTGCGCCTCGCCCCACCGCCGGCCCTCTCCGTCGACTGCTGCACCGCCGGCCCTCTCCGTCCACTGTCCACCGCGCCCGCTCCACCGGCAGCCTCCGCTGCCCCAACTCCTCCTCTCCCGGGCCGCACGGCTCATCCCGCCGGCCACCCCGTGAACTTCTGCAACGACATCGAGATACTTTCCTGGGCTTTTTTTTCAAATGTTGATAGTGTAGTGTTGACGGCCAATAATGTTTAGTCGAGACTAATTATAATATAATCATGATTAACATTAATTAAAAATATTTAAAATAGTAATTTGTTTAAAAAATAGTTTAAAATATATTTAAAAATTTAGGAAAATAGTATTAAATTTAATTAAAAATTTAGGACAATAATACAAAATGTATTTCAAGAAATAAATTAAACTGTTTTCTGTGTGATTAGGTAGCTACCGTGGATAAGTTTAGTGGATGTCACCTTGCCGTACGTCACCCGTTCGGAAATGGCACATCTCGTATGGAACACAGACGGTGATTCGTTGAGCTCTAATAAGGGATGAATGAACCCACTTCGGAGCAAAGAACAAAGTTGTTTAAGGAGGGTACCGGACCTGGACGTCCTAACTTCATAGTTTGGTTCTAGAAACATGTAAGTATATATGATTTCGTAACCCTGTTAACATTTTAAGCTTTTGTCGACATAGTTTGTTAAATTTGATTTTTTCTATGAAACAGTGCACGACGCATACGAGCGTACACAACGATCTCCGTATTCTGTCGCGTGGACCTAGAACTAGCGTAAAAGTGCACGGAACTTATGATGTCAACGGTTTTCGCTTCAGATCGGCAATTCACGAAAGGTCGAAACCTAATTTAAAATCAATCAACCGCCGCCGAGGAGATAAGGTGGGAGTTCTGGGTGAGTTCTCACATTTTTGTTTTTATATATCACAGATGATTGGCAACTATTGTTCATTCGGATTTATTTCTTTCCAGCTTAGATACCGCCCGCGTCCGGGGTTGGAGGAGGAGGACATCAATTCTGTGATGGATAGGAACGCGAAGCAGAAGGTACATGATCTAATGTTAAGTGCACGGGTCACTGCCGTTCAGGATTTCCACAGGTATTCACTTATTTCTTCTGTCTTTTTGCCGCATATGATTTCAATACGAATAATTTACTTTTATCTTGTCTTCTCAGGATTGTGAAGGGCGAGAAGATCACCTAGGCCGATGCGCGCAAGCTGTACCTCGAGGCTCAAGAGTACGCGCAGGTTTGACCGGACTGGGTGTCAAACTCCCCGGATGCCTGGGAGGCCCTGTCGTAGCACTGGGCCAGCGAGGCGTTCAAGGAAAAGTCCTTGAAGGACAAGAAGAATCGAGCAGCAATGGCGAGCAAAACGACGACCAGCAAGTCGTCGTTCGCTCAGCTGAGGAAAAGGATGGTAATGCTATTCCTTCACTATTTCGATCTTGTTACGTTTCTTATTATAAGGAATATATCGACACTCCACTTGTACGATGCAGGGCGCCACGACTGGCCAGCTTCCATCTTGGCTGTCGGTGTTCCGGAGGGGCCACAACTCCCAGAAAAAGGATGGCTCCTTTGGTCCTGTAGACCCTATAGCTGCACAGCGAGAGGTACGTAATAATATATCAATTAGTTTGTACACAATCATATATTCTAACTCGATTATCTTTATTTCAATACAGGCACGTTACAGAGAGGCTTTCACTGATAAGCATGGCCCAAAGATGGACCTAGAAGAGGAGCCTCTTGACCCTCTGGTGATACATGAGGCTATGGGCGGGAAGGCTCATGGAAGGCTATCAGGCTAGCGATCGGAGGGGACCACCTGAGGTATGATACTGTCTAATTTCTATACGTGTCAGCTCATGTGATATTTTGTAACCACTAACATCGCTTTGTTACAGGTCTGAGGATTACATGCCTCAGGTGAGGGCTGCCCACTCTCAAACGGAGAGCCGACGCGCCTTCGAGGCCCGCATTGAGAGGGAGAGGCAGCGGGAGAGGGAGGAGAGGGAGCGGGAGAAGAAGGAGAGCAGACAGATGATGTAGGCGTTGAGGGAGAGCCTGAGGACCCAAGAAGAAGCCAGACAGAGGCAGGAGGCGGAGATGGCGAGGCAACGATATGAGTTCGAGCATAGGTTCGCCTATCTAGAGTCGCTCTCTCGACTGGGCGGGGTAATGTCCTTAAACCTTTAATATCCATCCACATGTTGTTTATTATAATTCCATTCACAAGTTAGATGTCCATAAAATTGTAGGCTGGTCCTAGTGGTACTGCTGGCGGTCCGACCTTCTACGGGGGTCCGCCACCGTTTCACGGTGGATGGGCACCGGCTCCCTACACCCCTCACGGCAGCCACACTGCTCCACCAGACGAATACGTGGGCCCAGCTCGCCCACATGGTGACTTGCCGTATGTTACGGAGGCGGTAAGTCGTTAACTCATGTTTCGAACCGTTTAAACGTGACAAACTAATAACTAATTATTTTGTACACATGCAGGGTTCCGGTTCTATGGCTCATGGTGAAATCCGTGGCCAGGAGGGAGGAGATACATCGGTGACTCAGGAAAATCCCAACTGGGTCACCGACATCTTTGCGAGCGCCCCGCTACTGTTCACCCAGCTGCCTAATCGCCCGTAGAACCCACCGGAGAACGATCATCGGCCTGATCAGTAGCTAGCTAGCTTTACTTTTGACTTTGATACTTTTAATTGCAAACTTCGTCTTATATTTGTTATATGATAGCTTGTGAACTTCGATGTGCTATATATGTGCTTGTGGATATGTGGTAATGTTTATTTTGTGTATTTTGTGGTTTGTATGTGTGGTTTGGATGAATTGTGGCCGCAAATATGCGACGAGGGGTATATATATGCATTGTGGGGTATTTTGGGTTTTGCGAGTCTTTCTTGCCGTCTTCTTTGAAGCGGCGGCGGCAATGCGAAATCTGTGTTTTTTAACAAAATACAAATTTTTTTTTTCTGCTTTTAGTCTGTCTCGACGGCATATACAGGGCCGTCGATATAGAGCTGCAGTGGAGAGTGTGTCGACGGCATTTATTACCGTCGATACTGTTGCCAGTAGTGTCGACGGCTCCATATTACCGTCGATAATGCTGCCTATGTCCACGTCACCTGTGGTCGCCTCTGTGGGTCCCACGGTCAGCAGTATTGATGGCAATTATTTGCCATCGAAACTGAGCCAACCGAGCCGGTGACGGCGTCCTGGGTTCCTGTATCGACGGTCTACAGCTTTGCCGTCGAAACTAGTAGTGTCGACAGCCTGGCCGTCGACATTACCTTCCTCTCTCGACGACCTTCACTCGACGGCCTTGTCTCGACGACTAGCCGTCGACACTTACTTTTCCCGACGGTTGTACGTTGTTTATCGACGGCTTGGGCCGTCGATACTGTTGCCGCCTCCTGTAGTGAACGGCGCAACTAGCGAAGATTGGAACTTCACAGCGAGCTTCCTTCCTAACTCCAAAAACGAAGCCTAAAGAAGCCTAGCCGACGCTCCCAACTGTCTGCAAATCAGTCGCCACGGTCTCGTTGAGGTAGATGATGCGCCTTGCAAAAGTCAACAACGACAAATAAAAAAAAATGAGGAGAGTATTTTATTTTTTTAGGTTGTTTTGAAATTTTATAGGTTTTTTTATAAAAAAAATATAATGCCTTGAATCAATCGTGTCCGTTACATTGAGGCCTGATGAATTAGAAAGTTCTAATTATGAAACTATACATCCATGGAACAACATATCAGCTTGCCATGCATAATATTAATTACCGCACTGATTTTTTTTTTCCAGATGCATTGGTGGAGATACAGTGGATTAAATTGATTGATAACTTTCCATGCGTTGACCTCTTAATCCTCAATTAAACAAAACTTTTTAGATCAAATTATATACATGGTTCAGAACAATTTAAGTGCGCGCATGCTAAAAATATAAGGGAGCGGCTGCAGCCCAGGCGACTGGGCATGCACACGCGCGCGCTAGGCCCACGCGGCGGCGGCCGCGGCGGCGAGCCCAGTCGCCTGGGTTTAAGCAAAACCGAAAAATATATCCTCCTGAGTCCTGAGTTTCGCCAGACACCAGGTAGCGGAGTCAATCTGAACCCGGCACTGTACACTCTTGCCCGGTCTGAAGTTACCGCGCCTCGACGTCCGTGCTTCGCCCCCCCCGGTGGCCGTCGAATTAGCTCGATTCACCCGTGCGAGAGTAGTCAGTCTGAACACTGCCACAGCTTGTCCGGGCGCGCTTGTTCTGCAGCGACCGAACAAAGGGATTCCTTTGTCCTGCCCCTTCCCCCCCGATCGCCACTGCGGATCGGAGCTTGCTTGACGACGACCCTGGTTCACACCCAGACAGCGATCCGGCGCCGCGCCGGCGGCTAAAAATCGCCGCGAAATTGTCTCTGGCATGCAGCAGCTCGTGCTTCGTCGATCGATATAGTATCAGCTAGCTAGCTCAGATTGAGATCGAGGAGGCAGTGATCTTGATCTGTGGCTGTGTGACTCCGGGCACTGCATGTACTGTGCTGGGCGTGGGCGGCGCCGACGCACGGCAAGTTTTCAACGTCGTTGTGGCAATCAAACTTTCTCCGTGGACTTCCACGCTCGCTCGCAACCTTCGCTTTTACGAGTAAAGACGCACACACCGCTCCGTCAACTCGCCGCCGGCCGCCGCCGCGAGCTTTTGACCTTTCAGCCAGTGATCGAGTGAAGGGGAGATTCTGTTCGGTCGGTACTCTGACGTTGCATGCGCGGCCCCAATGTTCGTCAGAAAAGAGCAAGCATGCACCCATCCCTGACGACACTGGGAATCTCAAGAAGGTTAATTCCTATACTTAAATACCCAGACTAATATAGCATATAGGGTGGCATGCATTCACGAACTAAGGGCTAGTTTGGATGGTGCCCTGCCAGGCAGCTGGCCGGCCAGACAGCGATCCCAGCCTCAGGCGACCGAAATCGGACGCCTGGGAGCGCTGCCTGGGCCAGGCAGCTCCGGCGCGCTCCCATCCAAACAAGCCCTAAATGTTCCGTCCTGGGACGAGGTTGTATTAACTGTTCTCTTCCTGTAAGCTAGCTGAACTTCAAAATTTTTTTGAGTTTGTTTTGAAATTCCAGTGATCTTCGTTTGTCTTGTTTTTGAGAACTCTAAAACATTTCTTTGAATTTTTTTTAAAAAATTAGAGATATGTAGATAGAATAAGCTAAAGATAAGCTGAAAGAATAGAAGTGCTGCATAATGTTTGTCATGGAAAATAAAAATTGATCCACCTTATGGCTTGAGAAATCTAAGCGGTATATATATGTTCATACGTTTGTAATTAATTTTCATATATGTCAAAGTTTTGTTTATTTTCTAGTATACTTCTGAACTTCACAGATAAATGATGCAATTTCCACAACTCATCACCGATGCTAACCAGTAACCATCTAGCTAGCTAGTGGTAAGTTACCACTTACCATCATGTTTTGACTAAGAGAAAATTGCATTATAGCCCATAGAACTTGTAGCCGATTGCACAAAATCCTCTAAACTTTGAAATTTCCTTTTCCGTCCTAAAACTTGTTGCCATTAGCATCGTTGCCCCCAATCCGTTAGGGATCCGTTAAAATGCTGAGGTGGCTCCTATGTGTCCGTTAAGTGATGACGAGTGTGCTGGCATGGCTGTGACTAAGACGAAAAAGTTCTAGAAAATCCCAAAAAAATCTGAATACACCCAAAAAAAAAGATCTAGATGTGTCAGCCTAGCTAATAATTGCGCACTGCAGCCGCTGCAAACACCCACAAAAAAGTTGAACTGGGTAATAACGACCTCAAATATATTGCTGCAAACTTCAATAATTGGTTATTCGGTATGTACTTATTAATATTTAATTAATTACTACCAAATATCCAATCTTTTATGGCAGCTGAAAACTAAAAACAACAGCACACATATTTCTTAAAGAAAAAAGGTACCAAAATAGTCCTTGAGCTATGCCTGGTAAAACCGAATTAATCTCTGAAACCAAAATAAAAACTTGACCACAGGTCTCCTTCCTCTGTCACTGCCCCTCCTCCACGGCAGCCTTTCGCCTCCTTCTCTCCTCTTGTAGCGGCCACCCCTTCCCTCCTCCTTTTTGTCGACTAGCATGCCTCCCTTCTTCTCTCTTATGTAAGGGCGGCGCGACAAGGCATGCCCTATACTAGGTGTTGAGCAATGGTGAGAGTGCGGTGACTGCAATCACCGTGGCAACTATCGAAATGCAGGACGAGGGGTAACAACAAAGGAAGCGGCGCAATGTTGGATGGCTATGCTGGAGGGCGGGTGGCAGCAATAGAGAACGAGGGAGGTGGAGGAAGAAAAGGATGGGTGGTAGAGGAGGAGGGGCAGCAGAGAGCGACAAGGAGGTGCCGACGGTGGAGGAGGGCCAATGGAATCGGCTTCAACGGTTCTATGCCAGGGAGAGGGAGGGAGATAGGGGGAGACATTAAAGAGAGAAGGTTGTGGTGGACAGCTACATGTACATCATGCTTACAAAAACCACGCTTGGATGCCAGACCTCCAAAACCACATTTTTTACCGATCAAAGGACTAAATTAATCCGGTTTTGATAGTTCGAGGACTAGTTAAGTATAATATTTTGGTTCAGGGACTAGTTTGCTCCACTAAGCATAGTTTAGGAACCATTTTGATACTTTTCCTTTCTAAACATATCAAGAAGTGATAAACTGGTTAAAATATATAGAGTTCCTATGTTTTTACTTCATTAATTGGTGTAATATATATGTAAATTTGCAACTTCTACTTGTAATTTTGGTAGCAAAATTTATAAAAACTAAAAAAAAATATCAATAGAAAATATGTGCTAATTGTCTTGTCTAATTTTGGCACCCAAAATATATATTGTGGATCACACATCAAATAAAATTATTTAGCACATCTATAAAAAGTACAAACGCAAACATGCGCCTTGCTCGCTCGCCACGTGGCTCGCCTCCCCGCCCAGCGCCGCCGCGGCCGTCCGATCGCGCAAGCTAGCCAGATCCGGCCGTCCGTTCCTTTCCTTAGTATAAAACGATTTTTGTCGCCCAAATCGCAGGCACGCGGGCGATTCGCTCACTTGGTTAGCTGGGCGCGTTTCTACCTGGGAGCCCCGGGTTCGACTCCATGGCGCGCTGCTGCACAGATCCGATTTTCCCAGCGTCACTGCCCTCATTCAAGGCCATCTATCGTTCCAAGATCAAGGTCCCATGCACGCTAGCGCTTTTTTTCCCGCCGGGTGCGCTTATGTTTTGTCCACATGCAAGACGCTACTGCTCCGCCACCACATACCGCAGCGGGCGAGCCACCAGTAGTATTTTTGCTCGCCTTGTGTAAGGCTTCGCTCACCACAGACGCTGCTGTACGCTCGCTGCACGCATGGTACGCAGCTGCTCGCGCTGTACGCATGGTCGCACTCACTCGCCGGCGCGCTATGGGCGCGCCAATGTGGCTAGAACATTACAAATATATTAACCGTTGTAGTTCAAAATAAATTTATAAAGTATACCCTCCAATCACAAATGAATATTGGTAATCAAACTAATCATGGCAAAAGCATATATGAATTTGTCTTGAAAAGAATATTTAAAAATATATTAATTATATTTTGTAAATTAAACAAAAAAATAATACAAAAGTTTACATTATGCGAGCTTTGTTGAATAGAAAAGCGTTTAATCTTTAATTTTTTGCACACATATTTACATGCCCTTTCTTATATGCCTTACAAAGTGATGCAAATTTATGAAAACTTGCACACCTAGCAGTTAAATTAAAGGTTTTTCAGCATCACATGATATTTCTCCTTTATTAGTGACCTTAAATTATTAGTTTGATAATAAATAATTTAATTGTACCAAATATATATAGCTATACAAACAAGCTAGGGCTTCGATATATTTCTTGCACTAGCTAGGTGTCTTTTTGGCCTATTTTTTATGCCATTGCAATAATTTCTAATAATCCTATAATGTCAATATCGTGTGTCTATGACATATGGGAGCGGGACCCATCTGTCATAGACACAGACAATGGTATATAGGATAATTAGTTCAAAAGCTGTGTTACATAGGATTTTTTCTTTCCGTTTCTGGAAGCATTGTGGATTTTTTTAGGTTCGTTAAACAGTACGGTACGGTACATATATGGTACGCATTTGGTGCGTAGTACGTTAGTAGTACCGTACCAAAAGTACCATTTGGGAGGGAATTAACACACACACACACATCACATAGGTTGACGCAATCCTGGTTTCAACCAGGGATTTTTATTACGTAAATTTCAGGAATTTCGCCGCAGAACGAAATTGTAAGACACCTATTGAAAATTTTGAATTCAACAAATTTTATAAAACTTCAATGCAAAATATAAAAATGAAGTCATAACATCATTCTCGAAAGAACATATGGTAGCTTGGTGGATAGTCCATAGGGAATCAAACATGTTTAACTATTTGGTTTGCTATTTTTCATAACCTTTTGTTTTAAATTCAAAATCTCTATTTTTTTATCAAAATTTTGCAAATTTTGAAAATTTCGTTGGAGGGTGAAATTTAATTTTCGGTCTCCGAAGTTTAAATCCCCGGTTTCAACGGTCTACTGCATGCCAAAGGTTTCACAGTAAAGTAGTACAGGCAGCATAAATTTATAGCGTAGCGCGCAGCCGACTTTCATTTTCTACTACTCCCTCCGTATCAAAATGTTTGTCACTTTTGACTTTTAAATAAACGTTTGACCATTCGTCTTATTCAAAAAAAATTTATTGTGACTTGTTTTATCACTAAATATATTTTAAATATGACTTATTTTTTTACATATTTGTGCTAATTTTTTGAATAAGACGAATGGTCAAACGTTTGTTCAAAAGTCAAAAGTGACAAACATTTTGATACGGAGGGAGTACCATTTACCGTCTGAACACAGCTCGATCCTCTCGATGAATCTCTACGTTAGTATACGATCGAGTCAAAATACATGCAGTATATAAACTCATCGATCATACGTACGTACGTATACGTATGCGTATATGACAGCATGCTACTGTAGTTAGCACTGGCCTCGATCTCTATAAATAGGCTCGCGTTGTGTGTGTAAGATAAGACACATGCAAATTAAGCAGAGAGTTCTAGTGCTATATGCCTGCTTATTGCTGCACGCATATATATATACTCCGTAACCTAGCTTTCTTGACTGGTTGCTTGGTGATGGAGGAGGACAAGAAGGAGACGGGGACCAAGTACCGCGGCGTGAGGAAGCGGCCGTGGGGCAAGTTCGCGGCGGAGATCCGAGACCCGGAGCGCGGCGGCGCGCGCGTGTGGCTCGGCACGTTCGACACGGCGGAGGAGGCGGCGCGGGCGTACGACCGGGCGGCATTCGCGCAGAGGGGCGCCACCGCGGTGCTCAACTTCCCCGGCGAGGCGGCCGGGAGGGGCGGCGGCGGCTCGTCGTCGTCGTCGTCCTCCGCGCCGGGCGCCTCCGCCGGAAGGGGCAGGTCTCGCGGGGACACCGATAAGATCGAGCTCGAGTACCTCGATGACAAGCTCCTCGACGAGCTCCTCGCCGACGACAAGAACGGCGGTAATTAAACGAGGGGCATGCATGCCTGCCTGCCCCCCCGATAGCTTGTTCTTGCATGCACGTGTGCATGCAGAAGAAAGGACCTAATTATAAACAGCTATTACGTACGTAACATGAACCACATACACGTGCAACAAGCATATATATGCTATAAACAAATAAACATATGCAACGTCGACGACTACACGCGCGGACAGTACACACATAGCATTGTCCATGCATGAATTGGCATTTAGAAATCTATACATATATAAACAGGTACGTGTACCACCTGGTTATCATACTATACGGTAGAAGATCACAGGGGCGCCACAGCAGTATGTATCTATATATGCATACAGGAGTGTTGGGTTTGCAGCTAGCATCTGCGTCTGCACGATAAGTGAACAAAGATCTGACTAGGGTTATACAGATCACAGATGCACGGCCATTAATTATGTCTACCTCCAATGTAATGTTAGCAATATATGCGGCAATAATGGCAAAAGCAACATTTCGTATGATATACATATGTTCTTGTGGAATTCAGTATCATTGTTCCAGCATGCATGAATTGTAACGTTTTTTTGCTAGCTTTCTTGAAATTCCTGTGGTTTACTCATCGCACGTGAAAGTTACTAGGGCTCTAGTGTTCCTTAAAGTTTATATATATACTACGTATTAATTTGGCGTTTCGTTACATGTATCAGCTCCACACTCTGGTATATATGCCCATCTGTGATCGATATGGTCTGGGCAGGCTGATGCTTCTTTGATTGCTTGGTTTGACATAAATGCATATGAATGGGAAGCATAGGTTAGTTGATGAAAAAGGATGAGGATAATTAACAAGAGCAAAGAAGTGACAGTTGCGTGTAAAGGTCAGCTAATAGAATTTGAAGATATGATTAATTAATGGAAATGACTTCTCATCAAGCGACTGAGACTTATTTAGCTCTCAGTCGATTTTCTGAAGCCGTTGATCAAACACCTCCATAGGGCACATAAAGATCTAACGAATATCCACGTATGTGAAAAAATTGACTGAGAGATAAATAAATCTCAGTCGTCTGATAACTAGCAAAGATGTTAATTAATCGTAATTAATTAATCAAGCTAGTCGCGAGTACAAAAGTTAATCATAGAATCTTCAAATGTATATATAGCTAGATCGATACTCCTTCACACCGATCACCTCTTCTTAATTTGTACTAATTAATTATTCGACCAGGGAAAATTCAACATCTATCTAAAGCTAGAATTCAACATATATCTAAATTAAGCTAGCTTTAATTAAAGGCGAGACTCATAGATTGGACGTCTGAAGAATCTTCTTGTCGGACGATTTACGTCAAGGTGGAACCATAGAAAATTACTACGAAATCTTGCAAAATATGTTGATGAATTATGACAAATATGCATATGAAACATGCGTGAACTCTCATGAACCTTGGAAAAAGAACTGCTGAAATTTTGGAAAGCTGCTGATCAACCTTCAAAAAATACCGATGGACCTTTGGTAAGTGCTAATGAACCTTGAGATTAAAGTGAAACTTGGTTAACTGCTAATGAAACCTAAGAAAAGTACCAAAGAAATTGCAAAATGTACTGATATATCTTAATAAAATATCCGGTGAAACTTGGTGAAGAAACTTGATTACCGAAAGGTTCACGAGAACAACACAAAATGTTCACAAGCAAAAAACAAAGTTTCACACGTACGTTGTTGAGGGTTACATATATATGAAAATGGGGATGGACCCCCCGACGTAAATAAGGTTCACGAGAACAAACACAAAATTTTTGCGGGCAAAAACCAAATTTCACACATACAAATGCCGATGTTTCATGCAAAAAAAATAGGAAATCACCATTTGAAAATTATAGGGCTTAGATATTTTTTCTTTTTCTTATCTATTGTAGTGTGAATCTGTAAGAACCTATTTTAATTATACGATAGACGATACATTAATCTTTTCGCCTCACTTCTAAATTAATGTGCAGCATCTATATCTATCATCTACGCCAGCAAGCTAGCTAGCTAGCACGTACAACTGATGCCATCTCTTGATTTGACTTCCCCATATCGCATCATCTAACACAGAAGGTAACCAATATTATTATTGATAAGCTAAATATAATATTCACCCCTCCTTCTCGCCCCACCCAAAAACAATTGAGGTTTATTAAGTTAGGTATAGACAATATAATTGATAAAAAAGTTACTGTTTTTGACGAGGAAATTATCATGGTTGACTCATTTTTCGGGGTCAACTTTGACCAGTACTTTTTTTTTGTAATATATATAGTAAAACAACGTACAAGAAATAACTTTTGTAACCAGCCCCGGCGTGCCCATCGGTTGGTGGATGCTGTTTTCTGTGGCAAATAAGAATGCTTGTAGACCAGGAGCCAATATGTCTAAAGTTATTGATCCACTCTTTCTAGCCACAAACGTATATCTCGTCATTTAATATACGTGCAAGCTAGTCAAAATTATAAAATTTAATTACTAATATATTTCCATTTTTTTAAGGAAACATATGCTGTGCAATCACGCTTACAGTGCAATCACCGTGCAATCGAACTATCAAAAGGTGTAAAACATCTGAAACAAATTGTACATGTACTCTTCAACTTACTCTATCTCTGGATAAAATTTGAAGTTCAAATTCATTCTATATTGAAAGTTACAAAAAAATAAAATTCTATCAATATTGAACTTATCAAAACTATCCTTTTTTTTTCTTTTTTTATAACTCTTAATATATAATGAATTTTTCTTTGAAACTTCATACATAGGTAGAGTAAACAATGCAGTACATGTACAAATGTTTTTAGAATTTTTACAACTATTGATAGTTCGATTGCACGGTGATTGCACCGTAAGCGTGATTGCACAACATATGTTTCCTATTTTTAAATATCATATATCATTCATCTCAATATCACTTCTACAATATTATAATGTCAGCGATATACACCCTCCGGTCATAAAAAGAAGTCAACATTGACTTTTGTACAGAACTTTAACCATTCGTCTTATTCAAAAAATGTATGTAAATATCATTTATTTTGTTGTGATTTAGTTTATTCTTAAATATATTTTAAGTATGACTTATATTTTTATATATTTACAAAAAAATTGAACAAGGCGAATGGTCAAAGTTGTGTGCAAAAGTCAATGTTGACTTCTTTTTGTGACTGGAGGGTTTATATGAATTGCAATTAATATTGATTCGTACCAATATGCATGATGGTAGCATATTTGCAAACCAGAGGTGTACATGTTGTAAACTACTACAAATTCGAAAAGGAGGTTTTACACGTAGAAAAACTGATTAATTAGGCACTGCTCCCGCTGTAATTGCCCATATCCTTAGGAGTGTCGTTTTAAATTGTTTGTCTATTGTAGCAATCAAAGATGTTTTATGATCCATTTTAATAGTAAATCTGATAAAACTGTTACTTTTAAGGAAGTGGGGCCTGTTTGGTTGGCTCCTGTTGCGCGCCATGCCGGTGGACGGCGAGTCGTGCGTCGGCGAGCCAACGATTAGAGCGAGCGGCCGATTTGCTCGCCCACGCCAACGCTTGATTTTGCATTGAAATTGGTTGGCGAGACGCGCCCTGGCGTTGACTCCAATCCAAACGCACGCCAAGTTTCACGGCGAGCCAACCGTTGGCACGGCGAGGCATGGCGTCGAACCAAACACGCCCTAAATGCATTCATCCAATCAAATTCATGTATACAATCAATCGAGTTCATTAGTTAGAAGTAGCATGATCATCACAATGCACTTTTTTAATTGAGTTTGTGTTTTCTTACTTTGTGTGCAATATTAAACCAGGACAAATATAATAAAAATAAATTTTCCTTCATACAGTGCATTGCATTATTATAAAGAATTCCCTGTATGCCATTAGAAAAGTTTACAATTTCCTATTTGCCACCCGAAATTCTCTCTTCCCTTACATGCCATTGGTTTAAGTTTTTTCTTCCCTCGGTGCCACTCAAGCGGTAAAGAATATAACGAAGTTATAAAATGATCATTATGCCCCTACCTATTTAATACGTTATAAAATAGAAAAAATCATTAAAATAGTATAGAATTCATAAAAATATGGGAAAAATTTCTACAGATTCATCAAAATTATGTATAGCCAGATTTGAAAGTAAAAATTAAAACTTTCTAGATGTAAATTTTATTTTAAAATTAATCAAACGTATTATGCCTCATGAAAAGGAGAACAAAAGATGAAAATACCAAATGTTACAAATATTTGAATAGCAAGTAGAGCATGATTTTACATAAATTTAAAAATTTGAATTACTCAATTTGGAGTTAAAACAAAGGAGATATGCTTTTTTAAAATTTTAAACCAAAGGGGCATTGTACACATTAATGAACTTTTTAAACGGCTAAAACTAACGGACTTAACGGCAGTGGCACCGAGGGAAAAGAAAACTTGAATCAACCAATGGCATGTAAAAAAAGAGAGAATTTCGAGTAGCATATAAGGGATTGTAAACTTTTCCGGTGATATATAGGGAATTCTCTCCTCCTTCTTGCTAGCCTAAAATCCAGAGATGAACCAAGTTGGATCGATCGAGACACACGTTACCACCTTGGCTATGTCTATGTCGGACGCTTTGAAATTCGTGCCTTATCTACGTGAGTCAAGGGGAGAGTCAACACTCAATGCCTATATAGGGGGTTGACTTTTCCGTGCTTCAACCACGGCACACAGGGATGGTCAGAGGTGGCGTCCGCATCAGCAGCCGATGCTGATGGCGGAGCATGCTAGGCCTCGTTGGGCTTGGGCCTAGTCAGCTGCCTACCTAGATGGGCCTCTTGGGAAAATCATAATGATGCCTTTTAGCACACACCACAGGCACACATTTGGTTCAACGCCTCTCATGCTTAATTTGTTCAGATGTCGAACGCGGCATGCGCATAATTTCGCAGATAGCACAGTGATCAATAGTGTTAATGATATTGCTAAGAACATGCACGATAGCGGTGGACGCTTGTTTTGCGCCGTACAAATACCATAACAAGTAAAATAAAACTCTAATAGCAACAATCCCTAGAACATACGTACTAGATTTTAGAGCATATGAAATGGAGAGGAAAAAATTGAACCATCTCGACGACACATGTGAAAATAATTCATGGTTCACACCAAGCTTTGATTCATACGGTTGTTAAGTGAAGAGATTAAAAGAGAGGATTGGAGTAATAGCGTCTATGTAGAGAGAAAGAATGCCATTATGAGTTGTTTTATGTATGACCTAATACAGACTCATTGTTGACACCCGAATTTGGCAGAAAAATCGGATATTGTGCACCAGCTAATATTATCGGAATTGTATACGAAATAACGCCGATAATGTCAAGACTCCGAAAGAATTACGAAGATTCAATCTGAAGACGTCTTCAACGGCTTAGTTGCAAGAAATTAGGTTGTGTCGGTATCGGGTTTGTAATAGTATAAATAGGGTCCCAAGTCTCGTAAAGACGATATACGACATACATAAAACACAACTACTCTTTTCGAATCTGATTGACTTCGTCGAAAGGCTTCAACTCGCAGGTAGAGCTATCTCGATGGGATAATCGATTCTCTTCTTGTAACCCGTATGCATGACTGTATCGTCTTGATCTTATGTATACAAAGCATGTTGGACTGTCTCGGGTTTTACCGATCTTTAACATGTTCCTGCATATTATACTGCCTCGTTCAATCGATCTATAATATGTGTTTATTCTGCAATGCCGATTGTCAATTATCTTATGTGCTTTTCCTAAATCCAATGTATGCAACTGTCTCGTTTAATAGATCTTGCGTATACTTGTTTTAGGATATCGCATGTCTAGCTGTTTGCCGATTAGCATTGTACTTATCTATATTAGTTCTAAACCTTTAACTCAGTTTATAGGTTTATATTTAGATTTAGATCTGAATACTATCTTGGCTTTAACCAATCTATTCAATCTATATCTTGGTTTAATTTAATAAATTGATCTAAAGAATTATGGCTAATTATACCTATAAAACAACAAAAAGAGATGAAAAAGTTTATGTTTTAATGCCCATTTATATTTATCGCTCTATCAGGCATTAAGTCGATAGAATTACAATCGGATTCTTTAAAGCCGATTCGCAAAAACCTGATCTGGCTGTTTCTTAAAGCCGATTGGGGCCATGTCGCTGATAATTTACTCCTTGTTAATTTACAGGTCAAATTGACTGGCACGCTTGGTTCCTGGTTGCGACGCAAGCCCAGACTTGACGCTTCCGCACGTGTGTTTGCGAAGATCCAACTTTTCGTGTCAACACTACACTTCATTTTGCCCAAACAGAACCAAGGCTATTTCAACAGGACTCACCATTTGGATGTTTCTCTACCCTTGACTAGTAGAGGTAGAACCGCAGGGATGGATGATCTTAATTGTGGCTACCTACTCGACATAAACCAAAGCGGTTTGGTTTCAAAAACTAGGATTTTGTACCGCTTTCAAATATAAAATCCCTGAAAAATATCTAAAATTTTCTAAAACCACTATTCACAACATAGTGTATTTTTTTTATAAAAATTGTTTTCACGTTTTCTAACCTTTCCGACTCCTCTATATTATTGGTAATTGTCAAACAATTTGTGGGCAGCCTAGGTAGTGTCTCATAGCTAGGCGGCGATCGACCCTACAATCAGATCGGAAATACCCAGGTAGGAACGTCTCATGCTGGAGCTTTTCAGCCAAATCCTCCGTTGGCAGCTAACCCAAATCAAGTTTTCAATCCAAATCCTGCACTAGGGGCAATCAATCCAAATCCGATTCAAGCAATACCGAATTATCAGGCTATAATTCCTATACCAGATCCGATATATCAGCCGATCAACTCTAGGATGAATGAGAATCTAGAAGAGATGACAAGGAACCTAGTATACAACATGATGAAGCAGTGTGGGTTCAACACTCCTAAGATCGCTCCACATTATGCCATGCCGTATCCATCGGCTTTTAATGAAACGGAGTTCCCTCATAAATACCAGGTCCTATATTTTGCAAACGCTAAGTTCAGTGGGAGCGATAACACCTCTATGGGCGAGCATATTGCTAGATTCCTTGCGTTATGTGGAGAAGCTGCTTCAAAGGATACACTCAAATGCCGATTGTTCCACTATCGCTGTCGGGATCGGTATTTAACTGGTTTACTTCACTCCCTCCAAACAGTATCACTTCCTGGCCAGATCTGGAGAAGAGGTTTCACGAGTATTTTTACTCTGGATAGAACAAAGCTAGAATTACCGATATTATGATGATTAAGCAGAAATTTGGAGAATCGGTAAATGATTATTTACGTTCGTTCAGGGAGGTGAGAAACCAATGTTATAGCCTTTCACTGCCTAACAATGAATTAGCAGAATTGGCTTTGAAAGGTTTATTACCTGTCAATCAGAAGAAGATAGGCAATCAAGAATTTGTTGATATTTCTCATCTGGCCCACAAAATCGTACTGTATGAAAGCCGATTCTCTGATAATTCTTATCCAGGCCAGAAGGAGTATAATAATAATAATAATAATAATAATAATAATAATAATAATAATAATAATAATAATAATAATAATAATAATAATAATAATAATAAGGGTAAGGACAAGGCTATCAATGTTGTTGATGCCGATGAAGTTGAAGATTCAGATGATTCCGATACTGAGGAGATGAGTGCCTATGTTGCTGAATGGGTGAACAATAAAAAAGAATTCGAGCTTGGGTGGATAAAGCCGAAGGGCTCTGAAAAGAGCAAGTATTCTTTTGATACATCCAAGTGTGATCGAATTTTTGATCATTTATTGCAAGAAAAGCAAATTCGGCTTAAGCAGGGGCATGTGATTCCTCCACTCGAAGAGCTTAAGAAACGAAAGTACTGCAAGTGACATAATTCCTATTCGCACGCCACTAATGAGTGCAACGTTTTCAAGCAACTTGTGCAAAAGGAGATCAAAAGTGGGCAACTTCGATACCAAGGCAAAAGTTCACAAATTGATACAGAGCCTTTTCTAGTCGGCTTTGTTGGAATGGTTGAGGCTGCCAAAAGAAAAGCCGATGATTCCGAAAATTCTAATCGGTTTAAAGTGCTCGTTGGCTCTAAGAGGATTGTGGTGGAAGAAAAGCCAGAATTGAAATTCCGAGCAGCAAGCCGACGAGGTGGTGAAAGAATTGGTGGGTGGCGCGAGGTAAGGCATGGGAGAGATAATCCGATTACAAAGCCAAGGCCTAAACCAACTTTTAATCAGCTGTTAGAAAAATATGATCGGATGGCTAAGGATACGCCTCGCAGAAGCATCAAATCAAATACTCCTAAGCCTGTTCAAAATAATTCAGGGAATCAAGATTGGGAGATGGAGCATTGGGAATGTCCCTTTTTTCGATATTGTTGGGAAGAGAGGATGTCGTTGCCTACTCTTGAGATTTGCGCTATGAATCACACGTTTATTCCACCAGTGAAGAGAACATCGGTAAAAGATCGTTTGGTGTTTCCTAGTGAGAAATCCAGAGAAATCTCGATGAATAAAAATACCGATGTGCATCGGCCTCCCAAAGTGCCATTGCCGCAGTGGTGTCCAAGTGGAATTACAAGGTCTCAGAAACGACGCTTGCAGCGGATGAGAAATACTGAGGCAAAAGAGGCAGATGCTGAAAAGTTCAGGGATGCTCTGTTGGAGTAAGTAAAGCCGATGAGACCAGCTAGGGGCAAACAAGAGTGGAGGCCTAAGCTGAGATCGGCTGTTATTATAGATACTAACATGGAATCTGATGAAGTTTCGATTGCTACCAACATGTTTTGCATATTACCTCAGGAATTCATGTGTGATTATGAGGAGGCTGCTGCAGAAGTGGTAGTTGGAGCTGAAGATGCCATCTTCAAGAAACCTGAGAATTCCCGATTACACTTGAAGCTATTGTTCATTATGGGTTATGTCAATGGAAAGCCGATTTCAAAGATGATGGTGGATAGTGGAGCTACTGTGAATCTAATGCCGTATTTTGTCTATCGGAAAATTGGAAAATCTACAGAGGATTTAGTGAAAACCAATATGGTATTAAGCGATTTCAATGGAAATCCGACAGAGGCAAAGGGGATTCTGATGGTAGAGCTCACAGTGGGGAGCAAAATAATCTCAACAGCTTTCTTTGTGATTAAGGGGAAAGGAAGTTACAATGTGTTGTTAGAAAGGGATTGGATACATGCCAATTGTTGCATTCCATCAACACTGCATCAGATTTTGATCCAGTGGATTGGTGAACAAATAGAAGTGGTTAGAGGGGAATCTTTGACCGCAGAAACCGATTGTGCTGAAATTTATGATAACCTGGAAGCATTATCGGGAAAGCCCTTAGAGGAATATGATTTCATCAGCTTTAGTAAATCTGGCTTTAAGCCGACGACGCTGGAAGCACAGTCAGTAACTCAAGGACACGAGGGTTTTTTATAGGAACCGCGGCTCTAGAGGAGATCGAATATAAGATGGGCCATGGTTTCATATCGGCTGATGAACTTGAAAAAATCGATATTGGAACAGATGATAAAGAAAGGCCCACTTACATCAGTAAACAGTTGCCGCGGGAATATAAAGATCGGCTTATTCAAATTCTTAAGCATCGGGTTGATTGCTTCGCTTTGGAATATCATGAGATGCCTGGTCTAAGCCGATCTATAGTTGAACATAAAATTAAAATGAAACCAGGGTTTCGACCGGTAAAACAAGCGCCAAGGAGAATTAGTTGGAAATTTATGATCAAGTAAAGGTTGAAATTCAAAGGTTGCTAGATGCGAAGTTTATTCGGCCATGTAAATATGCCGATTGGATTTCTAATATTGTGCCGGTTGGGAAGAAAGATTCTGATAAAATTCGGGTGTGCATCGATTTTCGGGATTTGAACAAAGCGACATATAACGATGAATATCCGATGCCGATTGTTGATCAATTAATTGACGCTGCTTCTGGCAATCGAATTATCAGTTTCTTAGATGGTAATGCTGGGTACAATCAAATTTTTATGGCCGAAGAAGATGTAAACAAGACCGCATTTTGGTGTCCTGGATCTATCGGTTTATTTGAATGGGTTGTTATGACATTTGGGCTGATTAGTGCTGGAGCTACCTATCAAAGAGGAATGAACTTGATTTGCCATGATTTAATCGGTAAATTGGTTGAAATTTACATTGATGACTTGGTAATCAAATCCCAAGAAGAGGAACAACACTTGGCTGATATTGTGACCGTGTTGGATCGGTTTCTAAAATATGGCATGAGGATGAATCCAAAGAAGTGTGCTTTTGGAATATCGGCGGGCAAGTTCTTGGGGTTCATGGTACATGAAAGAGGGATTGAAGTGCATCCCGACAGATTAAAGGCGATTCTGAATACCAAACCTCCAGATTGAAAGGTCTGCCTACAAGAGCTGATTGGTAAGATTAATTACTTGAGAAGATTTATTTCAAATTTATCGGAATGAATTATTCCATTTTCTCCATTGCTTAAGTTGAAAAATTCCGATAAGTTTGTTTGGGGACCAAAGCAGCAGAAAGCATTTGATAACATCAAGGAGTACTTGATCAATCCACCTGTTCTAGTTGCTCCAAAAGAAAATTTGCCGTTTAAGTTGTACCTGTCGGTATTGGAAAAAACAATAGGGACAATTCTGGTCCAGGAGTTAGATGGAAAGGAGCATGCAATTTTTTATCTAAGCAAGAAACTGTTGGATCCAGAAACCCGATACACGGTGGTGGAAAAGTATTGCCTTTGTCTGTACTTCGCTTGCACTAAGTTGAGGCATTATTTGTTGGGTGCTGAATGCAAAGTGGTTTGTCAAACTGATGTGGTCAAATACATGCTTAATGTTCCAATTATCAAAGGACGTCTTGGAAAATGGGCATATACTCTCATCGAGTTTGATTTAACGTATGAATCTCCAAAAGCCGTCAAGGGGCAGGTATTAGCCGATTTCATTACACACCATCAAGACATTAATGTGTCGATTCTTTTGCCATGGGTGATGTTCTTTGATGGATCGGTTTGTGAGAGGGGATGTGGAATCGGTATTTTTATAGTTTCCCTTGGTGGTGTTTCTTACCGATTCAGTGTTACCGTAGATTTTGGATTGACCAACAATCAGGTGGAATACGAAGCTTTGATTCAAGGATTGGAGTGGTTGATTCAAGTCGAGTCATTCTTCAGAGAAGTATATGGGGATTCACAGCTGGTAGTTTTTCAAATGATCGGTAAATATGAATGTCATAGTGAACTGCTTTGAGAGTATTTAGAAAGGGATTCAGATTTGGTTAAACATTTCATTGTATTCACAATTCAGCATATTCCCAGAGAACAGAATTGTGAGGCCAATGAGTTAGCTCAAGAGGTATCAGGATATAAATTACCGATCATGGAATTAGAGATTGTTCCAAGTGAGAATTTGATTCCGATGGGATGGCAGGCAGAAATTGTCGGTTATTTTAAAGATCCTTAAGAAAAAACCGATAGGAAGCTTAAGAAAAAAGCTCAAAGGTATGTATTAATCAATGACAAATTATACTATCGGAGTTTTGATGGGTTATTACTTAAGTGCATGAATGAAGAAGACGCTAAAGTTGCAATCGGAGAAATTCATGAAGGACTTTGTGGGACACATCAATCAGCGCATAAGATGAGATGGATGCTGAAGCGTGTAGGATTTTTCTAGCCAACAATGGTTGAAGATTGTTTTAAATATTACAGAGGCTGCAAAGATTGTCAGAAATTTGGAGATGTCCAACATGCACCTGCATCTATTTTGCATCCGATTGTGATGCCGTGGCTATTTCGAGGATGCGGAATTGATGTGATCGGAGAAATATTTCCTTCATCATCCAAGGGGCATCGGTATATATTGGTGGCTACAGATTATTTCACTAAATGGGTTGAAGCTGTACCATTGAAGAAAGTAAGAGCCACTGAAGCAATCGACTTTGTTAAAGAGCACATAATTTACCGAATTGGTATTCCTCAAACAATCACTATAGATCAAGGATCACTATTTATGTCAGAGGCATTTCAAGATTATGCTCGAAGCTTGGGAATCACAACAATCAACTCCTCGCCGTATTATGCTCAAGCCAACGGCCAAGCAGAATCTTCTAATAAAAGTGCAATAGAGCTGATTAAAAGAAAAATTTATGAAAGGCCGCGGGGTTGGCATAATACTTTGGCAGATGCACTATGGGCTTATCGGATGGCTAAGCATGGGGCTACCAAAGTGTCACTTTTTGAATTGGTCTATGGCCAGGAAGCTGTTTTACCAGTTGAAGCTATCATCGAATCTACAAGGATTGAAGAACAAAACAATGTAAAAGCCGATGATTATAAAAGTCTGATGGTAGATAAGCTTGATGATATGGTAGCAATGTGGTTAAGGGCTTTGGAGCATATTGAACGCGATAAGCAAAGAGTCGCCAGACACTATAATAAGAAAGTTATGCCGAAAACTTTTGAAATGGGAGATCTTGTGTGGAAGACATTTTTACCGATTGGTTCAAGAGATCCTAAGTACGGGAAGTGGTCACCAAATTGGGAAGGACCATTTAAAATCAATCGGATTATTCCTGGAAACGCATATATTTTGGAGACACTTGAAGGGCAGGTTTTCGGGAAAACGATTAATGCTAAGTATTTGAAGAAATATTATCCAAGTGTTTGGATTGGGGCTTAAAGGAAGATGTTTGTAAAAGCCGATTCTGAATGGATCGCCTATAGTTCAAAAGGTCGACGAACACTTTAGATAGAGTTTGACTCAACACGCTGCTGTTGAGCAAAAGCCGATTCTGATGAATCGCCTATAGATAAAAACATTGATAAAAGCAAAAGGATATGCATGAAGGAATTAGAGTTATTACAAAGGCACGAGGGCCTTGAATGTTTGGCGCCGAAGACACAGCAGAAAGTGTATATCGGCAAATTTGCCGATTCATCCATAGAATAAAGTTTAAATTTTGGCTCGCAGGCCATTTACTCGCAAAATTGAAAGATAGTTGCGGCGGCATCGGCGATCGTGCCACGGATCTAATTGACGATGGCGGTGTCTTCTTCGACTGACCCGGGCACGATCGGGATCTTCTTCTTTGCTTCTAATACTGCCAGGCCGCAAGCTTTCACTATGTCGTGCTGCTCCTTGAAAACCAATTTTGACTCTTCAAAGCTTGAGCGAGCTGTCGCTTCGGCTTTCTTTGCCTTCTCCAATTCTATTCCAAGGATTTGACCCTTGAAACTGGTTTAGAGGCAGCAATCTTTGCCGATTCGATCTCCTGCTTTATCCCGAGGAGTTTGTCGTTTTGGGCATTGGCATCTTGGATAAGCGCCTTCAACTCTACCTCGGCATCTTTGAGTGCCTCCCTTTGGTGAAGCCGATCCAGGGCCGCGTTAAATTCGGCTTTCTTCTCCCCAAGAGGCAGCAGCTTTTGGATGGCTGATACCACTTGTTCCGGGTGGATCTCTTGGATGGAATCGGCAATGTCCCGTACAGTAGAGGGATTGGCCAGGAATGCCGATTCGTTGCCGACTAGTTCCCACATTTGCTTCAGCTTGGCGAGGGTGTCTGGGAGAAGTCGATTGGCCCTAGTTGGCTCTGCGGCAGGTGGCTCAGCAGCGGTGACTAGAGGAGATGGAGTCCTGATCGGAGAAGAGAGGATCTCCAGGTCGTCGTCGTCGAGCCAGTCCATGCTCGAAGGGTCGAAGTTGAGCTCATCGATTTTTGCCCCGTCACATGTTATCACCTGCGTGGATTCTATTGTTACCCTGATTGGGCTGCGAGGTTGAAACATACACTGGAAAAAGGAAATTATAAGGTTACAAAGGATCAAAATATTAGAATTTTGCAAACAGAATCAAGGAATTTCCGATTACATCTTTGGGGTTGAAGGCTGGAGGTGTTTGTGATGCTTGCGGCGGAGCAGGTGTGGTATCCTTCTTCTTCTTCTGAATGGGGGAGGTGTCCTGAAATTAGAATTCCGATAAGAAGAAAACCGAAGGAAAGTTATGAAAATCTGAGGAAAATCAAGTGCTTACTGTGTCACATACAGACTCCGTGCTATCGGGTGTACGCACCTTTTGGGGTCTTGGTTTTTTTGTGGCTAATTTCTTCTCCTGACCGGCGTCACCATCGGATCTCCTAGTTGATCAAGAGTTAGTAAGAAATCGGATTTTAGGGGAATGTTTATCATAAGCCGATCGTACCTCTCTTTTTCGGTTGTTGAGAAGATCCTTGGGTGAATGCCGACGCAGACTTGGCCGTCGAGTGGAGGCGTCTGGCTTCTTCCCCAACGAGCTTGGATCTGGGTTGCTTGTCTCCGCTCTGTAAAGGAAAATAGTGCAAGGTTAGTTATTGGAAAAGGAATGATGTGAGTTAGTAAACGCACGCAAGTTAGTGACCTCATTCTGAGAAGACGATGCATGATATTGAGATTCTGTTCTTTCGTCATCTGAACCCGATGAAGAGGGGCCCGACTCAGAAGAATTTTCCTCTTCATCGTTGCTAGGATAATCATCATCATCGGAACCATCAGAATCGGTATTTTCTTTGCTGGTTTCTTCCGATTCTTATGAAGATTCTTGTATACCGGCAATCTTTGGCCAGTTGGGTTTGCAAACTTCTTTCTTGCCAGTGAATTTTTCGATTAAGGTTGAAGCTCCACCCTCCGTGGCATAAATATTCTTGGCAATAGAATCCTACCAAGTTCTGAACTTTGGAGAGATTGCGGACCACATTATAAATTCCATCGGCATTTCAAAATCAATATGTGCAGCAGTTAAGATTCCATATGCCAATTGAGAGTTTAGATCTTCTCTGGCATTTAGGTGGCGGTATATAAATAAATCAGGAATATCTTGTCCTAAATTGAATTGCCGAGCAAAAATGGCAGGATGGTAGAACTCGTAAGATGGTTTTCTGATATGAGTTCTTGTGCTGAGAATAGCAAAGAAGATGTCCGGAGAGATGAACTCTTTAAATGCTGACAAGACTTCGCCACTTATGGTGTTAGAGAATTGAAAAAAGTAGGGAACTGTATATCTGTCCAAATCGGTATACGGGTTGAACTGTTCCGGACCATATTCCGATTCCAACATGGTGAAGAATGCGACCAGAGAATAGGAGAAATCCTCTTGGTTCAGGCGCCTCTTATTGCAGTTGACAGAGGTCATTTCTCCATAAGATCTGCAGGGGCGTTCGTTGCTATCAGATTCTTCTTCATTCGGAAACTCTAGACCAATGCCAAGTTCTCCTATAGAATTGTATATGTGGAGTTTCAGGAACAGACAAACAAACCAAAATGGATCACCTAGATTTCCAACAGAATAATCGAATTTTCTAGAACAGAGACCTTCCCTGATCTCGTGCATCATCCGATATGTAGCTCCTAGAAAGTATTTTCCGATTGCTAGTTTCTATCCGGCTGCTTGAGCTTCGGCAACTCCTTGATAAACCTTGCTGGGGCTGAGGGATTGACCGCAGAAAAAGAATCTGTCTAACCACATGTTCAAAAAGGCGATGTGTTCTTCGTCCTCAACATCGCCTGTTTGTTGATGGGTGCTAATGTAGCGCTACCAGCCGAAGTTCTTTTCGGGAACTAGCTTGAGGGTAGCAGACAGGTCGAAAGCCGATAGCATCTCTCCATCGGGACTAAGACCGGTTAACATTGCTACATCCAAAAGCGTAGGGCTTATTGGTCTTGTTGGGAAGAAGAAAGCGTTGGCTGTGTCGCACAAGAAATAAGCCGATGCTGGCATGAAGGGTTCATCCGCTGGAGGAGGGTGTAAGGAAAGGAGGATGGCATCGGCAATCCCTAATTCGTTCCATTGTTCCTTTTTCTGGCTATAGACCCAAGAGAGCCAGTCCTTATATCCCTTGATCGGGCTAGGCCAAGAACGAAATGCCGATTTCCAACTATTCATGTTAAGTTCATCAGCAAATAACGGAAGCCTTGCTACCGAATGATCTATGAAGGCTGATGGATCTCTTTCTCCTATCGGGCCCAAAGAATATAAAGCCTCAGAATCGGAACAACGGAATAGTACATGAGACATATTGGCCGATTGAGACTTGTGGAGAGGAGGCTGTGTGCTGAAAATCCTTAAAGCTCCAGGAATCCGATGCAGGAGGTCTGTGCGCAGAGGAGAGCGTGAAAATGATAGCGAATGGTCGCCTATTTATAGGTGCGGTGAAACTAGGATTTTTACCGGGGGATGCGGTGTCACTGTTACGGCCCATATTGTGTAACGGGCTGACACGTGTTCTCATAATGGGCCAGAAGTGGGAAGCACAGGGGTAAAACTGTGAAATGTTCCAAGGTCATTGAGTGAAAAATCCGATTTTCAGGTGAAAGTTCGGCTAATGAGAAGATCCCATCACTAAACTTAGGGGCATATGTTGACACTCGAATTTGGCAAGAAAATCAGATATTGTGCACCAGCTAATATTATCGGAATTGTTGGGCCGTATCAGAAAATGGGCTTCATTGTCAGAAGAAAGAAGTGTATACGAAATAACAAAGTTTTTTCCCTCCCAGTGCGCTGCTGCTTCTCTGGCCTGCTGCTTCCCTCCTGCTGCATACAAAAAATTGGCACAGTATAGGCCGATTTGATGAGCTTGCTGGGGATGCTCTAATACTTCCTCTGTTTTGCTATATTTGTCCACACTAACCATTGTGTACATACAGACTAAAATGACACAGAAAAATTGATTAAATAATATACATGTAATTTCGAATTGAAAAGGTATGCGATATATATCTTTTCGATTTTACGGAAATGCAGCTTCCACCACCCCCAGGTGGCTTCTGCCACCCCAGGTGGTGGAAACCGGCGTTTCGGCCACGCCCAATGGCGGAAGCCACCTCGGCTCGCCACGTGGTATCGCCTCGCTTGGCGCGCCCGCGCATTAGATTCCCTCTCTCGAATTCCCCTCTGCGTTGGAGTGCGTGCTTGAATAAATGAACGGTGGAACAACTGCATGAGATAAAAGACGAAATTTTTGCTGGTGGGTTATTTCATGTCTGCCACTAATGTGTTAATCCTGCATTTAATTACTAAATAAGTAATTACTGACTAATAAATTGTATGCTTATGATAATTTAATCCACACACGTTCGGCTATATAACGAGGAGTGGATCCTCAATCCTCCGCACAACATTTCTGTTGCCCGGTGCTCAGCTACGCATGTGTTGCTTGCGTTTTCTCACTGTCTTCATCAAGGTGCTCTGTTTTTTTTGTTTTGAAACTAGTCTAGTGGTAATGTAATATGTAGATGATATTTGAGTTTTAAAACTTTCATTCATTATTTCATGTGTTTCAATGCGCAGGTGTTGGTACCTCGTGAGAAGACTGTTTATTCGACATATTATCACTAGGTATGCATTTTAATAAACTATCATGCGTAGACTTGTATAATACAGTAGAATAAAATATAGATTAATGTAGATTAATACAGTAGTAAAATGTAGCATTATGTTGTACATGTTATAACTATAGCACTGACTAATTTCTAGCAGTGCTCAGAAAATATTAATGCATATTGTGAGTGTAATATTTGAACTAAGTTAAATTAAAAAATTGAAACAAAGATATGGTGTATTAATGCGAGCGCAAACGTTTCATTAACTCGTATCATACATATTAATTAAGTTGTTATATTAATAAAGGTCGGCCATAGTTTAATAAACTTCCAAAATGGTGTCCACCGAGAGTGTTTAGTATTTCATTTAAAAAAGTAGGCACAGGCATGCACAAGAACAAGAGTCGGTTAGGTAAATAACTTTTTATACTACAGACATGCACTTGAGCAAAAAAAATGTGTGCTGTGTTAGTGCTTATCATTTTAATGTAAAAATTAAGTAAAATGGTAAATTCGTCATGACCAGTCATGTAAAATCTGCATAGAATAATAACTAATTAAATAAATAGTGGTAAGAAAATATTAAGGACAAATCTGCACATGTGATATTAAATCGTATTTTAGGAGATTTTACAGGCATAAACCTTATTATAGATGAGACTTTTTAGGCAATAAAATGAAGAAAAATGTTATAGTGAAATAAACTTTTGAAAATATATAGTTCTAGTTTCCATAATTCTGTACCAGAATTACATTTTTTCGTAAATGCTTAAAATAAATATAATATTCTTAAAAATATATGCGCATGTATCTTTTTACAATTTACATAAAATGTTACATTATCAACTAAATTAATTTTAATGCAAATAATTGAGTGTGGCGGAAGCGTTCGACAATTTTAATGCAAATAATTTTTTAATGCATATATAGATGAGTGACAATGTGGCATACTTTCGCAATAATTTTTTATGCATAATTTTTTTGAATGACACATGGATAGATCTTTATGGGTACAACTCTTCATATTTTCTATGAAGATGGTACAACAGAAGTGTAGGGTATTTTTGTTAGCATGCTGTTGACACGAAAAGTTAGCTTCTCGCGAACACACATGCCGAAGCGTCAACTCTGGGGTTGTGTCGCAACAAGGAAAACCAAGTGTGCCAGTCAATTTGACCTATAAATTAACAAGGAGGAAATCGTCAGTAAATTAACCCTAATCGGCTTTTGAAATAGCCAGATCAGGTTTTTCTATAATCGGCTTTGAAATATCCGATTATAGATTCTATCGGTTCGAGGTCCGATAGAATAATGAATACAGAATAATAATCAGATTTTAATCTCTTATTTCTTTTTGGTATTTTTGGTATAATATTAGCAATAAACCTTCGCATCAGTGCATTAGATCAAATCGAGAAATAAATCAGAATAGATTGGTCAGGCCAAGACAGTATTCAAATCTAAAACTAGATGTGAGCCAATAAACCGATTTAAAGATTTAAAGACTAATAGGGTGGATGTAACACCAATCGGCAAGGATTACCAGATGCGAATCCCCAAACAAGACATATACAAGATCGACTAAACGAGACAGTCTGACATGCTTTGTATACACGAGATCAATATGATGCAGCCATGCATACGGGTACAAGGAGAGAATCGATTATCTCATCGAGATAGCTCTACCTGCGAGTTGAAGCCTTTCGACGAAGTCGATCGGATTCGAGAAGTTGTTTTGTGTATTGAGTGTTCGATAGATTCTACCGAGACTTAAAGGCCTATTTATAGTGTTACAAAGTCGATACCGATACGACCTATTCTATTGCGACGCGCTTCTGATCTCATCGTATTTCTTCCAAAGTCTTAAAAATATCGGTATTCCGTCTTTTCTCTTTGCCGATAAAGCCCATTTCCGATTTGGCCCAACAAACCTCATCTCATTCGGCTTTTCCTGAACATCCGATTTTTTGCCAAATTTGGGTGTCAACATATGCCCCTAAGTTTGGCAATGAATATTTCATTAGGCGAACTTCCAAGTAAAAATCGGATTTACTATATCAGAATCCTTCACATTGCTATCCTCAGAATTCTCGCTTTCAGCCCATTCAGAGAACACGGTCACCCAATGCATAATATGGGTCAAATCAGAACGCCAAAAGCGGTAAAACCCTAGTTTTACCACGGCTATAAATAGCGCACCATTCGCCATCACTTTCACACTCTTCTACTCACAAGACGGCTCTCGTGATCGAAATTTCAAGACCTCAAAGATCCAAATAAGATCGGCTCCTCCAATCGCTAATCAAGATCATGTCTCGTAATCGATCCAATGCTCGACTCAAGCTTTGTATTCCTTGGGCCCAGTAGGAAATCGAGACCCATCGGATTTCATACATCATTCCTTAGACAGACTCCCTCTTTTCGCCGATAAGATTAGTGCCAACAGCTGGAAATCGGCTTTTAGGTCCCGCCTAGCCCGATCAAGGGATATAAGGACTGCCTATTCGGTTTATAGCCAAAAGCAAGAGCAATGGGATGAGCTAGGATAACCGATGCCATTCTTCTCTCCTTATCTCCGCCACCAGCAGATGAACCGCTCATGGTCGATCGGCTTATTTTTGGTGCGACATCGCAAACGCCTTCCTCTTCCCGACCGACCAATCACCCCACACTTCGGACGAAGCCATGCCGACCGGTCTTAGCCCCGATGGCGAGATGCTATCGGCTTTCGACTTAACTGCAACACTGAAACTAGTACCTGAGAAGAATTTTGGCTGGCAACGCTACATCAGTACTCATCAGAAAACCGATGCTGTGGATGATGAAGAGCACATTGCCTTCCTTAACATGTGGCTTGATTGGTTTTTCTTCTGTGGGCAATCTCTGAGCCCTAGCAAGGTATACCAGGGAGTAGCCGAGGCACTGGCGTCAGGCCAAAAATTAGCAATCGGAAAATACCTCTTAGGAGCCACCTATCGAATGATGCACGAGATCAGGGAAGGTCTTTGCTCACCAAAAGCCCAATACTCAGTTGGTAACCTTGGTGGTCCCTTTTGGTTTATCGGAATATTCTTGAAACTTCAGATATACAATTCCCTTGGTGAATTAGATTTCAGCTTAAGATTTCCAAGCGAGCATGAATCCGATAGCATGGATCGCCCGTGCAAATCATATGGGGAAATGATCTCAGTTAACTGCAACAGGCGGCGTTTAAACCAAGAAGATCTCGCCATGTCCATGGTTGCCCTTTATACAATGTCTGAATCGGAATACGGATTAGAACAGTTCAATCCCTACACTGATCTAGATAGATATCCGATTCCCTCGTTTTTCCGATTAGATAATACTTTGAAAAGAGAAACCCTAGCAACATACAAGGAATTCATTTCTCCAGGGATTTTCTTTGCCATCCTGAGCACAAGAACTCACATCAGAAAACCATCTTACGAGTTTTACCACCCGGCCGTGGTTGCTCGGCAATTTAATTTGGGACAGAATATTCCCGATTTATGCATATACCGTCATTTGAACGCCAGAGAAGATCTCAACCCTCAATCGGCATACGGGATCCTATCTGCTGCACACATCGATTTTCAAATGCCGATGGAGCTTAGAATGTGGTCTGACACTTCTCCAGAGTTCGACCTCTGGTGGGAAACAATCGCCAAAGATATATATGCCACCAAGGGTGGAGCTGCAACCTTAATCGAACGAATCACCAGCAGAAAGAAAACTTACAGACCCAACTGGCCGAAGATCGCTGGTATGACTGAGCCTTCATCGGAATCAGAAACAATCGACACTGACAGTTCTAGCTCTTCTGCCTCGGACAATAACGATGAAAAAGAGGAAAACTCTTCTGAATCGGGACCTTCGTCATTGGGTTCAGACAATGAAAGGACAGAGTCCCAAAACTACGCATCTTCTTCTAACTGCGAGGTCACTAATTTGCATGAGTTTACCAGCTTATACCACTCATTTTCCGATTACTAATCTGGCATTATTTCTTTCAGAGCGGAGAACAACGCCCAAGGTCCAAGCTTATTGGCGACGCGGCTGGCCAGCTTCATTCCACTGCGAAGTCCGCATCGGCTTTCGCCCAAAGCTCCTCTCAGCCGAAGAAAAGAGGTATAATCAGTGTTCATAGAAAATTCTAGAATATCCGATCACTCACTGACCTTCCTTAACAGGAAAACCCACAGGGGAGCCTGGTCTGAGGAAGAAAGTATCCATCAAGAGGCCAAGATCTCAAAAGGTGCGTACGCCCGATACCACCGAATCGATATGTGACACAGTAAGCACTTGATCGCTTTCGAAATCGACAGATTCCTACTAGCTTTTACTCTATCGGTATTTTCTTTCAGGACACATCACCCACCCAAAAGAAGGATGATACGCCTACTCCTCCGCCAGCCTCTCTGACACCTCCAGCCTTCAACCCCCAAGACGTAATCGGCTTTCCTTGCTTTAATTTATGCTATTTTCCACAATCCGATATCTTGTAACTTAAAACCTCTTTCGTCCAGTACATGTTTCAACCCCGCACCTGTCTCGTCCAATGATGGTGTCTACACATGTCATCACGTATGACGGAAAGAAAGACGATGAGCTCAACTTCGACCCTTCCAGTATGGACTGGCTCGACGATGGGCTGGATTTCCTGTCTTCTCCGATCAGGACATCGTCGCCTCCAGCCATTATCATTGATTTGCCAGCCCTGAAGCCATCTAAAAATCATCGGTTTTCCCCTGATACTTCAGCAAAGCTCAAACAGATGTGGGAGTTACTTAGCAACGAATCGGCTTTATTGGCTAACCCTTCCGCCTTAAGGGATATTGCAGATTCTATCAAGGAGATCATCCCGGAGAAAGTAGTCTCTGCCATCCAGAAAGTGCTGCCCTTGGAAAATAAGAAAGCCGATTTCGATGCTACCCTCGATCGGCTCCATCAGAGAGAGATACTCAAGGATGCCGAGGCAGAACTGAAGGGGCTGGTCCAAGACGCCAATGCTCAAAACGACAAGCTCCAAAAGCTGAAACGCGAGGTCGAATCGGACAAATTTGCCGCCTCCAAAGCGCCTCAAAGGTTAAGTCCCTGGAGCTGGAATTGGAAAAGGCAAAGAAAGCCGAAGCAGCCGCTCTCTCTGACTTCGAGGAATCCAAATCGGCGGCCAAGGAGCAATAAAGCACAGTGAAGGCTTGCGGCCTGGCGGTACTAGAGGCAAAAAGAAAAATCCCGATTATACCTGGCTCAATCGAAGAAGACACCGCCATCGTCAACCAGGTCCGGGATACAATGACTAGTGCTGCTGCCGCAATTTTTGAATTCTGCGAATAGCTGGCCTGCGAGCCAAATTTCAAACTTTTGTAATGCATGGATCGGTTTGTACCGATCGGAAAACATGGTTTTACTCTGCCCTTCGGGCCAAAACGATTGAGGCCTTCGTGCCTTTGTAATAACGTTTTTATTCAATCGTTTAAGTATACATGTTTGTCTATAGGCGATTCATTGAATCGGCTTTGGCTCAACAGCAAAGTATCGAGTCAAATTCTTTAACAAGTGAAATACACTATAGACGATTCTCCCAGAATCGGCTTTCATCAAACAGCAACGAGTTAGTTAAAATTGACCTATAGGAGATTCATGCGGAATCGGCTTTTAACAAATACCAACTCAAGCTCCAACCCAAACACTAGGATAATACTTCTTTAAATATTTGGCATTAAGCGCTTCAAAACCTCCCCTCAAGCGCTTCCAAAATATAAGCATTTCGTGGATAACCCGATTGACTCAAATGGTCCTCCCAATTTGGAGACCATTTCCGTGTTAGGATCTCTTGAACCAATCGGTAAAAACGTCTTCCATACTAGTTCTCCCACTTTAAAAGTTTTCGGTACCACTTTCTTGTTATAATGTCGAGCCACCCTTTGCTTGTCACGTTCAATATGCTCCAAAGCTTTTAATCGAACTGCCACCATATCATCTAGCTTATCCCCCATCAGACTTTTGTAATCATTGGCTTTTACATTATTTTGTTCCTCTAGTCTCGTGGAGCCGATAATCGCTTCAACCGGTAGAACAGCTTCTTACCCATAAACCAACTCAAACGGTGATACTTTTGTAGCCCCATGCTTAGCAATCCGATATGCCCATAGTGTATCTGCCAAAGTATTATGCCAACCCCGCGGTCTTTCATCGATTTTGCGTTTGATCAGCTTTATGGCACTTTTGTTTGAAGACTCCGCCTGGCCGTTGGCTTGAGCATAATACGGCGATGAGTTGATTGTCGTAACCCCCAGGCTTCGAGCATAATCTTGAAACGCCTCTGACATAAATACCGATCCCTGGTCTGTAGTGATGGTCTGAGGGATACCAAATCGGTAAATTATATGCTCCTTGACGAAATCGATGGCTTCAATAGCAGTTACTTTTTTCAATGGTACAGCTTCGACCCACTTGGTAAAATAGTCCGTCGCCACCAAAATATACCGATGCCCCTTGGACGAGGAAGGAAATATCTCTCCGATCATATCAATTCCCCATCCCCTAAAAGGCCACGGCTTCACGATCGGATGCAAAATGGACGCTGGTGCATGCTGGATATTCCCGAACTTTTGGCAGTCTTTGCAACCCTTATAATATTTAAAACAGTCTTCCACCATAGTCGGCCAAAAATATCCGACACGCTTCAACATCCACCTCATCTTATACGCCGATTGATGCGTTCCACACAGTCCTTCATGAACTTCTCCAATTGCAACCTTAGCATCTTCTTCATCCAGACACTTGAGCAGTAATCCATCAAAACTCTGATAGTATAATTTATTACTTATTAAAACATACCTTTGCGCTCTTCTCTTGAGCTTCCTATCGGTTTTCCCCTGGGGATTTTTCAGATAACCGATAATCTCTGCCTGCCATCCTACCGGAACCGGATTCTCAATCGGAACAATCTCTAACTCCATAATCGGCATTTTATAACCTGATGCTTCCTGAGCTAAATCATTGGCTTCGCAATTTTGTTCTCTCGGAACGTGACAAAATGTAAACACGCTAAAGTACTTAGCCAAATCAGAAGCTCTCTCCAGATATTCTCGAAGATATTCACTATGACACTCATATCTACCGATCATCTGGAAAACTACCAATTGTGAATCTCCAAATACTTCCACGGCAATGGCACCAGCTTGGATCAACCACTCCAACCCCTGAATCAAAGCCTCGTATTCTACTTGATTGTTGGTCAATCCAAAACCCATCGTAACACTAAATCGGTAAGGAACTCCACCAGGAGAGACAATAAAAATACCGATTCCACATCCCTTCTCACAAACCGATCCATCAAAGAACATTACCCAAGGCAAAAGTATTGACAGATTAACATCTTGATGGTGCGCAATAAAATCGGCTAATACCTGCCCCTTGACGGCTTTAGGAGATTCATAGGTCAGATCAAACTCGATAAGAGTGTATGCCCATTTACCGAGTCTCCCCTTGATGATTGGAGCATTGAGCATGTACTTAACCACATCGGTTTGGCACACAACTTTGCATTCAGCTCCCAATAAATAATGCCTCAATTTGGTGCAAGCAAAGTATAAGCAAAGGCAATATTTTTCCACCACTGTGTATCGGGTTTCAGGATCCAGTAATTTCCTGCTCAAGTAAAAGATTGCGCATTCTTTTCCATCCACTTCCTGGATCAACACTGCCCCTAGGGTTTTCTCCGATACCGACAAATAAAGCTTAAACGGCAAACCATCTTTCGGAGCAACCAGAACAGGCGGGTTTGTCAAGTACCCTTTTATTTCATCAAATGCCTTCTGCTGTTCCGGTCCCCAAACAAATCTATCGGAACTTTTTAGTTTAAGCAACGGCGAAAACGGAATGATCCTTTCCGATAAATTAGAAATAAACCTCCTCAAATAATTAATTTTACCGTTGAGCTCTTGCAAACGAACCTTCGAATCAGGAGGCTTAGTGTTCAGGATCGCTTTTACTCGATCAGGGTGAACTTTGATCCCTCTCTGATGCACCATAAACCCCAAGAACTTACCGGCCGATACTCCAAAAGCACACATCTTTGGATTCATTTTCATGCCATACTTCCGAAACCGATCGAGGACGGTTACAATATCAGCCAAGTGTTGTTCATCTTCCTGAGATTTAATCACCACATCATCGATATAAATTTCAACAAGTTTACCGATTAAATCTTGACAAATCAAGTTCATCCCCCTTTGATAAGTAGCCCCAGCACTGATCAGCCCAAAAGTCATCACGACCCATTAGAACAAACTGATTGAACCGGGACATCTAAACGCAGTTTTGCTCACATCTTCGTCGGCCATAAAGATCTGATTGTAACCAGCATTGCCATCTAGAAAACTAATAATCCGATTGCCCGAAGCAGCGTCAATCAAGCGATCAGCAATTGGCATCGGATACTCATCTTTATACGTCGCTTTATTCAAATCTTGAAAATCAATGCACACCGAATTTTATCGGAATCCTTCTTCCCTACTGGCACAATGTTAGAAATCCAATCAGCATATTTGCATGGCCGAATAAATTTTGCATCTAACAACCTTTGAATTTCAGCCTTTACTTGATCGTATACTTTCCAACCGATCTTCCTCGGATCGCTTTCTCGGCAAATCCGTGCTTCATCTTAATCATGTGCTCAACTATAGATCGGTCTAAACCGGCATCTCATGATATTCCCAGCAAAGCAATCAACCCGATCCTTGAGTATCCGGATAAGCCGATCTTTATATTCCCGCTGCAATCGCTTATCGATGTAAGTGGGCCTCTTTACCATCGATCCAATATCGACTTTCTCAAGCTCATCACCGATATAAATCCACGCCCATCTTATACTCTATTTCCTTTAGTGCCGCGGTTCCCATAAAAACCTTCGTGACTTCGAAGTTACCGATTGCGCCCAACGTTGTCGGCTTAAAGCCAGCCTTGCTGAAACTTAAGAAATCGCAATCGTCTAGAGGTTTCCCCGATAATGCCTCCAAGTTATCGTGAATTTCAGCACAATCGGCTTCTGCTGTCAGAGACTCCCCTCTGACTATTTCTATTTGTTCACCAACCCACTGAATTAAAAGCTGATGTAACGTTGATGGGATGCAGCAGTTAGCGTGTATCCAATCTCTTCCTAACAGCACATTATAATTCCCCTTTCCTTCGATCACAAAGAAAGTTGTCGGGATCGTTTTGCTTCCAACTGTCAGTTCCACGACCAGAACCCCTTTGGCTTCGGTCGGATTTCCATTGAAGTCGCTTAGCACCATATTAGTCTTGACCAAATCTTCTGTGGATTTGCCGATTTTTCGGCACACAGAATATGGCATCAGATTTACCGTGGCACCACTGTCAACCATCATCCTGGAAATTGGCTTACCGTTCATGTACCCCATAATAAACAACGGCTTTAGATGCAACCGGGAATTCTCTGGTTTCTTAAAGATAGCATCCTCTGCGCCAATCACCAGCTCCGCAGCTGCCTCTTCGTAATCACACATGAACTCCCGAGGCAAAATGCAAACCATATTAGTAGCAACTGACACCTCATCGGAATCTTTTTCAATGATAACAGCCGATCTCAACTTGGGCCTCCACTCCTGTTTGCGCCTAGCTGGCTTTATTGGCTTCACCTCCTCCAGAAGAGTGTCCCTAAATTTTTCGGCTTCTGCCTCTTTAGCCTCAGCATGCCTCATCCGCTGCAAGCGTCGCTTCTGAGACTTAGTGATCCCACTTGGGCACCATCGGGGTAATGGTATTCTGGGAGGCCGATGTGCATTAGTATTCTTGTTCATTGGAGGATTAACGGCTTTTGCATCAGGAAACACCAGCCGATCCCTTACGGACGTCCTCTTGGGAGGAACGAACGCGTGATTCATTGGGCAATTCTCTAGAGTAGGCAATGACATCCTTTCTTCCCAGCAATTTCGGAAAAAAGGACAATCCCAGTGTTCCATCTCCCAATTCTGATCATTTGAATCCTCCCGAATATCTTCTGGGGTGTTCCATTTAATGCTCTGGTGAGGTGTTTCTTTAGCCATCCGATCGTATTTTTCTAATAACTGATCGAAAGTCTGCTTTGGCCTCGGCTTAGAAACTGGACCATGATTATAACCGTGGTTCACTTCACGCCATTCGCCATCCTTCCACCGCGGCTTGACGATCGGAAATTAAGTTCGCCTCTCCTCTACTACGATCCTTTTATCACCAACGAGCACTTTAAACCGATTGAACTCTCGTGGTCATCGGCTTTCCTTTTAGCGCCAACTATGCCAATAAAGCCGATAGGAACGGCCGTGTGTCTATCTCAAGTTTTATCCTCGATACTTAAGTTGGCCGCTTTCAATCGCTTTTGATGACCTGTTTGAACACATTGCACTCGCAGGTGGCATGTGAGTAAGAATTATGCCACTTACAATATTTCCTTTTCTTTAGTTCTTCAAGCGGAGGAATCACATGTCCTGCTTAAGTTTAATTTGCTTCTCCTCGCAATGATGATCGAAAATCCGATCACATTTGGAGGTATCAAAGAATACTTGCCCTTCTCGACCTTTCGGCTTTATCCATCCCAGTTCAAATTCCTTCTTACTATTCACCCACTCACCACGTATGCACCCATGTCCTCGAGATCGAATCATCCGAAGTTTTCAATTTTATCTGCCTCAACAATATTGACAGCTTTATCCTTCCCTTGTAATTGTTATTGTTATTCCGATATTCTTTCCGCCCGGGGTAAGGGTTATCGAGAATCGGCTTTCATATAGCGCGATCTTGTGAGCCAGATGTGATATATCAGCGAATTCCTGGTTGCCCACCTTCTTCTGATTGACGGGTAATAAACCCTTGAAAGCCAATTCTGCCAATTCACTATCGGGTAGCGAAAGGCTATAGCATCGGTTTCTCACCTCCCTGAACCGACGCACATAGTCATTTACTGATTCACCAAATTTCTGCTTGAGCATCATAATATCGGTAATCCTCGCTTCATTTTCCCCGGAATAGAAATATTCATGAAACTTCTTTTCCAAGTCCGGCCATGATGTGATGTTTGTTTGGAGGAAGCGATGTGAACCAGCTTGAAAGTCGATCCCGACAACGACAACGGAAGAACCGCATTTGAGAGTGTCCTTTGATGCGCTCTTCCGCAGAGCGCAAGAAATCTAGCAATATGTTCGCGTAGAAGTGTGGTCACTCGCTAAACTTGGCATTCGCGAAATCAGAACACGACATTTGTGCAGTACTCTGCTTCGTTAAAAGCCGATGGATACGGCATTGTGTAATGCGGGCAATCTTTGGTGTGTTGAACCCGCACCGCTTCATCATGTTGTAAACTAAATTCTTGGTCATCTCTTCCATTCTCATTGAGTCCAAAGATTGATCGGTGATAAACCGTTCCGGGCCGAATTATAGCCCGATTACCCGATAGCATCCGAATCGGCGAGGGTTGATAGTCAATGGTGGATTTGGTTGGGAAGCTCCAGCATGTGATGTTCCTACCTGACCATAGGCTGGATAATGATTCCCTAAATTCATCCCTTGCGGAGAATTCCGATTCGCCTGGGGAGCTTGTCCAGCCATGATGTTATGTAGCGCAGCGCTGGTGCTCTATTGGACAATACACCCTAAAACCGATGACTGATCCAGCATCGATCGATAGACCGAATTATTAATTTGATCTCTTATTATCTCAGAATAATCTCCGGTCAGAAGTGGATCTCCAATCGAGGTTTTGGTAACCTGGCCGCTACGGATTTTTCGATAGCCAGTCAACATTCTTTTCTTATTCTCCTCGTGGATCTCCGCGAGCCTATCTTCGATTTCCTTTTTCTGATCTGGGCTCAATTCACAAACGCCATCGTTCAAGAATAAGGTTTGAGCGCCTCCACCGCCGCTTCAAAGATCGCTATGGCCATCACGCCGGATTCGACCGCTAGTCCCACCGGCGTGCAAAAAGTATGTTGACACGAAAAGTTAGCTTCGCGAACACACGTGTCAAACGTCAACTCGGGGTTGTGTCGCAACAAGGAAAACTAAGCGCATACCAATTTGACCTATAAATTAACAAGGAGGAAATCGTCAAGAATTAACCCTAATCGGCTTTTGAAATAGCGGATCAGTTTTTCTATAATCGGCTTTGAAATATCCGATATAGATTCTATCGTTCCAGTCCGATAGAATAATGAATACGTAATAATAATCGATTTTAATCTCTTATTTCTTTTTGGTATTTTTGGTATAATATTAGCAATAAACCTTCGCATCAGTGCATTAGATCAAATCGAGAAACAAATCAGAATAGATTGGTCAGGCCAAGACAGTATTCAAATCTAAAACTAGATGTGAGCCAATAAACCGATTTAAAGATTTAAAGACTAATAGGGTGGATGAACACCAATCGGCAAGGATTACCAGATGCCAATCCCCAAACAAGACATATACAAGATCGACTAAACGAGACAGGTTGCATACATCGAATTTAGCGAAACATATGAAGTACTTGATGATCAGCATTACAAGATAAACACATATCACAGATCGATTACATCGAGACAGTGCAATATGCGAGAACATATCAAAGATCGAAAAATCCCGAGACAGTCTGATATGCTTTGTATACACGAGATCAATATGATGCAGCCATGCATACGGGTACAAGGAGAGAATCGATTATCTCATCGAGATAGCTCTACCTGCGAGTTGAAGCCTTTCGACGAAGTCGATCGGATTCGAGAAGTTGTTTTGTGTATTGAGTGTTCGATAGATTCTACCGAGACTTAAAGGCCTATTTATAGTGTTACAAAGTCGATACCGATACGACCTATTCTATTGCGACGCGCTTCTGATCTCATCGTATTTCTTCCAAAGTCTTAAAAATATCGGTATTCCGTCTTTTCTCTTTGCCGATAAAGCCCATTTCCGATTTGGCCCAACAAACCTCATCTCATTCGGCTTTTCCTGAACATCCGATTTTTTGCCAAATTTGGGTGTCAACACATGCACAGTTGCATGCACACACAAGTCGCAATAAATCTTCCTATAGGACCTAAAGACTTAATAGGGGTGGTAATCAGAACACTTGGTATAGATCGGCGAAACTTTAAAGTGCGCCTATAGGCGTTTCGGCCCCGTTACGTCCCGAACACTTCGCATGTAGTGTGCGACCTGTGCGAGCTTCGGAACCGAAATTCTTGGGACTTGTACGTTGCAAAGTCTTTTGAGGAAGCGTTCGAGATTGGTGTGTACGCTGTAATGGTAATACGAGAGGAGGGAGGCACAAGCGAAATATTATTAATGGCTGTAGAGGCCGGTACATATGTTCCCAGTAACACGGTTGAGATTGGGAGCTCATCGCGAGGTTAAACCGCAGATGTAGAGGAGAGCGTTGGAGCTCATAAAATGGTTGTCGTAGCTTAGGAGATTGATGTGGCGGTCATGGAAGATGATGAGGTCGACGTGACGGGAGAAGGTGCAGATGATGGTGAGGATGATCCAGGGCCTGCGGTCGCGTACTTTTGGCAAGTACAAACAGCGAATTGCGTTATGGCTTATTTCTCCTAGATTTCTAGTTGGGGATATCGGCATAACAATATACAAGTAGGACAAAGTTTCGGGAGTAAGCAGGAGGCGCAACACTTCATTTCCAATTTCGGCATCATTCACCCGTCGTGAGCACAAAGTGCTACTGTCTGGGTCAGACGTCTATGTGGTTGAGTGTGGAAAAAAGGGGAGTGCCCATACCGTGTACGGGCCCATAGACCGAAGCATGATCAATAATTTATTATCTCACGGTATGAACCGCACACTTCTAACGCGAAGGGTGTCATAAACATGAACAAGATCATGGATGTCAGGTACATATGCAGAGCCGAACAGGGATGGTAATTCCATACCACCTTGCTTGGCGGGCAAAACAAAAGGCACTAATGATGATATTTGGAGGATTCAAAGACTCGTATAACTAGGCCCCCATCTACTACGGCTGATAGCATTGACCAACCCAGATACTGAATGGGGAATTGACCAACGGCCCGTGCAGCTAGCAGATGGCTCCTATACTAAAAGAGGAGGTACCGCGAGCATTTGGTCCGTGCATAGAAGCATTTAGGCATTGGCGGCTAATGCTTTGAATGGACGGTACATTTTTAAAGGGGAGGTACCGCGTGACGCGTATGACCGCGCTAGCTGCCTATGGGAACAATCAAATAGTCACTGTTGCCTTGCCATTGTGGAGAGTGAGAACAATGATAACTGGTTTTGGTTCCTACGGTACGTGAAGACTGGGGTTGTTAGGGATAGAACCGGTGTTTGCGTGGTATCAGACCGTGGGTTGGGAATATTGCATGCCTTGGATGTTCTGAAGGGAGAGAATTACCCAACTTGTGCTTGGCGCGATGTTCAATCACGGTGGTGCATGCGACACCTTGTTGCAAATTTGTACACTGCATTCAGGAGCCGCACCATGGTTAAGAAGTTAAAACAATGTGCATGTAGAACCAATTGCGTAAGTTTCAAGCAATATATAGGGACCTGAATTAACACAAAGTCTTGTGGCGGATCAGGGGCAGGAAGCCACATAGATTATTAGAGGCGAAGGAGTGATTGCATAGTGGATAGCGGATAAAACGGCGGAGAGGTGGGCACTAGCTCATGATGCTGGCGATGCTCGGCAAGTAGTGCCAATTGATCACACCCTCTTTATGTACAAATGTTACACTAATAAAGTGTATGTGTCATTTTCTTGGTATATGGTAATGGCGACCAATATTGCAGAGTCGTAGAACAACATGTTTCGAGAAGTTTATGGTCTTCCAATATGCTCAATCATAAAGCTTACTTTCTATCGGACCGTGGAGTACTTTGGAGACTGTGGCTATGCAGCAGAGCAATCGGAGTGCATGTTTGCTCCACGTGTCGAAGCGCTCAACGAGCAACGACGGTTGAAAGCGCAATTCCACCTGACCCAACTATATGATAGGACCACAAACGAATTCAAAGTAAGCTGCTAAAGAAAGTACGTGTCAGGGTTTAGCGTGGGCGACACCGTCCAAACCTGCTACATTGGGAATTACGAAGCAGTTTGCTCGTGCAACAAGACACGTTTGCAGCATATCCCATGCTCCCACGTGCTGGCTGTCTGCCGTGAGCTTGGCGGCAACAATGACCTCTAATTTGTGTCCCCGTACTGCACAATGCAAGCAATCCGCGGCACATGGAGGCCAAAATTTCAAAACTTCGGAGATCGAAGCTATTGGAATATAGAGGCGCCCTGTAAATGGTTATCGTTTTTAGCTACTAAGTGAGACAAACCTAGAAGGCCACCCTCCGCACGGTTAATGGGTGACATGGATGCTTCTCAATCCGGGGGTGGTTAAGGCTCTGTGCTAAATGCAGGCAGCCTGGACATGACCGTCGAAGGTGTCCTAACTAGACGTGTGATACAAAGTACATGTATTCCCCAACTCAGAGTTATGTATCTGTACTCACTCGGAGTAATGTATTTGTAATATTTTACATTATATATTTGTACTCTATTAAGTTGACACATGTTACAAGATATATTTGTACTCTCTTAAGTTGACACAGGTTATAAGATGGAGCTCCCGGATTTTGTTGAAAAAGGCGATCGACTGTAAGCACAGTGCGAGAAAATGGTCGCTGGTGTATAGGTGGCATTATATTTTACTATTTGTTTCATGAATCTGTATATGATTTTTACTAAAATACACTTTTTTTTGCAGCTATGTCCCTTTCGTCTGAGGGGATCCAGCCTACTCAAAAGACTAGATGGAAGATTTTGTGTACAGCTAGCATACTGTGGATTGCTCCCCTTTGCATTGCTTATGTACGGGGCAAACTTGCCAGGTGGAGCGAGAACGCCTTTGGCGCATCTGCGATATGAACTCTTAACCGCACTTGCAGACAGATGGCGGCCGGAGACCCATACATTTCACTTCCCATGTGGGGAGATGACTATCACCTTGCGAGACGTCGCAATGATTACGGGTCTTCCCTTGTAGAGTCGGCTATTTGTTGTCACTAAGGCAGAGCGACTTAAATGGTAGCACCACCTAGAGAACATGTAACGAACAAACGATTATTTCAAACAATTGCACAATTAATCATTTCTATTTATACACCTACAAGATTCAAACAAAACTATAGGTTCGTGGTGGAATATGGTGCGAAAAGTGACCAGGAGTGTCATTCTCGTGGCTTAAAATATTGGCAGAGTATGGGACTTGCCCAGAAGAGGCGGACATTCATACCGTGAACATGCACTATGAATTATACCTACTTCTGTTACTTGGAAGTATTATGTTCACACACATAAATGGAGACTTCGTCGGTGCGCATCTTGTGTGGGGTTGCTCGCCAGCTCGCGATTGATGCGTGTCACGGGAACCAACTAGAAGCTTTTAGCTGGGGCTCCGCTATTCTTGCGGACACAAACCGCATTTTATGCGATGCATGTCGGAGGACAGTAGATAGTTCGATTATGGCAGGTTATCCCATGCTGCTACAATTGTGGTCATGATTTTACCTACCCATGCTTCGACCGTATGTTAAGCACGCGTACTGCCCGGTGGCCGTTCCAGATCATCTGCACGAGATAAAACGCCCCACACTTGGATACAAGTACATGCATGTCACGCTTCGTTCGGCGTCCGGTGTGTTGGGACCCGTTCTCCCCAAGTGTCATACAGGAAATAGCAGAACGAGAAAGCATCTCGGCAGCTTGCTTAAGTAGTCAAACCTACTGGTTGACGAAATGTCATCTACTGTGCACGAACGCTGTCGAGGTATACTCACTGTAGCGTGTTATGCGTCAATTTGGGTTCCGTCAAATAGTCCATGTTCCTCCACCGCGAGACGCTGGTCGCTCGCATAGGTATGCTGTCTATCCATCACATTTATTTACGCTCGTTTTGTTTTCTTTTCTTTTATACTAACCACGCTGACTATTTGTTATTTCAAGAGTACCGGTCAGGGACACAACCCTAACTGGACCGTGCAGCACGCATTACACATCACACGATGGATGGAGGCGGCTATTGTAGATGTGGTGGTACCTGTTGGACCTTACAATCGACAAGACTACAACACCTACTACAATTTGTACAGGGCAAGAACAAGGTGTCGTCTCTTAGATCGACCAGTCGAGCAGCATCAACCCAGCAACTGTGCATCGACTGGTACATGTGACTGTGCACATTGATGATCATATGTTTGAATTTCATATCTTATGTACCTAACGGTTTTATGTGTTTTAATATAGACACAGGAGACCGCATACATGCAGGACGAGGTGGACGTCCTTATGACCCAAACAGAGCAGCCCGGAGGATCGTGTAGTGGGAATCCCCTTCGTAGTTTGTTTCGAAGGACGGGCGACCGTGTGCGATCGGCAATGCGAGCAGTCGGAGGCCATCGATCCAACACACATAAAAGGTACGGAGACAGGTCCGAGTCTGTATCAGCCGACACGGTTTGGCACCAAGTCGCAGATGGCCGATCAACACATGCCGCATCAGCCGACACGGTTTTGCCCGTCACAAGTTGTGGGGACGCGTCAAACACGACCTTTTTTCACTTCACACCCGAAGACTTCACAAGAAGTAGGGGACCGCAATAAAATGTTACAAGCTGCCTCTGTTAACAATTTGTATTGCTCTGTGTGACTGTATCCATGTACCTTTGTATGTATATTTATAAACATGTAAAATCAGTGGCCATAGCATTTACCACTGTGAAAATTATGAACATTGCATTTTCTACTCTCTTGCTACTTACTATTGCGAATCTCTGAACAATAATAATTTAACCATTCGCCACTGACGTGACCCGTCATTGCAACACACATGTTGGCCATTAACACATCTGTGCAAGACATGCCCATGTGCGATATGGCCAGTAACATGTCTGCCAAAGTGCCTTACCCTCTGCACTATTTGACCCCTCACTGCCAAAGTGCCTTTGTCTCTGCGCGACGTGACCTCTCACTATTAGTCTCTGCGCGATGTGACCCCTCACTACCAAAGTGCCATACCCTCTGTGCGACGTGACCTCTCACTGCGAACGTGCCTATATAAATCCAGTAGTGCAGTTTAGTGCGGAAACAGATGGATAGCGTTCATTCTTCAACACACCCGTTTGTTTCACAGAGATGGTGGCAATCTTACACGCCTGTACCTCAAGCACACGTACCCTCTTCTCATTTGCCGTTCGTGCATAGCACTCACTACAACACAAACCTTACACTATAGGAATCTGCAGTAATTTCGTCGGCCGCAGACCGACAAAATTAGGGGCTAAACCGACGAAGTTGACATAATTTCGTTGGTTTGCCGACAAAATTAACCAGACAAAATGTGCTAGACGAAATTAAACACCTTTTCGTCGGTTGCCGACGAAATTACAATATTTTTGTCGGTTTCAGAGGCCGACGAAATTAAAAAACCGATGGGCTGCGTGGGCGACAGAAGGCTGACGTGGCACATAATTTCGTCGGCCTAGGCCGATGAAATTATCGTCCACGTCACCAAAAAAATATTTGGGAGCTAGCGGGTTAGATTGACGTGGCATATAATTTCGTCTGTTTTGGCCGATGAAATTATCATCCACGTCAGCAAAAAATATCTGGGAACTGGCGGGTTTTGCTGACGTGGCACATAATTTCATCGGTTTTGGCCGACGAAATTATGTGCCACGTCAGCAAAACATAGCAGTGCTCGGTTGACTTCAGCTGACGTGGCTTTTAATTTTGTCGGCCAAAACCATTAATTTCGTCGGTTTTGGCCGACGAAATTATAAATTTTTTTAAAAAAATAGGGTGCATTTTTATTCACAGAAAATTCAGATAATTCATAGAAAATTCACAAAAATCATAGAAAAATCACAGATAATTCACAGATATTCATATCATCACAAACATATATCCGACATGAAATATCATCCAACACAAGATCCATAACAACACATAGATACAAATTAAACATAATTAAGTCCATACGACATCACATAGTGCAAGCACAAGTTTAATATCAAGTCATCCAACTCAACTTCTACATCGACAAGGTTAATAGCAAGCACAAGTACAAAATGGATCTTCTAACTCGCAGGTGAGTACGATCCATGTCCGCTGCCTGCCGCATCGGCGCCTCCCAAGTTGACCGAAGGCGTATCCGAAGAAGAAGCATCGTTGTTGCCTCTAGTCGCACCTTGAGCTGGTGGAGATGGTGTCGCAAAGCCCTAATCAATTGAAGGTAGCGTTTGTGAGAGTGTGAATAGATGGAAGTAAATTTGCTTATAAAGATGTAATTTTATTACATGTTGTGTCTCTTGAAATAAAAAGCCAGGCGGAGGAGGCGGAGGCCGAAACGCAGGCAATTGAATATTTGGTCCAAACTGAGAGTAGAACATTGCCTATAGTAAAAAGAACATGTAAGGGGTTTTAATTTTCGGCTAATTCATTCAAATGTCAACTATATGTGTGGATAACATAGACCCCGGGTACCCACACGGCAGGTCTAAGAGACCACCCGACAGGGGATGGACCAAGTCGGGTGGATAAGGACGTGTACCGCTCGGACTCTAGAAGGCTTGACCGGCAAGGAAGGACATAAAGATAGAAGTCATCCCTAATTAATAGGGAAGATACACTTGTAATCCCGGATAACTTTAGAGGATAGAGATAGGAATCCTACCTCGTAACCGATCAGGACTCTATCTTGTAACCCTGCCCCCCACTATATAAGACGGGCAGGGAGCCCCCTGGTTCGGCATCTTGATCATCTCCCTAGAGGTTGATCATCAGATCACCATATAATCCCAGAGCATAGGAAGTAGGGTATTACCTCCATCATGAGGGCTCGAACTCAGATAAATCTCATCTTGTACTACCATCGAAGTTTGGATCTTATGACGCCCATATATAATCATTGCCGACGATAACCCCCGGTTAGCCACCCGTCGACAATATGTACTTGCATTATCCAATTATCGAGTTAGCGAGGGAAATAATATCATTTTAGCCATATGCACTTTTCTTCTCCAATCATCGAGCTATCTCTAATTATTATTGAGATATGAAGGCAAATAATGCAATTTTCATATTAACTTGTCATCCACTTGCAAAAGAAGTACTTAATAGAGATCAATTTTACTTACTTCAAAGTGATCTCGCTGATATGTCTGATATTCTATCATGTACTTCAGATACTCTCGTTGTCGCTCAATCTGCTATTTCCAAATTGCATTCTAGCGAGGTACGAGAACTGCTCCAGCTGCCTTGTGAGGAATGAGACGACCTTGCCTCGGCTAAGGCTTGGCTAGAATTCACCACCCCGTTGAACATGGGAAACCTCTGATGCTTTCTGCCGCCACCGCACGAGTACAACGCCACTGGGTCCACAGGCTGTTGCCTCCAATTATAGTCTTCTCCATGATGGGACACCATTTCCTATCCATACTGAGCCTACAAAAAATTGCAAACATTAGTGGAAAATTTGAAAAATATTTTATTCGAAGGCGTGTAGTTCTATATTACCAGGTTTTGTGTCGCTGTCTGACTGCATAATATATCCGGCTGTTCTGCGTTTTGTCCAAAGTGGCCTCGGATATATGTGTCGATTTCACTTGGCGCATTCCCACTTTCAGCTTGTTGAATTGCACACAATGATATATATTTTAATGAGTAGAATAACAGATGAATTGTAAATACAAAATCAATAAGACCATACATACCATCCTTTTGGCTAAACGAAGATGTCCGTCAGCGCCGTATCGATGTGTTGTTCTTGGGTCGGCATTCCTATTACTCCTTTTCTTCCCCGACTGCTCCACAAAGGCTGGGGACACCCAGTATGCACAACGTGCCTGCCAACCATCAGGACACTTTCTAAGCCAAGGGATATCTACCTGGAGGTATTCATCAGCTCGAAGGTATATTGTTGAAGCGCCTAGCTTTCTATTCATATTTTCATTCTTGGCTCGCTTATAGTATAAGCATACAGCCGAGATACGTGCATTTGACATCATGCCCTTCACCACCTTCACAATCATACATAGAAAAATGTGAAGTTAATACACGAATACATTTTGTTGATAGTGCGAAAGTACGAGGAAAAATGGCAAGTTACCACCTTCGTAGCAGCCTTCTCAAACACATATTTTTCCTTAGCCTCCTATGTCCTCTCCTGTCCTTCTGGCAAACGGTATCTCTCCTAATAATGATCATACGATAAGTTAAAAACCATGATTTTTGAAACAACAAAGGAGGCAAATAAAAAATGCATTAGTTTATATTGTTGGAAGGTATAATTGATTTACCCAAAAGTCGATCCAGACCCTGTATGAAACAGTGCCATGTTGGCCATCAATAGCAAACTTATAGGGTGCCCACTTTGTAGCCGGCTGAGAAACACCTTGCACCACTTCCATCCCTGGATAGTGGTACCGAAGAAGATTCCCCAATTGGCCGGGTAAAAAAGGTTATAATTCACAGAAAGGTTATAAATGGACACATTTTATTTTACCGGGTAAAAATGGAAACACTTACTCAAAATAGTCATCCATTTCTTCCATATTTGTGAAGATACACAACAATGCAAGATTCCAGTCTTCCATCGACAACTCATAGTTTGAACTAGCTCCAACAACTTTCCCATTCCACTGGAATAATTTGAGATCACTCACAGGCGTTTCATCACTTGTGTGGTACCGTGGCAAATAAACATTAATGTTGTGTTCATCTGTAAAATATGTGCTCACGTAGTACGATATCTCCTTGAGATAATATGCTTCGGCAATGCATCCTTCAACTCTTGCTTTGTAACGCACAGTTGCCCTAAGCTTTTTATGGCTTCTTTCTATTGGATACATCTATCGATATTGTATGGGCCTGGCAACCTCCACTTCATAAGATAGATGCACTAAAAGATGTTGCATTACATTCATAAAGCCTGGTGGAAATACTTTCTCTAACTTACAAACATGCACAGGTACATCTTTCTTCAATTTTTTCATCATATTTTTACTATCTCCTTAGAACACAGCTGCTTATAGAAAAAACTGAGCTCAGCAAATATTGTCCACATTTCATCTTTAAAGTAACCACGAAGCATTATAGGAAGCAATTTTTCCATGATAATGTGATAATCATGACTCTTGAGGCCACTAATCTTTTAGCGAGCGTGGGGGGCGGCGAGGAGGGCGGTGGGCACGGGGACTGCAGCGTGGGGGGCGGCATGGGGAGCGGGCGCGCGTGCGGCGGTGGCGTGGGCAAGCAGCAGGCGTGCGGCGGCTAGGTCATGCGCACGGCCGCACGGGTGGAATGGGCCACCTGGGATAAGTGGGCCTTAATTTCGTCGGTTCAGGCCGATGAAATTAAGGCCACGTCACCTGCCGCGCCACGATGTCCCCTACATTATTTTCGACGGCCGAAACCGACGAAATTAGGTGGACCTAATTTCGTCGGTTTCGGCCGACAAAATTACTTCCACGTCATTTGCAGCACCCGCAATGTGCCAAGACCATATTTCCGTTGGTCTAAACCGACGAAATTATTATTAATTTCGTTGACCAGGTCAGAACTGACAAAATTATAGCCTTAGTTTCGTCGGTTGTGAGAAACCGACGAAATTATGGACGTCGTTTCGTCGGGTTTTTGGAACCGACGAAATTAAAATTGGCCGACGAAAAAACTTTGTTTTACTGTAGCGTTACCATGTTACATGATCCTGAGTTCTATCGAGGCTGGCCTAAGTGCCACCACCATATAAACATCGTTGTACAGACATTTGACCTTGTTGCAGATGGGTTCACAGGGCGTAGGTTTTACCGATGTGCCATGTTTAAGATGCGTATAGCATTTATTTAACATGCCCTAACATGTTTAACACCAACATGGTGGGATTCAATTACTCGTAGGTGCAGGACCGCGGCTTCACAAAATAGATGGACAATCCATTCCCGATAGCTGCTTCAACCTACATAGAGCATCTACGCGCGAGTTTACACGAATTTGAGGATCGACTAACGAGTGTAAAAGGTCACAACAGATAGCAGCGCAACGAAGAGATTTGATTCTCGACCCACATTACAAAGTGAACCCCCCATGTACAAACTTCACATACTTATGTGGCTGCCACTACCCCGACACGCCTAATGTTGAAGTGTGTTGCCGACGAAAGATACATCAAGCCACATCGAAGATATTGGTTTCGAACCAAATTATTCGTGAAACACTCGATGGTGCCCTTGCATATATCATTATCCAAACCAGACGCCTTAAACTCATGCAGAATGTATCCGGCATAATATGCCACATGTGTAGTGGTGTACTGTAATATGGATGCATTTACTATTAGCTTGCTGTCGACGGTTGGGATATCGGTCCCAAGTCAACTAAGGTTCTTGAGAAAGGGAGATAGAAGACTTGCTGAGCAAGGCAAAACAGCAATCAACGAGCAATAGGGAGACACAGGGTTTTTATCCAGGTTCGGGCCTCTCCGAGGAGATAAAAGTAGCCGTTGGCAGATTTCAACGGTTACTTCGCTACGCACTGAAAACGGGCGACCGTTTTTACTTAGCCGTTGCAGTAAAAAACTAGCCGTTTGGTAGCAAAAAAACCGTTGCAGAGCTGCTCGTCTGGGGCTATAAAAAGCACCAAGCCGCCCGCGGCTTGCCACTTCCGCTCTCACGCACCTTTTCTTCCCAAGCCCTTTTCCAACCGCGCTCAGCATTAAACAGCCACCGCCCAACTCCAAAGCTGCTCGTCCACCCTGGGGATTGCTATGGCCAAATTCTCAGGCACTAGCATGACTGAGGAGGACTTGAGGATTTTAAAGTCGGAGGGACACATCGATGCCGGCAGCTAGAGGCTGCCCGGGGAGGAGGAAACACCGAAGCCGCTCGAGGACGAGTTCGTCAACTTCGAGCAGTTCGCCGTGTTTGGGTTGAGGTCTCCTGAAAGCGATTTCGTGGAGGCCTTCCTGAACATTAGCGGGTTGGAGGTCGCAAACCTTAACCCCAACTCGATCCTCCAGATGTCCGTCTTCGCACACCTGTGCGAGGGCTACCTGGGAGTTGATCCGTCGGTGGGGTTGTTCCTTCACTACTACATAGTGACGAGGAGCAGCTCCGCTGCTTCCGGGTTTGGGTGCTACTACCTCAAGCTCCGGGCAACCGCCGACGACGCGCCGTACCTCGTTCACCGCTGCTCGACTCGATGGGGCTGTGGTGGATGAGGTGGTTCTACACCAGGAGGAGAGTCGACAGCAAGCTCGTCTTCACCGGCAATTTGGCCGAAGGAGGAACGCAGATACATGGCCGAGCCGACCGGCGAAGAGTGGTATCTCACCCGGAAGATCGCTTCCCTTGTGGGCCTCGGGCTCATGGGAAGGGAGATCATACTGGACTTCATGGCGAGCAGGATCTATCCGCTGCGAAGGAGGTCCTACCCCTTCTACAAGATAGAAGGCTGAGAGGACATCACCAGGGAGAGCACGGGTAAGTCCCTTAACACTCAACCTTTCTTGATGATTTCATCCGAACAGGAACTAAGGTTTTCTTCTGCTCGGGCAGTGCAACCAACCGACGCATAGATGACCGAGCAGGTCGACTCCATATTGAAGGCAGCCAGGAAGGACACCGAGGTCACCGGCGAGGTGGCCTACACGTGCCCGAGAAACGTGCTCGTCCGCTCACCCGAGGTAACTTACTTAGAACCCCGTTTGATCTGCAAGACTCACACGATTAGGGCATGCTAACATTCGCTTCCCTTCATGCAGGATGATCAGCTGATCCTCGGCGGAATCGTCGAGGAGCTCTCCGAGTCCGACAAAGAGGGAGCGAGGAAGGGTAAGGCCAAAGTAGCCGAGAAGCCAAAGGTGGTCGCTGGGCCGACGCGGAGCTCGTGGGGGAGCACCTCGCACCGGCCAAAAGCCGAAGCCGACTAAAGGCCAAGGTAAAAAAGCTTAAGGCCCGGCTGACCAAGGAGAGGCAATCTTCCGCGGCATTCCAGGAGAAGATCTCCACCCTGTGGGTATCACATTAAATTATCTCGAACTGTGCATTGCGTGTGTTTTTTTTTCAATTCGAGCATCTTGGCCAATATCACCTATTTAAACTCACCTAGTCTCACTCCGAACAATACAACCAACAAGAGCATTCTGACCACTTCACTTCACAAATAACCTCTCGCCACCATGGGAGTCTCTCTTCGAATCTATCCCAAAAAGTGTTCAGCCACCCATATGTCTATGCGGAAGTCTTTGCATTTTAAGGAAGTCCCAAGACATTGGATGTGCGCAAACTATGCGTATGACCAAATAGACGAGATGGAGAGAAAGACAAAGTACCCTGTAAGTCACTTCTTAATTATTTCTTCCCTAACGAACATATACACGCAAATGCTAACCTTAATTTTATTAGCCTCTATTGTGCGAATTTGTGCAATATTTGAACGCGGAGCAGATTCCTGAACAGGAGCGGCAGATGCATAGGGAGGCGGTGAGGCGCAGGGCCAGGGCCGAGGAACGGTGGCAAGATGCCCTCATGATAGAAAGAAACAAACGTGCGAGAGAAGAGTTTCAGGCACAGCGCGAGGCTGACCAGTAGCGGCAGTTCAATGAGCGTGAGGCAGACCATGCCAGAAAGCACGAGAGGGCAGTTAGAGCCAGGGAAGCAGGACCTAGCGCGTTTGCGAAGGCAAAATACCCCGCTGCACCCAGTAGTATGATTATCGTGTAGCACAACTATGTTTTTAAATCTCCTAAGGCATATAGGTTTAGTTATGATGCACTACTATGGTAGATTATTTTATGCATCATATGTGCCATTGTTTGTATCATGTAATCCTAATGTTTTATTATTTAATTTCCGATTCTTTAAAACCATAGACTTTTTACTTACTCTGACACAACGAACTAATCACCGTTTCTAATTTTATGATTCTTTACTTGTTTTTGTTTTTCCTACTTAAATTAACGGAGTGAACAAATTAGTCAAACAATACCACGTACTGAACAACAGAGTGGGGCACAACTTGTTTAAATTTTAGAAAAATTTTATCAATCATGTTTAATTTTATCAATCACGTTTAATTTTAGAAAATTTTATTAATCCCATAAATACATTTTCGTGTAAATGATTAAAATAAATGTAATACTCCTAAACATAAGCTTGGGGGTACCTATTATTAAGATTTACATAAAATGTTACAACATTGTCTAAAACAAGAGACCAAGCAACTAATTGAGCGGGAACATGATTTAATGTTTAATCTCGTTTTCAGCGCATTTAACCTCGTTTTTAGGGCCATAGCAGACGATCGATGCTGCTGCTGCCACGAGGAGTGCTCGACGCGTGGCGGTTCAAAGATGGCTTCCGTCCGTCCGGTGGTCAAACCAGGCTATAGCCAGCTAGGACGCATTTAAAGCCACCTGGTGACGAAGCGGCCTTTAGCCGTTCCATGTGGCAAAAACGACGTGTACATCACGCATATTCAAGCACTGCGACATACTTTCCCAATTTCTATTTATATATATTATTCAATCAATTTTTCCAAAAGACACAAATCAAGTGAAAAATGCATTAAAATAATCATGCTACCTTTAATTAAAGATTTTATTGATTGCATGCATTCAAGCTGCCTTAATAACAATGGTGTTTGACCAACTTTAGTAGAAGTATAACATTAAAATGAATAATTAATCATCCTTTGCTACCGCAGCTGACAAACGGTTGAAACTCATGTATAAATATAGCAAAACGAAGGAAGTAGAACCTTAGCATTTTATTCTAGTTCGGTTTCCAATGATGAGTTCATCTTTCGTAGGATTATCGAGTCTAGCTGGTTTGGGTTTACAATTTAATACTTGGTAAACAAAACCAACACTCAGTTGATGTGCCTTTTGATAAATAACACCGGGCACACCTGTTCCTTTTATTGATAACATTTTGGCCATTTTTCTGCCTTTTCTCTTCCTTTTCTTTTCTTTTCCACTCAAATGAGACATGAAGTGACCAAATTGCCCCTGCCTGAAGTGGCTTGACCACACCAGCTTTTATTTACTGAATCAAGTTTGTGGAACCGCACTATATAGGGTTGGCCAGGTAGATATCTTCAGTGGGTATGAGTTAGGGTTCCTTTGTAGTTAGAAATAGATATCTCAAGCGACCAGCGACATCTCCTACAAGGTTTCACGACAACGGCAAAATTTATAATCAGACTGAAATTGAATTATAATCCAATTTGCATTTATAATTTTAGTTTTAAAAAATAACTTTTGATCGGAGCTGACATTATATTTAGGCCATAAAGATGAGCACATCAGTACATGGAGCATATACGGAATAGCATCTGATCTTAGGAATAACATCAGTAGAGGCAATTTAGTCACTTCATGTCTCAAATGAGTGGAAAAGAAAATAAAAAGAAGGGAAAAGGTAGAAAAATGGCCAAAATGTCTTGAATAAAGGAAATAGGTGTACCAGTGTTATTCATCAAAAGACACATCTACTGAGTGTTAGTTTTTGTGAGACACATCAACTAGGTATCATAAAACCAATTCTCCCCTCGGTAAACCTAACTTATTAACACAATGCCTTCGAAAACATTGAAAACTTCCAGTTTCAAACAATCATCCACGTACGCATGTACTCTAGGTTTTAAAATGTTCATTATAAAAAAATGTATGGTTAGTGCTATGAGAAAACAATACTAGATAGAACCCAATCCCAATCCACCAACGATATGATATAATATGTTGCAAAACCACCAAAGGCATGAAAAAACAACCACGCAATCACAGTCTCACAGAGACAACAATATAGGGGTGGTATTTTATTAATTTCTCATATTGATAATACGATAAGTCTGCAACCCGTACTCGCACACGAGAGAGAGAGGAGCTCCACCCACGCAAACCCAAGCCCTCGGCAGCGGCGCGGCCGGCCAGTCTCGCCACCGCCGGCGGGCCTCTAGACATGGTTGCCGGCGTCGACTCCACCTGGGCGGAGAAGCAAGGCGGCGCTCCCCCTCCTCCTTCTTCCTCTTCTCCATCTGCTTCGGCCAGCGCAGCGACGCCCACCATCTTCTCCGGCAGGCACGGGCTATATCCGGCCGGCGGCGCCGCCCCGTTCTTAGCCGGCGGCGCCCTCTTTCCTAGCCCACGCTGTCCCCGCTCCGAGGCGGCCGCCCCGCGCCGAGGACGCCGCCCCTACGCTGTCCACAGGCCGGCGACGCCGTCCCTGCGTCGTCCCCTTTTCGAGGCCGTCCAGTGTCTCCTCTCCAATCAGGCAGCTCCCGGTGTTCCCCCGCCAGATCCAGCTAGCGCGACGCCTCTTTCCCACCTTGGCGGTGGAGACCAGCGGTCCTCCTCCTCCATATGTGGCGCTAATGTCGGTGCCCCCCTTCTTTCCCAAGTGCAGCCCCTCTCCCATCCACGGCGCGGACTGGGCCAGCTACGCCCGGCCGACTCCCTCCTCACCCCGGCATCTTCCTTCCGCAACCACACCGCGGGTCGAGCCGGTGATGACCGACCAAATCCCTACCTCCAGGGAGGCGCACGGCAAGATCCAGCGGCACCCGCCTCTTCATCCATGCAAGATTTCGGGCGTCCCTCTTCTCTCTCCGACGTTGTGGCACCAATTTTGACAGTGGGGCGGCTGAACTACGTCGCCGGTTCTTGTCCTCCTCTGCCCCGCCCCCCTGCTGTATCTTGGTCGGCAGCGTGCCTACGGCGGGTGCAAGCGGCCTAGACGGCGACGATGGTCGTCCCTTCCCATTCTTCTGCCTCTCCCTTCCTACCCTTCCCCTCATGCCCGCCTTATCAGTAGGCCGCTCGAGGGGGTCTACGTCGGTGGTGCTGGCCAGATCCATCGACATGAAGCCCGGGTCTGGCATGGTCCCTACCGTTGGCGTGGTCGGAGCTAGTGAGCTCCAGGGGCGTGCCCCGGCATCTTGGTGGCCGCCGTAGCTTTATGCCTTCGGTTTCGACGTCACGGTCTCCGATTTCTGGCATTGCCTTGGTTAGACAGTGCATTGGCGGCCGGCCGGCGCCTTGGTGGCTGTCCTACGGTGGCCATGTGGATCCGACGCCTTGTCTTACGTTCTGAGGGTGATTTGCTTCGGCGATGCATCGTCGGTCGGGTTGCCACGCCAGTTCGGAGTCCGACTGGCTCTGGACAGTGATGCTATTGCGGCGCGACAGGCGCCTATACATTCGGCTTGGTGCGGCGCTAGGTTGCCTCTCGGCCTTGGCGCTCTCACCGGGCCCTGTTTGGATGAGGTCTCATTCATCACTGTCCAGTCAGCCCTTCCTTTCTTCATGGTGCTCGATGGTGGTGGCGGCGTCTTCCTCGTTCGGTCATGGGCCTCGGCGTCCTCTCTACTTGCCGACTTCGTACCCTCCCCTCTCCTCGTGAGGGCCTCGATGGCGATGGTGGCGTCTTCCTTGTTCACCAAATGATGATTGGTCTTCGCCGAGTTTCCATCATGGTTTTGCGCCTTCTACTTGTGCTTTTTGTGCGGGCGTGTCTGCGACTACCCCTAATGTGATGCTAGGGTTGAGCGTTTCGGGCGAAAGCCTTGCCTAGCTCTTCATCGATAGCGCGGCGGCGTTTCCAGTGTTGTTTCCTTCAGAGGTATCATTGTTGTTCTCACTGTCGGCGAAACCCCGCATGCGGTCAACGATTTACGACGGTTTTTCATCATTTACCTTGTTGGAGGCGTCGTGGTCCGCTATGCGGGTGGTCGCTGGCTAGTCCCTCTTTGTCGCCGTTAGCCGTTTGTTTGTTGGTGTTCTGTGTGGCTGGTTGTGACTGGTGTCTCCTTTTCTTACCCCCTCCCCCTCCCCCGATCTTTTTCTCCTCTTTCTGTAAGGCCTTCATCCTAGTTGGCAGCGACAGCGCTGCATTCTCCTCTGTAGGTGTGTGTTCTGGCCCGGTGGAGGCCGGTGGTGTCCTAACTTTGTTAAGGATTGCAGTGTTGCGCTGTGGTTGTACCCCGTGCTTACGGATTTTTCTTTTATTTTCTCCTGTTTCAATGAAATAGGTTGGCAGTTGTTCCGCCCCTTTTTAAAAAAATACGATAAGCTACGTCTCTATTTATACTATTGCATTATTTAGGTCTGGAAGTCCATACGGAAAATCTATCGTAGATCGACCAGGGTACACCTAGGGCTCCGCAACAGAATATTCGTAGAATGAGGGAGCAGCAGCACCGAGATTATCGGACGCACTACAAATACGTATACAGGGGCACACATAACGAAACACAGCTCGATAGGTTTGAAACAAATATTGACTCTACCTCTACTTTCCATACTCATTGAACACTTCACCATTTCATGCTTTGTACGGAGCAGAACCAAATATAGACATACTGCAAGGTAAAGAAACTGAATCTTCCCAAGATGTGCAAGAGCTTCTGAGAAACAGAGAGCAGCAATTTGAACTGCTACGCACTCAGCTTCACAAAGCTCAGTTGTGCATGAAGCTAATGGCAGATAAACACCGTAGCTTTCGAGAATTTGCAGTAGCCGGGGGGGAGAGAGTATCTGAAACTTCAGCCGTATGCGCAATCGTCAGTAGTGAGAAGGCCATCAACAAAGTTTTCATATATACAAATACTATGGCCCTTATGTGATCACCAAGCCAATTGGAACAGTGGCATATGAACTTCAACATCCAGAGAGCAGTCGCATTCATCCAGTATTCCACGTGTCCCAGTTGAAGGCTCATGTTTCAGATTCCTAGCGATTTTTATGCGCCCGTGACGCATGACATTAGTTTCATAATACACAAGTGCATTCTGGATTTTTTGAGGGTTTTTTCTAGAATTTTTGGGATTCTGTAGTCATAATTTAAGGTCTAATTGACAACTGTACAAACCTTAGCTTCATTATGTAAGCATTATTTTTTTTGTCATGTTGTTCTATTGTGGTATATATAAGTATATTGTTTTTAAATAAAATAGAAGTTTTTCAACACGATAGAGTAGGCTATATTGAAAATGGACAGATAGAGAAGTCAATTCAAATAAACTTTTGCTTATATATTATCTCTTGATAATGTGTAAAATTCAGATACTAGAGATGCATATATCTTATTTCTTGATTTTGTTTTAAATGATGAAAATATATATTACTTCCTCCGATAAAAAATGTTTGACCTTGTTGACTTTGCACAAATTCTAATACACAACTTTAATCACTAATTATCATTGTAGTTTATTTATAAAACCATTAAAACTATAATACTATTGAAGTATATTTTAAGACAATTACGTGCATACACTTCATATACTTAAGCATATATAACTCAAGTATAAAAGCTTTTACTAGCATGCATATCAGACTTTCAAATTTTTTTGACTAGAGGTAGTAGAATGTATAATGTTTTATAGCACATGTTTTGCAAAGTATATACATATAGCATTTTTTGGTGTGCTGCTTGACCCCGTATATCTCAATCCTGGCTGCGCCCATGGGTGTGCTCTGATCTCCCTGAGCAATTGGAGCCTGATACAATGGAGGATCAACCAGCTCTCATTCTAGATCGTCGTTTGGTGAAAAAGGAATCAACAACTGTGGCGACATGGGAGGATTTTCAGCCTTCAGGTCCTGCGGGTAAGCTGAGGCCAGGTTGGACCATGTAATCAAGAGGAAAATTTAATTTTTTATATTTATTTTTATTCGTTTATACAAAATTATATGGCGGATTGAAATTTAGACACAAATAGACGCCGGTCGCACTTTCAATTAACGACAGGGTATCTGTCGCACTTTGGGCGCACGATAGGTTGCTGAGAATACCTTCCAGGAGAGATGGCGCACTGATCGAGTATTCAACGAGCGACAGGCACCGATCGCGTATTCACCGAGCGACAGGGATCACATATTCAACAAGCGACAGGCTTTGTGCTACAGTAACTTTGCAGATTTTGAACTTCTTATATCTATTAACACTTCATACCATATCCAACTTACACGAAATTTTTTTAAAAATTCATGTAAAATCCTAAATAATCCATTTTTCAAACTTTCAATTTTTGAAATTTTTTTGAATTTTGAATTTCGAATTTACACTTGAATTTGTATTTTAAATTTTGAATTTTTGAATTTTGAATTTCGAAAATTCAAATATTGAAAAATGGGTTCTTTAGGATTTTACATGAATTTTAAACTTTGTTTCGTATAAATTGGATATGGTATGAAATATTTTACAACAAATTTTTGAATTTTGAATTTACACGAAAATTTGAAGTTTAATATTTCATACCATATACAATTTACACGAAACAAATTTTAAAATTCATGTAAAATCCTAAAGAACCCATTTTTCAATCTTTGAATTTTCAAAATTCAAAATTCAAAAATTCAAAATTTAAAATACAAATTCAAGTGTAAATTCGAAATTTGAAATTCAAAAAAATTTAAAAAATTGAAAGTTTGAAAAATGGGTTCTTTAGGATTTTAAATAAATTTTAAAATTTGTTTCGTGTAAGTTGGATATGGTATGAAGTGTTAATAGATATAAGAAGTTTGAAATCTGCAAAGTTACTGTAGTACGGAGCCTGTCGCTCGTTGAATACGCGATTGTTGCCTGTCGCTCGTTGAATACGCGATCGGTGCGCCATCTCTCCTGGAAGGTACTTCAAAGAACCTATCGTGGCGCCTAAAGTGCATGCATACTTCTCGTTAATTGAAAGTGCACCGCGCCTATTCAGATCTAAATTTCAATCCGCCATATAATTTTGTATAAACGAATAAATATAAATATAAAAAAATTATGACTTCTAATCAAGAGTGGTAATTTGTGGGCTGTGGGCCGTGAACCGTGGGTTGTGGGCCTGGGTCTGATGGTGTGGGTGAGGCGAGATGGGTTAAAAATTTAAAACTGCTGTATCGATTCCGACAAGGCGTGAGATGATAAGCAAAAGTTGTCGACTCCCAGTCCCACCTCTCTTCTACCAGCTGCTCCCTCGTTCTTCTGCTTTCCCCATTTACTTCTCTCTGTTCTACTCCACCATGAAGTCGGATCCCGATCTCTCTTGGTTGCGATAATATCGTCGTTTTAGAAGATAAAACTAATGTAGCACTAAATATTTTGTGTTGTCCCTTTAACAGTGGGAAAATACTTTTTGAATTTTTATTAAAAACTGGAGAATGCCGTTGTACATTTGTTTGATCATGCATGTGCAAGTTCAAAAGGTTATCCTCGCCATGCTCTTAACAAGTGACTAGAACTTGAGGTCATCGTTGAGCTGATAATGGTGTTCCACAAGAGTTTACGACTCGGAATGGTCAAACATGTTTAAAGAATTTGTGGGTGTGCGTTGTGATGTACTCTTTTCGTTTTAAAATATAAGACATTCATATATTAAAAAAACAATGTTTATGTCTTTTGACTAATAATTAAGCAAAAACATATATGTTTTGTGTTATGCATGTAACAGTTGGATTTGTATTTAAAAATATTTTTATATTGTGTTAATTTTGTAGTTATTGATTATATCCTATGAAAAAAAATAAACGAGCAAAGTTCAATGTCGGAGTCTGTGTCAAAAAGTTATACACCGTGTGCTTTGAAACGGAGATAGTATATAAAAACTTTAGTTCTCGTAGACCATTAATATTATCATTAGACAAAATTATTAAATATAAAAAAGAAAACAAGCTGCGTTGACCACTGACGGGCCTTAAGGTGGAACCCTCGTGAGACGCATTACCCTTGTTGGTGTCAGTAGAGGGTTGTCAGTGCAAGACATTGAGGGCATTTCCAATGGTAGAGCCAAGTTATGAGCTATAAATCCTACGTGGCACGTCCATGTCAGCTTAAAAGACCATCCATCCAAAACAACCCACCCAACAGCTTGGCTATAGGCACCAACTTCAAAGCCGGTGGGACCCGCACTGGCATTTACCTCACCTTCTCCCTCCCGTTCCCTTTCTTCCTCCCGTGACCCCATCCCAGCTATCTTCGCTGTCCTCACGCGAGGCGCGTGGCCTGGGTGCCGCCATCGTGGCTCGAGTCGCCAGCCGCTTTCGCCCGCCAAAGACGCCAGCCCGCCTCGCCAAAGACGTCGCGCCGCCTTCCTCACGCTTCGGCCAGGCGCCGCGCTCCGCCGTCGCCCTCGCCAGCCGCCTCCTTCCTCACGCTACATGGCGGGCGCCGCGCCTCCGTTGGAGATGCCCGAGAGAGGTCTCTGTTTGTTTTTTTATAACGTACCAGACTCTGAGAAAAGGTATTCTCTGTGAGGATCAACTTCCGTGCCCCCTAGGATGATAATTACACCATTACAGAATCGATAGAAATGCATGCTTTACTATTATAGTGCAAAATTACAGAACCAACCTGAGGTAAGATACAAAATACCTTTTACTTATAAGTTTTTAATACAGGAGAAATTAGATTTCTAAGCTGTAGTGATCCATATCTTCCAAGGAAACAACGGAGAAAAGGGGGTTTTGTTCATTTAAAATGAACAGTTCTCGAATAACAGATAAGTACCAACTGTACTTGCAGGTTTCTATAGGAGCATGGAATTAACTATATGCAATAAGTATCAAATAATGGTTATGGCGATATTTTTATGTGGTAATAATGCAATATTTAAATAAAGACTTATCACTTGATCAAAATATATTTTAAAACATTGAAATGGATTTAAAGCAATTCTATCTTCTTCCATCCAAAACAATCACCTTTCCAAAAATCATGAGTGTTATGAATAAAAGAGTTATCACCCAGTTGACACAACTTCATATAACCGAAGTAAGGTACATCGATATTTCTGTTATCAGCTCTGCATAACCCATCCAAATTTACCCATATAACAACATCTTATATGGTTGGATGCTCAAAGTGTCATTTTTATTCAATAAAACCCTAGGTTTTTCAATATCCCACATACTGTGCGGACATTGAGAAATACTCCTTGTAAGTTTTGAGCTATCACCGCGTGACTTACTCGCTCAGGCATTGCGGAATCCCACAGGCATTGCGAAAAGACTGAGGCAATGCCCCGACCTCCAAGTCATTTTGCATTATGACTTGAGCCTATACATTTTCATTTTTCTCCTCGTTTCACCTCCATATCAATAAACCAATTTATCATATGGATAATGATTTCTATCCTACCTTTTGAAATACACATATCTAGATTTGCTTATGCTAGGTTTGTGTATAGGGTAACCAATTTAGGTAGCCTTCTGGGCAGTAGAGTTTGGACTATCTATTTTACATAAAATGATAAAATATATAATTCAAGTAAGAGGAAATAGCACAAGTAAATATCTAAAAGATAATGCAATAGTTGAATAAATAACTGGCAATAGGAATTCTAAAGTGCATCAAAGTATATGAAACCTGCCTCTTAGTAGATTATTAAGGTCCTCCGAACCTTCCGGATGTTTCTAAGCAATTGATCTGGTCGTTGACGTCTATCTAACGTAAAGCTGGAAAAGCCAATAAAAGTTTAATTTGAAACAGAAATGGAAGTGCACAAGGCATGAATGCATGAGAAATGGATTTGATGGAAAATTTTAGGGAAAGGGTTAGGGCTGACTTGAATGGTGATGGATTGTATGATTCTGAATGTCTTCGGAAAATTTCTCGTAAATAGAATGGGTGAAGTGGGTTTTTGGCATTACTTCGGTTAGGATGATATGAAATAGTGGGAGTTTGGTAAATCTCTGGATGGAAAAGGATGTAGATTGGGTTTCATAGCAATCCGTGCCCAAAATGAAAATTACTGAAGGATAAAGGGTAGAAATCTTTAAAATGTATTTTTTTCGAATTTTAGGATTTTTAAGATAGAGATGAATTTAAAGTGCATTTTTCCTATAAAGAGAGTGGGAAAACATTTTATTTTTGAATTTTAAAACTGCAAAGGGGTATTTATATTTTTATAAAATACTATCCTAAATTCTAGATTTTATGGAATTTTGGTTGCTATTTTGGATGGATTTGGATTTTAAATAAAAATGAGGAAGTATTTTTATAATTAAAAAAGGGAAAAGAAATTGGATGTGCCAACAGAGCTGAGTTGGGCCGGCCCATGAGCAAGCAGCTACGTAGGCAGTGTGTAGGCTGACACGCGAGGCCTAGCGCTCAGCGAGGGGAGGGGTTGGCTGTGGCTGATAGGTGGGACCCGGTGGTAAGGGAGAGAGGGAGAGTAAAATGGGGGAGGTGGTGGCGGGAGTCACCGGTGACAACGACGGCCAGAGGCGGGGGAATGATGGTTAGGGAATGCAATTGGAAGCGAGGGGAGGCTAACTGAGGTGGCGGCGGTCAATGCGGTGGCGAGCTTTGGGGACGTTGGTGACGATGTTCCAAGCGGCGCGGAAGGTTCGTGATGGAAGCACTAGCTTGGCGGCGGGGATTGCCACCTTTTGGGTGTGGCCACCAAATAGGGATACGGTCGGAAGTGGCCGCGCGGAGTTCCACCCAAGCGGGGAAGAAGGGTGGCGTGGATGGTACTTCAAGGCAGAGGGGATGGGTAAGGGGCATGGGTAGGTGGCTTGGGGCATGGCGTGGCTGAGGGGGTGGCTATTTCTAGGTGGATATGAGACGAGTTCCATGGTGGCGGCGGCAAAACGATGTGGTAGCGAGCAATTGGAGGAGATTCGGGAGGGGATGACGACGCCAAGGTGGAGGATTAGTATGCCACGGAGAAGAGCTATTTGCCGGGGCAAAACGACGGCGAGGGAACTTCGGGAATGGCGTCGGGGCAGATATTCTAGGGCACGGTGGCTGTAACATCCTTAATTTTTCAAAAGCATTAATTTTAAAATTTAATTTGTAATTATATTTATTTTAACAAAATCATGAGAGAAACCTTATTGGAAATTTAAAATTATTTCCCAATTATAATTAAGAAAGCATAAGGAAAATATAATAAGGCTCCGATTAAAGTATATATATCTAAGAAAACATGAGAAAAATATTATTGAACCATACCTAAAAACTATTCACTAAATTGTAATTAAGAAAGCATAAAACAATATATATATGCACATGTATATATAAATATTTTTGTCCAAACAAAAATATAGAGATAAACATGACTAGTATTTTAATACACATGGATTTACAAAAAAATTTTGAAAAAACAAAAATTTGAGATAAGAAAACGAAAGGGAAGGTAAAACAAAGCAATAAAATTTTTATAAAACGAATTCGGGCCGAAGCTTTCTTTCCAGCCCAACTCCTACTCGTTCCCTCCCTCGGCCCAGCTCTTTCTCCCCTCGGCCTGCCCGGCCCAGCCCAGCCACGAGGCAGCACTCTCCAGCCGACGGGACCCACAAACCAGCCTCACATTCCATCCTCTCTCGGGTCAACCGGGCCCGCATGTCATATTCTTCTCCCTCCCTTCAACGTCTCTCTCATGCTCGCTCTCTCTCCTTCCTCTGCTCGCCGGCCGTCGCAGCGTCGCCGTGGGACCCGTACCGGAGCAAGGTCGCCGCCCAGGTTCGTCGTCGCATGCCGCCTCCGTCGTGGACATCGCGCCCGGATTTTTCCACCCCGTAGCAGCGTCGCCGCCGGATTTTGCCTAAACCACGCCGCCAAGGTCGCCGCCGTCTCCCTGTGCCACCATGACCTCGCAGCGCCGCATCCTAACCGCGTCCCATTTCCCGGGGTAATTGATTATTTGCCCCGAAGTTGGTGTGCCCTCGATTATTTGCTCAAAGTTGATGTGCCCTCGATTATTTACCCTGATGTGTGTCTATGACATGTGGGCCATCAGGGCAAATAATCAATCAGCAGCGCAAATAATCGAAGGCACATCAACTTTAGGGCAAATAATCAATTACACCCCATTTCCCTCGCCAGAGTAGAAAGAGACAACCCCCACCGTGCCGAATCCGCCGTCACCGAACCTTGGGCATCCCCTATAGCACCTCCCCGTTTCCCTCGGCATTTCCCCTCAAGTAATTGTGCTTCTCCGACGTCAGAGTCCTCTCGCCGGCTACACCGACCTCCTTCCGCCGCCACCTGCGCTGCCCGTCTGTTTTCCATGGTAAACATCGGCGCCAACCACACCAAATCAACACCACTCACCATTCTCTCCCTCCCGAGCCGCTCGCCCCCGTCGGAGGTGCCGTCGTTCACCACACGCACGCCACACACACAGATGCCTGTACAGTCATCGACAAAGTTAGCCTCAAGATATCGCCTCAAGCAAGACAGAGCGGAGCAGGTGGCTAGTTAGGCCGCCCAAAGGGATGGGCCCGACGCGGTCTGCTGGAAAATTTTATAAAAATTTTGTTACAAATGCAAACATATCCTAAAAATTCGTAACAAATTTATGTTAATTCATAAAATTGTCAAATAAATTTTATTAAATTATGAATATTCCACCTTCCAGAATAAACCATTTTCTTGCCTTCAAAAATAAATCTTCACAAATTTAATTAAGAAACATAAAATGCATGGCTATAAAACTCTTATTAGTTTTGAACTTTTGATAATGATAATAATACAAAATAAATTTCAATAAATTTTGAAAAATCTCCACCTTTACAAGTACATATTTTCATACACTGAAAATTTCATTTTCACAAATATACTTGAAGAATTAAATTTTCTATATTTTTAGATACTGGTGTTTCTGGATTGGATTGTGATATCATTATATTGTCCGACGCTGCATTTGAAGGCAAGTCTCCCTGAAGCATATTCTATGTTCTATTTGTTTGCGAAATATTTGTGAAATGTTTAAAAATAGGAATTGCGTGATTATTTGCTTGAATAATAATTTGGGAAAAGAAATAGTTAATATCTGAAATAGGAAAAATGATTTCGCCCTGTTATTATTATTTTTCTATAGCACCTCAAAATTGAGCCAAATTTCAAACTTTAATCAAATGTTGGTGAAATTGAAATTCAAAAGCATTTCTTCAAATTGGACCTTGGTTGGGCCGTTCTTGGGCCGATTTCTGGCCCAATCGGCTAGCTCCCTGTTTCACTCTCTCTCTCCCACCGCTTAACTCTCTCTCTCTGCCGACGCCGTCTTGCCTTTGCTTCGGTGTCGCCCGCTCCTACATCCAAGCAACGGTGGATCAAGCTGCTTTGGCCACGTAACCGCCGCCTCACGCCTCGTCATTGTACTGGCACCGCTCGGCCTCGATGCCACTGCGCCCTCTGCTACAAATACCTCATCGCCGCCCCATTTCTCTTCTTTCTTCCGTTCAGGGGCGGAGCTTCATGTAGGCCAAAGTGGGCTATGGCCCTCCCAACAAATGAGAAATGTTTTGGTCCACTACTTATGTTTACTAGCAATTAGTCAGATCATGCCTCTATGGCCCCCCTATCCTAGCCCAGAATCAGCCCACGTTGCAACCCTCCTCTCCTAGGAAATAGGAATCACCACTCTCTCCACGTGCAAGAATTCAACCCATATTGCATTCCACATCATCTCCAACAAGCAAAGTGGATTTATGGGTGAGTGGTGAGCACCGAGCAAAAGTATGCTGCAACAAGTAATTGGGTTACATATTGATATATATGTGAGAATTAGGTAAGTCATGGTGCTTGGGTAGGCCTAAATTTAATTTGATATTTTAATTTTAAAATTTTATGATTTTATTTTTTGTATTTTTAAAATTATAGGCTGCACAGCAAGTTAGTTAGAATGGTGGACGCTTTTAAAGGAGAAAATGTGTTAATGTTTGTTTTCATAAGAAAATGAGCTAAATCAATTTGATCTAAATGAGTAGAGTTACTGTATTGAGTAGTGGTGACCAGAAAAAATTGGCCCCCCCTAAGATTTTGTTCAAGCTCCACCACTGCTTCGGTTTGCTCTGCTACTGGCCATCTCCACCTGCTCTCCTTCGTTCGCGACACCGTCCTGAGCCCTCTGGCTGACGCACACGTCGCCGAAGTGCGTCGCCGGAATTCCTCGTCGAACCGAACCCTATTTCGTCGATTTCTCCTTTTGCGGTATGAATTAACTTGATTCCTTGCTCCCATAGGTTCTCCTCCACCTCACGAGCATTTCCCCTCACTTGATTTGACAAGTTTGCTGTCGAAGCTCGTCGCCGCCGTTGCCTCGTCCGGAGCCGACTCGGGGTTGTGCGTCGCCACGCCAGCTCGAGCCCGTTTTGTCCTCATGAACCTCACGGTAAGCACCCACTTCCCTCCCCGATGCTCTCCCACCATTCAATTTGGCCATAGCCATATCGTAGCGCTGCCGCCATGCATCCGAAGGAGCGCCGTCACTGTAGCTCATCGCGCCACCGTGTCCGACCGTTTCCGACCCGTAGCTGGCACCATTAGAAGCGCGCCGTCGAGATGAATCCGTAGAGCCCAAGAATGCCACAAAACGGTGGACCGTAGCTCCCGCAATCGTCGTTTCTCTCCACGGGCTGTGCGCCGGATGGAGGTAGAAGACGAGGTGACGTCATCATGACGTCAGCGACTAGAAATGCAGTTGATTTTAAAAGTTGTTAAATGATTTCGATTTATTACAGATAGATGCACACTTCCAAAAATTATTAAAAATTATGTAAAATACTAGATGTTGCTTAGAACCCAGTAAAAATATAACTTTGCATATTTCACTAATCAAGTTTTAAGTAAAATTAATAAGAGCATCCCCAGCAGGGCCTTCAAATTTTCCTCTATCGCTCAAGAATCGCACAAAGATCAACAGTAATTAAAAATTCCTCTCGCATGCATCAAATTCCCTCCTGCTGCATTTGAAAAATTTTGAAATAGAGGTGCATTTGGGGGGTGAGATGGGGATGCTCTAACATAACTATTTTAGTATTTACTAATTAAAATATCAAATCAGCTCCAAAATTCCCAAAATAATTACAGAAAATAATAGATTTAGTCTACATCATAGGAAAAATATAACTTTGCCATTAACTTATAGAAATTTCTATAAACAAATTAAAGTAGGTATTTTAAGGCCTTATTTATTAATTTAAAATGCAAATTAAGGGTGTTTTAGAAAATATACAATATAGCTTTTAAAATACCAAGTAGAACATCCTCGCCGTTGTTATCTTGATCGGAGTCGTACGCTATCAAAGTCGTTGTTTGATGCCGAGTGTAGTCGTTGTTTGATGCCGAGCTGTTTCGCCATCGTCGCGTCTGATCGCCTTTGGTCATTCTATTGGCACCGCTAGACACGCACACTCCCTCTAAGTCTCTAGGTAGCATCTACACTCAATGACCTAGCCTCTAGCGCCGGCGAGCCTCAGTTTTCTCTTCGGGTTCGCGCGACGATGAGAGGTTGAAGATGATGACGTCATCGGCCCCAGTGTTGTGTAAAATAAGGGTCGCTGACTACTGGAACCTACCTACCAGTCTCCATCTCTGTTCTATTTCTCTCCGTTTGGTGTTGAGTCGTTATCCAGTGGGCCCTTGGCCCCACACGTCGAGTTAAGTATAGGCGCACTTCTCTCAGGCGTCTTCGACATGGCCACCTAAGCGTGCTACTTACTGCCATGTGCCGCTGCAATAAATGGGTCGTTCGGTCATTGCGATCGCGGTTTGGGCCGCTTGGTCTTCCCACGACTCGCACAGTGATGGGTTGGGCCCGTTACTGTTACAGCTTTTTTCCTGTAAATACTAGAAATTCTCCACACCCTAGGAAAATTATGAAATTAGGGCCTTGTTTATTTCAGATTAAATTAAATTAAATTAAATGAAAATTTTTTATTTTTGTATAGGCCAAATGTTGTAATATTTTGTAATTATTTTTATGGGGTTTTAAATAGTTCTTCTTAAAGTTTGCAAAATAATTTTTTCATAATTTTTTGAAATTTTTAAAACGTTTTTCGAGTGGGTCAAAAAATTGCTACAGTAAAACGCAACTCAACATTAATATGAAACAAACAAGGCCTAGGTTTTAAAATAAAGAAGAGGCTCTGAATATATTAAGGAAGGTAGAAATACAAGAATATTCATGTATTCCAAATAGGAAATTCCTAAGGGCATTTTGGTAATTTCACCCATAATCACCTAGACCCTTAGCTTAGCATCTCCACCTAGAGTCGACATCCAGCCTGCATATACATTTGCGTACTATTTAGGATATCTGTTTATTCGAGGTCTCTATTATTGTAGAAGATCCCGTTCCTGAGGTAGGATATCTGGAAGCTAGTCGAGTGCACTCATCCGATCCTCGAGGCGAGTTAAAACTATAGCTCATACTTTTACCCAGTTTTTTTTCAACAATATCTTGTTTTAAATATATAAAATGCATGCTTGCTATGTTTAGAAAGATGCCTATTTGTCTAATCATGATTTATCATGCCCTATGCTTGATGAGTATGTTTTCAACCAACGTGGTTCCTTGATGTCATGTATGATTGACTGTCCACAAAAAATATAAAATATTTAGACTTTCTAGTCTTGGGTAAAAGATGCTTAGACATGCTTAAGTCTACTGATTTAATCGGGTAACCAATCCCGCACTGGTAAGCCAAAACTTACCGGTAGACACGATACATTACATACCTTGATCATGATGGGCTTTGTGTTGCATGATTTGAAGTGTTATTGTGTGGTTTACTGTCTGGGGTATGTGGAAACGGGAAATGTGGATGGGAAAGATGAAAGAGAAGGGAGATGGGCAGGGTGGACCCAGGATATATGCACGATATACCTATGTAAGAGGTATGCATATGGAAGGTGGAACCCAAATGGAGTATGGGCTCGTCTGGAAGGGTGTCCATGCGTGGGCACAGCGGAGTACTGTCGGCCATTGTAATGTGTGCTTGCAGTGGTCCCTTACACCACAACGTGTGGCCATCGCGCGGATGCGCAGGATTGGTGGTCTGTGTGACCTCGTATGAGCTTGAAAAGCATAAATCTTAGTGATAGCCTTAGTGGCATATGGTGAGCCTTAGTGGCATTTGACCAATCCTGAGGTAAAGGCGAATTTTGCCGTCTACTTAGTGAGGATCTGACCCTGTCTACTAGGGTGAATGCCAGTGACCAATTACATCCGTGAAACGGCAATCATTGAATTGGAGTTAGGTCACTAGTTCATATAAACTCGGGATAGATAGTGGTCCGCAACAGAGTTTGCCGACCCGGAATGATGGTGTGGAGAAAGAAGATGGGACGCGGGATAAAAATGTAGAGGGTGCCTATGTGGCGTGAGTATGGTGCCTTTGTGGCTTGAGTTATGAAACTTTGATATAATCTTTCCTCGACATCTTTTTGGAGATGTCCATTCGAAAATGGCAAGTATAGGATTTTATATATGTTAATTCAAAAACTGGCATTTATGCAAAGAAAATAACCAAAACTCCACTATATAGCCATTATCACTATTATGAATTAAGGACGGTGTTAACTTACAAGTGCGGTTTGATTGCACACTTACCCTCGCACCCACTCACTCTTTTAAATTATGGAGACCCTGAAGATGGAGAATACGCGTGCCACGAGGATGGAGATCTAGTGTTTAACGATGCCGGCTAGATATTGGCTCTCCTGCAGTCCGGAGGTCACATACATAGGCTAGGATTATCACAATATAATCATGGCGTAGCTCCGCCTGAAAACAGTTTTTGTTGTAATATAAATGCCTTCAAGACTTCTCGTTGTATTTGGTACCAGCACTTGGTTACCATGTTCATCTTGTATTATATTTCGTTCAATTTTGTATGATGATCCAGCTATGTAATGTGAGGCACTAGTGTAATGATCCAGGGACTAGTGCAGTATCATAGGACGGGTTTCAAAGATAAGCAAATTTGAGGCCCCGTCATTATCAAACCTAGAATTGTAAACGGTACTTGAGTTCATTTTGTAGCAAGACATGTTGATGGTGAAATGATGGAATTTTGGTAAAAACATAAAATCTATTACATGAAATAATGGCCACTTGGTTATAAAAGTTGCATTATTTCATATGGGATAGTGATGAGACTTTGAGTTTGGATTTTGATGATATTAAAAGTTGGGAAAATGAGGAAATAATGCTTTCATGATAAAATAAAGATTTTGGTACTAAAAACCCGTATTTGACTGAGAAGGAAGAACGACTACCGTTAGGGTACGGGGTTACCCTGGTAAAATGGAGTCCGACGCCGTAATCAGTCTAAGGACTATTTTTCTGTGAATCTATGAACCGGGCTCATACAGTACGACCTCGGAACTCATCTATGGGAATGATCTTAGCTAAGTAAGCCTAGGAAGCTACCGGAAACTATTTAGAGTTGAAATCGAGATGCCAACGAATGGGAACTCGGACCGATCCTTGTAGCCCCAGTATCCGGCCATTTGAATGGTCACCTCGTCGTAATAAATATTGGACAGCGGGATGACCAGGGTCGGTCACGCGTGCTCCATATTTAATGATAAATAGTTTCCAGTAGATTTCTCGGAATAACTGGCTTTGTGCTGTGCGTCTTTGGCTTGTATCTATGATATATACTCTGACTAGCACGCACTAGCAGTCGAGGGTAAAGTGTACACACTCTACAGAGTATTATATAAACTATCATGATAGCCGCGCTCTCGGTTATGAGCACGCTTGGTGAATGCTCATATGGTAGCTATATCTATACCCCTCATCCCTTCAAAATGCAAAAATGGATTCATGATTCTAAGGAAACAAAAAGAGACGTTTACTAAAAAGAAATGATTTCTTACTTGTAGCCTGATGATTTGTACTGAAAGAAAATTGTTATAATGAAGAAATGTTTTATGACGGAAATTTTGATAATAAAATAAATAAAATGTCCTTTGTACTAATCTTTGCATTTCATATATTCCTTAGACTTGTGGAGTACAATTGTACTCATGTACTTCTTGCTTTTATTTTTCTTTTCAAAAACTTTTAGTTGGAGAACCATCCCAGGAGGGCAAGGAGCTCCTCGCAGCTGGGGAATTCGAGGAGTATAATAAAGCTTAGGCTATGTTCTACTGCCATTATGCCTGTGGCGTGAAGTTTACAAATTTAAATAAATCATATGGTTTAAGTTCGTACCTTAGCGAGTACGAGTATTTGTATTCCGCTTATTATGTTATGCGTCGGTCTACGTACCGACTTGGTTGTACTATTTCGGGCTCCAGCCCTATGTATTCAAACTGTAAATAATGGCAATGTATCTTTCTGTTTCGAGACTGTGTGCACTAGCATTGATCCTTGCGACTAGTGCGGTAATACATAGAAGGGCACGGTTTTATCAACCAGGTCCTGACAGTGGCGGAAACTGGCTGCGGCGGCGGCGTCCAAAAGTAGGGGACAACGCACGACCGTCCGATCGAATCGCAAACAAAACAGGACCGTTGTATCCCCCTGGTCGAACCGGTATGCGGTTTAGGGCGACGTGGCAAATTGAGAGGCGTCGGATTAGATGGTTTCAATCGGAGCCGTCTGTATGTAGCCACTTACGTCATCGAGTGGGCCTATTTGGGCCAAATGGCCACGGACCAAGTTGGCCGAGGCCTGAGGTAGGACGGAGGGAACGGTGACGTCGAAGATTTTCGAAAAAGGAAGGGTGGGATTTAAATGGGGGAATAAATTCCAAAAAATGGGTAAAGGCTTTAAAAATTTATAGAAAAATGTGATCTTGGGCTCTAAAAATCCAAAAAGGTGAGGAGAATCTAAATATGGGATTAAATTTAATATTTTATGTGATGGTTTTCTCTGAAAAATTAGAAGTGGGATAAAGTGGGAAATGCATTTGGAAAATACTAGAAAAATATAGAATGGCTTCGAGGACTTAAATAATATTTTTTGCAAAAAGGTTTTATGCAAAAATAGGAAATTTTAGGTATGTTACATTCTCTCAACCGTCGAGTGTATGTCACTGACAGATCCAACGCCAGAACTGCCATGTCTTGACCATTTTTGCGGGTTAGGTCGCTCGTTAGGCCACACTCTCTCGATGGCCATATGGTGGCCGTCTCGAGATGTAGGGTCTGTTTGGTCTATTACTAAATTTTCGTAGCCTAATCTTAGTCACGTCACACATTCTAAGATGTGTGTTTGGTTGGTTGGCACAACTATGGCTTGCTTAGCCTTTGACCCCGCATGTAATAGACATATTTTCTTGCCATACTTTGCCACAAGTGTGGCTCCAAATTTCTCTGCTACATTTTTTATGGATGCCACACTTTATCTAAGATTAATTGTGGCAAAGTTAGGAAAGAGCTAAACAGGCCCGTAGTTTATCATGGCCGAGCCCTTGGGGATTTAGGCCAATTTTCCTAAGACCCGTGACCACTTGTCATCATTGATACATCGCGACCTGTCAGCCGTCGCCTCGGAGCCCCGTCGCCTCACACATGTCGTCGTTGAGCCCCACAGCCTCAGGTACACCATCGCTACCGAGCCCCGCCGCACCTCGCACACCACCTCCGTGCCTTGTTGTCTCACGCACCCTGCTTCCCACACCCTTCACTGACTTTCACCAACTTTCACCACCATGGCTGCCTCCCGCCACTATAAGGGATTGTACTTATTGCCATACAGTGATTGTAACAAAATAATTTAGTTTTTATAGCCGATGTTATTGCCACATAATATTGTTTTATGGTAATAAGTTTCCTATATTGCAATAATCATGGGTTGTTGGATTTTTTATTATTTTTGTTGCAATAAATTGGATGTATTGCAATGAAAATGAATTGTTGCATTAACTAACTACTATTGCAACAAAAAATAAACTATTGCAATAACTATCTTATATCACCACAAAATTATATTGTTGCAATAATTTTTACCTATTGCGACAATTACAGGTAGTCATCCTAAAGATACAATGTTGATTATTGCTATGGGAAGCAACGATTTTGATTTCGTTGCAATACATACATATTGCAACGATATTGAGCCTATTACAATAGTTATTTCGTTGCAATATGTTCATGAAACAAGATCGAAATAAAAACATGCTATATATAAAACAAGTAGTCATGTGAGGTGAACTAGTTAGTTGAGATTACTTTAAGCCAATAGGTTGTGGGTTCGGATCCTATAATCTATGTATTTATTTTTCTATGTGACTTATTGGTTGTTGCAATAAGTTATCTTTAGAATGATGCAACTTCTTATTACCACCGAAATTATTGAAACAATTTCAGTTTTGTTGCAATATGGACATATTGCCACATACAGCTGCTTCGCCTTCCACCATCCCATACGACACTGCCCCCGCCAACGCTCAACGCAATCTCAGATGCTCGCCATCCTCACCCACCCCGTCGCCATCATCCAACTATCTCGTGAATGAGCAATTTTTGCGACTTTTCCCCCAAAATTTCCTAGCTTTGTCTCAACGGTTGCAAGCATCGTTTAGAATAGCTAAATGCTAACGATAGTGACTAAGGATGTAACTTTAGTGGAAGTTCCTACAAAATCCAAAAAAAACTTGAAATATGGAATATAAATGCTTGATGTCTTGAAATTTTATCCAATGCTTAATTTCTTTCAATTTATTTGCAGTAGTATAAAAATTGTTAATTTGTTTAGGACCATTTTTTTAAAAAGAATATTTATATGTAGAAGTAGATGTATGTACTAATGTAAATTGCTCAGTACATTAAATGATATTTTGGTGCACATTAATGTTTTATGATTAATATCTATATCCATGCCTTTGTTTTAATATTTATATGTGTAGCCTAGTCGTACCTCACTTGTTCGGTAACCATACAACTCATAAGGTACTCCGATAGTGATTTGTTTGGTTCCATTATGAGTTGTGAAAGGTTTTCCCAAATTATCCGGTGGACAACCTCGATCTAATGTCCTAGTAGAACAGGCAAAACTTATACAAATGGTATACGAAGACAAGTGAATTCATGACCTGTGCTTTTGGGGCGGTGCGAATCACAAGGCCGCGTATGTGCGTATTGAAGGACTATAGAGGACCATTAGGAGAAAGGAGCAGACTCAACCTACAAATCTAGACTGGGCTCGTTACCCTGTAGGCCCGCACTACCATATCTGAAGCCCAAAAATTTTGGGCCTGCTCTATATACTCCATGGGAGATATAAGAGAATTAAATGGCTACAAAATCTAGCTTGGGTCATGGGCTACCCAGCTCGAATGGTGGGTCCACCCTTGTTGAGAGGCGGTTCATCTTCTGATGGGGAAGAAAATTGTAATATCTCTAATGTTTCTTTGTTCATTGTATTTGTTTCACTTAATTGTCTTTTTCATGTAGGAGTTGAGCACCGGACAGAAGACCTCCGGAGGAGAGTCGACATGTCGATGGACAAGGATGAAACACAATCACCCATGGACCCCCTTGCATGGATGAAGATGGTGTCTGTCGGTGTAATAAATACCGGGGTACAAAGAGTCCTGAGAAGGCCAAGAGGGCCCCACGCGTCAGGCGGGCGAGCAAGGCCCCAGCGCGTGGGCGAGCCCCTCGGGAGGCCAAGAGGGCCCACGCGTCGGCGGGCGAGCAAGGCCCAGCCACAGGCGTGGGCGAGCCCTCGGGAGGCCAAGAGGGCCCCACGCGTCGGCGGGCGAGCAAGGCCCAGCCATGCTGGCGAGCCCCTCGAAGACGAGTGAGGGCCCCACGCGCCAGCGGGCGCGTGGGCGAGCCCTCTCAAGATGAGGCGAGGGCCCCACGCGCCAGCGGGTGCGTGGGCGAGCCCTCTCAAGACTGTGCAAGGGTCCCACACGTCGGGTGGGGCCAGCAGGCGGCGGAACGTTGCGTATGAGTCTTGGACGAAGGCTCCCTCTTCTGAAGACGGCGCATTTAATCGACATCACGCGGATAGACAATGAAGAAATGATTACCGCCTGATGACCCTTGCAGTGTCCGGCGGTACCGCCACCGTGGGCGCAGAAGAATTGACCGAGAGAGAAGGTTTGCTTGAGGAGGCCGTCCGCGTCGGGAGAGCGTGGGGCCCCGCCCGCAGACTCACCGGTGTGATCAGCGGGTCGAGGCCACTTGCGAAGCACGCGAGAGAGAGCCCAGCGGCGTGGGCGATGGCACGTTTTCGTCTCTTCGCCGTGTCGTGTCGATTATCTTGAGTATCTTTAGATTGCCTACCCCTCGGCTCTCTCCGCCAAACCCCAAAGCTTGTATAAAAGGAGAGAGAGAGAGGAAGGGGGTACGTTGCACAAGCATAGGTTCCAACACACGCAGTTCACAAGCACCTCAGAAACACATTTCTATTCAACCACAATCGAAAAGAGCTAAGGCTCAGCAGAGTAGGACTATTACCCGCGAGGAGTCCGAACACAGGTAAATCTGCGAGTTGCTCCTTGTCGCGTGCCCGGCGCCAAATCGAACCGAGCTTGATCGAGTTGGCTAGCAGACTAAAAATCGACCGGGGTGTGATCCGCGAGCGGTTGAGCGGAGAACACGCCGTCGATGCGCGCAGTAAAGTGCGCTAGCATCGGTTCAAACTCTTGACCCTTCTTGGCGGCGATGGCGAGCAACAATCGCGATGGAGCGAAGCGGCCGCTAGAGCCGCTGCCACGGAGTCGGCCGCGCGATGGCGGCGGATCACCCGGCGGTAGCCGCCGCTTAAAGGTCGGAACCTGGCGGAAAGCACCGCCTGGCCAAGCTAAGCGGCGCTGGCCTTGGAGGAGTGCACTCCGACGAGAACCTCCATGCGGCGTGGCCTTCCGAGAACCCACCGTTCCGGTGACTCGGACTCCGGCGGCACCATGGTTGGCAACTTGGCCCGCTCGTCGATCCGCCGCCGGGCGGTGGTGCAAGTTTCGGGCGTGGGAACCGTGTTTCCGCTTCCTCCGTTCTTTGTTGCCCTCGCACTCCTCTCGCGAGATCTCTGAGTGCGGGGCGGGGCCAAGACGACAAGAGCGCGATTTCACGGGGCTCGGTCGGGCGGCGTCGCAGTGGCCGTGATCTCCGGTCCCATCGAAGGACCGCCACTTGCTGCATGGAGAAGACTGCGTGACAAGCTCCGCAGGGCCGCGACCGAAGGCGACGATCACATGCCGCCGCCGCGCGGGACTAGCAAGAGGGCTCCCGCAGAGCTGCCCGCCGGTGAGGGTGGCGCTTCTTGGCGCCGCCTAGGCGACGGGGCGGCGGGCGAGGACCGCGTCCCAGAGCAGGAGGCTCCGGCGCCGGGTGCCGCACCTTTTCTAAGGAGTGCGCGCGTCCCAATGGCGGAACGGTTTCGTCGCCCCCATCGAAAAATATGACGGCTCCACCAACCCCGATGAGTTTTTGCAGATCTACACGACGGTGATGTAGCCGACAGAGGGTCGGGAAGGTTACGCGAACTACTTCCCGCGGTCCTCACCGTGAGCCCGCTCGTGGCTCATGAACCTGCCCCGAGTCCGTGGGGTCATGGAAGGAGCTCTGAGCTCTTCGTCACCAACTTCGTGGCACCTTCGAGCAGCCCGGAGTAGAAGGCGACCTCCACAACGTGGAAGCGTAAAGAAAGGAGAGTCGCCGCGCAACTATATTCGGGCGCTTCAACAGTCCGCAACACCATCCCCGACATCTCCATCGACGCCGTAGGTCACGGCATTCGGAGAGGCGTCCGAGACCCCAAGGTCAAGGAGAGGATGGCCACCCGCAAGATCAAAGCGACGGAGGAACTCTTCACCTTGGCGCTGAAGTCGCCCTTGAGCGAGGTTCGCATCCGCCCGGCCGCGGGCGAGGACAACTTCGCGGCGGCGAGGCCGGACCTCGAGGAACCCCGCGGCAAGGACAAGAAGAAGCGCAAAGCGGCCGAGACCGGACAGGTCATGGCCGCCGAAAGCGCGACGACGACGACGACGGCGACGGCGACGACGACGCGACCCACCGCAAGAATGGGCGCGGGCGGGCGAAAAGAGGAGGAGGTCGCGGCGCCGGCCGGTACGGTTCCGTAAAGGCGGCGAAGCGGCGGCCATGGCGATCGCCGTGGCGCGACGGCCCAGTCGCGACGAAGAAGCGAGACCGTCGCCCGTGAGTGGGACGGAAGGCCTTCTCGTCCCATTCACCGCAACAACTCCCACGACTTGGCGGTGCCATGTCGTCGGAAGATGGTGGACAAGCGAGTCCACGAGCAGCAGCAGCAGCGGCGGCGTCCGCGATGGCAAGGGTAAGGAGGCGGCTTCGCTTGGTTTTCAGCAGGCGGAGCGCGAGGTTGCCGTCATCCACGGCAGTTCGACCACCTATCCGTCCCACGCTAGCATTAAGCGTGCGATGAGGGAAGTGTGCGCCGCCGTGCCCGACTTTGGGTCAGTAAGGCAGCTGGCGTGGTCGGAGCAGCCGATCGCGTTCATCGGTGATCACCCACCCCGATATCGCGGTCTGGACATCTCCGATCGTGGTTGCGCCCACGGTCCGGAATGTGAAGCTAGGGCGGTCTTTGGTAGACGGAGGAGTTCCTCGACCTCTGTCCGCTTTCGGGTCGCCACGGCGCTCTAGATCCAGCGGCGGAGCTTCGTCCGGCCTCCGTTCTTGACGCGCCGGGCCGAGTCCGTCCACCGGGCGCGTCGATCTCCGGTGGCGTTTGAGGCTCGACAACTTCCGCACCGAGATGCTTGAGTTCGACCTCCCCTACAACGCCATACTAGGTCGGCCGGCGCTGACCAAGTTCATGGCGGTTTGCCACTATGCGTACATGGTGGTGAAGATCCCGGGGCCAGCCGGCCCCATCGTCTTGAAAGTGGACCGCCCGGAGGCGCTCCGCTGCGACAAGGACGCTCTCGCTTTGGCGGGGGTGATCGGTGCCCAGAAGGCCGAGGCTTCGACTCTGGGAGCTTCTCCGGTGAAGACCCGTGCCTCCCCCGGCTCGTCCGCGGAGGTTAAGGCGGTCTCCCTGAGTGAGTCAGACCCGGCGAAGACCGTTTGGGTGGGCGCCTCTCTCAGCGCCAAATAGGAAGGCGCGCTCGTCTCCTTCCTCCAGTCTAACGCAGACGTGTTTGAGTGGTAACCGTTCGACATGGCTGGGGTCCCCAGGGAGGTGATTGAGCATAAATTGGCGACGTTCCCCGGCGCGCGACCGGTCATGCAGAAGGTCCGGAAGCAGTCGGTGGAGCGCTAGGAAGTTATCCACCGAAGGTGGACAAGCTCTTAAGGCGGGGTCGCGTCCGCGATGTCGCCCATCCTGTGGCTCGCGAACCCGTCCTCGTCAAGAAATCCAACAGGCGTTGGAGGATATGCGGACTTCACCGACCTCAACAAGGCGTGCCGAAGGATCCGTACCAGCTGCCCGCGCCGATCTCATCGTCGACTCAAGCTGCGGGTGCGAATAACAGGCTTTACGGATGCGTACTCGGGTACCACCAGATTAGCATGGCGAAGAAGATGAAGACAAGATCGCTTTCGTGGCGCCCATGGGCGCTCTCGCTACACAAGGATGGCGTTGATCGAAGAATGCAGGCCCAACCTATCGGCCAGCCATGCATATCGCCACCGCCCCCAAATAGGGCGAAACACGGAAGTGTCGTCGATGATCCGTGGTGAAGTCCAAGAAGGCGGAGGAGTTGATCGGCGACCGGAAGAAACCTTCGCCAACCCGAGGAAGTCTCGCATCAAGCTTAATCGAGAGAAATGCGTGTTCGCCGTTCCGTCGAAACCGCTACTGGATTCCTCGTCTCCCGGAGGGGATTGAGGCGAACCGACAAGATCGCAGCGATCGAGAACATGAAGCCCCGACGCGACTTGGCGGATCACGGTGTTTGGTGGGGCGCTTGACCTCCTAGGCCGCTTTATAGCTCGCCTGGGGGATAAGAGTCTCCCACTACTCAAGCTCCTAAAGAAGACTAACCAGTTCGAGTGGACGGCGGAGGCGCAGGAGGCGTTCGACGATCTGAAGAAGTATCTCACCTCCACGCCCGTACTGGTCGCCCCAGACCCGGGCGAGCCACTGATCCTCTACGTGGCGGCAAACCCCCAGGTGGTCAGCGCGGTGCTGGTGGCGGAAAGAGAAGGCGTTCAGCGCCCTATTTACTACGTCAGCAAGGTCCTCCACGACGCCGAAACAAGGTATTCACAGCATCAGAAGATGCTCTACGCCATACTGACGGCGTCCCGAAAGCTACGCCACTACTTCCAGGGGCGAGAAGTCACGGTGTTGACCAAGTATCCCTTACGGGAGATCCTTTTCAACCGCGAGGCGACGGGTCGCATCGCCAAGTGGGCCATGGAGCCGCGAATTCGATCTCAAGTTCGCTCCCGAACGGCCATCAAAGGACAAGCTCGACGGAGTTCGGTGAATGGACTCCGGCGGACACTGAATCGAAGACACCCCAAAGACCTCACCGTGGACTCTCTTCTTGACGGCTCATTACGGCCGGAGGGGTCAATGGCGTTGTCTGGTGTCTCCCATCGCGATGCCGTCCGGCACTGGTGGTCTTGGACTTCGCGCCACCAATAACGTCGCGAATATGAAGGATCGCCGCCTCGGGGGTGGCCGACCCTTGGCATCCGGCTATAAGTAAAGGCGACTCTTTCTGGTCATCAACCAGCGAGGAAGGATTTCTGCTCGGATCCCGTCATGGCGGCCTACTGGCGAGGTGCGCCGGTTGAGCGGCACTTCGAAGCGTTTGGGCTTCGTGCACGTCCCTCGCCGCGACAACTATATGGCGGACGAATCGTCCCTGCATTGCCTCGTCAAGGGCACTGTTCGGCCGGGTCTTTGAAGAAAGACTTACGCGGCCGTCCGTCGCAGCCCCCAATCTGGCGGGGCGACGCTTTCGACGCAGCCCCACCTCGGAGGAGACATCACCGATCTGCTGCGGCTCCTCGGTTGGAGGAGGCGGAAGAAGCTCGCCGAGGCGGTTGAGGCGGAAACGCCAAAGCCAGGTGAGTACGTCGGCGACAATGTCTGTAACATCGCCGACTTCGTCCGGGAAGGTCGCGGATGGATCCGATCCTAGCCTACCGCGGGATGGAGTGATCCCGATGATGACGCTGGTCGAGAAGATAGCGCAAAGGCCAAGCGCCACGCCTCGGTAGGTGGGGACTGACGCCCGAGGCGCAAACGGAGTTCTACTAAAGTGCGCCACTCGGGAAGCGGGAGTGAAATTCTCTCGAGATCCATGGAGGCATGTCGGGAGCCATTTAGGGGCCGGCGTTGGTTGGGAAAGCTTTCCGCCACGGCTTTATTGGCCTACCGCCTCCGTGATGCCTTCGAGCCGGTGAGGAGATGCGGCGTGCCAATTTCATGCTAAGCAGATCCACCGACCGCCCAGCGCCGCAAACCATTCCGCTCTCTGGCCGTTCGCGATGCAGGGCTGGACATTCAGGCCCGTTCAGCGGCGACCGGAGGGTACACACATCCGCTCGCCGCCATCGACAAGTTCACTAAGTGGGTTGAAGCCTCGCGGTCCCGCGATCACATCCGCAGCGGCTATCAAGTTTATGAAGAGCATCTTCGTCCGGTTCGTGTCGCCAATGTAATCATCATCGACAACGGCGCACGCTTTAAAAGCGCTGATTTCCAAGATGGTGCGAAGAGTTGGGTACCAAGCGTAGCCGCCTCGCCTGCTGCACATCCGAAGAGCAATGGGCAAGTGGAGCGGGCGAATGCGGAAGTACTCAAAGGGCTCAAGACAAGGGCGTTCGATCGTCTGGAAAAGAGTGGCAAGCGCTGGGCTGAAGAAGTCCCCACTGTGTTGTGGGCGCTGCGAACAACTTCTAACAGAGCCACCGGCGAGACCCCCTTCTTCCTGGTGTATGGCTCTGAGGCGGTGCTCCCATCAGAGCTCGCCTTTGGGTCCCCAAGGGTCGCGGCGTTCATCGAAGACAAAGACCCTGACCGGCGTCAGGACGAAGTGAATCTCCTGGAGGAGATCCGAGACAGGGCGGCGATCCGGGCCGCCAAGTATCAACAGGCGCCGCGCCATTATCAAGCAAGGCGGATGTGTGTGAACACCGGCGATGGGCGACCTCGCTCACAAAAATCCAAGCGCAGCGGGCGCAAACAAACTATCTCCCACAATGGGTGGGCCCTTCAAGGTGGTCTCGCCTCCGCCAGAGCTCGGTCCAGCTCAGATTCGAGGATGGTCGCGAATTGGCGAACACTTGAACGCCGAAAGGTGAGGAAGTTCTACCGTGAGGTAGCAGTTCGAAGCTTTTTTGGCCTTCCTTTGGAGCCGAGCGGCGAGTCTTCTTCCTTCACCGCTTCGCCTCGGGGTCAGATTGTACAAAGCCATCTTCAATAAGAGATAAGTTCTGCTCCTTGTGGGCATCTGTTTCTTTTTCACCTCAAGTCTGTTAGAAAGCATTCATTGAAAGTCGGTAGCGAAAATGTATTTAAGGCGATGGCCCTTAGTTGTAAGGATCTAACGCCACGACTTGCGGTTGGGCGAGGCGGCGGACGAAGGCGGGTTCTAGCTGGTGTGTCGGCTTGGTCTAGGCAATGCGCCAACAATGCACCGCGACTAGACCACTTCCTAAGCTAAGTGCTCGCCACGCGACGCCTAGGGTCGGTTCGCAAAGAGGCCATAAGGGTTGAAGTAACCAGATGCTCGAGGAAAAAGCGCCACTTTCAACGAAAGCTCGCTAAAGCTTTTTGGCGATCAGTGGCTTAGCCTTAAAAAGGTCTGTTAGAAAGCATTCTGCCGAAAGCTGGTAGCGAAAGTACTTATGGCTGATGGCCCCTTAGTTGCAAAGGCAAACGCTTATAACTTACGCTGGTGCGAGGCGAAGCGGACGGAAGGCGGGTTCTAGCCCGGTGTGTCGGCTCGGTCTAGGCAATGCGCCAACAGCGGCATCGGCGACTAGACCACTTCCGGAAGCTAAGCGCTCGCCACGTAATGTTTAAGTCGGATTGCGAGAGGCCATAAGGGTTGAAGTAACCAGATGCCTAAGGAAACAGCGCTCACTTGCGGCAGAACATTCAGTCTAAAGCCTTTGGCGGTCAGGTGCCCCAGTTTAATTCCGTAAGTTAAAATTGTGCGAAGTTCAAGTGAGACTCACAACAAAAGAGCAAAAGTTTGCTTGCATTGATAGGCAATGTTTACAAGGCAAAATAGACAGGGGAGTCTGGCTACTCCTCCTCGTCTTCATCTTCCGCTGGAGCGGCGCCGCCCATCATGGATACGTGGCCGGCGGCGGTGTCAACCCGCGCCTGCTCAATCCGGTCCAGCTGGCGCGAAGGCTCCCCGGTGGCGGCGTCGAGATCAAACGCGGCGTCTCGAGCAAGACAGTTGCCCAAGATGAACCGCGCCGCTTCAAGAGCGCCTTGGCGACCGTCTTCGATCGCCCGCGTCCGCAACGCCACCGGAAGACCGCGCAGGGCTTCGGCGGCTCGTCCCACGGCGCCAGCGTACTGCGCAGCCGTCTCCTCCAGCGGGGAATACAAGGTAACACCCAGTGGATGCAGGGCGTCCCGGAAACCGTGGTAGGCGGTGCGCAGCATGTCGGCGAGGGTTCGGGCGCCAAAGTGTTCCAGCGGAGGTTTTCGATCCGCTTGGCGGCGAGGCGCGGCGGCTTGTCTTGCCGCACCTCGCGAAGTCATCGCCTCCTCAAGGGCGGTTTCTTGGCCAAGGCCCGCCAGAACTTCGCCGGCGGATCGCTCCGCCAAAGTAAGGGCTTCCTCCCGCGTTGCCCAGGTGTGGGAGAGGTGCGAAGCGCCTCGAAGGAGCGCCCTACGTCGGCGGTCACGGCCGAGATGGCGGCGGCGCCGGCGGACGCGGTGGCCAGAGGGTTCTCCGGCCGCGGCGCCGGCGAACTCTCCGCCGCCATGAAGCAACCCCGTCGAAGGAGGCGGCGGCGGTCTGGGAAATTTGGCGAAGTCGCGGAGCGGAGCTCGACGCCCAGCGTCCGCCTGTTCAAGAAGGACAAACAGGGTTCAGGTATGCAAGAAACGTGTAGCATACTAACCCTACTGCGAAATGTGCGTAAGCGCAGGGAAAGCCAACCTGAAGTGGCGCGCTCGACAAATAAAGTGAAGGGGCGCCAAGTCGCTTGATTGCGGAGGCGGTGTTGACGCGGTCGTGGTCACCGCCGTCGAAGCAGCCGCTGGCGCGAGTGGTACCGGTGCAGGAAGCACCAGCGCGGCAGCAGAGGCCGGCGCGTCGGCAAGCGCCGGCGCAGGAAGCGTCGGCGTAGAAGGAGCGGAAGAAACTGGCGCAGGCGGCACCAGTTCCTGAAGAGTCGCCGCGCTCTCGCCCGGTGGCGAGCGGCTCAGATTGGAGGGCGAGCCCTCTTTGGACTCGCCGCCCCTCTTGGTCGCCGCCCACGGCGAGATGAGGCGGCGCTTCCGGAAGCGCGGTCGAGTCGGCCGCCACGCAGAGGTAGCGGCGGCGCGCGAGGCTTGGGCGGTCGCCGGAGGCGGATCGCGGATCTGTAGTGGCCCCGTGCCACTTGGACCGCAGACCGAGAGACCTCCATGGGGCGGCGCGCGCGCAGTGTTGGTTGCGCTCCGTGGATCCCGCCGCGAGGGGGGATGCTTGCAGCGCGGCGTCGCTGATTGGTGGGGCGAGAGTCTCCGCCGCCGATCCCCGAGCACGCCGTCTCAAGACGTTCTCTGCGGCTGGGCGAGTAAGAAAGGAAGCCGTAAGGTCGGCAAGCAAAAGATTCCAAGAAAGACAGAGACCCAAAAGACTAAAAGAGCACTCACCGCCGAGGGCGACGCAGACTCCATCGTTGTCGCCATAGTACATCCAAAGGGCGAGTCCTCATCGCGGAGCGGCGGTCGGCGCCAGAAAAATCCGCCGCGACGAGGTTCCGTGAGCCAGCGGCGGCGAAGATCGACGATCGCGCGTCGGCATCAACCCCTCCATTGAATCGTCGGCGAAGCCCCGGTTAGCGGTGGGCTCCGGGACCCTCGGAAGAGAAAGATCGTCGCAGCTACCGGAGTCCTCCACGTCTGACCATTGTCGGTGCCGATCCTTCCAGCTTGGACTTGGGCGCGATAGGGATGAAAGCGGCGGTTTAGCGGGCGTGAAGTAGCAGCTCGAAGGCCCCGCGACGCGCGGCCTCGCGTGCGGCAACGGCGAAGAGCCGGGCCCAGAGTGGGAGGCTTGGCATCGTCCCCACGAACATCTCGCAGAGGTGGGCGAAGATGGCCAGCGCAATGATGGAGTTGGGGAAGGTGCACCGCCGGATCTCGTAGAAGCGAGCACCCTCAAGAAAAATTCAGAGTACGGCGGATGAGCCCGCCAACGCCGCCAGACGAAGGTGATAATCTCCCGTCGCGAGGGTTCGGCGCCATGGTGCGGCGGAACCGGCGGCGATTGGCGGCACGAACACTTGAAGCCGCCTCGCTGCGTCTTCGTCGGGCGGCGGAGGTGGGAAAACTCGCCCAGCGACGGCGCCGCTTCCACGGCGATCCTTGCTGCGTTTGGGCTCCATTGAAAGCGGTGGAGAAGTTGGCGAAAAGAAAGAAGGCTCGTGGTGGCGTGAAGGAGGCAATTGGCGCTTAGAAGACTTAGCGTCGCGGAAGGATTACGCAGCTACCGAGAGAAGTATTTATAGGCGTGGAGCGCGAGCACGACGGTTTGGATTCCGCCCCCACGCGTGCGCGGCGCCATCATTACCCCGCGCGTTTTGGTTTCCCGCAAAAAGCGGCGTAGTTCCCCAAGGAAGATCGTGTGCAGATGAAAAATCAGGCGTATGGCCGCCGCAGGTGGTGGGTCCCCCACGATTCGTCTCTCGCCGCACAAGAAACGGAAAAGTGTCTGCGCGACGGTTCGCGTATCAAGGTGGACCCGGGGGCTACTGTCGGTGTAATAAATACCGGGGTACAAAGAGTCCTGAGAAGGCCAAGAGGGCGAGCCCCTCTGCCTCTGAAGACCAGGCGAGGGTCCCCACGTCAGGTGGGGCCCGCGGCGAAACGCTGCGTATGAGTCTTGGGACGAAGGCTCCCCTACCGCGAAGGACGGCGCATTTAATGCGACATCACGCGCGATAGACAAATGAAGAAATGATTACCGCCACAAATGACCCTTGCAGTCCGGCGGTACATCCACCGTGGCGCAGAAGAATTGACCGGTAGAGAGAAGGTTTGCTTGAGGAGGCCGCCCGCGTCGGGAGGAGCGAGCAAGGCCCCATCCGCAGACTCACCGGTGTATTTGTCTTGGTCGAGGCCACTTGCGGCACGCGAGCGGCGCCCAGCGCGGCGTGGGCAACGCCACGCTTTCGTCTCTTCTGCCGTGTCGTGTCGATTATCTTGAGAGTCTCAGACGCTTACACCCTCGCCTCTCTCCAAATTTCAAAGCTTGTATAAAAGGAGAGAGAGAGAGGAAGAATACGTTGCACAAGCATAGGTTCGAACACACGCAGTTCACAAGCACCACAGAAAACACATTCCTATTCAACCACAATCGAAAAAGAGCTAAGGCTCGGCGAGTAGGACTATTACCCGCGAGGGGATCCGAACCTGGGTAAATCTGCGAGTCGCTCCTTGCTGTGCCCGACGCTTAAATCGAACCGAGCTTGATCCAGTTGGCTAGCATACTAAAAATCTGACCGGGGGTGTGATCCGCAGTGGTTGAGCGGAGAACACGCCGTCAATGTCATCTATATCTTCCAGCACTATATATCATAACTGCCAATTTCACACTACCCGTCCAAACCGAATGCCCGAGAAGTGTACATTGAGGAGCATGCATGGGGCTGATAGCAATCTTGAGAAGTCGTCGTTGAACCCTCCTACGATACATATAGGGCCTCTTTGATACCTTGTTTTAGTTTAGTTTTTGTTTTGATTGCAACTTTTGTTATTTTTATGTACACTATTCACTTTATTTTTTGAAAATAATTTTTTTATAACTTTGTAGGGTTTTTCTCAAAGATCTCAAAAATATTTTTTAAATAATTTATTTAGCCTTTTCATACCACTTTCAAAGGTGATCAAATTTTACCAACAAAAAATAAACGAAAACTAAACAAGCTATCAAAGAGGCCATATAGACACAACTACACAAGGACCCTCTTATGATACATAGACACATGGTGGGAGACTAACGATCGGCTGGCTCTTGTCTCAAAAAAAAAAAAACACGATCGGCTGGCTCTCAGTGGTGATCATTTGTGGCGAGAGTTCTATCAAAATTTTGTACGGTTTTAGATGACACCGCAATTTTGTAGTTCCGTGTTGCTCGAGACGAGGGCTAGGCAGAGCACCATGGAAAACCGCGTAGATTCTCATTCTCTATATAATTAACCAACCTCATTCACATCATTGTTGAAGAATAAAACAAATACAAGTGATAGCCGACAAATGTATATTAATTAAGTCCAATATTCCCGCTATCATATTACGTGCTAGCTGCCAATTGCAATGAGCCCGTCCCTTAACTAAAACTGCAGCTAAACGATAGCTACAGGCCTATTTCTTTTTAGCTGAAATTAAATTAAAATTTAGGTTGTTATTTTTTACAAGCCAAACAATGTAGTGCTTTATAGTTTTTTATATGATTTTAAATCAGTATTTTTTGGAGGTTTCAAAATAATATTTTAAAATAGTATTCCGTCCGATCGTCCGGCACTGTATGCATTGGACGCGCCACCGCGCTCGCATGCATGTGCATCGACTAGTTAGCGTACGTGCAGTCGATTAAAATTTTCAATTAAACTTTTGATTTTTGTATTAAATTCAAACATTGTTCAAAATGTGTGGAATAAATTTCATAATTCTTCTATAATTGAGAGAAACCCATTTTAAATACTTTTCAAATTTTTTGATTTTTTTCTACTTTTTCAATTTTTTTCATGTGAAACTAGGAGAAGGCACTTATGAAACTTACATCTATACTAGCGAAACTTGGTCGTGTGCTGATGAAACTTGATCGTGTGCTGATGAAATCTGATGAAACTTGGATGAAACTTCGATGTAACCTGATGAAACTTGGATTAAACCTATGAAAACTTCATGAAACTTGAAGAAACTGGATGAAACATGATGAAATTTGAAAAAACTTGGATGAAACCTGATGAAACTTGACAGTTCGGCAAAGTTTTACAAGTATGAAACCTAAGTTTCAATCGGCGAAATCCAAGTTTTAGTAGGCAAACCCCAAGTTTCACCAGATAAGTTTGAAGATTTATATGGCAACATACATCTTGTTTTGTTCGCAAAAATACAAGGAATACGTTGGTGCAAACGGTTTGTGGATCAGAGTACCCAGTCAAAAATTATGGCCACTGAAAGAAAATACAAAAACAGAATCTTGCTGACGTCAGCTCGTGTCATCAATTTTTTCTGCCCCCGCGCATGCTAATTTTGCCCGCGTGCTCGCATGCATGGGCCGGCCTGGCTATAGGCCCACTGGTTTGCGCACGTCCGCATGGCCGGACGGCTGGACAAAAGTGTTTTCGTTTGTTTTTTACTCTTTGTGCCATTCTCTCGAGAGGATAGAATTTGAGATTAAAATTTCCGGCCACACTCAGCCGACAAGAACACGCCATAGACTGGTACAATTGCGTCCAGCCGTCGCCTCCAGCCCATGAGACATTTTAGCTATATTCACAATTTTATTTCTATTGCAACAGCTAGTAATGATCGGCTTATATTTTTTGTGTGAACGGAGCGGTCTTCGTCGACGGCTTCCATGGCATATACTTGAGCACATTCCAAGCATCGACCCTATGATCCATTATCATTAGTTGGTGTCGATACCCTTTTTAATTGTGCATGCTGTTTGCTTATCAAATGTCTCTTGTGCTTGTCCTCGGTGGTGGCGCCGCGGGGGTCAACGCCGTGGGTACGTAGAATCCACGGGAAGTTGCGCTTCATGTTCGCAGATGTTGCGCGATCGACAGGGGAAAGAGCCATATTCAATTCCCCGCAGGACACCTTGCTCCCTGCTGCCTATATTCGCTACGCTACGTATAGCGCGTGGCGCTACTGTAGCAGTTCTGCTCCCGCGTGAGGCCACGTCGCCCGAAAAACGGGGGCCGTCCGATCGCGCCGTGTGCCCTCCGTCTCAGCCACCCGATTCAGCCCCTCTCGGAGGACAGGTTTGTAGAAAAGACTTTTGGAATTCTCGAATATACTCAAATGATAATACATCCATATACAAGTAATTACATATATAGGCCATTATTCCTGAGTTTTAAACTAAGCTTTGTTACAATTCCTTGTTGTTTTGGATGGTCTATACTATCCCTCAATATGATCTAAGTAGTATTTTAGGTTAAATTATCGCAACAGTTATCTTAAATTTATGAAACTCTACGTGTTGCCTCTTTTTCTCAGCATATGAAAAACCCTCTGTCGTTTTCTGAATGCAATATTTTCTAACATTTTGGTCCAACACGTCACGGCCAGCCTCCGGGGTCAACATAATCGCTCTTGCTTACAAATAGCCGGACGCATCACCTGTTCATTTCTCAATGCTAAGCCAAGTACGTCTGGTCTCAAATCAAGCGAGCTTCATTAACCTGATCGTACCTTCAAAGATTAAAAATCTGTAGACGGGGTATATATATAGTTGGTTCATATAAACATAAGCGTACAATTTTTAGGGGAGAAAGCGACCGGAATAGTACCGTTTAAGTGGAGCTGTAAGCTTAGGAATATATTGTGCAGCGTTCATTGAATTTGCTTGTCGATACTTCTGAATTAAACCTTATTATATACCGGTCACAGATGGATACGATCAAGTATTAATTGATTGATGTCTGCGTTCAGATGGCATTTCATCATGACGTCATTGTCGACGACTATGCTTGCAAAAGCATCCAACCAAGGGGAAATTGCCGAGCACATGTAGAAATCTTGAAGAAAAGAAAACACGGATCCCAAGTTTACACGACAGACCTGACTTGTAAACATGGCACATGACTAGTCCTAGGAATTGGATCGTGTCGGGCCGGCATGGCACGGGCCGTCGTGCCTCGGGCCGCCATGTATCGGGCTGGCACAGCCCGGTCAACACTTCGGGCCGTGCCGGGCCAGCACGGACTGCCAAAAGCCCGGCACGGCATGGCCTAAAAGCCCGACGGGCCGCAATCGGGTCGGGCCGGCCCAAGCACGGCACGCCCGACAAAACAGGGAGATAAATAATTTTTTATAAATTTATAAGTTACTCAAATGAAAAGGTTGTCTGTATAAAAAAGATGCGCCTCGAAGTTCTCTACAACTTTCATGTAGAACATAAACTGATCTGAGCAGCGGAATATCTCGAAAAATATTAATTACCGAAACGGGTCACGTAGGTTCTAAAACAGCCAGTGCACTAAATATTTTTTATAAATTCATGCATTGCTCAAATGAAAAAGTTATCTACATGAAAAAGATGCGTCTTCAAATTCTCTACAAATTTCATATTGAAACAAAATTCATCCGAGCAATAAACAACCACCAAAAATATAAATTACTGACCCGTAGCTCAGTTCGGGCCATGCCGGCCCGAGCACGGCCCAAATGTTCGGGTCGTGCCGGGCGGCCCGTTGTGCTGGCTTCTCAGGCCTGCCCGGCTCGGTAATCGGGCCGGGCCGACACGGCCCAAATAATTTCGTACCGGGCTATGCTTTGGGCCTCTAAAATTGGGCTGTACTCGGTCCGGCTCATAAAAGCACGGCCCAATTCCCAGGACTACACATGACACTATCCTTCGAAATTCGAACCACATACACTATGATATCACATGGGATAATTCAGGTTCTGTTTTTTTATGCCGGCCTGAACAACTGAACAGATGAAATGATAGAATTTTGAAAGTTTTCCGAGATAGTTTTTAGATTCAAATCCATTTTATTTGAGTTGTTTTTAAAAGCGTTAGGCTCCATTTACTAGAAAAAAAAAAGACTAAAAATCCTGAAACAAATATATTTTTAAAATCGCAATTGCTATTTTGCAGGCGCCTGCAATTAGTCAAAACGTGCAGACGCAAAAATTTTACTTTCTTTCTACTGTTTTTTCACATTTGCATTTATGGAAGAAACGCTTCGTGATAGTGGAATTTTTTGCGCGAGGTCGTTTTTGTATATATTTATTTTGTTTTCTGTTTATTATAGATTTATTTTTTTTCTGCTTATTATAGATTTATTTTGTTTTCTGTTTATTATAGATTTATTTTGTTTTCTGTTTATTATAAATTTTATTTTGTTTTCTATTTTTCACGTCGAGAGATTTTTTGCCCATATAATTTGCGAAATCGTGCAGGCGCAAAAAATTCCACTAAATTTCTACTGTTTTTTTTTCACATTTCCATTTATTGCAAAAAATGTTTTGCGATAGTGGAATTTTTTTTGCCCGAGGTGTGCATGCGTATACGTTGCATGTGCCTGCACAAATGCTGAAATTACATGTGCCTGCCCAATAGTGCCTTCCTTTCAAAATACAGATAAGTTATCGAGCTGTTAAGGTCAAAGGAACGTAGCCTAATTTCAACAACCACGCGTATACCATGGGAGAAATTGAGGTGCGTGCAGTGTACTCACGCCGCACGCGGAAGCCACCATTTTCAGTCAACCACAGGGCCACCGCGACAGTTGACTTGGAATAAAAACCCAATGTGGTGTAAACGATGGCGCCGTGGCAGCCGCAAGAGGAGAATATCAGTCGTGCCGCTTCGCTTCGGCTCCCTCAGCGAGCTGTAAGCCTGCTCGGCCTCCGGCGCCTACTTATACCCGCCGCCGCGTCGCCATTTTCCACAGCACCACAGCTCGGGCCGAGCTAGCTATAGATACACATACATCGCCGGCGCAGCGGCGGCGGTAGTCGGCGGCATGGCGGGGGGCAACGAGCTGCAGGTGCTGAGCGCGCTGGACGCGGCGAAGACGCAGTGGTACCACTTCACCGCGATCGTGGTCGCCGGTATGGGCTTCTTCACCGACGCGTACGACCTCTTCTGCATCTCGCTGGTGACGAAGCTGCTGGGGAGGATCTACTACACCGACACCGGCAAGCCGGACCCAGGCACCCTGCCACCGAACGTGTCGGCGGCGGTGAACGGCGTGGCGTTCTGCGGCACGCTCGCCGGCCAGCTCTTCTTCGGCTGGCTCGGCGACAAGCTCGGCCGCAAGAGCGTGTACGGGATGACGCTGCTGCTGATGGTGATCTGCTCGCTGGCCTCGGGCCTCTCCTTCGGTCACACGCCGGCGAGCGTCATGGCGACGCTCTGCTTCTTCCGCTTCTGGCTCGGCTTCGGCATCGGCGGCGACTACCCGCTGAGCGCCACCATCATGTCGGAGTACGCCAACAAGAAGACCCGCGGCGCATTCATCGCCGCCGTGTTCGCAATGCAGGGCTTCGGCATCCTCGCCGGCGGCATCGTGACCCTCATCATCTCCTCCGCCTTCCGCGCCGGGTACCCGGCGCCGGCGTACCAGGACAACGCAGCCGCGTCGCTGGTGCCGCAGGCCGACTACGTGTGGCGCATCACCCTGATGCTCGGCGCGGCGCCGGCGCTGCTCACCTACTACTGGCGGATGAAGATGCCGGAGACGGCGCGTTACACGGCGCTCGTCGCCAAGAACGCGAAGCAGGCTGCGGCGGACATGTCGAAGGTGCTGCAGGTGGCGATCGAGGAGGAGCCGGAGAAGCTGGAAGAGATGGTCGGCGGCGGAGCCCGCTACGGGCTCTTCTCCCGGCAGTTCGCGCGGCGCCACGGCCTCCACCTCGTCGGCACCGCCACGACGTGGTTCTTGCTGGACATCGCCTTCTACAGCCAGAACCTGTTCCAGAAGGACATCTTCACAAGCATCAACTGGATCCCCAAGGCGCGCACCATGAGCGCGCTGGAGGAGGTGTTCCGGCTGTCGCGCGCGCAGACGCTCATCGCGCTCTGCGGCACCGTGCCTGGCTACTGGTTCACCGTCTTCCTCATCGACATCGTCGGCCGCTTCGCCATCCAGCTCATGGGCTTCTTCATGATGACCGTCTTCATGCTCGGCCTCGCCGTGCCGTACCACCACTGGACGACCTCCGGGAACCACATCGGCTTCGTCGTCCTGTACGCCTTCACCTTCTTCTTCGCCAACTTCGGGCCCAACTCCACCACCTTCATCGTCCCCGCCGAGATCTTCCCGGCGAGGCTCCGGTCCACGTGCCACGGCATCTCCGCCGCCGCCGGCAAGGCCGGCGCCATCATCGGCGCCTTCGGGTTCCTCTACGCGGCGCAGGACCCGCACAAGCCGGAAGCCGGGTACAAGCCGGGCATCGGCGTGCGCAACGCTCTCTTCGTGCTCGCGGGGAGCAACTTGCTCGGCTTCATCTTCACCTTCCTCGTGCCGGAGTCCAAGGGGAAGTCGCTGGAGGAGATGTCCGGCGAGGCCGAGGACGACGGCGCCGTGCAGCCGACGGACTCTCAGATGCCGTAGTCTGCGGTGGCAACGCCAACACGTGTGCACGTGTATGGTGCATTTCGATATATAGTGTAGTTTTTCTTTTCACTGTGTCACCGGCGAGTGGCGATTGTTAAGTACTTGATACATGTGCATGCCATATATGTTTGAGATGCAGGAAAATGTGTGTCGAAATATGTAAACTTCGTTAAGGATTTGCCCGATAATTCTTGGATTAGGTTCAATCCCACAGTAGATATTAGTGAGGTGGAGCATAAAGTAAAAGATGGAAACGTTCTCATACATCAGGCTAATCTTTTTGGTTGAGTTGGGCCAGAACCTTTTTTGGCTTCAATCGGACTAATGGATATAGGATCAGGCTAATCTTTTGGATTGAATTGGGCTAGAACCCTTTTTGTGGTTCCAATCGGATCAATGGATACAGGGCATGGGCCCAAGACAAGATGTTGGTCTTGGGAGGATTGTTGATGCGCCATGAGATGGCAGGATCGTAACGGGCTCTAACAAATGATATTAGTGCCAAGGTCGGTAGCTCGGAACATCTCATGGAGATCACATGGTTGTCGGATAGATTCCGATGTGTGATCGGGAAGATTGTTGGCTTTAGTCCCACATCGGATATTGATGATGGGGAGCACAACTTAACAAGCGGGGGTTGTCGGATGGATTCCGATGTGCGACAGAAAAATAAAAGGTGGAAATGTTCTCACCCAATGCTAGCCTTTTGAGTTGAGTTGGGCTTGAACCTTATTTGTGCCTCCAGTTGGACCAATGGATATAAGTGATCTGGGCCTAACACCCGATGTTGGAATCGGAGGGAGCCAGATCATAACGGGATCAAACAAAAAGGTTGCGGCCTTGCAGGTATGGTGAGTGGATTTCCATGATCCTCACAACCTCCTCGTCTAGAGACTAAGTGATCCTTAACGACTCGTTTGAATATTCACCCCGAGCATTGTGCTCAGATCACTCTTCCCCCCTTTTTTCAACCTCACCATTGAATCTTTTCATAGGTTGCTCGAAAATAGCAATGCACATTAGATTCTTTCTCCTCTTCGTAGACTACACATTTCCTTATATGCAATGATGTTCCTATCATCTTCGTAGCCCTAGATGGGAACGAAATTGATGCGCTAGTCCAGGTCCTGCAACTCTTTTGTGATATATGAGGCCTCCACACAAACTCTCGAAAGAGTTAGATTGTCACTCTACTCCTCTTAGTTTTATCCACCTACACTTGTCGGTTATCATGGCCGCTTGTTCCATCCTGAAGCAAATCGATAAACTACGTCTTGCTTGGCTATGGAGGGGAACCAATTAATCGTCCAGGTGGGTATTGTCGTCTCAGTTGCATGCTTCTTTGTAGACCTCTGGACTAAGGTGGCCATGAAGTCCTCTGTCCTCGACCTGGATAGATTCGCTAAGGCCATCTCCAATGCAGATTCTTAGACAGGTGCTTAAAGAAAAAATCGATGTTTTTTTGCCATGTAGGATAGAGAAGGTGCTTGCGTGGGTGCTTAGAGAGGGGTATGGGTGCCTAATTAAGCACCATGCTTAGAGATGTGCTTAGAGGAACTAAGCACCCATACAGGCTTCTATGCATTGAAAATAAGTTTTTCTACATAAATGCTTAGTGACGTGGCAGCACCCTCTCTCCTTAAGCACCTGCTATAAACGTTTTGCATTGAAGATGGCATAAGAGTGCTCTGGCCACGTTGGATCTGGCTCAGCAAATTCTCCTCCATCAAGACCTATTTATATGGATGGAAACTCCCTCCATTTTATGGACAACAATTGGCTGCAAGGTTGCACCTTAGAGAAATAGCCCTGCTCCTGTTCCATATCTCCAGCAGGAAGAACGAATCTCTTGTAGATGTGTTGCATGCCAGAAATTAGGTTACAGACCTCTGTTGTTGTTTCTTCCTACCACTACTACCTTATTTCGTCACTCTTTCGCGAGAGGTATCTTCAGTACACCTCATTTCAGGCTCCTATGACCAACTCACTTAGAAATTTTTATGCGATGATCTGTTCTTAGTTAAATCGTCCTACACGATACAGTGCGTTGATGTTGCAATGGCATCTCCCGAACTCGATCTGTTATATGGAAGTCGTGGGCTTTGTCAAAGTGCAAATTTTTTGCCAAGCTATTGCCGCACAATAGGGTACTTTTTATTTTAACTTTCTTTTTTTACCCAGTAGCACCAACATGGTTACCTATATCACAAAGAAACCAACTAGGTCAGAATTTATTTTCAGATTAAATAAAAATTATAAGCTAACGCTCATTTTTTACAAGCAAAACGACACAGTACTTTGTAGTTATTTTTGTATAGCTTTAAATAATTTTTAGTATTTTTTGAACTCTCTAAAGCATAAGGATCATAACTTTTTTAGTTTAAAATTTATAGCTACTTTCAACCAAAAGGAACGAATGAGTGCTAAAGCAATCCGACCGAGGCAGTCAGTAGTAGTAAGTGCCTTGGCAATGGAGGTGTCGGTGCTAATCCCCAGGGACGGTGCACCAGAATTGTTCCTTGGTAGTGAGGCAACAACGTCGGCGACAGTCCCATTGACGGTGGCGGGCGGGCGGAGGACGGCGAGGTCGCCCGAGCGGAGGACGCGAGCTCGCCGGGGCGGAGGACGCGAGCTCGTCTACGCGTATGAGCGAGTCGGGGCGGAGGATGTTATGAGAAAATTGTGAGATTAGGAAAGGAATTAATGGCAGGTATTAATTGTGCTGAGACGATGCATGTATACTGTTGAACGATTGCTAGGTATTAATGCTAAATTTTAATTCAAAAATATTAATGTGCATAGCGGGTATACTCAATGGACCCGGTAAGTTATATACGGATCTCATCACAGGAAATCAACACTAGATGAAGATGGAGCCTTATATATATATATATATATATATATATATATATATATATATATATATAGAGAGAGAGAGAGAGAGAGAGAGAGAGAGCTAGCGTACTCTCGAGAGTCAGATCTCTCTCTGTACTCGAGTGGTTTTCGAAATTCAAGATTCTAACAACCGATCCGAACCGTTGATCTTGTTCGTCTCACTGAAACGTTGTCGTGACCAAGTTTCATATTTTTTGAATTTTTTACTATTTGTTTCATATTTTTGAAAATCAGCCATCCAATTAGTCGGTAGTGCGTTCAAAAAGCTGATTTTCGAACATAAGAAACAAATAGTAAACAAATTCAAAAAATATGAAACTTGGTCACCGACAACGCTTCAAAGAGACTAATAAGATCAACGGTTTGGATCGGTTGTTAGGCATCTCGAATTTCAAAACCACTGAGTACGGAGAGATCTCAGATTTCTAGAGACGCTAGCTATCTCTCTATATATATATATATATATATATATATATATATATATATAGGACGCCGAATGGGACTCTATGGAGTCAGGTGCTCCATTGCTTGTTGCCGTCGGATTTCATCAAGATTCGTGCACACAAAGTAAATACATGCACAACAACATTATCATTTGTCATACAAAGGTGTGAATGCAATAATCTGCAAGAATTAATTGTTTCCAAATAAGGCACGAGACACAGGCTCCATAGAGTCCAGATACTTTTACCACATATATATATATATATATATATATATATATATATATATATATATATATATATATATATATATATATATATGTGTGTGTGTGTGTGTGTGTGTGTGTGTGTGTGTGTGTGTGTGTGGTTGGAGCTTAGCACGGCAGAGCTTCATCGGCGTCGGGATGGGTCGTCCCCCGCTCCTCAATTTTCCCCTTAACGATGTACCATCACTATTGTCATTATTTAGAAAAATTTTAAACAAATTTATCTATTTCGCCCCTTCAAACTTAGGTAATATAATATAGCATTGGTCCCCTCTAATTATGTCTCACTGGAGTTTGGAGCAAAATTTCCACAGTGGCAAATTTCCAGAGAAGGATGTCGAGATAGACTCATTTGCCCCTTCTAGGACAAACTAATCACTAATTCTAACTTCAGCGATTTCCATACTTGATAGTAGCATAAGATTGCGACCTACAATCACCGACCGGCGGGCAACGATAATATTACTGCCTGCCGGCCATTTCAGTAGTAACACCAACAAAGCGCCAAAGAAGGGGATAATCGATAATTCCAGCCAAAGAAGACAGCAAATAACAAATTGCCGTTCCAATGACAAACAAGCCAGACAGTCCAGCGATTAACTTCAGTGAATCGCTCGCACAAAACAGATATAACATACGAATTTACATACCAAATTACACACAAGCAAAAACTATACATCGAATTTGAAAAAAAAAAAAACAATGGCACAACTTAAGCCACCATTCCAAATGTACTAGGTAGTGTAGTTCATTGGCACTGTTTTTACGTACCCCACCCCTATTATACAACACAAGTATCAAGAACAGCCACTAGCAATGCACAAGAATCTCCAGTTTGCAACTTTGCAGTTTGCACCATGATTGATGAGCTCGATCTTACGCCGGCGCCACCGCCTCGTCGTCGTCATCGACGTTCTCCTTGGATATATCCTCGAGAGACATGCCCTTGGACTCTGGCACGAGCAGCGTCATCAGCGTCCCGAGGAAGTTGGTGCCGGCGAGCACGAATAGCGCGTTGCGCATGCCAATGCCGGGGGAGTAGCCGGCCTCCGGCTTGTGCTGGTCCTGCGCCGCGTAGAGGAACCCGAAGGCGCCGATGATGGCGCCGGCCTTGCCGGCTGCGGCGGAGATGCCGTGGCACGTGGACCGGAGCCTCGCCGGGAAGATCTCGGCGGGGACGATGAAGGTGGTGGAGTTGGGCCCGAAGTTGGCGAAGAAGAAGGTGAAGGCGTACATGACGATGAAGCCGGTGTGGTTCCCCGGCGTGGTCCAGTGGTGGTACGGCGTGGCGAGGCCGATGAGGAAGACGGTCATCATGAAGAAGCCCATGAGCTGGATGGCGAAGCGGCCGATGATGTCGATGAAGGCAACGGTGAACCAGTAGCCCGGGATGGTGCCGCAGAGCGCGATGAGCCCCTGCGCGCGCGAGATGCGGTACACCTCCTCGACGGCGTTCATGGTCTTCGCCGGCGGGATCCAGCCGACCTTGGAGAAGATGTCCTTCTGGAAGAGGTTACTGCTGTAGAAGGCGATGTCGAGCAGGAACCACGTGCTGGTGGTGGCCAGGAGGTGGACCCCGTGCCGCCGCAGGAACTGCCGCGAGAAGAGACCCCACTGGTCGCCGCCGGCGCCGGCGTCGTTGTCGCCGCCGGCGTCCTCTTCGATGTCGGTGTTGAGCACCTTGGACATGTCCGCCGCCGCCTTCTTCGCGTTGCGCGCGATCAGTGCGGTGTAGCGCGCCGTCTCCGGCATCTTCATCCGCCAGTAGTAGGTGAGCGCCGCCGGGACGGTGCCGAACATGAGGATGATCCGCCACACGTAGTCGGCCTCCGGCACCAGCGACGCGGCGGCGTCGTCCTGGTACGCCGGCGCCGGGTACGCGCTCCGGAAGCTCGCCGACACGACGAGCGCGACGATGGCGCCGAAGAGGATGCCGAAGCCCTGCATGGCGAACACGGCGGCGATGAACGCGCCGCGGGTCCTCTTGTTGGCGTACTCCGACATGATAGTCGCCGACAGCGGGTAGTCGCCGCCGATGCCGAAGCCGAGCCAGAAGCGGAAGAAGCAGAGCGTGGAGATGACGCCCTTCGCCGTGTGCCCGAACGAGAGCCCCGACGCCACCGAGCACACCACCATGAGGATCAGCGTGAAACCGTACACGCTCTTGCGGCCGAGCTTGTCGCCGAGCCAGCCGAAGAAGAGCTGGCCGGCGAGCGTGCCGCACAGCGCCACGCCGTTCACTGCCGCCGACACGTTGGGCGGCAGGGTGCCCGGGCCGCCGCCGCCGGCCTCTGTGTAGTAGAGCCGGCCAAGCAGCTTGGCCACCAGCGAGATGCAGAAGAGGTCGTACGCGTCGGTGAAGAAGCCCATGCCGGCGATCACGATCGCCATGAAGTGGTACCACTGCGTCTTCGCCTGGTCCAGCGTCTCCAGCACGTTCAGCTGCCCCCGCGCCATGGCCGATCGCCTCTCGCCGCCTCGATCTTCTTCTTTCTCGCCGAGCTACCGCGCACGGCAGCTGCACTGGTGCACTGTACTGCAGATATATGGAAGCTCAGAGCCTCACGGAGTGAGCTGCCACTTGCTTAGGATTTGGTCACTGTGTGTGTGACCGTGAACTGCACAAGTTTTTTGAGGCATTACTTGCGTAATCGAAGAAGGGTTAGACCGAAAAAACTTTTTACGTTTTGAGGCATTACTTGCGTAATCGAAGAAGGGCTAGACTGAAAAAACTTTTTACGTCTCTTTTAATGATTCCTGGTCTAGGAAGCTAATCGAAGAACTCGTGGTCAACGAAAGCGATATCTCGTTTAAAAATTGCTCTTTGGGATTTTTTTTTTCTTGTTGGTGGTATCAATGGTTAGTTGGATTGGATTAGTGAGTAGTTGCACGCATCTGATACTTTGGTAGTTATTAAAGGTTGGCAGGTAACTTAAGATGCTCATTTGCAAGGTATTCATATGGCTTTATTGGATAGCCCTTGATGACTATGCAGGCAGGTGTGACCTCATCAGAGATCATAGTAGTAGCTAATGAAGTACAAACGATGTGCCCTTTGTTGATCAAAACAAACTGCATGAATATATATTGATATCTTCTCTGAAGAGCAACAAAAACTGAAACTGAGAAAGAACTACTGAGTTGCTGATCCTCGACATTTAGCAGAACAGAAACAGTAGGATCATGCACTGTATGCGTCTAATGAGCAGTAGCAAAACCTACATGACAACAAAGCAGAGCTCACCTTGAGAGGGACAGAGAGGAGAGACTGAGAGAAGACTTCAGAGCTTTGAAAAAGGATGAAAAACATTGAACAAATGTGTCGAATTTGCATCATTATGTTGCCAAGGTTTGATCCTAGGAATATGCTTGATCCCCTGAACAATTTGCATCATATGAACATTGTTTAATCCCATATGTCAACCTCCCAATGCCGTGTTCCATGTATCCAAAACAATTTCATTTCTTTTTTTGCAAACCATATATCCTAAGTTCCTAAGAAGTTAATTATCAGCACTAAATAGTAGTCCAGTACACCCAAAGCAAACATCATATATTATGTGCAACTGAGCAATTTGACTTTCGACAACTTGGAGGGGTTCCAAGTTCCATGCCCTATCAGCATGCATCTGAGCGGTCCGAGCCGGATCGTGCGGTGAAGATTGGAGCTTGCCATGCATAAGCTAGCTTGGCTGGGCTAGTCAAAGTGGCTGTTTATGTCCGAATATGCTTTTGCCTAATCATCAAATGCCTGACCATTGCAAAGTCAAACATTTATCCAGATTTGAGCTGGCAATTACAGCCTGGGTTTATGGATCATGCGATTTGTCGGAGATTGGGCGACGATGTGCTCTCGAGTCTCGTCGTCCCATTTTGTGGGCTACCATGGACTAAGACCACCCCAGATACATGGATATGTGGCGCTCTTGCGCAGGCCGCCATAGGCGGGGCCGGTCACTACACATCCTCCTGACGAAGGTGCGTCGATGTCAAAAGGCTGGCAGCTTTGCAAGTGCCATAATACCCAGATGATCGTCACTGTTCAGCGGTAGTAAGTTGCGCCTTTGCGTGGGGCAGAATCCTACCCCATTCCCTCCTGCTGGTATAAATAAGCCCTGGCGCTCTCACGGAAAAGGGCTCTCTCAGTCTAAACAGGTTCTACACACATGCACGCCATTGTAATGCATATAGGGCCACTCGAGAAAAACTTTTCTCACACGGGTAGCCCTCGCCTATAACTGTTTTCTCACCGGAATAGAGAGTTGTACGTAGAGTTGTTATCCCGATAGTGGGAGGCCTAAACCAACGTAAAAAATAGTCGTGTTGTTCATCTGAGATCACCACAAGCTCCATGTCATGCGAATGCCCTAGTATGCCGCGGAATGGGCATATTGATCCCCATTTCAACAAGTAAGCTCATCTACTGTGAACCTCTGTGGGGACTCAACTACTCCTCCGCGTCGGAAGTCCTCATGGTTGGGGGTTCATGAGGAATCATAGTGGGGCCACCCGTAGGCGTGCATGAGTGTTTTCCCTAGGGGAAAGACTCCTGAGCAAGCTCCGCGGGGGCTAAAACTACGATGAGAGGACACAACACGACACGAGACCAAAAAGGGTACCCCTTTGCCTTTTCTATTTTATTTAAAACAATGTTTTCTTACAAGGAAACTCGGCTCTACCTGATGTAGCATCTAGGCCCCCCCATTTTGAATTGTTTGATTTATTGAAGGTTTTGGTGATGATGACCTCAAGAATCTTAAGTGGACTCACTTCTGAGCAATTAGGCTCAAATTTGTGAGTGTTCTTCTTGGTGATGCGGCATCAAGCTTAAGGACAAGATTAAGGACATTTTTTGCTAGTTTAAGCTTGGTAGATGCATCAAGCTTGTAGCTAGGTTTTTGTTCTTTGCCGCACTATTAAGGGGAGTTTCATATTATTACTTTTTTTGGGTAATATGTCTCTCAATCATATCAAAATAACTTAGAGCAACCTAATTCTAAAACCTTAGTCATTTTTCTTCTCCAAAAAGATCAAAGTTAACGACAGACAAGTTATCAACAATCCTCTTTTTGTCCCGTGCTTCTGCAGAAAGATTCAAGTTCTCACTGGACAAGCCTTGCCTTGATAGTTTTCTTTAGTCCAGCGGCGTTTGTAGAAAACTTCTCTCATTCCATCCAGTAAATTTGCCACTTGCGCCGGACAAATCTACCACGAACTAAAAATCCAAAATTTAACGCGCAGACAAGACAACGTTTGCGCCAGACAGTTTGTCGTGTGAAGGGTTACGTTGAAATTCTGTCCGCCGCAAACTAAATTTTCTCTGTCCAAATTTTCCTACCGTTAAAATTCGTTCGTTGTTAAAGCAACTTTGACAGTGCTTTTGCAAAAGTATTTTGTCCTCTTATTAACGGCTAGGATTACACTCAAACGGCTATTATCTGTTGCTCCCTGTTCCTTCCGCCGCCCTCCTCATGACTTATCCCGCCCGCCGCTCCACACTCGCCACTTGTCGCCCCCTTCTGCCAGGGTGAGCGCGGAGGTCTCGCTCGCCATGCGCACCGATGCCTCCTTGATATACCACCACGCCGTTTTCGTCTCCGTCTCTGGCAGCCCCCACCCGGACACTGATTTCGTTGCTCATGAGATCAGCTACCACACCGACATCCCATTCATCGACATTCGGGTGACGCACTTGGCTCATCTGCGTTTCCTGGCATGGTTCACTCTTCCCAAGCAGGCTTGACTTGCCGCTCGCTCGTCGTTCCGGAGCAGCGGATGCCGCTTTGCCCTTTCAGCCGTCCCCAACGACATCCACTTCTCTGGTGATGCCGTCCCCGTTCGGTTCAGGGTTCACGTTGTCATCGAGGGGCTCCCTCTTGCAGCATGGGCCTCACCGGTGGTCGACCACCTCTTCGCTGGGGTCGGGTGCCTCGACGTGGTTGATGACATCACTCGCCGCCGCCTTGACACCTCAGCTTTCAGGGCTTGGCTCTGGACCAGAGACCCTACTGCCATCCCACTGGAGCTCGAGTTGGAGTTGATCGAGCCTTCCCCATACATGGAGGCGCGCCAAGCAGACGATCGCGGTCCGGCCAGGCTCGTCGGCCCTCCCAGGGCGCGGCCGCCGCACGCCTCTGTCCACCGCTTGCTCGTCCACATCATCGAGGTTGAAGACTTCACCGCGCTCTCTGCGTGCATTGGTGGTGGCCATCCCCGCTCCGATCCCCATGATTGGCAGCTCGGGTTTCCAGACTCCGTTCGCCTCCCGTCGCCACCGACCCTCCCTGCTCCTGTCGGGCGCTCTTCATACCCTCCCGACGCCCTAGCAATGGGAGCGACGACGAGCGAGATCGCGCTGGTGGTGCCTCTGGCCAGCGCCTCCGTGCTAGCTCCGCTGCCTCCGGTGCCCCCTCCCGCGCCTCGTCCCTGGCCGCTGTGGGTGCTCGCCGTTCCTGCATCCGCTCCCCTCCCCCCGCACCGCCGCCGCCACGATGTGTGCTCCCACTCGGTCTCCCCGTTGAGAGAGCGCATCCGTTCCCCTCATTGCCACTCACCGCCGGAGATTATCTCTGCTGTCGTCGTCATTGCCGGAGAAACTGTCACCGGCGTGGCCTCCGCCAATCAGGGTTGCTCCTCTCCGCATGAGTGCTCCCAATCTCTGCTCGGTCGCTTGATGTCGGGGGCTCCCGCCGCTACCATCACCGCCGGCGACGTCCTTGCTTCCCCCCTGGCATAGCCTCTCGCCCCCCACTCTCTGGTCGGTGTGGGGGCCGCTACAGTGCCCACCCAGTCAACGACTACGGGGTCAGCTGCTGCAGCGCTAGTCACCTTGGGGTGTGTCGATTTGAATCGCCCCTCCCCAATGGGCCACGCGCGCTGTCTCCTTGCTCAGTCTCGTGGGCCGGCGTCCGGGGCAGCAGCCCACCGTTCGGCCCCGTTCCTTTTGCTCCTCTAGCGGCCTGTGAGGCGCTGCCAGCCTCTGCCCAGCTGGCCCAACCATCTACGGCAGCGTGGCCCACTCCTGTTTCTTCACCGGTAGACCCACTTCAACCCCAAGCTTTCTCTACCCCACTTGAGCTTGACACCTTTCCCTTGCTCTGCCTCACCACGCACCTCTCCGGCTGCCTCTTTGACCCCATGGCCCTCGAGGCTCAGCTCCCTAGTCCACCACCACTCTCCGCCGCCCAGGCTTTTTTCTCCAGGACGACTGTCCCCTGCGCTGCGCCTTTGATTCCTACCCCTTCGCCTAGGCGCCCTAGCGCCAAATCAGCGGCCCAGATCCATCGCAGCCCTAGACTTGCTTTAGCCCGACCCACCCTTGCGCCGCCGGGCTCCTCGCCCGTCCTGGCCATTCGCAAGGCGCAGGGTATGCTCGCGTTGAAGCTAGGTCTCCCCCTTCGCCTGCAGTTGATGATCTCGCCCTTTGCCTCCAGACGCTGTTCACCACCCACCCGCTCAGCGACAGCTCACTGTTTGCAATGGCAGACCTGTGTGGCCTGTCGCGCCCGTAGGTTGACCTTGCTGCTTGACGCTGTTCACCACCCACCCGCTCGGTGACAGCTCACTGTTTGCAATGGCAGACCTGTGTGGCATGTCGCGCCCGTAGGTTGACCTTGTTGCTTTGGGGCCCGCCGCGGTTGAGGACTGCATCAGACATGCCTCCTAGCTGGCATGCCCCCACTTCTGCCCCCCTGTTGTGCCCCCCTGTTCCCAATGTTTCGAGCTCTCTGCTACCCAGCCCATCTCCTTGTGGGCTTGTATCTTAGTTCTTGTACTCCCCGCCTGTGTGAGGTTGTTGTGTGGGCCCTTCTACCACCTGCGTGCGGTCTCTCAGCCTTTGTTTTCCTTTCCTCGCCTGCATGCGAGCCGTCCATTGTTTTCTCCTCTTCTTCTCTCCCACCTACGCGCGGTGTTTTTCGTGTGGCCCCATCGCTGCCCTTTAGAACCATTTTGCCGTTCTTTTCCGCCTGAGTGCGGACTTGGGGTCCCTCCGGTTACCCATTGAAGATCATCTCTTGGAATGTTCGAGGCTTAACTCTGTCGGCCAAGCGCGATGTTGCTGCTGCTCTCGTCCGCGCTCATAACCCCTCCATCCTCGGCTCCAAGAATCCAAGCTGGCAAGTCCCTCTCTCCAGACTCTCATGGAAATCTGTGATCACAGGGTCCATGGCCACATGCAGCTGCCAGCATTGGGCACCCGTGGAGGGGTGCTCCTCTTCTGGGATGACTCAACCTTGCACCTCTCCGACCACCTCATCCTCGGCCACTCCATCTCTGCCCGCGTGACTTCCTCCAATGGCAGTGCAAGTTGGGCTATTTCCACCATTTGACTTCCCCCCCCCCCCCACCGACCTGCAAAAGAGGCTTTCCTTCAAGACTAGCCTTCATTCATAACCACTTCGCTTACTCGTTGCTGATCCTCGGTGACTTCAACTTAATTTACAAAGCTGCTGACAAGAACAGTCTCAACCTCAACCGTCGCCTCATGTCCCGCTTCCGGTCGACCCTAGACTCCTGTTGTCTGAAAGAGATCCACCTCTAGGGCCGCCGATTCAATTGGAGCAATGAGCAGTCCAACCCTACGCTGGTCAGGCTAGATTGGGCCTTTTTTAACTCCACCTAGGAGATGCTCTTCCCAACTTGCTCCTTGATCCCACTATCATCCTCCACCTCAGATCACTGCCCCCTACTTCTCTCCACCGAAAGCTTGCCCCTACCGCCTAAGCGATTTCGCTTCGAGAATTTCTGGCTCCGCATTCCGAGGTTTTTATAAGTGGCCAAGCAGCCTTGGTGCGAGGTTTCTTATTGCATGCCCGCCCAGCCCATTCTGCGGTTCAAATTAAAGCTCTCCCGCACCGCAGCAGTGCTCTGCTCGTGGAGCAGATCTCATGTGGGTGACACCAAGCTCCAACTTGCTATCACCTTAGAAGTCATTCGCCTCTTCGATCAAGCTATGAAAGTGTGATCCTTATCGCCGGGTGAGTTGGCTTTACGCCAACTCCTCAAAATCAAGATCCTTGGTCTTGGCGCAGTTGAGAAGATGAAATGGAAACAACGGTCTCGCCTCAACTGGCTCAAGCTTGGGTTTGCCAACACTAACTATTTCCACCTAAAGGCTATTGGTTGGCGCCGTTGGAATTGCATTCACTCCCTTCACACCTCCGCTGGTGTCCACACTGAGCTCCAAGACAAGGCGGCCACCCTTCACTCTCACTTCAATTCAGTGTTCGGGGATGTTGCCAACAATGTCACCAACCTGCCCGCGCGTTCCTTTAATTGGGCCTTCCTCGATCTTCCAGCTCTGGACATGTCGTCTCTCGAAGACCCGCTTTTGATGGATGTGCTTAAACAGACGATTTTCAACCTTTCGAACGAAAAGGCGCTGGGCCCCGACGGCTTCACTTGGGACTTCTACAAAGCTTGCTAGGACTTCATGTTAGGAGACCTGTACTATGCTCTGCAGTGCCTCTTCAACCTAGAATCCCTAGCCTTCCACTCACTCAATTGCGCCCACATTGCCTTGCTCCCCAAGAAGGACAATCCTGCCAGTGCCTCAGACTATCGCCCAATCAGCCTAATCCACAGTCTGGGGAAGCTCTTCACTAAAATTCTCTCCGCTCGGTTGGCGCCTTTCATGGATAATCTCATTTCTCCCTACCAGAGTGCCTTCATCAAGAAGCACAACATCCAAGACAACTTCCTCTTTGTTCAAGGGAAGGCCAAGTCCTTCCACCGCTCGCTTACTCCGGCCATTCCGTCTCCTAGCCCTACCTTCTTGATAACCTCCCTGCTCATGGTTTCGGGGAGCGCTGGCGTGATTGGATCTCTCTCTCTCTCTCTCCCTCGCCTCCTCCTCCTCCCGCGTCCTTTCTAATGGGTTCCTCACAAACGCAATTCACCACACAAAGGGCCTTCGGCAAGGTGACTCCCTTTCTCCCTTCCTTTTCGACCTTGCCATTGAACCCCTCGTCGCCCTACTCCACCGTGCCACTGAAGAGGATTGTCTTTCCCCTATCCAGGGAATGCAAGCGAACCTTCGTGTTTCCCTGTTTGCAGGCGATGAGGCGATTTTTGTCAACCCTACCCAAGATGATATCTCCTCCTTAACCCTCATCCTAAGTGAGTTTGGCAAAATCACTAGGCTCAATGCTAACTTTGCCAAGAGCCAGGTCATCCCCATCAGATGCAACCACGTCGACCTCGATCATGAGATCCTGCGTGAACTCCCCGCCGAGAGGGCCACCTTTCCCATCAAGTACTTGGGACTTCCTCTATCCGTTAGGCGCCTGCACCATGTCCACTTGCAACCGCTGCTAGACAAAATCTCTGGGCGCCTGGCGGGCTGGCGCGGACAGCTAATGTCAAAAGGAGGGGGACTAACTCTGCTCAAGGCGTGCTTTCGGCCCTTCCAACCTACACCCTCTCCGTTGTTGAGACCCCAAAGTCAGTCCTACAGAAGATTGATAAGATCAGAAGGGGTTGGCTATGGAATGGAACCGACTCTGCTCCTGGTGGCCATGTGTCGTGTTAACTGGGATACGGTTTGCTTCTCGACCTCGCTTGGAGGCCTTGGCGTCCCTGATCTCGTGTGATTTTGTCATGCCCTACACTTGCGATGGTTGTGGCTCTCCAAACTGCCAGGGAATCAGGCTTGGAAGGGGCTGGGCCAGGCCCCCGTTGGGACAGCTTCTGACCTTCTCCACGTCGGTTGCTCTGTCTCTCTCCGCAATGGGGCCTCTCTCTCTCTTTTTGGGATGACCGCTGCCTTTAGGGAGTTGCCCCTTTGGAACTCGCCCCAAACATCTACTCAGCCGTCCCAAGAAAAAACAGAACGGTGAAGGATACACTCACAAACAATAACTAGTTGGCTGATCTCAGGCGGATTATAACTCCTACCATGGTCCTGGAGCTCATCCCGCTTTTTTCTCCGAGTCTCCTAGACCACCTTGTCCGATGAGGGTGATGATCAGTGTGTATGGCGGTTCTCACGGGATGGTCGCTTCACAGTTAAGTCCGCCTACCAAGTGCAGTTCATCAGCCGATGTCCCTCACCCCATTTGGCGCATGTGTGGAAGACCTGGCCCCCCTCAAAGTGCAAATTCTTTCTTTGGCTTCTGCTTCACCGCCGTGTGTTGACTGCGAACGCCCTTCAGAGACGGCACATACCGAACTCTTACTTCTGCTCTCTTTGTGGGCAGAACCTGGAAACCCTGGAGCACCTGTTCCTCGATTGTGTCTTCGGTTCCTTCGTTTGGACTCAACTAGCGACTTGGCTAAACCTGCCCCTACTCAGCCCAGCTCTCTAAGACATGCAACCATCCTTGCTAAGCTGGTGGAATGGCTTCATATCAGCTACGTCCGACTCCGATGGCGCTCTTTCCATCGTCATCGCCATTGTTTGGCATCTCTGGCTTGAGCGGAATAACCGTCTTTTTCACTCGGTTCAGCGCCCGCGTCTAGTTTTTTAGATCAACTTTTTGACGTCCTGCGGTACTAGGCTACTGTAGGAGCTAATTTTGTAGTACCTTAATGTCCTCTTGCCTCTCCGGGGGTGGGGCGTTTTACCCCCGATACATTGTATTCTTCTTCTACTGTCAATAGATGGTAGTTCTCCTGCCCTTTGCTAAAAAAAAAAAGACCTTACTCAGATGCATGCCCTGTTCCCACTGGGCCAGCCTCTTCATGCTAGGGGGTTGTTTTCTATTTTGCCCCAAGCATGCCTTTAGTCGGGCCCATGGCCTTTTTCCATGAGAACATGTTTCGTTCAAGGGATTCATTTTTTAGTTCGCCCCAAGCACGCAATCGCTCGAGCACACGGTCTTTTCCTTTGAGCACGCGTTTCACTAAAGAGGTTCATTTTTTAGTTCGCCCAAGCATACCTCGTCTATCGGTTCCTTGAGCGCCTAACCACCGCTTGAGAAGTGGCGGTGCGATCCTGTTCATGCGTAGCCAGATTTCTCGAGGCATCTGGCCCATGTATAGGATGCGACAGGATGAATTTGATTCACCTGTTTGTTCCTTGGGCAACTGACTCGTGTTCAGGATACGATGGCATGCACGTGACTTGCCTTACTCACAAGATTCTTGTTTCTTTGAACTTCTCACCTTGCGCACAATTGTATATCGTTCGTATGCATGGCATCAACCACTCCTTGGTGGTTCTTAACCTCATGGAGATGCCTCATCTTGCTTAAGGCTCGGGGCTAGCTGTTGGAGATTGGGCGACGTTGTGCTCACGTTGTCCGATTTCATGGGCTACCATGGATTAAGACCACCCGGGGTATGTTCCTTGCCTAGTAAGCCACCCTATCTAGGTGGATGCGTGGTGTCCTTGCGCAGGTCGCCACATGAGGGGTTGGTCATTACGCGTCCTCCTGACTAGGGTGCGCCAAAGTCAAAAGGTTGGTAGCTTTGTTAGGTGCGATAATGCCCGGTTGATCGCCACTGTTCAGTGGATAGTAAGTTCAAACTTTGCATGGGATGGGGTTCTACTTCCTTTCCTCCCGCTGATAAAAATAACCCTCGGCTCTCCCAGTCTAGATAGACTACACACATGCACACCCTTATATTGTAACACATACAAGCCGGGCTGCCCCGAGCAAAGTTTTTTCCCGCTCGGGTAGCGCTTGCCTGTAACTTTTCATCATAGGAATGAAAGGCTAGACGTAGGGTTGTTATTCTGATAGTGGGAGATCAAAAACAGGGTAAAAAATCGTCGGGTTGTTTGTCTGAGATCACCGCAAGCTCTCTAGCCTACGAATGTCTTAGTACGTTGCAGAAGGAGGCCCATTAATCTCCGTTTCAACAAGTAAACTCTGTTTATGTGAGCTTCAGTTGACGACCGCTGACACTAATTTTGGCATGCCATTGACACAAGTACTAGTTAAAACGAGTTTGCGTAGTTTATACTCCCTCGTTTCAAAATATAAGACATATAAGTTTTGACACAGTCTTTAACACAAAACTTTAATCATTATTTTCTCTCACAATATATTATCAATAACTATAAAATTAACATCATATGAAAATACTTTCAAATATAAATCCAACTATATATATCACATGCATAACACTAAACATATATGTTTTTAGCTTAATTATTAGCCAAAAGTTAGAAATGTAGACTTTTTCGAATACATATACGTCTTATATTTTAAAACGGAGGGAATAGTATAGTGATATCAGGCTGTACTTTGTTTGGTTGCTTGACTACTTCCCGCTATGCCTGTACGAGACATCAGGCTGACGAAAGCTAGGCTGAGCGGGAACAACTAGCGGTGATTTTCAGCAATTCTTTCGTAGATGTTTGGTTAGCAGCTTAGTTGTAAGATTTATCTTCGTAAATGACATCTTGTGTCCCATTGCAAGCTATCAGAATAATGGAGCCGTATCCTGTTTGATTTATGCTGAAGGAATAGTAGTGCCTTGTTGCCAGGACAAGTAGTAGATTTTTTTCCCCTGGCATTCCTAGGATGACTAACCTATCCTTTTGACCTCTACTCCCTCTGTCTAAAAAAAATGTTGTTTTAGCATTAAAACCGAGAGAATATTACACAAGTAAAATAACGCATGTACCCCTGGATGGAGTAATTAACTCGGCGCATAACCCAAGTCCGAGGAGCATTTAAGAGGCGATTTCACAAAACTCAGCCCGCCATACATACTGTAAGCGTCAAAACTTAGCTCGCCATACATTAGCGCCAAATCACAGCTCAAAAAAACAAACAAGAAAGTGGTAGTAATATGACAGCGCTAAAGACTGAGCCCGCCAATTTCACAAGGCCAAAAATTACAAGTAATCAAAAATTGCATTCAGCCGCCAAACAACATCTAAACCAGTACTTCATATACTCCTGTCAGTCTTCCTGTGATTCACATGCACAAAAAATCAATTAGCCATGGCCATAATAGATTTAAACCAGCCAGCATTAGAGGAAGATGAAGCATTACCTGATCTAAATGAAGCCCTTGCTAATGAAGAAGAAGAAGGAAGAAGAAGTGAGCCCTGTCATGCACCTAAGGAATCAGAATATCAAGCTGAGTAAAAAACCTTTATATACCCTTATACGAAGAAGAAGCACTAGTCTTTTATCATAGTATATATATCAACAATGACTTTTTGTAGATGAAGTGCAAACAAACGATAACACTAATTAAGAAATTCTGCAAACGTCATACAATGCCATGGCAAACAAACGGCAACACTAATTAAACAATTCTGCAAACAAACAACTTAACACCATATAATAGTAGCACCATAACAGTAGCGGATAATAAACTTAACACCATCATAAGAGCACCATAATAGTAGTAGAATATAAACTTAACACCATCACAGCATCACCATATCAATAGCACCATGACAGTAGGCAGTAGCACCATATCAGTAGCACCATCACAGTATAAAATAAATTTACCACCATCTTAGATAGTATAGAAATAGCTAGGAAGCATAACCTTGATCATGCTAAGCATGAAATCACGGTCGACTTGCTCCCGGGCCACCAGTTCATCCACTGCCGACGACGCCAGCTCTTCTGCGCCCGACGCCGCGAGGTCCTCCACCTTTTCCGCTACCGCCACCTTTTCAGCTACCGCCGTCATCTTCTTGCGTCTCTTCCGCACCTCTTCAACGCCATCTTCTTGCGAGTCCTCCGAGTCCGGGACGTACAGGACGTGCTCCAAGTTGCCACACATGGCGTCCCACCCCGCATCTTGGTCCTCCGTGTCAGCGATGTAGAGGTCGTCGGCGGGGGACACTCAAAGGCGGCGCTCGCTGCTCCAGCCGTCCAACGAGGTCCTAACCCCGCGGATTCGGCGGCCTGGCCAAACCCTAGATGTTGGCGACACGGTTGGGGAGGGAGGGAAGTGCTGGAGCTGCTGTCTGGTGCCCGGCTTCGATCCGCTGGCGCCGGCAGCTTCAGATTGCCGGCCACGTCGCCGGATTCGGTGGATATCCATGCGGGGCGATGTGGGGGCCGGGGAGAGGACAGAGGAGACGATGCGAGGGCCAGGGAGAGGGGGAGGACGGATCTAGTAGGCGATTCGAGGAGGGGATGGTGCGGGGAGAGGATGATGCTGACTTTGCTGAGGAGCCGATGCGGGGAGGAGGGTGATGTGGAGAAAGGGGAAGGGGGAGGATGGAGGCGGCGATGCAGGGAGAGGGTGAGGAATGGTGGACAGAGAGAGCGATGGGTCAAAGGAGTGGAGTATAATAATCTGATTTAATAAACGGAGTGAAATTCACAATCCAGAATGACATTCTTTTTGGAACAAAATTTAAAACCCAGAATGACACTCTTTTTTGGGATGGAGGGGGTATGTTTTTAAAGGAGGCATTCCCGAGGGCACCCTCTTTCAAGAGGAATTGCAGCGTCACCGTCATGCCAAGGCCTGACAAGGTTTCTTTATTTTGCATCAAATTAAACCACATGCTCCGCTCTTGTGCAGAATGCCAGGATGACAAATGAGGCAGTACGGTTCAGGACATCTACGTTGCAGAAATTGTAAACCCTAAATATAACCTGCGCTTGCCATGAAATGTAAAAGATGCACAGAACTCAATGACATGATACTAGTAAGTACAGAAAATAAATAGCTGGGGTAACTTAAGGCTCCAGGTGCGCATCTGTCAAAAACTTTTAGGTACAAGACGAATAGCCCAGCAGGGTGGGACATGAACTGCTGAAAGGATAGCATTGAGACACTACTTTTATTTGGTTGTACAAATCAACATATACAGACTAAATTTTCCCTTCCCAAGAGGCCGGTGAATGAATAAAAGGAATGGAACAAGCTAAATTAGATACAAAGGGAAACATCAACATTGAATACTTGACAATTGTACAAGGGCTTTGAAATTGTACTGCTAGGCAAGAGCAATGAACTTTGGACAGCATAAACATCGTAGATCAACCAGATGGTCTCTGGTAGATATGCTTCGTTCTTGGGTCAACAATTAGGCCCCTCCCACCATTCACCTCCAAATCATGCCTGAAGAAGTTTTGTTAAGTTACTAAACTGGGGTGCCAAAAGCTGGAAAGAGTTGTCAGGCTACTTACTGAAAGACAAAGTCTGGAATTGTTAGTTGTTCACGTAGTACATATCTGAACAGCTGCACAAGCCTATCCACATACACAACCTTCTTCCAGACCTAGTTAGACCAAATCATAAAACCTCAAGCAACACACTAAAGACTATAAATAAAATCAATATGGTATTGAACTAGGAGGTACCTCCCCATCAACAAAAAGCTGCATTGCCAAAATAGCTGTTCTCAACCCCAATGTTGGATGGAGGACATGTATTGCCTGTTACAGTGAACGCCGCTAGAAGACTGAACTTGTTACAAGATAAATAGGATACAAAGTACGCACAAAGGAGATACTGACATGAAGGTTTCGCTGATGTTTACGACCTAGTATTTGTTGTAACCGCTTCATGAATCCTAAATCTGGTTGCCTAGAAATGGAACAATTTTTTTTTTACATTTAGTACTGCAAAAATGTGTTAAAACTTAAAAAGCAAATAATAAAGGTGATACTCAGTAACGTTTTTATCATAAACTTACGGTTGTAATGATGCTGCAGAGTGGAGATAGACAATTGTATATGGCTTCTGAATCAAAGGTTCAAACTCCTGTAAAGACAAAAGATAATTTGATGTTTCAGAATGAACACACCAAAAAAGCCAGAACAAAGCATCAAGATGAATTATATATTACAGTGTGAAAGCCACTAAAATCATAGGCAGCACTTTTGCAATATATAATATTTACCAAAGTATTCTCATCAAAACACACTTCAAACATTCTCATAGTTCCTTGGTTTCAGATTTGTTTGTTGTAGCACTGGTGTCCTCAATATCATACGATTGTACCAATCTATTTTGTGTGTTACTGCCAATGTACATGGTAGAACTAGATATGCCAAGAATAAAATACACCACAGGCTAGTTTCTTGATTTTTTTAGATTGCACAAAGCATAGCAAGCACAGATAAAACCAAAATATTTTGACCAAGCAGATCTAACTTCTTAAACTCTTACATCCATACACCCTATCATTCATGTATTTGCTGGGACTAAAATTGAACAGTTCAAAACATCAGCAAGAAGATATTTGCCATTGTTCATGGGCATAAATAACACATTTACTATGGTGGCAGAACTTCTGCTAGATAACAGTTGATATATAACTGTATAATCACCTTTACTACATGTAGAACAAACCGTTCAAGATCCATGCAGCGAAGAAGAAAGTGTGCACCAACCACCACCATGACAGGGCGTCCTTCACTATCAACTCCACCACGATAACTGTAGCGACAGATGACATAAGACAGCACAAAAATGATTGCGGAAAAAGTTAGCTATATGCATAGATACAAAGAAAAGTAACTGTAAGCACAGATACAGTATCAACTAGCATCGTTAATAAGAAACAAAATAAAGAATTAAAATATAATGGAAAATTACATAGCAGAAAAAGCTAGCTATATGCATAGATACAAAGAAAAGTAACTGTAAGCACAGATACAGTATCAACTAGCATCATTAATAAGAAACAAAATAAAGAGTTAAAATATAATGGAAAATTTACATACATTATTTTCATTTCAGCAATCTCTGACAGATTAAGAGAATTCGCTTTAGCAAGGTATCGTGAATGAAGTGAATATTCCTCAGCAGCAGACAATGAAGGGCAGCCTAGATCACCATATCCAAGCAACTTAGCATAATTAAATCCCTTTTGAGCTTGAGCAGATTTTTCCCATTGCTCTGTCCGCCGCAGATCTGGATCTTTAATTAATGACATAAACGAAGGATCCAGATACGCATCCAACTTGAAAGAACTCCTGTTTAATAAATCAGCTAAACTCAGTTCAATAAAATAAACAAAAATTATTTGAAGATCAAAATGACATGTGATCAATAAAATGAACCTTGTAATGAACACAAGGGCAAAGAATCCAGATCCAACTAGTTTAATGGGGGCATATCTCTAGTATGCATAAAGAGAAGCAGTTGTCTCATGCTCTCATCCATGCAATGGAGGACACCAAAGATAGCTTTCAATAATAAAATGGATGTCACAAATTCATTTGCACAATGTAATACCAAATAGATCCAATTTAAGATGTTAAGACTAAAGAGGCGAATCATCATCATTGACATAACTAGCACTTCAATTAATTTAATGCATATCAAAATGTAAAATTGTAGTTATCAACTTGCACATAAACTAGTACTTAAATTCATGATCTCGTGTCAAATTGTAAAAGTTGCCATTATTGACTCACACTCATAAATCTATTGCACACAATATATGAGCATTACCAAATATGTAAAAATTCTACAAAGAAATAGAACATTAAATTTCACCTCTTTGATGCCAACCCAGAATCAAGAGGAATATCTACAGGAACTGTAGCTATGGTTCTGTCTGTTGCACCAGCAGGCAAAGGTCTTATCCTTATTTTCCTCTCATCTATCACAGTTTCACCATTCTCATCCCCAACATCAGCTGGCAGTTTTAATACCGCAATCTCTTCCTCCTGCTTGTCCCGAGGGAAATATAGTGGGAGCAATCTGCAGAATTCTTATTGTCAGCACTCAGCAAATGTACAAAAAAAGTAACATAAATTTTGGCTTTCAGCTTAATTACCTCTTGTATATCTCTGTATCAGATGATGATGTAGTACAAAAAACAACACCAGCTATTTTTCCTTTTTGTTTCTCCAGAAAACGTCTAACAGTTCCTGAAGAGTAAAAGTGAGTTCAAGCAGAACAAAATCTAGAAACCATCCAAATGAAGCATTTATGGAGTGACTAGGGTACGATAATTTTCATTCAGTTATTTTACGGACATAAACTTTATTCTGCTTTCCAACACTCACTTTTTCATTCTCCAAGGGGGAATGAGCAGAAATGGCAAATGTATGAACTGGAGGAGGCTCGAAGTTTTCCTACATCGGCCATTTTTGTTTAAAAGGTGTATGTACCATATCAAACCCCAAACTTTGTTAACGGAATACTTTTGTTTCTTATGTAAGAAATATTATGTTACAAGTGCAAGATACAGAAAATAAACAAACAATAAAGAACTCACTTATTGCCACATGAGCAGCTGGTTCACGAGGGTAGTTTTTAGCTTCTGTATATATACAACCCATTGCGATGCTGACAAAATAAAAAAAAATCCATAAATATGCAGAACAAGATTTGTAGATTTGAAACCAACAGAGTGAAGTAAGCTTAAAACATCGCCTTGTTAAACTATAATGAGTAATTGAAGCTTCTGATCCCTCGTGATCCTTCCAAGTACCTTTCAAGGCCGTTCTCAATCAATAGTTCTAAACATGACCGATAGCAGTGACTAAGTGCATTCTCTGCAGCTGTGTGATACTTGACAGCATATTTAGGGCCCACTGTGTGGATGACTTTCCTGCATAATCAATTGATGAATGCATTTCAGCATAAACAAAACAATAACGTACAATTGCCAAGCAGAATGATGAATTTGAATGCTTTTGCAAATATTCAACTTCTTGTTTCAGATCTATTTGGTTTTAATTAAAACTTAGATTCCTAAAGTTAGTAGCACATATTCCTAGAAACTATCTTGCCCACAGCTAGGATTTATTCCAAACTCCAGAGTAGTTGTATCAACATATGAAGCTGATAATTGCGTCGACTATGAAAAAGATTATTCCAATAAAATGACTATTGAATTGTCCAAACCAATGAAGGCGATTAATAAATCTGAGTAGTACATTTGCTAATCTGGAAGATCAGCCCTCACAATCAATTCCTTTTACTTGTAGAATATTCAGCAAAAGGATATCTATTATGAATTAAAATTAGGTAGCAGGCCTCATTTTGCCAACGAAACACACTTTCTTGTGTGAAACCAGTAAATATGTCAATGTTATAACTTTAATATTGAACGGTGTTCCCATCTTTGATTCTTTGTATGCTCATAACTGATAAATTCATTTTACACAACCTAACATGTTTAGACAAAAAAAAAAACATATGCAGACAGCATACTCAAAAAACCAACCTTGCAGGCAGATCATACGCATTGGTCATCTTAGCCATCCCAGTTCTGCACCCACCCTGCAAAACATCGGTCAAAAAGCAAGTGCCCCTTCACAATCTCTACCAATTGGGCAAAAATTCCCCCTGAAAGTGCAGCGTGCAGTCCAAATTTCCAAAACCGTACCAAGGTGGCGCATTCCTCTGCGAGCCCTGGACCTGCAGCTGCGTGCAGCCCAGGAGCACTGTGCGCCTCGTCCAAGCTCTGCGTCAACCGAGAAAACAACAAGCTTAGCACCGCAATTGAGACATCGATTCTCAACGAGATATAAAGCGAGAATCGGAACCTCGTTGGTGGAGTTGACGACGGCGTCGACCTCGAGGTTCCATGGGTGGCCGCGCCAGAGGTAGATCTTGGAGTTGATCTCGTGGTCCACGGGGAAGCGCGAGGAGCCGCCCCGGCCGCCGCCGGCGGCCCCGCTGTCGTCGCCAGTGAGGGGGTCGGAGAAGGAGAGGAACGCGGACGCGGCGGGCTCGGATCCGCCATCCGCCGCGGCGGCGGAGTAGGACGGCGAGTAGAGGCGCTGGTCGGGGTCGCTCCAACGCGGCACCTGGTCGAGCGTCACGGCCGGCTCAACGCCGCCCACGGCTGGCGCCATGGCGCCCGCGGCGGCGGCGCCGGAGGCCGCGGCCGCCGCCGGCGAGCGCGGCTGCATGGAGGCGCTCAGGCGACCGCGCGAGGATAGCGGTGGCGCGAGGTCAGGCGGCCGTTAAGCGGGTGGACGGGCCGCGACTCGCGAGACGGGAGGAGCAGAGATAGAGAGAGATGGAGATGGAGATTGGAGATGAGGAAACAAACCGAGCATCTCGACGCCCTTGACATGTGGGGCCTCGTGACTCTTTGGGCCGGCGCTTTTCGCTAGCCGCACGCGGGCTCGCGCACACCCGGGAAAGCCCATCGCCCGCGTGGCGCCTCGACGTGGTCGTGACATGGACGCTTCTCTGACTGGTGGGCCCGTACTCGACTCTCTGCGACGCAGGAGAAGCTTCGGAATCGGAGCTGGATGGACTGGAGCGGGAGGAGCATGGGCTGGGCCTCAGCCAGCAACCGCAGATCTGTCCGTAATTCCTTGGATGGAATCGGGCACAGTTTGTGATGAGATCTTCTCGTCGCCAAGCAGGGCTCGATGTTCTGCAAAGTCAGGACAGCAACAGTGGATGGTCATGTACTCGATGATAGCTGCCGTTTTTATAAAAAAAAAAAAAAATTGCTGCTTACAGGAAAATTGTCACTCAACCATACCTTGCAGAATATTTTAGTCAATTAAAACAAAAAACTGGGTTTAACCGGAGTTTTAACTATCAAACCTAGGTTTGTGATGTTTTTGTTAACGTCACAGATCAAACCTATGTGAACGCCATTAGGCTACCACCGCATCTCTAATCTCTCCCACTCTCCATCCTCATCTCTCAAGCAAGCAGAATGTGAACTCACTGCCTAGCGGACGGCAATATCGTACAGGTGTTGGAGCGATCCTGCGAGATGGATGGCAACTTCGTACCAACATGGTCATTGGCGGTGGTTGCGCCCATCCAACAAGCGTCGAGGACATCAACTACATGTCGTACTTCTACTTCAGGATCTCGGACGATCGTAGCAGTTCTGTATCAAGAACACTGGAGAGGCAGCTCACTTAGGGGACTTCTCGCCCCTCGCCGGCGGCTGGCGCTGCCCCCAAACATGGCGTGAATTGGGTCAGCAGAGGTCAGACAATAGGTCCGTTCCTCGAAGGTAGGAGTAGGGAAGAGAACGAGGCATTGCGACACGATGACGGGGGGCGTGGCCAAATTCTGCGTGGGCAGATGTGCAATGGCAGCGATGCAAACAAAGCCAAGGAACACGACCATTTCTGAGTTTTTGGGGCGCGGAGCAAAATTATAAACAGAGAAGAGGACCAAACATAAGTATCAAAATATTTTAATATTACTATATATATCAGCTGAAAAGACATTATTCAATGTATTATAGAAATTGTTATCAATAAAAAGAAAAAAGTACAAAAATAAGATTTTTTTCCTCAAACATTTTGTAGATATCATCTTAAAAATGTCTTCTAAATTTTTTAAATGCAAAATCATCAACTCTAATCGAAGCAGATCAACATGATCACTGATACCACCTTGGGTGAAGCAATCGACAAATCATTCATCGTTAATCAGGGAATCGATGGGAGGAACCAAGAGAACGTGTCGTCATCGTTGTCCACTAAGGCACAACCAGGTCGTCGAGGCTGCCACGAGTAGGCGAGCAACATCCGTGATCCGCCGTGACGTGGAAGTTGGAACGGATCGCTGAGAGCCCGAGCCCTTCAAAAATCAAAACCCTCGGTAGCTCGGCCAACACACTAATCACGATCACTAATTAAGTGAATTAACAACCGCCGTCGGGTCGCACTGATTATGATCGCTAACTAAGTCAATTAACAGGGCCATACGGGCAGTGTTGGGGTGCTAGGATGGGGACCCTGGGCTTGGGGGCCCGGGGCGGAGGCACTGCTCGCCCCACCCTAGGCACGACATTGGCAAGGAAAAGTACTAAAATGTTCTTTAAGTATTAACTATGCCTGCTAAAATACCATATTTGTTCGATTCTTAAACTATCAAAACTGAACCTATTTTGTTATTTTGACCGATCAAATTCTATCTTGTGGTGGTTTTCCCTAAGGTGGCATTGTTTTGATGTGGCAATCATGTGGCGTTGACATGGCTGCCACATACTCTCTCTAACTTCTCACTCTTGCCGCTATTGCATGGATCGGTTCTCCCATGCCTCCATTGGTCCATCCAAGCTACTCACGTGCTACCCTCATCCTCCCCTAGCACCCGCGCTCTTCCCTCCTTGGCAGCCACATCACTCCCTGGCGCGTGATGCGCTGTCCTCAGTTGTCGTCATTGTTGTGAATCCTTGCTTATATTTGGACACCCAACAGACACGAACGTAGATATGACATGTTAACACTTCACTTGGGAAGCATATCCTCTGACTTTATTTGGCCATTGACATGTGGGCCACAGTACCACATGGGCCCACATGTCAGTGACTCAAAGTCAGAGGACAGTTACGTCAGAGGATTTGCTTCCCTTCATTTGACTTATCTGTGTCTGCTCACTCACCATTGTTGGTTCGCTACTCACTGTCTGTTGTTCGCTGCTCTCGCTAACTTGCTTGCTCCTCTTTGCCGATCACTAGCGCTGCTACCTACACACCATTCCCGATCTCCACCTTACCAAATTGGGAGAAGGAGACTGCCAAATTGAGAGGAGAATATCTATGTGAACAACATCTCGTTTGCACTTTACAAACATATTATTACCTCCGGTCATAAAAAGAAATCACCGTTGACTTTTGGACACGTCTTTGACCATTCGTTTTATTCAAAAATTTAGTTCAAATATGTAAAATATAAGTAATACTTAAAATACATTTAATAATAAACCAAATCATAACAAAATAAATAATATTTATATAACTTTTTTGAATAAGACGAATGGTCAAAGACGTGTCTAAAAGTCAACGGTGACTTCTTTTTGTGACCACAGGGAGTATTTGTTGTTGTGAAACATGTCGTTTACTCTTCTGAGTCCAGCTTGTTCATGAGTAGCTCGCGAGCTGCACAAGTGGCAGCACATCCAACACATCCCTAAAGCCCACAGGCCATCTAACAGCCCATTTAACACCCTAGCCCACGACCCACTAACCCACCAGGCCACCGCACGCACCGACCGGCCTATCAACCTCACTTCCTCCCTCTTCCCTGCCTTTCTCTCTCTCAGATCTTCCCACGGCTGCCACCTCCCCGCCACGCCGCCATCTGCCACCCCTGCCGCCGTCCCCCTCCCCACGTCGCCGTCCCCCTCCCCGCGTCGCCCCCGCTGCCATCGACCTCCTCGCCCACCCTCTCCCCGCGCCATGCTGCCTCCTCCCAGCTCCTCCCGCGCCCCTCCTCCATTGTATATATATGTCAAAGTTCGCGAGCGCTCACGAGCTAGCTCGAGCCTTTCCCGAGCCCAAGACGAGCCGAGTTTCCAGCTCGCAGCATTTCACAAACACGAGCCGAGCCTCTCCTCGAGCTCGGATGTTTCATGAGCCACAAACGAGCCCGAGCTCGCTCGCTCGAACTCAACTTGTTTCCACCCCTACTGCAGAGTAATCCACCAATGCAACAGGGAACCTTCTAGATAACCCCAACATCGAAGCCAAGAACTGCCACACCATCGCCATCCTGGGCTCCATCTTCTTTAGGCGCAATCCCACAGAAAGACTAGAATACAGAATAAACAAATATCCTCCAAACCTTGTTACGACCAAAAAAAAGGCAATGGAAGCTAGAAAATTGTCGTCAAGCACCACCATCGTCGTCTCTAAAGCCATTCGTGCTGGAATCCACCCAAGCACAAGCTGACTCTTGCTCTTCCCTCATCTCCTACATAGTGGGAAATCCGCTCACCCTCCAAGAAGCAACCAGCCCAGGTACATCAATGATGAGCCTAGCACCGCTGTCAAGAGTTATTGCCGCCTCCTGAGACAATATGGCTAGGGTAAGAGCCCATAGCTAAGTCACTAGCCTCCAACAATGCTTAAGCCGCCTTTGGAATAAGCGTCACCAAAGAGCTCAAGCTCGACGACGAATGTCGACACGGCCTGAATTCCCTGTCTACGACCCCTTCCTTTGATTAGACCACCACCGCCACCTCCCAAATTACCTCAACCACAACCCCTCACAAACACCTCGTAAATCTATGAGAAGCAACAGTTGGGGTTTGGAGAAGAAAGTATGGGAAACAGAAGAAAGAAATAGAAGAGGGAGGAAGGCGACCCCTCCTTCCTGGTAAGCTCATTGGATATGGAGAGAGAGTGAGGAACAAAGTGAGGCAGCGGATGTTGAACCTAGAGCCTGAAGTCACCCTCCTTTAGAGCTTTTGAGAAGATAAGACCAGCTTTCCACTTTTTTTATTTCGATGGTGGATGTTATCATGGACAAACTTCACATATAGAGGAAAAATATATAACAAAAAACAAATTAGGGGGCTAAACAAACCATGTCAGATAGCCAAAGTTCTTTAGTCTATCTATTCAATAAAACAAGTCACTAATCAAATGAAGCAAGGCAACGACACTCTTTAGGAGCATCTTCATTGGTGTAGTCAACCATTAGTCATAAGAAATAGGCACATCATATATATAGATATCAAATAGATAACCTCTCCATTTGACTAGTTATAGCATTGCCTCTAAAATTAATATGGATTAATATGTAATAGTGTGCATGATAATTTGTTGTATACCGACTATAAGTTCGTAACTAATCTTTCTCTCTTTCCATTCTCTCTTCCACATTAAAAAAATGAGTGGAATCCTGATATAGCTACTTGGACTTGGCATCATTTAAGATGTCCTAAGCAGTAAGCATGGCATATGCATGCGATGGCAATGCACGCTGTTTAACTAATTAATGATTGCAAAGCGAAGTGACAACTTACAAACGGCTGACAATGCAATGTGGCCTGTGGGTGTCTCATGAGCCCTAAAGGAGGTACGAGTCGTCGGCTTCGCGTGGACGCATCCGTTGAGCTTGCAAGTTGCAATCGGATGTTGTGCGTTTTTGTTTCACTACAATACAACTGGTTTACCCAAAAGGTCTTGTTTCGGTTCACAATCACCGGAGTGCGTGTGTGTCATGGGTAAAAAGCCTGCATGATCAGATATTCAGATTATGTCTAGTCCATGCATATAAATGTACGGCGCTAATAATCCACGATCGCACGATCGAATGTCACCACTGTACTTGGAAACTTGTCTCAATGTTATTTTCAATAAGACAACGACTTTGCTAAACATTAGTTGCCTTAAAATTTTCTAACTCACAGTCGACCTTTACTTATCCAGGATCTTTGGCCGCCAGAGTGAGGTTCCACATGCCCCTTGATCTTAATTAGAGAGATGCAAGGAAAACTACAAACAGCGGTGCGGATGGGATCATGATGTGTGTGTTGTGGTGGTGGTGGTGGTGGTGTGTGTGTGTGTGTGGGGGGGGGGCGAAGTGTCGATGACGATGCCAGAGGCCGAAGCCACGTGCTCGGTCAAAGGCGGTTGGGCGATGGTGGCAGGTGAACTGGCACAAACGGAGTCAGTTAGGATAGACAGAACGACGGGGGATGGGGTGAGTGGCCAGACAGCTAGTGGTACCGACCGCAGGTAGGTAGGCCAACAGGGGCGAGGGAGACACACGAAGAAGTTAAGAGGGAGAAGGGGCGGTGTTAGAGATAGAGAAGGGGGAAGGGTGCCGCCATGCTAAAAAGGAAGGAGATGGGGGGCGTGCAACAGCAGGAGACTCGGTGAGGGTACAAGTGGTAGGGATACGATCGGAATGAAGCGATGGGGATGGGGTCGTAGGGATACGATCAGAATGAAGTGATGGAGATGAGGATCAGGATGGAGAAGATATGAACATGGTGGGAGATATTTAGGGTGTTGGATTTTGATTCAACGGCAGAAAACATTGACTAACAGTTTCATATTTTTCAAGCAACCGTTGGCTAGCCGAACCCTATTTTCAATGTCAAATTAAGGAAGGTGATTATCAAAATCACGAAAGTACTCATCGCACTTTTAGTTTTAGTAGGGATTCTTATTGGACAAAGTCCTAACAACAATAAAAAGACTTTCGAGGCAAGAATTAAGATCGACCATTCGCATTAAGAAAATATGCTGTAGGCGCATTCTAGAAGGGATCAAAAGTGTTTAAGTTCCTAAAGCATGCTGCCGCTAATATTAGCGATCCTCACAAAACGAACTCTTTAACATTAGTGAACACACATGACGGGTGCCAGGCCAAGCCACACAATAAGGAACCGCGACACTTCCTATGACTGCACAGCCTCTTCTTTTGGCTCCCCAGGTACAAGTCCCCGGATCTTGACATCATAATATACCTCCTCTACTCTTCTTAAATCATACTTCATCCCTGCAAAACAATTCCGAGAGAGAGAAAGACTTAACTCAACTTACATATATTACAAGCAACATGACAGTATATTGCCCATAAGCAAATACCTAAGGACCAGAAATTATTAGATGATAAAGAAAAACTTGTCAGATGAGCCACAGGAAGAGGAACCCACCATCAAACTTCTTACGCAGGAAATCATTGCGCAGATTCAGCATCCTAAATGAAGCGTGCAGGTCAGTGAGAAAGGTCAGCACCTTTCTTGGACAATCATAGTCTCCAGCAGTGACTCGATTCACTACATATCTAGGCTGTTCAAAAATTTAGCAAGCAGGCATCAATACCACATGGTAGCAGAGCATTATAATTCTGTCTTGTCATCAATTCAAATAAATAATTATATGCTGACATGATGAATAAAGTAATCAATAACAAATGCAGATTGTGTTATGTAAAGGTTGCAGAAATGCATGTTGAAGCCCTTTCATTCATTAGAAATGCTACATACTACAAACTACCTGGAAGCTCAGGTTTATATGGTTGTTGAATTGTGGATTGTACTTTAATCAGTTATGAGATGATATACTTCACCCTTCACAGTCCAACCCTAAGTAAGGCAACATATCCAGTGCAAATGTTCATTAGGTGTTAATATGCTAACAGCAGATCTGAGCCATCAGATCCACAAAGAGTGGCTCAGATCTGAAAAGGTGGAAGCCCCTTTCCATTTAGAAACTTAGGGGGTTTTTCGTGAAAGTGTTTAAGTGGGAAAAGTGGCTTCCACCTCTTCAGATCTGGACCGCTCCTGATGGATCTGATGGTCCAGATTTGTTATTAGCATGTTAGCACTCAATGGGCATTTGCACTGGATACATCGCCCCTAAGTAAATGCTTGGTGCTTCCGTGCTTGTACTTCATGTATGATGCTTTTGCATGCACATAAAGGTGTCACAGAATATATACAAGGATTTAAACAGCAATTATCATGGAGTCACAGAATCACGGGTTATAGAGCAATCACGAATTGCGGAAGCTATATCAATATCCTACATCACAGTTACATATAAAAAGTATTGCTTATAAAATTTTATATAGTATGAAAACTACCCAAAAAATATGCATAAAATTCTCATCATTTAAAAGTAGTCCCAATACGCACAAATATATGTCAACAACTAATTTTTGACCAAAATATTACAAATTAGTCAAGTTATGGAACTAGGGATGGGACTGGGTCGTTTTGACCCTATGGACCATGGGTCGAACCAGAAAAAACGAACCATGGGAGCGCGCACTCAACCCCAAAGTTGATATTTGGTTCGATGGGGTCGACCAAAAAAATCCAAAGGGTACCCCCGATCCATTCCATCGCTTATTCTCAGTCGCCAGAGTCATCCTCGATCCCCATCGTCGACGCCGACCGCCCCTTACCGTCGCCTCCACGCCGGTAGCCGCGCCTCCCCTCTCAGGCGCCGGCTGCGGCATATCTCCACCGGCGCGGCCCCTCCCGAGCAGCTCCTTCAGCGTCACCGGCAGTCCCACTGCCCCCGGCTGGTCGGCTCCCCGAGCCCTAGATCGACGGCGGCGTGGCCCCTCGCCCCCAGCGCATAGGATTTCTCTCATCCCCACGACAACGAGGACGCCCCGGCGAGAGCCACCCCGAACGGATGTCCCATCCTCGAGGTAAACACTTTCTTGCTCACTCGCGGGGGTGTAGAGCAGAGCGCACGGAGAGAAGTATAGAACGGATGCTTTTGTGTTTAATTCAGGAATTGGCTTCCTGAGACTACGAATAGGCATTAGAATCATGTGGATTGTTTAATTTAGTGCCGTGCATTGTGTCTAATTGATAGTAGATTTTGGAAATTTTCATGTTTTCTGAATATGTGTGTATTACAAATCAAATCAAATCTTCATTGTGCCTAACTGTTTTCAGTTGAACATAGTTGCAGTATCGCCTTTTCTATAAGATGAAATAATAAACTTTATTAATTGCAGAGTCACCTTTCCTTTCAGTTGAACATAGCTAATTCACTGCTTCCTCCCCCAGCTTGTTTTTACACCCAAAACTCGACAATTCAGCATGCTGTAGAGAGGTCGGAAGCAGGCAGGTTGCAGCTCATTGAGCTGTACTCCAAATCTGGTGTGTGGTCATGTGTGCTGCCATACACTGATATACCTGATCAGATCAAATTAAGGGAGGTACATGACAGGCCGGCAGATAGTTTGTGATCTAGATCAATGTTTAGGTCTCCATGCTCCTGATTATCAGATTGGTCTCGATGGTTTCTTTGTTCAAATAATTAGTACAAAGTTTATATTGTGCTTAATTATTACGGAGGAGATGATGTGCTGCATTTGTAATCTATACGACTGTTGCAATAAATTAGAGGAAAATTTCAAGGAAATCGAGATAGAAATGCATTTTGGCTACCTCTAATATGTTTTAGGAAGAAATTCAATAATAAAATTTAATTATTGAGGTCTTAGAAGTGGGTCGACCCTTTTGACCCATTGGGTCAAATGCATGATCCAATGGGTCGACCCATTGACCCTTTTTTTAGCAATGGATCACATGGATCGGTTCCAAAGGATCGAGGGTCGACCCATTCCCACCCCTATATGGAACATAACATTTAAATTAGTAAATACTCCATCCTATCACAAAAATATGTTGTTTTTTGGGATACATGCAATTAAATTTAGAACTTGAAATTTATATATTTTCTAATTGTGTAGGTTAGACAAATAAAAATCATATATAACATTAAACAAATTACGAAATTTCAATAGTATCAATTTATAAATATATGTAAGAACTCATAATCTTCTAGCTAGTTATCAGTAACATTATAAGATATAGATATATATATGAGTAACAATCTTGCCAAACATATATGTGTAAATTAACGGTTTTAAGCCATTGCGGACGCAATTAGTGCTAAACGCTACAGACTATAGTGGTCCACTAAACGAGCTATAGCTGTCGTAGCTACGTCAGCGGACTTCCCCTGCTTAGCTTAGCATTTAGGTGCCCAAAAATGCTATAATGGTGCTATAGAGGGCTATTTGAATCACTGAATATATAGATTGAATACTTATATAGATACAATTTTCACAAAATTTCTATCAGACTTGGACATCTTTTTTGCTACAGCCTAGAGCCCACTGAATGGTAATCTTGCAAGCATTATCTGCTATTTATCTTCCACACTTGTTTATGTCTCTTTAAATCATTGAAGCACCTCGAATAGCGATAGCTGAGATTTTAACAGTGTGAACAACAAAGTTGAGTAGAAGATAGTAGCCCGAATACACATTCCAAGATAACAATGGAACAAAGAATCATGGGGTAAATCCTGACCCTAGTGTTTAAACCTCTTGTAAATTGCATCCTCTACTTGACGATACACTTCCGTTCAATAACACAATAGAATCATGAAACAGCCCTCAATAGCATTGGCATCCATCAACCATGAAGACTATCCATTTTCTTTATGAAAAAGTTCATTATGATTTATAGACCTATTTCCTCGAGAGCAAAGAGACAATTTTATGCAAAATATTTGGTAGATTACTGCAGTTCAGCATCAAAAACTAAAACCAGATGTAGAATTGAAAAGAGCATGTATTAATGTCTCCAATATATATCTTAATGACCAAAATAACTTTGCAAGCATAGCCAAACGTTTTTCAAGACTGAAGATATAACATAACAATTAATTGTTAATGACGTGATTTGCTTGAGGCTTTTAGTAATCGTTTTTTCTTGTGAAAATCATAACCAGTGACAAGGTTACAAGGACATATTAATTAATTTATTTTTAATCATTTGTTGGACGTGTTATGCTTTCTCTTTTTTGTAACCCCATGCATGATGACACAACGTGACAACAATGTTATGATGAAAAATAAAACCACAAGAATATTACTTTATAGGGGAAATTGGCATCACGACGCACTACCACTGAAAAATTCATGGCTAGCTAGAAGCCACACCATGTGACACCGATAACTCAATGAAAAAGCCATGAAATTTGTAGTGGCCTACAGCCAATGTTTCCTACTTTGTATGATAGTCAAATTAAAGTTGGATCATGGATAGTTGATTCTGAACTTACAAAATCATTGGACATGAAGCACAATCCTGCAATATGAACAAGTCTTTGTGTGAGTACAAAGTGTAGTTTGCAAGCAATGATTCACCAAACATAAGCATGGTAAGCCTAAAAGAATATCTGAAAGACTGAAGATATATTTAAAAAAGGGTGCAACAGTTGTTTTTTAGCTACTAGTGACCACATGAATGTCAATCCAAGCAACATGCTACACATCTATGATCTAACCATATCCAAATTATCAGTGTTTCAATTAAAAAGATGAATATAACTAATGTTTCCCCAGTGCTGTCCTTGAGCAAAACATTTAAAACTACTCTTGAGCAAAACATTTAACAAGTTTGACCTTTACTCCATTACATCCCATGAGTCTCATCCAATTCGTAAATCACTGAGAAAAGAATGCAGGATATAGATAAACAAACCAGTTAAGTAGTCTTCAACATCTAGGCCAAACTCCCCAGAGCTCACTACAAAGACCAACAAGGAACCTCGTTTAGCCCTATGAGAAGACACAGCATATACAACAAGACAACTACAGCAGCAATTCACAGAGCCATCACATACACCCTAGCTTCTCCTGAGCCTCCTCATGCATGAGGAGGCCTCCGGTCTCTAGCCAGTGCATGAACGCGAGCATTGACACCACCGCCTGCGTTTCACTCCTCCAATCCGCATGGTACCTGATCAACAGCTCCCCACACAATGACAGTTGACAAATATGAGCGATTTCCGCAGAGCTCATCCGCAACAGAATGGGAGAAATCACAGGGGCCAACCAGATCACCTGTAGTACTGGCCGGGGCACTCCTTGAGGATCTCCGCGAGCTGCGAGTACAGCACCTTGATCTCCTCCACCTGCGCATTCGCCTTCCCGAGCACATCTACGCGAGAGGAGACGAGACCAGTCCGGGTTAAACCATGGGGGCTAACTGCTAGGTGCAAGGAAGCGACGGACCCTAGGTGAAATGAGGAGGAGGGCGAGGGGGTGGGACCTGGGAGGGGGACGGGCTGGTGGACGAGAAGGAGCGCGGCGGAGGCGACACGGGAGGCGGACTCCACCTCAGAGACGACGGCGCGGATGCGGTCGCGGAGGGTGGAGGACTCCTCGAGCTGCGTGCGGAAGGACTCGAATTGCGCGTCCATGACGAATGGCGGTGGCGGCGGTGGTGGCGGCGGCGGCGACCGGGAGTCGGAGGCGGCCGCGTGGGGGGGTGCGGAGGAGGAGAAGGAGACGCGGCGCAGGAGGGGGAGTACGGCGAGTCGGGGGGCGGCGGCGGGAGGAGAGCGGAAGGCGGCTCGGAGCGCGGCGGCGGTGGCTGCTGCCGCTGCGACTGTGGGTCTCATCGCGGAGGAGCGAGTGGGGTTTTGGGGACGGAAGCTGTAGAGGCGTGGGCCGTGGGGGGTGTGGAGCGGAAGACACGTGTCTCGGGGGCGGGCACAAGGAAGGGTTTTGGGCTGGGCCCTGGAATGCCAGACGCCACCACAAAATGGCCCGAGTGATGAGACTTGGCCCATTCGTAGTTTTATTTTTTTTAGTCCAAAACGTTGAGAAGCTGTACAGTAGCAAGGCTAGTATAGTTTTGAGTTAATTCCTTATTTGCCATTGCCGAATTTCGCGATTCCTTATTTGCCACTGAAAAAAATTGGCTTCCTTATCTGCCATCCAGTTAAAGTTCCATGCCTTATTTGCCACTCCGTTAGCTTTTCTGTTAAATCGCTGTTAACTGCCTCATATTCAGCATAATGGTTTTGAACAGACATAACACACTGCTCATAATGATTACCGTGTATAATATATACCATTGGCAGAACAAAGGCTATCTAAATTATGAAATTTTATCATTTCAACAATATTGACTATTGGCTGTTAAGAAAACAAAATGCATAATCATATGAGGATTATTTAGTAATCAAGATTCCATCTCATTGAATTCCAAAGCCAAGCTAACACAGATATCTTTGATTTGCTGGAAGGAAGTTGGTAGAAGACGTGAAGCGTGTTACTGTGGCTTTAGCAAGTGCTTTGGGTTCAAACTTCACATAAAAATAAACTTGGAAAGCAAAAAAATCAACCTAGGATATCAGGAACAGAAATATGCTATATTATCAGGGAATCCATGAAATAAAAATAAAAGGATAATCACCATAGATTTAGGGCCACATGACAACAATGACGTACGTACTATTAATAATTCGTAGGAATAAATCTTGCATATCCAATAATAGTAATTCAAAGAAATAAATCCCGCAAAAATGTGAGAATCGAAAGTTAAACCTCTGGCCTATAGCTTCGACAACCGAGATGCATGCTGTACCTACGCTCAGTTCTCCAAAACGTCTATGTTTTTGAACCGGAGAAAAGTACCTAACAGCTTAAGCAAATAAGTTTCCTAAAAAAAAGCTTAACCAAATAAGCCCGGAGTATTTGGGATGCAAGCCGTTCTCAAGACTGCCGTGCTATAAATGTTTGAGCTCAGCTAGACACTGACCGGGCTTTATATGCAATTGTTTAGCAGGGTTAGCTGAAAATGAGGCAGTTAAAAGCAATTAACAAAAAAGCTAACGGAGTGGCAAATAAGGTATAGAACTCTAACTGGATGGCAGATAAGGAAGCCAAATTTTTTCAGTGGCAAATAAGAAATCGCGAAGTTCGGCAATGGCAAATAAGGAATTAACTCTATAGTTTTTAGTTTGGAAATAAGGATTGCTCATCTCTGTGATGGTTGGCATCAGCGAGTAGTGTTGTCACTGGCGACTGGCGAGCCTTCACTGGAGATGGTTGTTGCGACGACTTCGGCTCTCTATCAGGGGGGCTTCTTCAAAAGATCCAGCATCATCTTCATCTCTCGTTTTCATTAGCGAGATGGGGAGGGGTCCATGGGCGCACCGTCGTAGATCCGCAAGATCCCTTGTGCAGCTCACTGGTCTATATTGAGTAGCCGCTCTCACACCTTTTTAGTGCTAGACGGTGTGCGTGATTTGACACAACGGAGTAGCCTGCACCGTTGTGTGTCCTGGTATTAGGGCTTCTATTGACTTGAGGCTAGCTTTGCGCAGCGCCCGCTGCGGATAAGGATGCGAGCGTCACAAAGTCGAAGGTCTCAAGTTTCCCAAGCCTGAGCTCGAGTTTAGGAAGCTCGAGCCGAGGCTGGGGGAGATGTTGGGCGGTCTGTGGCACAGTAGGCCAGCGGAGGTTCCTGCCTAGGCCATACCGGCTGATGGGCCTTGCCTGCTTTGCGCATGCTCATGGGCCACACGCTAATTCGGCAACGCTTCTTTCAATGAATTAAAGGTAGTTCTCATGCCTTTCATTCAAAACAAAAAAGGACTGAGAAAGGGCCAAACATGCGGAATACCCTATGGACACTGCACCCTATACCCTATAGGACGTGGAGTACCAATGGCAATTAGTGCGTGCGAATCACATATATTCTCAGTGTTACAACATAGGATAAGATGATGACCGTGTCTCTCGCAAGACCATATATGTACGCATCAGGTATGGCCGCCATTTTCGTTGTCGCCGAGGATGCGTCCTCCCCTCTGCAAGGCACCAAGCGCGCAAGCATACACGTCCCCTCCCTCCAAGCTTGCGAACAATGGCAACCCCTACGAGTAGGGGTGCTAATGGGTTGGACTCAACCGGGTTTAACGGGGCGGGTTTTGAATCGGGTTGGCTTTGGATGGGTGAAAATGGGTTTAAATGTTTAACGGGTTGGGTTGGGTTGGGTATTCTAACAAAATGGGTTGGGTTGGTTTGGAATGGGTCAAGTATTTCGGTTACTCGCCGGGTTCAACCCGTGGGGGCAGATCGGGTTCTTCCCCATTCTGCTCCCCCATCGGTGCTCCAGGAAACCACGCGCCACCGAGGTCCCTTGGGCGAGGATCCTCATGGCGCCCTCCCCGCCGGTCAGCCACGGCTCGAGCTTAGCCATGGTGTCCTCCATCCCCACCGGCTCCGTCGCGCCGACGAGCTAGGGAGGAGGCTGCGGGCGGTCGGCGGCCTCGTAGGAGGCCGGCATCTTCTTGGCCTCGCCGGCAGCGTCTTGCTCGGGGTCCTTCACGCTGTACCGGGGCCTTTTTGGCGCCGACGCAGTCGCTGGTGGCTCGTTGATGCCGACCCCCACATCTACCTCGCCTACGAGCTCCCGCCCGGCGCCGTCACGCTCTCCGCCTGCCTGCACGGCAAGCCCAGATCTAGTGCTCTCCCGCGTCCAGGTCGCCACCGACGTCGCCCAGGGCCTCGAGTACATCCACCACCACGCCGCCGCCATCCACGGCCGTGTCTCGCCTTCCACCGTGCTCATCTCCGATCCAGACCTCTGCGCGTGGCTCACCCACTTCGGCGCGGGGCGGTTGGCAGCCGCCGAGGGCGAGGAGGAGGAGGAGTCGCGGGAGGCAGTCGTGCGCGCGTTTGGGGCGCTGCTGTCCGGGGAGGATGCGGCCGCCAAGTACCGGCCGGAGGCAACGCGGGGGAGGAGGAGTGGGAGGGAGCTGGTGTGGGTGTCGGTGGTGGACACGGCAGCGGAGGCCTTGTCCTTCATCTCCATGGCGGCGGAAATGGAAAAAAAAATGGGTTGAAACCCGTATGTTCAGAATGGGTTGGAATGGGGTGCATAAAAATTAGCGACGGTTTGGGATGGGTTGATGTCTACCTAGTTTTGGTTTGGGATGGGTTGGATTAAAAATATGGAATTAAGATTATGGGTACGGGTTGGACACGGGTTGGGGTTTACCCCATTGGCAGGCCTACCTACGAGGCTACGTGGCCGCGCCCCAGCGGCAGCCGCCGTCGCCGCCGCCATGGCCGAATCTAAATCCATCGCCTGTTTTGCTTCCTGTTCCGGGTGCGATCCGATCCGTCGCTGCTGCTCCTGCGGACACCGCACCACGGGATGGGCCGCCCACATGCGTGCGGGATGCGGCTCGTGTTACTAATTTGGTGGCTCTCCGTGGAGCTATTAAGAGTTTAATTCATGGCGCGAGGTATTGAATGTGAGAAAGCGAATGTGATGCAGATTACAGAAGCAGTGACATGATGCATCTGAATATCTAATCATGTCGCACGAAATTGAGTGGTTGTTCATTACACGAGTCTTGAAAATTCCGATGTTTACATACGGGTAAGTTTGCGGAGAAGAGGGAACCTGTGCGGGAAATGGGAACGAGGCTGGTGGAACCGTGTCTCGTGGAAATATGGGTCTGCCATATTCTGGAACGAATAGTTCATCGAAAAACTGACGTTCGCGGGTAGGAATAATAGGAGGGAATTGGAACCCCTCCTCCAACGCTAGCCCGACCGCCGTCTCGCCTCTCTCTCGACTCAGGTGGCGTCATGAGCAAGACTGACCACCCATCCGCCTCCTCAGTCCTCCCACTCTCCCGGCCTCCTTCTAAGCCCAACGGCACCTTGAACCCAAACACAGGCGCCTATGTGAAGGCCCCAAATGCAGGTTCAAGAAAAAACCTTTTAAAAAAAACTCAAAGTGTATTATAGAAAATAAAGATAAACACATAGACATATAATCTCTCTGTACTATTAAAATGCTCTTGTGGTAGTTGGTGGTAAGACCAACTTTAAGGCCCAGTTCTTTTCAGCTTAACGGCTTAACGGCTTAACGGCTTATCTACGTTCTGAAAATACATATGTTTTGAGTTTTTTGGGTTTGTTTTTTCACTGTTTCGACGATGGGTTCTAACGCTTAAAAAAGCAAGTCAAATGAAATGGATCCGAATCTCGAGACTACCTCAAGAAGCTCTCAAAATTCAGTCACTTCAGCCGTTCAGATCAGCTCAAAAGAACAGGGCCTAAATTTCAGTTGTTCAAAGTTACTAAACATCTCATATTAAGACCATTGATTATAGTGGAATCAAATTATAACGGTGTTGATCCCACATGAGCAAGATACGGTATCCAAATACGCCTGGGCGCGCGGTGGCGGCCTCGGCCTGGGGAGAGAGAGGGAGAGGTGTGTGGGGGAGAGAGAGGGGGGGTAGAAGAAGGGAATTTATTTGATGTATTTTAATTCGAGTGCCACGTCATAGTCCACGTGGACAAAACAACCCACGTGTTCGGTTCACGTGGCAAAACCATCCTCAAAACCACCACCAGGGGGTTAAGTGCACTGGTTTCAATTGTTTGTTGGACTGGTTACCTGGTTTTCGAAGTCAGAAGGTTATGTGCATCCGGGTCAATACTTCAGGGGTAAGTAGACTTTTTTCTATATATTACACACATTCACACACACACACATATAATTTTAAAAAGTAAATTTCACCAGCAGTCCTTAAACTTGTCCTGAGTTCTCATCTAGGTCCCGGTACTCTCAAATTGCACTTATGGCTCCCTGAACTTGCATGGGAGTTTCGTATAGGTTCAAAAGCCTCTCCAAAATCATAAATTTATTTTAAAAATAATAAAAATGTATAGAAAATTATAAAAAATCTAGGAAATCATAAAACAAATTCTAGAAAATCATAAAAAATTCTAAAAAATTATAAAAAAATCATAGAAATTTATAAAATCATTAAATATTCTTAAAAATCATAAAAAATTGAAATTTCATAAAAAATGAAAAATCATGTAAGACACAAATTTGTGTGTCAACTAGCCGACATTTGTGTCGGTTGTGTGGGCTTGAGAAGCTTGCCATGGCATGTGGGAGCCTAGAGTGTTGAATTTTATGATTTGTACTGACCATTTTTTAATTTTACAAATTTTGTACGATTATTTTCTAATGTTTAATGATTTCCTATAATTTTTATAATTTTTTATGAATTTTTCGTGTTTTTATAATTTCCTAAATTATTTATGATTTTTATTGATATTTTCAATTTTCATTTTGTAGAATATTTAATGATTTTCTAAAATTTCTATGAATTTTTATATTTTTTAGAATTTTTATGATTTTCTGGAATTTGTTTTATGACTTTCTAATTTTTTACAATTTTCTATACATTTTTATTCTTTTAAAATAAATTTATGATTTTGGAGAGGCTTTTGGACCTATATGAAACTCCCATGTAAGTTTAGGGAGTTAGAAGTACAATTTGAGAGTACCGGGACCTAGATGAGAACTCGGGACAAGTTCAAAGATCGCTGATGAAATTTACTCATATTAAAAAGAATAGAGTTTCTTCTCACTTTTTCTCCCCTCTTCTTCCCTTAGCCCCCTGCCACCGTCCGATTCACGCACGGCTCCTCCCTCTCCTCCTACCGCGCGTGCTCCAAAATTACCCACCAATGTCACCACTCTGATCTCGGTCATCCATCTCTCCATCAACGCTCACAGATCACGCCTAAACTCTAGCCCCACCCCGGTCTCTCTCCCGGCCGCCGCCACCTCCTCTCGCTCCCCCACGTTGCGGCTGCCGTCTGTCTCCTCTCGCTCCCCCATGCCACCGCGCCGCCGCCACCGCGCGCCTCCCCCCAAAACCCTAGGCGCCCCACACGCGCGTATGCAAAAAACCCCTCCTAGGCACCACTGCTGTCGCCCCAACTCGCCGCCTCGTCCGCTGCTCGACGCCACCCTGCTGGACGCCGCCGCTCCAACCAGGCCCGTCCCTGGCTCGCCACCGCCGCCACCGCTCCGGCTCGCTGGCCCTGCTTGGCGCCGCCCCATCTGAAGTGGCGGCGGTGAAGTACGCCGCGTTCTGGGGTTGGAGAGGCGGCAACAACGGCAGGGGAGGCGCCAATTTTCCGTCTCCGGGATCCCAAAATACCACTACAAGTACGGCTGTGCGGGCTTGTTTGGTTCACCGCGTGGCCTGGGGGCTCCGCCAGCAGTCCATCCGACCCAGCGGCATCAAATCGGACGCCTGGCGTGGATGCCTGGCCAGGCAAGCATTCCCAGGACGCTAACCAAAGTAGCCCTGCATGCGTGAAGCAAGTGCAACTTGTAATACCTTTAATCCATGTAAAACAGTTGACAGTGTAGCATTTGGCTTTGATAAACTGAGTCACATCATGACTGTGTTTTTGTTTGCAGGTAGCATTGCTTAGTAGGCTGCATCATAGAAATCTTGTTAATATGGTTGGTTACTGCGTGGAAAAAGGACAATGCATTCTGATTTATGAGTTCATGAGCAACGGAAGTTTGGCAAGCCTTTTGTATGGTAAGGGAGACACTTTTCTTTACTTTCGGAAAATCGAATATGAAACAGAACCAAATAAAGTGATTTGTAATTCTATACAGTACTTCTACACATAAATGAGAGACAAATGAGATGTCCCATGAGTCAAGAAATTTCCACCTATAATTAATTAATTTCGTAACATGTCCTGTTAGGTGAAAACAAATGGAGTTTGAGCTGGCAAGCATGATGTGTCTCACGGGATTGAGTATTTACATGAAGGAGTACGGTTGATGGCTATTTCTTTCATTGTTAATGACCAGATCTTGCCAATTGATGAGAGCTATGATTATTTGTGCAGGTTGCTCCACCTGTTATTCACACATACCTAAAGTCTGCTAACATACTGTTGGACCAATCAATGAGGGCCAAGGTTAGACAATTAATGATGTACATCATATTGATCATTGCAAATTTCTTTTTGCTTTAGGGTGTACTTTTAAGTATGATTTTGTCATATGTTTAGCTAAACCAATACTATCTCATGCTGAGTACTGTTTAGTACTCAACTGAAATAACTAAGATTGTTTCTGATAAAAGGCACATACAATTAAATACAGATTTGAAGTGCTGAGACAATTCTTAACCGGCAAGTATACTAATATACGCTGTTTGTTTAACCTGTTGGGTGCAGGTTGCAGACTTTGGTCTATCAAAGAAGGAAGTTTACGATGGATGGATGTCAGATCTCAAGGGCAGCTATGGATATATGGATCCTGACTACATGTCCACCAACAAATTCACAAAGAAGAGTGACGTGTATAGCTTCGACATAATACTTTTTGAGCTCATAACAGCTATAAATTGTAACATACCCCAAATTTCCCAATTTGAGCATAAACATTTTTCACGAAAGCATGAAAACATCTCCCCGAACCATACCCTAAATAAATATTATCTTTCCTAGATCATCCCCTAATTTTTCTATTAAAGAAAAGCTATTTTACAATTTTTAGAGAAAATAAATCCCATAAAATATAAGATCTTTTCACATATTCAAAATCCCCTCATTTTTCTGGATTTTTAGAAATTTATTTCATATTTTTTTGACCTCATATGAATTTTCTACAAATTTCTAAAGCTTTTGGGAAATTTCTGAAAATTCTTTCAAACCTTTCCTTATTCGGAAATTCCTTAGTTTACGCTTTCCATTTCTAGAATGCGCCTTCGGCGTCATCTGATTTTCAGCCCACCGTATCGTTTAAGTTGCAGCCAACGGCTGAGATCATTTCATTTCGATCCGATGGACCAGAAGCTACCATGTCATGCCCCGTACCGCTTCAGCCCTGGAGATCCAACGGCGCCCATAGAATTCAAAATCTAATCCGACGGCGCCCCATGTTTTCCTTTCCCCGGCTGCGCCGCCACCTCTGAAACAGCCGGCGCCGCTGTCTCCGCCGCGGAACCCGCCGGACTTCCTCGCAGCCGTTGATTTCGAGCCTTCTAGGCCTTGGAACCAGCCTATACGGCTTCGCCACGTCACCGCACACTATTTCCCTCTCAATGGCGCCCACAGATCACCTTGGATCCACCGAAATTTTTCGCCGTGATCCACCCGCAACCACGACCACCGCCTCTGGCCTCCACCGCCATCTCCGCCTATAAATAGACCCCCCTTGGCACTCCACTATCTCAAGCCAACCTCCTCCACCACCATTCCCACCCCGGCGATCACCGGAGCACCACCCGACGCCACCGCCTTCAACCGCCGCCGCGCAACCTCGCCGTCAGGCCATCTCCATCGCTGCCGAGCCTCGCCGCCACCAGCAATTGGATCAGCACCCTCGCGAGCATCTCCCTCCACCACCACCTCGCCGTTGCCGAACACCGCTCGCCGGCGCCGCCGTCACTCAGTGAGCTCCCGATCCCGTCACCCCTCTCTGTCTCACTGACCGCAGGGCCCCACCTATCAGCCTCCCTCTCCCTCTCTCATTTCTTCCCAGGCCAAGGCCCATCCTGAGCCCAGCTAATCCCAATCCAGATTCTTTTTATTTTCTTTTTCCAAAAACTTTCTAGAAATGCTGCCCAAATTTTTATTAAATACTAAAATTCATCCAAAATTTATGCAAAAATTTCAATAAATCTTTTAAATATTTAACAATTTAATTAAATTATTAAACCACATTTTCATCAATAAAATAAACCTAATTAAATTCTATTTCCCTTGCTTTAACCTTTTAAAATTCAGGAAAATGATTTCTAAATGTTTAAAAATACTAAAAATTATTATTAGCACAAATATTTTATTAAAAATCCTTTTTACAATATTTTCACCCTATGCTCTCAACAATATCCATCTCGGAACTCCGGCAACGTGGTTGTCGTCGACCCCGACCTCTGGAAATTTGTTGATCCGCACTTTAAATCCCATGTACACATGCATAATTCTGCTATCCGGAGGACTCCCGAAATGCTGTCTAAATAAAAATAATTTTCCTATCTTCCGAAATCATACAAACCATCACCCTGCTAGCCAAGTTTTTTCCCCCTGCATTCATAATTCATGCATGCATAAGTTTTCCAAAAAAATTTGGATTATTGTTTTTCTCTAATTTTTGTTAGATACCGAAATAAATATTTCCGAAGTTCCTGAAGAGGATTATCCGGGAATTTTGCTAGAATCCGAATCAATCCTTGAAGAAGGTAGGTTTCCTATCTTTTGATGCATTTTAAATTTCCTATTGTCATATTTCTATTTAATTATTGCATTACTTTTTAGTTATTTCATTATGTAAATTTCCCCATATTTTATTTAGATAATTTCTCATTTATGTAGAGTAATTATACCAAAAATCCACTGCCTAAAGCCCACCTAAAACAATTATCCTATACATTACTCTAGCATAGGAAAAAATTTAATAATATCTACATATTTGAAAAGTAGGATAGAAAATCATTGTGCATATGATAAATTTATTTATTGATATGGAGGTGAAAAGTGGATAAAAATGAAAGATTATAAAATTAAGTCATTAGCAAGGTTACTGTGATGACTTAAAAAGGTGAGGCATTATTTTATTATTTTTTCTAATGCCTGCGCGGTTTTCCGCAATGCTTTAAGCAAGTGAATCACTAGCAAGGTTATCGTAGTGATTGTGTGGAGCTTAGCATTGTTGTGGTTATTTTCTCAATATCTGCGCGGTGTGCGAGATATTGCAAAACCTTGAGTTTTACTGAATAAAAATGACACATTTATCATCCAACCATATAAGAAGCTGTTGTATGGGTAAAGTTGGATAGGTTCTGCAGAGCTGATAACAAAAACATCGATGGGCCCTATCTCGGGTATATGAGGTTGTGTCAATTGGGTGATGCCTATTTTATTCATAATTCTCATGATTTTTAAAAAGAATAGACATCTGAAAGAAGGTGTGTTAAGGAATGGAGTATTTGGAGGTAGTATTTGTTAATGTTTTGAATCTTTTATAAAAGAGAAATTTGGTGAAATAACATAGAATTTTAAATCTATAAACAATTGCATACAATATTATAAGTAAAACCAACACCCTCATTTGATAATCTTTACATGTAGTTATTATTTGAATTCCTATTGGGACCTGCAAGTTTATACTTACCGTATAATCAGGAACTGTTCATTTTAAATGAACAGATCCATTTTCGGTTGCAGATTTTGATATAACTAAAGAAGAAATGGATCTTTTCGGCTAGGACTTCTAAGTCTTCCCTACACTCTAGCTAGAAGTTAGGATTGTAAAATATACCATTTTGATATTGTACTCTTCTCTGTAAAAATTCTGTGAAATAAAATGGTGTGGTTGTGTAAGCAATTCTGTAAATCTCTTTTCCCGGAGACAAAATTTCTAATATTCAATATTGAAAATTGGGTCCCCACATAAATCCACATCAAGGAAAGTCGAGTGCGAGATCGAGCCGCTCAGCAAAGGCCTTTTTCAAAGGCTTATGTTTAATCTATGTGCACACAATGTTACACGTGCTACCTTGGTTGGTCATTTACTCACCATGATTAAGCCTGAAGCTGAGGGGCTTAATAGATCAGATTGTGTTAGTACTTACAGATCACACGGGTGCCAGTCAAACAATGTCTAAGCACAACCACAATTTGCAAATGGTTAACCTTTTCTACCCTTTTTGGGTTCTTTGTTATATTTTAGTCAATGGGACTCATGCTACTTCTTTTAAAGGTCTGCCTCCACTTGTGACACGGAGTGACATACCTTGCTTCAAGCCATCCATCTGTTGCGGATCTTTTGGTTTACTTAATACCTGTTCAAACTATTTGACATTGCAGCATGGTAAAGATACATGACAAGAAAGTTCATCGTTGGACATGATGCAATCATATTCACAGGGCTATACACATATCTTGTTATTCTTAAAGCTCCTAAGCAAACCCTTATTTCTAAGGAGTCGAGTATACCTTGAGCAGGTATTTCTAGGGCTGCTAATGGGTTTAAACCCAACCCATATCCACCCCACTCCATTTAATAAAACTATTTTTTTCTACCCACCCCACCCCACCATATTTTTATTTGAACCCAACCCACCTCACCCCATTTGTTATATAAACCCAAACCAATCTAACCCACACCTCTCATACGGATTCAACCCCATTTCTCAACCCATTTGAACCCATTTCTCAACCCAATTTTATATGAAGATTAGATTTTATAAAGAAAAACACCTTAGTTTTTTTCTTAAACCTCGCGTTCACACTATAAAAAATCATTGAAATTGTTTGAATTTTTTCATGACTCTATACACTTTGTGTAGATTCACATGACAAACAGAATAGATGGGCCCACATGTAAAATGTGGTACTTTTCGATAAAGTTGATTTGTCCAAAGGCCTGCCGGGTTTTGAGTCGGGCTTGAAAAAGCCGGTTCCGCTGGACTAGGCCGAGCTCGGTCCGGTCTGACATTTTTCCCAGTCTCGGGCTCGAGCCCAGCCCGAAGCCCAGCCCGACCCAGTGCTATTTCGTGTTTTCTTCGGACCCGGTCCCGGCCCGATGAGCGGGCTGTAGATTGTAGCCCAAGCGCCCAAGTCGACCTGGTGTACTCCTTAAATTGGACTGGCTTAGACTGTCCATTGCTATTTCTATTATAAAACAGCTCAGTTTTTTTAAAACCTCACGTTCACACCATAAAAAATCATCAAAATTGTCTGATTTTTTTTTCTATAACTCTACATATCCAAAAGCAATTTTGTGCAAATTGGCAGGTCAAACTGAAAAAGAGGGGTCTGCATATAAAAATTTATGATATATTACATAACCCATATAAATTCATTCAATACATACCCGTGGGTTGAACCCATTTGAACCCAAATCTTTTCAACCCCACCCACCGCAACCCAACCCATTTCAGTGTAAAACCCACCCCACCCCAGCCCATTAGCAACATTAACACCATTTCCACCCATCCAAAGCAACCCATTCTAAAACCCAACCCATTAGCACCCCTAGGTATTTCTCATCATTTACAAAATGAATTGTTGGACATTCAGCCGTAGCAACGCACGGATATGTTTTCTAGTTATACTCAATTGGATTTACCGTGGAGGCCGTATCAATTGCGTAAGCAGTGTAGATTTCGGAAGCAATGGTGCATAAAAAATTCGAAACCAGCCTAGACACTCCCTCACGCGATGGACTCCTCCCTCGCGGGCCTCTCCCGCACCGGTACTTTTCCTCCTTCCGCTGGGAAGAAAATTTGGTGGCACCAAACAAACCTGGCACCCATGCTCGATGCATGCCACGTGTCGCACCAATCTCCAAGTATCCATCCTCCATATACAACTGCAACTAAATCCCTAGCCTCCCAAAATACCCCATTCACTGGAGCCCCGCCGCTCCACCGCCGTCGCCTAGCCGTGGAGCCCCCGCTGCCCCGCCGCCGTCGCCCAGCCATGGAGCCCTGCGCGACGGCCGCCCAGCCGTAGAGCCCCGCCGTCGCGCCGCCTCCTGGGCGTGGAGTCCTGCATCATCGCCTAGACGTGGAGCCCCGCGTCGTTGCGTTGCCTCCACGGGCTTGGAGCCTGCCATCGCCATCACCCATGGATGGAGCCTCACCGTTGTCAGCGCCCAGGTGTGTAGCTGCGCGCCATCGTGCTGCCTCCAGAAGAATCGAGCTCCACTGTTGCCACCGTCCAGGAGTGGAGCACCGCCATCGTCACCGCCTGGACATGGAGCTGCATTGTTGTGGCCATTGTGAAGCCCCTCCGTCATTGTGGAGCTGATGTGGAGCTCCTCCTTCGTTCTGGCCGCTGTGAAGCCCGCCTCAAACTTGTTTTAGTTCTGACTGATATACTGTGAGCACGTACCATGAATGGAGCAATGTTGGTGCTCCTCCGCTAGTTGTGTTTGAATAGAGGTTGTAGCCACAGCTGGAAATTGTAGTTGTGCTTGAGTTGAAAATGCTGTAAATTGTATCATTGTAAATGAAAATGTTTGAGCTTTATAAGATTATTTGTGTGTGCAGATTGTGTTATTGCAAATGAAAAATGTATCTATTGCAGCAAATTGTATCTTGTGGATTGCAATTTGCAAACAAGGAAACAAGCTCTCGTAACTGATTTTATCTTGTAACTGTTTGTATCTTGTGAATTTGCAATTGCAGCTATGTGTTTCAATGGAACATGTGCAGCATTTAGGAATTGAAATACTGAAATTATAAGCTCATGTTGCCTGCTGCTGCTTGCTCTTTGCTTCCAATGAAGATCTTGTATGCAGAATGGTGTTATTAAATAACTCTGTATGCAGATCTTGCTACTAATCAGTTTTATTTTCTATATTATTTTCTATAAAGCTCACTTTTACTCATATTTGAATTATTGAACAGCATTGTCTTGTGTGCAAAAATCTTCGGTGGTAAATATAGCAATAGGCCTAAACAACCTTGATGGCCATACCTTCAGCTTTGGCCTAAAGAAGCAAAGCTAGCAGAACATTTCACAGGAACTTACAGTATATTACTGCATATAAAACAATACAATTCTCTTCATGGTTGCTACTGCATACATAATAATTTACACTAAAAAATCGCTACAATGATGGTTGCCTCACTCAATTCAGAAATTAACTTAACAAAATTTATATACCTCACAGGAGATTAAAATGAACATACTTTTCATTTCAAAAGGTAACAAGATCTTCATTCCATACAGGAAATTAAAATGTACAAGTAAAAACAAAACCTTCTATGTACATCATGCTCACGGTATCAAATAGCACATAGTATCAAATTTCTAATTCCCAATTCACATAGCATGCTTCTGCCCTGTTGTGAAGCTCCAAGCGCAGGAGACATTACCAAATCGTAACGACGGAGGAGAACGACAGCAATTAGCAGCGACGGTGATGGCTGGCCTCCAAGCCAAGGAGGCGGCGACGACGGGACTCCAAGTGAAGGAGGTGGTGACGGCGCGGCTCCAAGCTCCTGGGCGGGGCGCGACCGTGCGAGGCTCCACGCCTGGGAGGCGGCGGGCTTTGGCCCTCGTGGCTCTCCACGCTCCTCGACGCGGTGGCGCAACTGCGGGCTCCATGCCTGGGCGATGGCGGCGGGCTCCGGTGCGGCTCCACGCTCTTCGAGGCGGCGGCACGACCGCGGGGCTCTCCACGCTCCTCGACGCGGCGGGCTCCGGCAAGCCGGCAGCGAGGACAACACCTCTGCAGCGGTGAACTAGCTAGGAAATGAAAGGATTTGGGGATTGGAAGGCTAGGGATAAGTCAAGCTTTGAGATTGGTGGAACCACGTGGTTTACATCCAAGATGGGTGCCACCATACTTATATGGCACCGGGTGCCAGCAAATTTTCTTCCCTTCCGCTGGGCTCGCTCTGCACGCGCGCTGGCCGCTGGCACTGCCCGCCTGGGGCTCCTCTCGTGGCTGGGTCTCCCGCACACCTGGGAGAAGAAGGGCTCCTCTACGCCGTGCCGCCCGCACCGCGCGCGTACCGTGCCTCAGCCCTCAGCTAGTCAGCTCCGCGCCTGGGCTGCCACTTACAAAATGCGCATGTGCCTCCACCTGGGTCGGCTGCCTCGGAACCTGTTGCGCGTGCTCGCACAGGCACAGCATTGTACCTGTACGCGCACATGCACATCACCATCCATCCAACGACATGCACAAAACTTGCATGCATCTTTTTTTCTTTCTTCATTTTTTCTTTTGCCTTTTTCCTTTCGATTTTCTTTCCTACACAAAAATATATCCAAAAAATATCACAAAATCATTATTCCAATCTTAGTCCAATAAATCACAAATAGATCAAATATTCATCCAAAATAGCCAATTTTACTTCAAAAATACTCCAAATTTTCAAAATTCATCACAAAAATATTCTAACCAAATGGAAAGCCACCTTATCACAAAATCATCACTCAACATATTTGCTCAGCAAATAGTTATTTCAATTAATTAATAAATAGGATTTGGCAAAAAAAACTCAAAAGTAAATATCTAAGCAATAAAAAACCCTAATCCAAGTTGATGTTCAAACCACAGACTCACGTTATATTCTTTTGAAAAGGTCCCGTGGTGTCATTCAAATTGAAGAATTGCTCCCAGATTAGATTCTAAGAACATAGTTGGTTTAAACACTTATCCCTCATGGATTAATATGTATCAAGCTTGGGTAGGCTCGAGCTCGGTTCGATTGAGCTCAGATGAAGGTATCAATACTAATACATGAGAGAAGATAACATATATGGCCTTGGTTAGGCTCTCAATTTTGACCTCAAATTTGGCCCGAATCTAGAAAACAAGGCAGCCAAAAATGGATTAGCGCCATGCATGCTTCAAAACAAGACGTCCAAATATTTTAAAAAAATACGACCGCTGAGACAAGGTAGCGTCTTCAAATTGTCCATTACAATTTTATATATTTGTCCGATTTATATTTATATTTTTTCCTTCATAATCCCGTTGCAACGCACGTGCATTTGCTAGTCTTACATAAATAAGCCCCATAAACACACGGATAACTTGTTCTCATTTCACTAAAGACAGAAGATGCCATTTGAGTTCTAGCCTACATGACCAAGGGAAGAAAAATTCCTAGACAACTAGTGTCTACAAAGCTCCGAAAACCGTCGATGGTCGGCTGTCGAGAATAGGCTATTGACATTGCGTTGTGACACAAATAGTATCATTGACGATTTTTTTCCATCGACATAGAGCCTGATCCGTCAGGCATCCTAGGGTAAGGGTTTAGTGTAGATCGGTAGAGAAACACCGTTGACCCAAAGGTGGGTCTATGTTCACAGGTGACAGTTTCGAATCTTCTATTCAGATTATTTAGGGCCTATATCGACAACACATGTATATCAAGTCATCAATATTGCTCATGCATTTCAATTCTCTTAAAGTCTTCGAGGCGCTTGTGCATTTTCTCGTGCTCCCTCTCTACCTCCTCACGTGCCCACATCTATATAAGCCATGATCCAAATGGTGAATCCGAGCCTCTAGCATTAGACATGTAGTCCTCCAAACACACACATCATTGTTGAGCCGCAGCCTTCACCGAGTCACAACTAGGTTTGCAGAGTGATGAGGACATCCGACCCAAGAATACGATCGATGCCCCTACATCCTCTCCGACAACGCCATCTTCATCGCCTGCAATTATCGCTGCGACATCTTTATCGCCAAGGGGCCTTAATCCAGAAGCTAGGCCTTTCAAGCCCACAACAACGGACCAGCGCCTCAAGCACGCACCTCGAGGAAAGTCCATGTGCCAAGGAAGGTCCAGATGGAAGCCTAAGATGCAAAAAAGCCTGGTTCGGCCATCCAGCAACCACTTGTTGGAAAGCTTAGGAGATAAGATTTTCAATGGATCCAGCCCCACATCTAGATTCGTCCAGGAGCATTGGGAAAAAGCATAAGAAGTTCATGGGCCACAATTTTAGAGTGTTGCATCACTGTATTTTTGGATCAATGGCACATGTATCTTAGGGTTTTGGTGGTGGCCGACCCCAAGGGTGGTGGACGATGCCCCTATGCTGGTCGCCACTCTATATATGGCCTCCGCCGTCGTATGTTGTTGCTTAGGTTTTGTTGTGTTGTGGTTGACCTCGTGTGTGTCCCTCCTCAATCTTGCGTGTCGACTAGACCACCCGAGTTGAGAAACAGAACCTTACCCCTATTTTGAGAGATTGGTTTGTTCCAATTGATATCTACTTTATTCTTGCAAGTTTCTCGATTGTTTGCAGGGATTAAGATTAATCATGGTGGACATGGTTGATAACACTCGAGTTGGTGGTATTGCGATTGCTGGTTTCTTGACTTCGTTGATTGGTAGCCGAATATCAAAACGTCGTTGTTGACGTCAAATAAACACCAATTTTATACGTCAACATATTCCGGCATTCCGGTTTTTCGAGGGAAAATCAAGGTTTATACTAGCATTTTATTTATTCTAATAAAGTTCCACAAGTTTTGATGAGTTTTGGGTCTACAGGTGCAAAACAAGACAAACCAGAGCCAGACCGGGCAACAAGCCAGGCCGGCCGACCCACCTAGGCCGGCCGACCTGGCCACATCACCAATCCAGCTCTGTCTTCTCCCCAGTGGCATAAAAACACAAAATGAGGACATCTAGACTATCCACTACCATCGGTTTGATCGAATGGACACAGTTGCTTCACAAATGAGCATAGGATTCCCTTGGATTCCTTTCTTGCGCAAGTCCATTTGATCCACCGGCTTTAAGGGGGTAATCTACACCATCAAGGAAGCATCCTAGACGAAATCCACGGCCGGGAGGTGAAGAAGGTGGGTCGGCCCCACCCTAGGCCGGCCGACCCACTCTTGAGCCTCCTTGGGCTCCCCTTTGGAGGAGGGATAGATGACACGTGTCCCTACACGTGGAGCACCCCAGTTGGCTGCGGAGCACTATAAATAGACCCCCTCTCCTCACTTGTAACACAACACACAACACTTTCACATTTTCATTCCACTTAGTAATAACTTTTAGTTAGTAGAAGTTGGGAGTTAGAGTCAAGTTGAGCTGACGCTCAGAGTTCCGGAAGTGTCTTCGGGAATTCGGGTAATAGCTCTTGTACCCTTTCCTAATTGTTTCAATTAGTAAGATTACTTCATTCATTGCTATAGTGTTGAACTTTATTTGAGCTGAGTATATCTGCATAAATGAGTTGTGTAGATTTGCTTTACCGGTAGCTTGTATTCGTCTGGAATCAGTTTAGGTTCTCACTCATATACTGTTAGAGCCAGGCATTGAACCTAGATCAACTTCTTTTAGTACAGAGGAAGATTGATTAGAAATAGTCGCAGACGTGGTGTCTGAGACTAGGACTAACTCGGTTTACACCCGGGCCCACGTATATGTGGTAGGTGGTAGGTGGTGACAGCCCTATCCATCCATAGATACTAAGTATCTCGTCGTAACCTGACGTCGGGCTTTGGACCAAGAGAGCCAAATCGAACGATCATAACCATTCGGGATTCCAATTCAGGATAGCGGGTGGTAGTGAGTGTCCGAGCTCCGACGACGAATATCAAGTGAACCACTAGTAGAATACCCTAAGCTCGCTCAGTAAACTGAATGACACGACTTTGTGAACTTATTAAACTTGTCTCGTTGTCCTCCCAACTGTCTATCTAGCTAGTGTAGCTTTCTCTTTGTTTGTGTGAATATTTATCGTGTGTGTGTCCCGGTCTTTTCATTTATCTTAACCCCCGTTACCTAGACTGGCTGGTACTTTAAATAATTAAGATATAGACATTATCTCTTTAAACACTCGTTCCCTGTGGATTCGATAACTCTAGGAATACTCCTGGTGAAAACTACAAGCGATATTCGTCAGCTTGCGGATCAATTTCTTTGAGCGTAAGAATTGCCAACAAGTTTTCTGGCGCCGTTGCCGGGGAGCGCAGCGGTTTCTCAAAAAGAGATAAAAAATATTTTCAAAACCTACATCTAATTTATTTAATTTACCAGCCTAGTTTAACGGGTATTACCATGCTCCGTCTTTGTTCTGTGAAACTAGCAGAGCGGTGGATGACCGGTTTTGATCTCTAGGAAAACTTTCGATAAAATCTGGAGTCACTGGTGCGAAGGACAAGACCTCGAGTCTGACCTCCGCAAATCTGTGTCTCTGAGTTATCCAACCTCACGAGCAATCCTTTCCTCAGCACCGAAAACCTTCATCATCGATGGCTGCCGAGAAGACCATTCTTGAATTCTCAGCCCCGTCAAGTACCAATGTCCCCACTAGACCTGCCACCAATGTGGGTGACGGTGATTTCGAGCTGAAACCAGCTCTTATCAACATGGTTCCGGCGAGCCCTTTTTGTGGCAAGCAAACGGAGGATGCCAATGCACATCTGCAGCATTTTCTGAAAATCTGCAGTACCTTCACCGTCAAGGGTGCAACTCCTGATGCTGTCCGGCTGCGCCTATTTCCGTTCTCACTGATCGAAAAGGCAAAACAATGGTTTTATGCCAACAAAGATGCAGTCTCAACTTGGGAGAAGTGCTCTAATGCCTTTCTCACCAAGTATTTTCTTCTGGGCAAAACCAATGCCCTACGGAACAAGATTTTCGCATTCCAGCAACACACGGATGAGTCCATCTCGGATGCCTAGGAGCGACTGCAAGAATATATACTGGCTTGCCCCCACCACGGGATGCAAAACTGGTTTATCATTCAGAGTTTCTATCACGGGCTGAACAAATGCGGCGAGAGCACCTTGACGCCGCTACAGAGGAGCTTTCTTTTCACTCGATGTGAGTCTTGCCCGCTCTCATTGAGAAGATGGTCTCAAGCCGTATGGAGCGATGGCGTTCAGACCACGAACTCGAGGAGTCCACGGATCGACGATATGGACATGCTCGCGGCCAAGATGGATTTATTAATGAAGAAGCTGGAAGTGCCGAATCAAACCGTCCAGGCGCTTGAATCTCGCATGACTTGCGAGGTTTGCGGGAGCCTTGGACACTCTGGAGACAACTGCACTGAGACCCGACCGGAGGACGCAAACTTCATCAACAATGGGTTTCGACCTCAGTCCAACTACACTTTGGGTTGGAATTCGAGGCCGAACTTTTCCACCGACAACCGTCTCCATGGAGGTAACAATGGCAATTTCAATCGTAATAAATCTCCTCTAGATGATGCAAGCGCTCAACAAAAAGTGAATGATAGCATTAGTAGGAAATTTCTTGCTAATGATAAAATTCTGGAGAGCATCAATGCACAACTAGAAGGATTTACAACTGCCATGAAAAGTCAAATGAGTTTCAATAAAATGCTAGAACTCAAATAGCTCAATTGGCTGCTTCAATCCCTACATTTGTTTCGGGAAAGCTCCCAGGACAGCCAGAGGCTTCCCCGAAAGAAAATGTTAATGCGGTTGCGACCCGATCGGGTAAAACCACCCGAGACCCGCCGCAAACTAACACTGTAGGGGATGAGGACGTTATCTCCGACGAAGAAGAGGAGAAAGGTGAGAACGATGGAGAGCCAAGAGATGAGCTGCCGAAGACGATGAGAAGTGAAGCGCGGACCAAACCAAGTCCCGCTGAATTCACTGAGACGCAGCTGCTACCCTTCCCACGTCGCCAACGCAAGTCAACTGCGGACGCGCAGTTTGGCAAGTTTGTTGAGGTAATTAAGCAACTATGGCCTTGTTTGTTTCAGATTAACGTAGAGTTGTGTTTTACTGTAGCAAATTTGTGATCCCCTCAAGATACATTTTAACGAGTTCAAAAAATTATGAAAAAAATATTTTACAAACTTTAAGAAGTACTATTTAAAACCCCACAATAATAACTACAAAACATTACATCATTTGGCTTATACAAAAATAATAAATTTTAATTTAATTTAATTTAATTTAATTTAATCTGAAACAATCAAGGCCTATATGTCAACATACCATTGCTGGACGTATGCCAAGTACCTGAAAGACATCCTCAACAATAAGCACCCGTTGCCGACGTCTGAAGTCATTAATTTGACTGAGTGCAGTGCGGCGATTTTGAACACTCTCCCTTAGAAGAAAAAGGATCCTGGCTACCCGACCATCTCATGCTCCATTGGTGCACAACACTTTGAGCGTGCCCTGTGCGACCTCGGAGCCAGCGTCAGCATCATGCCCAAAGTAATCTATGAAAGATTAAATCATTCTACCTTATCGTCTACTGGCATGACCTTGCAGCTAGCGGATCAAACGATTCGCCATCCAATTAGAGTCGCGGAGGAAATACCAGTGAAAATTCAAAATTTTCTGGTACCCGTGGATTTCGTGGTGCTGGACATGGAAGTAGACACCAAGACACCCCTCATTCTTGGGAGGCCATTCTTAAGCACGGCAAATGCGATCATTCTTGGGAGGCCATTCTTAAGCACGGCAAATGCGATGATCGATGTTGGTGCAGGAGAAATTCAGCTCAACATTAACGGTCGAGATGAAACATTCAACTTCAGGCCAAGAGCTGAACAATGCTCACAGGTACGCACATTTCGTGGTAAAAATGCTAAACCTGTGCAGGAGGAAACAAGGGCTATACCAAAACCTCAAGTGGATAGCCTCATTGCTGCGATGATAAGTACCCTCCGATTGTTGGACGAGCCATTGCATCATCCATATTGGAAGGGGAAGGGGAACAAGGGGAAATCCAAGCCCCGTCGGAAGAAACATGTGGTCGAGAAATCGGAGCCGCAAAGGAAGATCAACGCCACCCAAAAATCTCAGATCAAACAAGTGTGGCGTAAGAAAGAAATTCAACCTGCCGCAGCAACTTCGGCTGCATAACTAATTCAAGACAACTGAAGGTTGGATGCGGTCCGACTCGTCGACCGCGAAAACAAAAATTCGAGCCCTCACCGGGAGGTAAGCCGGAAGTTTATCTTGCATTCATATTTATTTTTCATGTATTTTCCATAGCATATTTTATTTTTACCATGCACTTATCCTGCCTATAAAAATACAAAAATATGAAAAAAATAAATTGGTGAAAAAGTGGGGCCGGCCGACCCACTAAATTTTGCCAACCACCCCCAAGTGGGTGGGTCTTTTCACATCATCTCAACCACTCATTTTCCACTACACCAACCACTCTATCCATGTAGGCACTAGGTAGGATAATTTGTCTCCCTTGATCATGCATTTAATCCCATGTTTATCACTAATCATGCATTAAGAAAATCTATAAATCTGGGAGTGACTGCAGTTGAGATCACATCCTGCGGTGATTGCATGATCTCGCTTCAGACTCTCCTCACCGCATATTTGCTTTCAACTGCACGCATACTGTCAACTAAAAATCGAGCAATAATAATTTTGTGGAGGCAAAGAACCGCTAATTGTGACGACTAATTTTTTGGACGACTAACCCGTAAACACTTTCGTATATCCTTCGGGTATTTGTTCGTCCTAACCTCTGCAGGAAAAATGTCGTCATGGTATGGTAAGTTTGGCCGCACCATCTCTAAGGGAGCGAAGGGCGTCCACAAACGATTCAGCTCGTCCATCTCGGATCGGGCTCATACTCCAACCGAGGTCGTGGAGAGTCAATCTGGGGATACAATGTCCGTGGATTCCCGATTTTCAGGGTACCACGATGCTTATTCAGAAGCCCCAACAACCTCCGGGGCTGGCCCAGTCCCGGGGATGCGGATTTTGGTGTCGGAGGAGCAAATTGTGCTCTATACCGACCGAGAGCAGCAAGTCTTCGAAGCGCTGAGGCGCCGTTCTTTTCAGCACACACGGACTTACGACCCGATGTTGCTGATCAAGACCGGACTTCTAGATGAATTCAACGAGGCCTTCCAAGCCGTTGGATGGGAAAATTTCGCACCCATCGTCGAAAAAGGTTCGCGCCTTCTAACCCTTGAATTTCTTAGTACTTTACGCATTTTTTATGGTGGGAGTAGATTCTATTTTAGGCTCTTTAATGAAGAATTTGAATGCTCTTTGAAGGACCTGACTAGATATCTAGGCTTTTCCATTTTGTGTAGAGTTACTCTTGATAGGTTAGCTGGCTATGATCGCAATGAATTCTAGGAATCTATTTCTGGCAAAGAGTGTAACAAACCTCGCATGAACGATATTCACAACCCCACTCTTAGGTTCATGCATAGGTGGCTGGCGATGGTAGTTAACTCAAGGCTGAACATGCGCCTGATCGCCTTGATGAGTTCGATACTGCTTTGCAATGGTCAATAAAAAGCCCGTCAATCCGACCGCAAATATGGTAGCTCACTGGGTAGAGATGATTAACCGAAGGGGGGACATTGACTGCACGTCCCTATCCCGCATTGCGGAGGGTATGAGATTGTTAGATCATTGTGAATTGGCCTTTCTAGACACACAATTTCAAACAATAGGAAAGGACCATTTCATCCAAGGCCACATCCTTTGGGTTGATGAGTCGGACGCTCATTTCATGAGATTTCCGGGCACCACAGGTGAGATCCGTTTGCCTAATCCAAGGCTCGGAATCTATAGAGCCCAGACACTGACCATCGATTTTAGAGCCCTGGAGCCCCATAGGCATAGTGTCTCTGGCCCTGTGACACGCAAATGACAGCATGCCAAAGAAGAAGAACAACTTTGAGCCCATCGAACCCCACCACGATCAGTGGACGGGGGCAGCTGCAGCTCCTCGTCATTCTGACTATAGCGTGGGTTGGGATCAATGGAACCCGTCCGCCTTTGCTCCGCATGAGTATGGAGGTTGGGGCACGCACAACTTCGAGGTCGGTAGCTCACGGCAGTTTGATGCTGGATGGACCTACTCGCCTCGTGAGCAAGGACCCGAGATAGGACGGGGATGACCGTCATCGGCCCGCTACCCTTCCTACTTCGAGCCCTTCGCACGGGACGTCCATACCTTAGGACAGAGAATGGATACCTTAGTCGATGATATGGGCCACGTACACCAAACTTTGGCCCATCACACTAGGTACCACGAGGACATCACCCGTGACCTTAGAGCCAATACCACTTCAACACAAGCCATGAACGATGCCCTTGCGGCATGGTTCCAGCACATTGGTTTTGACCCTCCGGCTCAATAGGTGTGTCCTGCTCTCCGTCGCTGCCTGCTGTGGCCACTCTGCTTACTGTCTTGTCGTGCCTCGCTATTACCCTGCCAGATTAATTCCCAGTAATTCTTTCCTGATCTGCCTTGCCAAAAATCCCGCATTGTCTTGCCCCGCATATGAATAACTTTAGCTTTGTTCTTAGTATGCCTAAAAAAAATATAAAAATTTGCAAAATCCAAAAATGCAAAAAATATTTCCCTTTGAATAAAATGTATAAATGTTGATTTTACCTAGAAAGGATATCATGAACATTGCTCTATTATTGTGCTATAAATGCTGGGTATACAATTTAGTACTCTCATTTAAGTTTGACAATTATTGGTATGAGTAGTCATCCTGCTTAATCTTGCTCATCGAGAATTGACATTATTGAACCAATTCTAAGTTGTTGAGGGATATGATATAACAGAGATAAGGACCTAGTTACTTATGCCACTACTAAGGCATAGTCTCGGAATTTATTTTGAAAAGAGAAAAATTTTGAAGTTCCTCATTAGACTTCTTCATCCTACCAGAGCAAAAAATGCTAAATAAATTCAAAGCCATCATTCAGCCACTTTGGTTGCGTTGAGTTTTGTCAAAAGTAAATCCGTAAGAATTAGTGCTCTTCAAAGCTGGTCATTTCCTTTCGCGTACCCTTTGATTGCTAGCCTCTTGTATCTGGTAATGCTGAATTCCACCTTGCGATATGGGCATACATCTCGCCAGATACTCCTCCCTACAAAAATAAGCCAAGTTCTTTATATATATATATTATAAAGATAGAAGTCAGACAAGACGACGGCGAGTGGCGGTGGCGGCGGCACGACGGCTGCGACTTGTGGTGGATAGGCTGCGGTGGCGGGGGATTATTAGCAAATTCAGGATTACTTAGGAAACCCGCTCTGAAAATGTAGTAGTTACAGATATTTACTTTGCATTACGACAAGTAATGCATAGTAATAAGTTTTTATTGCGTTTTCACTTTTGTATGTATGCATAATCGAAAGTAATGAAAGTGGCGGTCTAAAATTACGATTACTTTCTTATTTTGGCTAGAGAAATATCGGTAATCAAAAGTAATCGGTTTGAAAAGTAACTCAAAATTTCAAATAAACCGACATGCAACCCATGATTTTAGGGCGTTAATGCCCCACGATTCTAGGATCTTGCCTCCTAGCGAATTACTTTCCGTCTTTGAAACATGTTCACCGGTTGCTCAATTACTTTTAAAATGCAACCATTTACTTAGGGTTTGGTGGCTCACACGGTTAAGCTTGGAAGGCTCGGTGTAGATTAGCGTAATCTACACCCAGGTAGATTAGAGCCTCCGTATATATATATATATATATATATATATATATATATATATATATATATATATATATATATACACACACACGGAGAGAGAGAGAGTTGGGCTATTGTCAGCCGCGGCTGACCAGCCCATGGTGCTTCACGCTGTGAACCGTGCGATTGGATGATCTCGAACGTACACGCGTCCTCCCCTGCCCGCACCTTCCCGGGCGGACGCGGCTCGTTGCCCAGCTCCCCCATTCCACTCCCACGCGCTCTCTCTCTCTCTCTCTCATCTCTCTGCTCTCTTTCTCACTCTCTCCCCTGGCGATTTCCCTCCTCCCGAAAACCCTAGCGCTGGCAGTGGGGAGTTCGGCGCCGGGAGATAAGTCGAGGACGAGCAGCCAGCTGGAGTCGCCACTGGGGAGCTGCGTGGTCTCGTCTTGGGCTGGATACGACGCCGTCGGCATGGTCTTCGGCGGGCAGATGGCTGGAGCCCCGTAGCTGAGGTCCTCCCAGGGTTGGATCTAGTGCCACAAGGCCGTGCTCCCCCCTTCTTCCAGCCTGATTCGTATGCTCGATCTGCTTGCTTGGTTTTGAAACAAAGACGATTGGAGCTACTATATGCAAGTTAGTTTGAAGGTCCATGTTGGCATCTGCAGCGGCCGTTCTCCACATTGTATGAAATGACCTGATTGTATGAAGAGATCTCTTGTATGAACTGTCAATTTTGATGTATGAGCTTGTATGGCAAATTTGCCATTAGCAATTTTTATGTAATGTTCTACCACAATCTTTATATACTTGAATGAATGATGTGATGGATTTTTCTGAAATGAAATGAATGGAGAACTCATGTCCTCATCAGATTTGGACATAGCCTAATCAATTTTTTGACTTTGTAGTTGGAAGGTGCTGTGCAGCAGGTAGCTTCTTTGTAAAAAAAACAGAGCTACATGGGTTATTCTGTATGAGCTTGTTCTTGTATGCAATAAACTGCTACATAGGTTCCAATCTGCAGGAGGCCGTATCTGAAATTGAATCCATTGTGTTTTCAGAGGATTCTTGAAATTCTATAGAAAAGACATGTCTAAGAATTTCCTTATGAGATTTTGAATTCAGATCAGTGCCTAACTGACCATGTATTAGATATTCAGATTTGTGCATGATTGAACAAAGCCTTGTAACCTGAACTTTGTGCTCTGAACAATTATAAAGTCATCTCTGAAAATTAGGAGGTCTTCATTCTCTGAAAATCATGTACAATGTCTTCATTCTCTGAAACTTACATGGTCGTCATGTCATTCAAAGTATGAAGCAGGGAATTTCTAAGAATGTGAGCATGGATAAGTCTGTACAATGGTTGGAATTGCTCAAGGATAAAAGTACAAGATCTCTAGACAGCATGGATACCCTTTATCCATCCTTCTCTAAAGAAAAATCACTAGAAGATAATAAGATATCAATCTCTTCCTTTAGTTCATAACCAAATCAGAGAACACATACAACAGTAGTTACAGCAGAAGTTCAATTCATACAAATAGCCCATAAAACAATACGGACCAACTTGATACGAAATCAAGCAAAATGAATATCCCAGACAAATATTTTCTACAATCTCTGAGCAATAAACGCAGCTCCTCTTGGAGGTTACTGCATTTGTTCTTACAAGCTTATAGTAAAACGGTGAAGCTGCATCTGATCAAGCTGAATCTGACAGTTGTCCTGAGCACGCTGTCAAGGTGTCTCTGCTAAATCTCTCAGCAGTGCGTCTCCAAGTATGGGTGCAGCCCACAGATCTTGGCATTCTGTTACAAACATCTATCCATAGCATTGCAGAGATAAAAATTCATATAGAGGAAGTGACAGAGCAGGAGAGAGCTATTTTGATTCATGTATAGGTGGCATGAACATACAAGTTCAGAACAGAAAATTGATCTTGCAAGCAAAGTACGGTTCATTCGCTTCTACTTTTCATCTGTACAAAAAAATTAACAATTACAAGTTCAAGAAGTATGTTTCGTTCATACATAAAGACCATAGCTACAAGAAGCTATTCTCTGTTTTAGAAAGAAACTACAAGCTCAGCAACTCATACAAATTACATTAGAACACGGAGAAATTAACCTCTTTGGAATGCCAATCCGGTTGAGACATACACATATACAACACGGAGAAAGATTTGCATCCACTGTTCACTGGATATGCAGCTTGGAACACAACTTGGGAAGGAGGCAGCGCAGTGCCGGCGAGGAAAGGGACTGCTCCCCGCGGCGGCGCTCCTCTGGGTGGCAGATCTGGAGAGTATGTTCCTCTCGGCAGCGGATCCCGATGGCGGCGCTCCTCCAGGCTCGAGGTACGGGGATAGAGAACTTGGGGATGGACCGCAGTGACTCCCCGGTGAAGATGCTCCTTGCGGCGACCCTCTCCTGGCGGCGCTAGGGTTTGCTACGGGGAGGAGAGAAAGCGAGGTCGGAGAGAGAGAGAGGGCGCAGGAAGGAGAGAGAGACCGTGGAGAGCAAATGGGAGTCGGGGCGCTGGTTCACCTCACGGGCAGGAGCGGGCGGACGCACGGGGCAGATAGGACGCGTGGACGGCTGCGATCACCGGATCGGACGGTCACAGGCGTGAAGCACCAGGGGCTGTTCAGCCGCGGCTGACAATAGCCCAACTCTCTCTCTCTCTCTCTATATATATATATATATATATATATATATATATATATATATATATAATAGGAATGGGGCTAATGGAAATCGGTCTTTCCATCTTCATTCTTGCTTCGATTTTATCAAGATTAGTGCAAACATATTAAACACATACAAAACAACATTGTTAATTCAGTTTCTCAGTGTGAATCTGATAAATGCGACAATTAATCTTTCCAAACTAAAGCGCAAGCATGACTCCATGGAGTCCCCAGATACTTTTACTATATATATATATAGAGAGAGAGAGATCATAATCTCCCCCTAGATGTAGAGCACACCTGGGTCGGTTTGGGGCTAGCCGGTTAGCCTAAACCAGCCTACTACACAGCGAGCCAGTTTCTCTCTCCGATTTAATGCCCAAAAAACCGGATCCCGATTCCAAAAACCGCCTCCACCTCCACCTCCCACTCCCGGTTCTCTCTCTCTCTCTCGTCCTCCAACGCAGCCTTTCTTTGCCCGATGTCCCTAACGCCTTACACATGCCGCCGTGGCCTTCATCCATCTCTCTCTCACCGCCCGCCCTCTCCTCTCCTCCTCGCTTCGGCGTCAGCGCCGCCATCCTCGCGCGCCTCTCCTCGCTCCGGCCGGCCGCCCGCCCTTCGCCGCCCGCCCGTCGCCCGTCGCCGCCAACCGCCCGCCTTTCTCCCCGGCCCGACCTACGCCCGTGCGGCGCCCTCCCAGGCTGCCGCGCGCGCCTGCGTCGACCTCGCCCAGCCAGCCTACGCCGCCGCCCTGCGCTGCTGGCGCCGCCGCGCCCCAGCGCCCATGCCCGGCGCCCGCCTCCGTGCCGTGGCCGTCCTCGCGCCGCCTCCTCCCTTCGGCATGCCTCGTCGCCTCCGCATGCCTTTGCCCCTTCAACGCTTTGACCCCTCCCCGCCCGGCGTGCCATACCCTCCGACGCCCGGCGCCGCCTCGATCTCCATGTGCGGCTTTGATCGCATCGCCCGACAGCGCCACCCTTGCTCCACGTGCCCGGACCCCCTTCTCCACCCTGAGGGATTGTAGGGATTACTTAGAAATCACCGGATTACTTAGGATACCATATGAAAATGTATATTTACTTTGCATTACGACAAGTAATGCATAATGATGTGGTTTAATTTGTTTTTACACTTTTGTATGTATGCATAATCGAAAGTAATGAAAAGTAATTAGTCGAAAATTTGGATTACTTTCTTATTTTGGCTCGAAATATCGATAATGAAAAGTAATCCGTTTGAAAAAAAGCAACTCAAAATTTAAATAAACCGACATACAAACCCACGATTTTAGAGCGATTAATGCTTACGATTCTAGGATCTTGCCTCCCGGTAATTACTTTCGTCTTTGAAACATGTTCATTTCGATTACTTTCGATTACTTTCATAAATCGACCGTTTACTTCTGATTTGGGCGGCTCGCGGTTAGCTAGGAAGGCTCGGTGCGGATTAAGCAATCTACACGGGGGTAGATTAAGCTAATCTAATTGCAAACCCGCGATCGCCTAAAATCGTGGGTTTGTATGTCGGTTTATTTGAATTTTGAGTTGCTTTTTTCAAACGGATTACTTTGAGCCAAAATAAGAAAGTAATCCAATTTTCGATCAATTACTTAATTACTTTCGATTATTCATACATACAAAAGTGAAAAGCAGCTAACACTTAATTACTATGCATTACTTTGTCGTAATGCAAAGTAAATAAACATAACTATTACATTTTTACAATTTTCCTAAGTAATCGGTGAATTTGCTACGTAATCCACTAAGTAATCGGTGAATTAGCTTCCGGTGAGGTCAGCGGCGGCGCACAGCAGATGGGAGGACGCAGTGGCGCGGCGTTAAGGAAGCCGAGGCGGCGCGATCCACGCCGCACCGATCCGGGAGGCGGCGGGCAGCACCGCGGAGCCGTGGGCGGCGGAGGATGCTGGAAGGAAGCCGGGCTGCGCCGAGCAGGGCACGAGGAGGACGGCGCGCTGGCGGAAGCGGCGCGCGCGCGAGAAGATGGGCGGCGGCATCGGGCGACAGCGTCGAGGAGGCGGCAAGCGGCAACGTCAGCGCAGCCGGGAGACGGCGGGCGGCGCAAGCGCTGTGAGGACGCGCCGACGGCGTCGGCGTCGGAGGAAACAGCCGCAGCGTCGAGGAGCCGGCGCGGCGTCGAGATGGAGTGAGCCGCGGCGTCGGGGAAGCGATGGCGGCCGCTTGGCCGGGGCGGGAGGCGTCGGGAAAAGCGGCGTGGATGCGGCAGCGGCGGCTCAGCGAGCGGCGGCGCCGCTGCCGCGGCGAGCGGGCGGCGTGAGGCCTCGGCGGGAGGGTGCAGCGGCGGCGCGTGGCGCAGACGGGCGGCGTGGAGGCCTCCCGGAGGGAGGGCGAGGCGGCGGCGTGGATCGCGGCATGGCGGCTTCGGCGAGAGCGGCGGCGCCGCCTTGGCGAGATAGGCGGCGTGGAGGCCTCCCGGCGGGAGGGTCGGGCCGGCGGCGGCGTGGAGGCGGCGCGCCGCTTCAGCGAGGAGGTGGCGGCGTGGACCAGATCGATCTGGAACGGATCGAAATAATGGGGGAGAGGAGAGAGAAAATGAGAACGTGGGGATGAGGTGCAAACGAATAAATAGGGGAGAGAGAAAATGCGGTGCGGTGGAATCTGGTTTGGCCTAACCAATTCGCCCCAAACTGGCTCGTGTGTAGCGCTACATCTAGGGGTATATTAGGATCTCTCTCTCTCTCTCTCTATATATATATATATATATATATATATAATGGCTAGCGTGCACCCCAGAGCACGGATCTCTCCGTGCTCCCAACCCGTTTTCGAAATCCGAGATGTTTAACAACTGATCCGAACCGTTGATCTTGTTCGTCTCACTGAAATGTAGCCACCAAGTTTCGTATTTTTTTGAATTTATTTACTATTTGTTTCCTATTTTCAAAAATCAGCTTTTTTGGACGCACCACGACTAATTGGAAAGCTGATTTTTGAAAATAGAAAAAAAATAGTAAATAAATTCAAAAAAATATGAAACTTGGTCACTGGCTAGATTTCAGTAAGACGAACAAGATCAATGGTTCGGATCAATCGATAATAATCTCTGATTTCGAAAACGACTTGGGAGCACGGATCTCTCCGTGCTCTGGGGTGCACGCTAGCCATTCTCTCTCTCTCTCTCTCTCTCTCTCTCTCTATATATATATATATATATATATATCTCAAAATTCTAGATTGAGGAATGATCTCAAATCAAATAAAGGAGTCAAATAGACCTTTCCATAAACACAAGATCCGATGGGGCGGACTCATTAGTACTCCTCATCACTTGCACTTGTGTTTCCTCACTCCTTTGGTGTGAGTTCATTCTCTCCCTCATCCCTAGACATTATTATTCTAATGACCAGAATGCGAAGCGGTACCAAATTCCCTAGGATCTATTTTTGACTTTACAAAATTATACAACCTAAGTAGGCCACATTTCCATACCTATGAGCTCCACATAAACCTTGGAATAGGAGGAAAGAAGGCCATCAATAAAAAGGCCTGGGTGAGGATTAAATACCACCAAGATATCTGTGAGTGATAATGAGGAACAAACATTTTGAAAAGAAAAACTCCAAGACATAGCTTGAAAAGGGCTGAGTTAATTAAGTTCTATCAAGTTATTCCATCTTTCAACCGCTAAAAGAAAAGGGGAAATTTTGAAAACCTCGTGAGTTTGATGAAAGTTGCGGTACACTTGTACGAGTGTTTGTCAACAAATAATGTGGTACAATTTTGTATGCTTAGTATTTATTGAATAATGATATTGATGCAATCCTGATCCACCGGGTTCTCATTTGAGCTCTTTGCTCGAGGACGAGCAAAAGTTCAAGTTGGGGGGTGTGTTGACGTCAAATAAACACCAATTTTATACGTCAACATATTCCGGAATTCCGGCTTTTCGAGGGAAAATCAAGGTTTATACTAGCATTTTATTTATTCTAATAAAGTTCCACAAGTTTTGGTGAGTTTTGAGTCTACAGGTGCAAAACAAGACAAACCAGAGCCAGATCAAGCAACAAGCCAGGCCGGCCGACCCACCTAGGCCGGTCGACCTGGCCATGTCACCGATCCAGCTCTGTCTTCTCCCCAGTGGCATAAAAACACAAATGGAGGACATCTAGACCATCCACTACCGTTGGTTTGATCGAATGGACACAGTTGCTTCACAAATGAGCATAGGATTCCCTTGTATTCCTTTCTTGCGCAAGTCCATTTGATCCACCGGCTTAAGGGGGTAATCTACACCATCAAGGGAGCATTCTAGACGAAATCCACGGCTGGGAGGTGAAGAAGGTGGGTCGGCCGACCCACCCTAGGCCGGCCGACCCACTCTTGAGCCCCCTCGAGTTCCCCTTTGGAGGAGGGATAGATGACACGTGTCCCTACACGTGGAGCACCCCGGTTGGCTGCGGAACACTATAAATAGACCCCCTCTCCTCACTTGTAACACAACACACAACAATTTCACATTTTCATTCCACTTAGTAGAGTAGCTCTTAGTTAGTAGAAGTTGGGTGTTAGAGTCAAGTCGAGCTGACGCTCGGAGTTCCGGAAGTGTCTTCGGAAATTTGGGTAATAGCTCTTGTACCCTTTTCTAATTGTTTCAATTAGTAAGATTACTTCATTCATTGCTATAGTGTTGAACTTTATTTGAGCTGAGTATATCTGCATAAATGAGTTGTGTAGATTTGCTTTACCGGTAGCTTGTATTCATCTAGAATCAGTTTAGGTTCTCACTCATATACTGTTAGAGCCAGGCATTGAACCTAGATCAACTTCTTTTAGTACTGAGGAAAATTGATTAGAAATAGTCGCAGGCGTGGTGTCTGAGACTAGGACTAACTCGGTTTACACCCGGGCCCACGTATATGTGGTAGGTGGTGATAGCCCTATCCATCTGTCGACGATTGGGATATTGACCCAAGTCAACTAAGGTTCTTGAGAAGGGAGATAGGAGACATGCCGAACGAGACGAACAACAGCGAACAGGGAGACAGGGGTTTTTATCCTGGTTCAGGCCTCTCGGGAGAGATAATAGCCCTACGTCCAGCCTTTCTTATATATCAAATATGATTACCAGAGGTGGCTCGTCGAGACGAACAAGTCTCGGCGAGATTATGGTGTCTACGAAGTGCTAAGATGCGAAAGCTCTTGGTCCGGATCCCCTAAACGCCGTAGGGGCCCTGTTTATATAGTTCGGAGCAAACCGACCTACCGAGGGAATATCGGGCCGGGCTAACTACGAGATCGCAACGAACTCAACATGCCAAATATATCCCGAGGCAGATAAGGCATACTCCTAGTCTTTGGGGATCACGACTTCTATTCCAATTCGGGAAACCAACGTCCGGGTCTTCACGTAGCCGTGCGGAACTCCTGTTCGAGACGAACTCAAACACGATTCCTTGGCCGCTGCGCACCACGCCAGCCAAGAGGCTGTTCGGCAGGATGCATATGGGCCAGATAGAACCTTCCAGGGAGCTGGGCCCTGGTAGGCTGTTCGATTGGGCCGTCAGGGAGTGGGCCATGGCAATGGGCCGTAATTTTATCCCCGACACCATCCGTAGATACTAAGTATCTCGTGCGTAACCCACAGCGTCCGGCTTTGGACCAGTAGAGCCAAATCGGAACGATCATAACCATTCGGGATTCCAATTCAGGATAGCGGGTGGTAGTGAGTGTCCGAGCTCCGACGACGAATATCAAGTGAACCACTATTAGAATACCCTAAGCTCGCTCAGTAAACTGAATCACACAACTTTGTGAACTTATTAAACTTGTCTCGTTGTCCTCCCAACTGTCTATCTAGCTAGTGTAGCTTTTTCTTTGTTTGTGTGTATATTTATCGCGTGTGTGTCCCGGTCTTTTCATTTATCTTAACCCCCGTTACCTAGACTGACTGGTATTTTAAATAATTAAGATATAGAGGTTATCTCTTAAAACCCTCGTTCCCTGTGGATTCGATAACTCTAGGAATACTCCTGGTGAAAACTACAAGCTATATCCGTCCGCTTGCGGATTAATTTCTTTGAGCGTAAGAATCACCAACAGTCGTCATCTCGCAAATCGACGCATCGTTCTCTCCAGAAGATCGGGTTGACCCTAGTGCACATCACAGAGCGTGCATGTTGGTGTCCACTAAACTACAAAATTATACGCCAACATACGCCGGAATTTCGATAATTTGGGGGGGGGGGAATCAATGTTTATGCTTGCATTTTATTTAAAGTAATAAATTTACACAAGTTTTGGTGAGTATTTGTCCATAGGAATAAAGTGGAGAAAACCAGAGCTGAACCGGGCTTAGAAGCCGGTCAGCCGACCGGACCCTGGGCGGCCGACCTGGACTTTTCGCCCAACCGACTCCATTTTCTCCCAGGTGGTTAAGAAGAACAAAATGAAGAGATCTACGTCATCCACTCAAGTCGGTTTGATCCAATGGCAGCACTTCCTTCACAATTGGGTAACTTCGCTCTTAAGGAAGCCAATTCTACCGGCCTTAACTGTCAAAATCGATGGTAGGGGAAGATCTACACCGTACAAGAAGCATCCTAGGCGAAGGGGACGACTTGGATCAACCGAAGCCCGGTCGGCCGATCGGGCTAGGTCAGTCGACCGTCTCGAGATCCCCTTTGGATTCTCCTTCGGATGTGTCGGGGATAAAAATACGGCCCATTGCCGTGGTCCACTCCCTGACGGCCCAATTGAATAGCCTACCAGGGCCCAGCTCCCTGGATGGTTCTATCTGGCCCGTATACGTCCTGCCAAACAGCCTCTTGGCTGGCGTGGTGCGTAGCGGCCAAGGAATCATGGTCGAGTCCGTCTCGAACAGGAGTTCAGCGTGGCTACGTGAAGACTCGGACGTGGTTTCCCGGATTGGAATAGTAGTCGTGATCCCCAAGACTTGGAGATTACCTTATCTACCGTAGGTTGTATTTGGTATGTACTGAGTTCGTTATGATCTCGTAGTTAGCCCGGCCCGATATTCCTCGGTAGGTCGGTTGTTCACCACTATATAAACAAGCCCCTTCGGCATGTAGAGGGCAAGACTTAGACGCATCGAGCATCCAATATTGTTTCGTTGCATAGTACTCGCCGGGACCTGCTAATCTCGTCGAGTTCCACCTTGTAATTCTCTTCGATATATAAGAAAGGCTGGACGTAGGGCTATTATCTCTCCCGAGAGGCCTGAACCAGGATAAAAACCCCTGTCTCTCTGTTGGCTGTGATTCATCTTGTTCGGCGTGTCTCCTATCTCCATCTTGAAGAACCTTGGTTGACTTGGGTCAATATCCCAACCGTCGACAGGACGGTGGCTTGCTTACACGTGTCCCATGCCATGGAGATCACTCGTTGGCTGCGGATCGCTATAAAAGGACCCCCTTACCTCACTTGAGAACACACACCACACACCACACCACATCCCTCTCATTTGGAGTTACTCTTCACTTGTTAGAGTAGTTAGGTTGGAGTTAGAGTTGAGTCGAGCTGTAGCTCGGAGTTTCAGAAATCGTCTTTGGAAATCCGGGTAATAGCTCTTGTATCCTTTCCCTTCTGTAAGACTTTGCTTTTATAATATAAGTGTCTTTCATTATCTGTGCTGAGTATATTTACACTAAGTGGGAAGTGTGAATTATTAGAGCGGTTGATCAAGTTCATCTGGTTCTGAGTCTGGGTTCATTCTCATATGCTTAGAATAGCCTGAGTATTGAACATGGGTCACCTTCCTATGATCCGGGGAGGAGTGATCGGATTTAATAGCAGACGTGGTGTCTGAGATTATCTCCGACTTGGTTTACACACATTTCAACGTACTTTGTGGTAGGTGGTGACAACCCTATCCATTCGAGATTTATCTCACGTGTAATCCACTACGTTAGGAATTGGATCAGTAGGGCTCAATCAGGGGTGGTCATAACCGTTAGGTGTTCTTAAATGATAGCCGGTGGTAGTGAATCGGCCGAGCTCCGACGAAGTTCTTAAAACAAACCTCCAAACTCATATCTGCTAGCTCAACCTGATAATTGATTGCACCATTAAAGGACTTTATACTTTTCTCGTTGTCCTCCCAACTATCTGCCTAACTTATCTTTTTATAGTCCTCTGTGTGTGTCACCGGTCTTATTATCTTATTATTATCCTTGCCCACGTTAACTAGTTGGCTGGTATCTTAAATAATATAGATATTAGAATTATCCTTCTCCCCCGTTCCCTGTGAATTCGATGCGTTGGAATACTCCCGGGTGAAAACTACAAGCGATATCCGTCCGCTTGCGGATTATTTCTAATAGCGTAAGAATCACCAACAAGTTTTCTGACGTTGCTGCCTGGGAACGCAGCGGTTAAAGATAATTAAAAAAAATTATTTCCCAATATAAAAAAATATCTTTGTTATTTAACATTCCAGCCTAGCTTAACGGGCTTACCCCTGCTCTATCTTTGTTTGTTGAAACTAGCAGAGCTGTGTATGACCAGATTCGACCTTCCGAAAAACTTCCACCAAAATACAGAGTCACTCGTATAGAGGACAAGACCTCGAGTCCTACATCCGCAAGTTCGAGTCTCTGACCTGCAAATTCTCAAAAGTAATCATTTCCTCTCTACCGAAACACTGTCATCTAAGATGGCTGCCGAGAAGACCATTCTTGAGTTCCCAGCCTCGTCTAGAACAAACGTCCCCACTGGACCTGCCACCAATGTGGGCGATGGAGGCTTCGAATTGAAGCCGGCTCTTATCAACATGGTTCAGGCTAGCCCCTTCTATGGCAAGCAATCGGAGGATGCCAATGCATAGGGGTGAAAACGGAGTGGATATGGACGGATAATGGCTTTACCATATCCATATCCGCTTTTTTAAAACGGATACGGATACCGATACGGATACGGATAGCATTAAAACGGATCGGATATTGAATCGGAAACGGATATTAACAAAACGGATAGTACCCGGAAACGGATATTAACAAAACGGATAGTACCCGGAAACGGATAGTGCACACAACACACATAGTTCATACTTCACGCCTTGACGGATTGATCACACATAACGCCCATAAAACTGTCATCAACTTACTAAATAAATATAGCCCATAAAAGTATAAGACCACAACCACACCACAATAAGTCTCAACAAAAGAGTGCACAGTTCAGCTATAGCCCATAAAAGTACAAGACCACAACCACAATAAGTCTCAACAAAAGAGTGCACAGTTCAGCTGTTCACATTCTCCAAAGTCTAAACATGACAATATAACATGATGACAAACATGACATATCACATAATTAAGACACATGACAAGACACATGACAGTAGCGATATTAATGAAGATATTGAAGCATAGGTTGTTCAATCTTCATCCATTGCTATATCCTACAAAAAAAATATTCTTCTTGTTAGTATTTATTCAAAATGTGACTTGTGAATTAATATGTTATGCAAACCTCATTCAAAGTAGTGATACATGTGTCATCGGTCTTCTCCGTCGACACTATGAAGTCCATATCTTCAACCATAGATTCTACTTCCCTCACGGAATCTAAAAATGAACACCACAAATTTATTTGCTATTGTTTGTCATATACTTAGAGCATAAATAAATAAAGATAGAATACAATTAGCCATATACCTTCATTAGAATTGAGAATCCAATCCTTCGTACAAACTAAGGCTTCAACACATTCAGGATCAAGCCGACTACGAAATGGACTAATAACACGTCCACCGCAAGACGAAAGTGACTCAAGCAATCAGAGAGACTTGCATAGAGAGCACATCACGAGCAAGACGTGAAAGAATAGGAAATCTGCTTGTTTGACCTTTCCACCATGCCAAAATATCAAATACTCCATCACACTCACGATATTTCAAAAGACCTTCGGACTTGTATAAATCCATTTCAGATTTCTCATTTTCATTCCCTTCTGATTCATATAATTCATCAAGATTTAACTCGTCATCATCATCATGCACAAGGTGGGGATTTGGTTAGGAGACCAAATCATGCTCATTCAAGACAGAAGACATGTTGTTTGAATTTGTAGCCATGTTGGATGAGTAAAACATGAACAAGTCACTCACAACATCCATAATTTTATCTCTTTCCAATTCAGCCTTGTATGCATCATTGAGTTTACCTAGGCATAATGCAATCATTTTCTCGTTATACCTAGGATCCAAAAAAGCAGCCACTGCCAAAGCAATATTTGTTAATTCCCAGTACTTGTCAAACTTACCACACATAGATGTACCCAATGTTTTTATTATGTCGTCATCACTTTTACACCACTTTCCAATTAAAATTTTGATCTCATAAAATTTCAAGAAAAAATGATTTGCGGTAGGATAGGAAGTTCCAGAAAAGAGCAAAGTGATATCATAGAATTTTTTCAAACACTTGCAAACATTTTGTGCATTGTGCCAATCATCATAAGAAGGAGTTGTGTATTCATATCTAGCAGGATCTTTAAGGGAGAGTCTATCAAAAGCATCCTTGAAATAAATGGCATTGCTTAACATAAGATAAGTAGAATTCCACCTTGTGGCAACATCCAAAGAGAGTGCTCTATGGGTTTCCAACTCACATTCTGTGGCACATTTCTGAAATGCCTCCCTTTGTTGAGGAGAATTTTTCACAATTATTACGGACTTCCTTATTTTCCCAATCTCTCCCCCAATTATTTCCATACCCTTTCTAGCAACAAGGTTTAATATATGATTGGCACATCTAATATGGAAGAACTTGCCACCACAAACAAGAGAACCTTTAGCATTTAACTTCCCAATAACATCATCAACTGCCACCTTGTTAGAAGCAGCATTATCCAATGAGAGAGCAAACATTTTCTTGTCAATATTCCAATTCAATATATTTGCAAAGAAAGTGCCACTTAATGCTGCCCCTGAATGCTCTCCTTCTAAGTGCATGAAGTTGATAATTCTTTTGTGCATGGTCCAATTATCATCAATCCAATGCAATGTTACACATAAGTAAGCTTTATTTTGATTTGATGTCCACATATCCACGGTTGTGCTAAAGCGATAAGAAAGGGTTTTCAAATGCTCATAAAGCTTACTCTTTTCCTCTTTATAAATTTCCAATATTTCTTTACGAACAGTGACACGAGACTTTAAAGGAAAATTAGGACGCATGGATTTGATAAATTTGCCAAAGTAATGATGCTGGACCATACTGAATGGATACTCATGCATAATAATTGCAATATGCAAGTATCTCAAACTAATTTGAGGATCATACCGAAATGCTTCAACACCACCGTCATTACCTTGTTGGATCAATTGCTGTCCCTTCCCCACATTGTGCTTTGCCTTCAAGTGGTTACTGAAAACCGATGTGCCACTATTGCTGTTTGCCGGTCTTTTGAAGTTGCAACGGTTGCATTGACCCCACAACTCCTTCTCAAATGTACCATATGGTTTTTTCACAAATTTGCCATCAGGCCCTTTCACCTTCTCATAGTATTTGGTAAAATGATCCCACACCCAGGATGTTAGCTTCTTTGTTGGCTTAAACTTTTCATTGTCTTCATTTTCACCTTCAATGTTAATAACAGGGGCTGAAATCGGTGCAGATGTGCTTGCATTTGTCTCGGCAGCTGCATTTGCACTTGAACTTGCATGCGCACTTGAACTTCCGGTCCCAATGGTAGGAGTACTAGAATTTTTCTCCAAAGTAGTGGTTGGGACAGCAGCCATTCTCAAGACAGTGTTTCGTGTTGCCGCAAAAATTAATGATAACATAAGCACAACTAAACACAACATAGCCTATTAATAAGGTTGTGCCAATTGAAAGTTCGAGACTTCGAAATACTGAAATAGAACAACTAAACACAACATAGCCTATTAATGTATACCTTTCACAAGTGTAGCATTGGTCAATTGCAAATTCGTCGCTGGTTTCTTCGGGCCTCCAATTGAAATCGAACCAGATGATCTACCCCTTTTCTTCCCGGTGGTGTCTTTACTTGCTGCATCTCCTTCGGATATCGCCGGTGTTTCATTTTTCTCATTGGATGTGGACATGGCCGAGAAACCGAGAGTGCGCTGCAATGGAAGAGGAAGAACTGCAGCAGTGGGGAGAGGGGGCCACGGGGACAGCCGGTGAGGAGGTGGCTCTGCGGGGGCGACGAACAGCAATGGGCGGCGGGGTGAGGGTGGCGGCGAAGCAGCGCTGGGGACGGCGGCGGTGGCGCGCTGGGCGGCGGCACTGAGGCGACGAGCGTGCGGCGGCGGGCGACGAAAGCCGTGTGGAGACGCCACGGACGGCGAGGGGCGGCGGCGGCGGTGAGCCGGTGGCTACTGAACCCTAGATGTGGGGTCCCAATGTTGCGGTGTGCCTGTCTCACTTCCTGCCTGATGCCCTCATGCGGGTTGCTGCCTTGCTTGGTGGCCGTAGGCCGTGGCCGGGTGGGGGAGGTGGGCTGTGCTCTTTGGTGGCCCAGGTACTATAAGCCACTATCCGAAAACTATCCGGATTGCATTTTTTGCCAGATATCCGTATCCGCTCCGTTTTCGGCGGATATCAACGATACCATATCCGCTCCGTATCCGTTTGTGCCTATCCGGATAATTATCCGTATCCGTATCCGGCGGATACTGTAAATTTCTGCCATTTCCCAAAATACGGATATCGGATACGGATACGGTGCGGATATTATCCGCTCCGTTTTCATCCCTACCAATGCACATTTCCAGCATTTCCTTGAGATTGGCACACTTCACTATCAAAGGAGCACCTCTCGATGCTGTCCGGCTACGCCTATTTCCTTTCTAATTGGTCGGGAAGGAAAAACAATGGTTTTATGCTAATAAGGATGCAGTTTCAACTTGGGAAAAGTGCTCGAATGCCTTCCTCACCAAGTACTTCTCGTTGGGCAAGACCAACGCCCTCTGGAACAAGATCTTTGGTTTTCAGCAAAACACCGACGAGTACATTTTGGACGCCTAGGAGCGACTTCAGGAGTATATACTGGCTTGTCCCTACCATGGGATGCAAGACCGGTTTATCATCCAAAGTTTCTACCATGGGCTAAACCGCATGGCCCGTGAGCACCTTGATGCTGCCTCTGGCGGAGCTTTCTTTTCACTTAGTGTGAGTGCCGCGCGCACTCTCATTTAGAAGATGGTCTCAAGCCAAGGCTGGAGCGATGAACGCCTTCATCCCTGCACACGAGGAGTCCATCAAATCGATAATATGGATATACTCGCAGTCAAGATGGACCTTTTGATGAAGAAGTTGGAATCACCACCGCAGATTGTTCAGGCTCTTGAATCTCGCATGACTTGCGAGGTTTCTGGGAGTTTTGAGCACTCGATCCCATACAACACTTCAAACGGTGCCATTTGCAAACTAGACTGATAGCTGTTGTTGTAGGAGAACTCAGCATAAGGCATATGCTTGTCCCAATTCTTAGGATTTGCTAATGCACAGGCGCGAAGCATATCTTCTAATATTTGATTCACCCTTTCAGTCTGTCCATCCGTTTGAGGGTGGTAGGCTGTACTGAAATTAAGATTTGTCCCCAACAAACTATGTATTTTCTCCCAAAATTTAGAGGTAAATTGAGTTCCTCTATCAGATACAATCTTCTTTGGTACACCGTGGAGACACACAACCCTTGCCATGTACAGCTCTGCCAACTTATCTCCCCTATAAGTGGTCTTCACAGGAATAAAATGAGCTGACTTGGTAAGTCGATCTACGATCACCCAGATCGAGTCATGTCCAGACTGAGTCTTCGGCAGTCCAACGATGAAGTCCATACCAATCTCTTCCCACTTCCACTTGAGAACCTTCAGGGGTTGTAACAATCCAGCTGGTCTTTGGTGTTCCGCCTTAACTCTTTGGCAGGTATCGCACATAGCAACGAACTCCGTGATATCTCGCTTCATACCAGTCCACCAATAGGAAGTACGAAGGTCCATGTACATCTTGGTACTTCTAGGGTGTATAGACAAAGGTGAATCATGAGCTTTCTTAAGAATTACTTCCATCAGCTCTTTTTTATTAGGCACAAAGATCCTTTTCTCAAACCAGAGAGTATTTGCATCATCCATAGAAAAACCAGGGGCCTTTCCCTTTTTGATCCTTTCTTTAATCTCCAAAACTTCTTCATCATCCTTCTGGGCTTCACGAATTTGTCTTTCGAGTGTCGGTTGCAACTCCAGAGCGTTGGTACATCCCTGCTCGACTATCTCTAGGTTCAACTGCTTGAGCTCTTCATAAAGATCAGGTTGACTCTCTTAAACCATTAAAGTGTTGCAATAGCTCTTCCTGCTAAGGGCATCGGCTACTACGTTAGCTTTACCAGGGTGGTAATGAATTCCCACGTCATAGTCCTTTATCAACTCCAACCATCTCCGTTGTCTCATGTTCAGATCTGGTTGAGTAAAAATATACTTTAAACTCTTATGGTCAGTGTAAATCTCAGTGCGGTTGCTCACTAGATAATGCCTCCAAACCATCAGAGCATGAACAACGGCAGCTAACTCCAAATCATGAGTTGGATAATTCACCTCATGAGGCTTTAGTTGTCTCGATGCATACGTGACAACTCATCCTTCTTGCATTAAAACACAACCTAATCCTTCCTTTGAGGCATCACAAAATATCTCAAAATCCTTGTGAATGTCAGGTAAGACGAGGACAGGCGCAATTGTCAATCTCTTCTTCAATTCTTGAAAACTTTCTTCACAAGCAGGAGTCCAGACGAACTTCTTGTCCTTCTTCAAAAGTTGGGTGAGGGGTCTGGCAATTCTAGAGAAATCCTCAATAAACCTTCTGTAGTAACCGGCCATTCCCAGGAAACTACGAACCTTGGTCATAGACTTGGGCTGCTTCCAATCCAAAACATCTTTTACTTTACTTGGGTCAACAGCAACTCCACCTTCAGATATGATATGACCTAAGAAAGCAACTTCTTTTAACCAGAACTCACATTTGCTAAACTTCGCGTACAACTGATGCTCACGAAGCTTCTCCAAAACTAACCTCGGATGTTCAGCATGCTCTTCTTCATTCTTGGAGAAAATTAGTATATCATCGATGAATACGACAGCAAACTTATCTAGATTCTTTGTTCATTAAATTCATGAAGTAGGAAGGTGCATTCGTTAAGCCAAACGACATAACGGTATATTCATAAAGTCCATACCGAGTCGTGAAAGCAGTCTTTGGTATATCTTCCTTCCTTATCTTAATTTGATGATACCCAGATCTCAAATCAATCTTTGAAAATACACAGGCACCTTTGAGTTGATCAAAAAGATCATCAATCCTCGGCAAAGGATACTTGCTCTTGACAGTCACTTCGTTCAAAGATTTATAGTCCACACACATCCTTAATGTCTTGTCCTTCTTCTTGATGAAGATCACAGGAGCTCCCCAAGGTGACGAACTTGGACGAATAAAATCTTTAGCTTCTAACTCTTCCATTTGTTTCTTCATCTCCTTGAGCAAATCAGCAGACAATCTATAAGGCCTTTGAGCAATCAGGGCGGTACTAGGTGCAAGTTTGATGACGAACTCCACATCATGATCCAGTGGCATTCCCAGCAAATCCTCGGGAAACACATCAGGATACTCTCTTACTACCGGAATGGACTCCAACTCAACTCCCTTTAGCTGATTCAGGGTACTAGTGGCATTGGCAGACTCTTCAGACAGAAATTCCACTAACTCTCCTTTGCCATTATCCAGGGTGATAGCGCATTTAGCACAATCTATTTGACCTTTATACTTGGTCAGCCAGTCCATTCCCAAAATAACTTCTATCCCTTGGGAATCCAGTATTATAAGGTTCGCTAGGAACATTACTCCCTTAACATTTATCTCTAATTTAGGACATACTTTATCGGTTCTCATAGATTTTCCCGGTGATTGAATAATCAAGGGCTTTCTTAATCCAACTATGTCCCACCCATTTGTTTCAACAAAATGCTTTGATATGAATGAATGGGATGTACCAGAATCAAATAAAACTGTAGCTGGAACAGAATTAATTAAAAACATACCAAGAACCACACCTGGTGCATTTTGAGCTTCCTCAGCGGTAACATGGTTGACTTGACCTCTTCCCACAGCAGGAGTCCTTGCAGCGGGGGTTTGTGGCACTCCACGGCCTCTTCCAGCAACAGGAGCACGAGAAGCAGATCCCAAATTGAAGGGAACAGGTGTCATTTGCTGCTTTTGAGGACACTTACTTGCATAGTGACCCCATTGATGGCAGTTGAAGCATTGTATCCCAGCGGTGTTGGAATTAGCAGGAGTCTGGGCAGCTGGTGGATGACGAGGAGTCTGCTGAACAGGACGAGATTGATTCATGGTGTCCTTTGATAATTCTGATTTTGCGGTGGTTGAGACGCAGGAACTCTGTTGGGTTGATACTGATTGAAGCAGGGCCTTGAGTTACTCGACCCAGAGTTAAACTTTTGTTGCATCTTTCTCTAACGCTTCTCAGCACGTTGATGCTCGATATCCTCTTGAACTAACGCCTTATTCACCATCTCTTGGAAAGTAGCATAATCATTGGAAGCAATGAGAGCCTTGATGTCAGGATCCATACCTTCCATGAACTTCCAGATCCTATCTTCTTCCTCTCTGACCTCATTACCAGCATAACGGGCCAGGTGGTTGAACTTATTCATGTATTCCGTAATGGTCATATTTCCTTGCTGGAGACGATGGAATTCACACTTCTTCATCTCCATGACTCCCTTAGGAACATAAGAAGCAGTGAAAGCTTGAGAGAATTGCTCCCAAGTAATGGCATTGGCATCCTGGTGAGACTCACGATAATCATCCCACCAAGTAGCAGCATCGTTGACCAGTTGGTGACTGGCAAAACTAACACCCTTCCTTTTGATGTCACGGAGCTAGTCCTTTGCGACCAGGGGCTCCTCAGACCCAGAGAATACAGCAGGTCTAGACTTCATGAAATTCCTGAACTTGGACTGGTAAGGCTGAAACTGTGGTATGACTTGAATGGGAGGAGCGGTGGCAGCAGCAGCAGCTGATTGTTCAGATTCTGCGCAATTGCTTGGATGGCTTGGAGATGCGCATCCAGAGCTTGCTGAAGGTGAGCGGCTTGAGCAGGTGGAATTGGCAGTTCTTGCCCCTCAGGAATAGCTGGCATAGGATTATTGATAGGTTGGGCTCCAATTGGGTTTTGGACATTCTGGTTTGGACCCTGGCCTCCACCACAGCCACGTCCAGCAGGAGGAACAGCACCAGCAGCAGCTGCAGAAGAACCCCTTGTGTCCACCATCTGACAGAAGAGAGTTGAAACTCAGATGAGAGGGAATAGCACCAAGGGATTAAATAGGGAGATTATAACATCCATGCACCAACAACCATCAAATAACACACCAATAAAACAACAGCTCCACAATTAAGTAATCAACTCAGTTTTAATTAAAATAAGCAACCAAGATCCAAGTAACATAAACCAGGATAGCTGTATCACAAAGGGCCGATACAATCAATCCCAAAATCCAACATTCAACAACTTAATACCAAAAGTAAAGCGTTCTACGCCAAATCTAACTCGAAAGAAAGGTAACAAGGACCAGCTAATCAGTGTCGGAGTCGGTGCCCACGATCCACACACGCTCCTCGGGATCTTCCTCTTCAATGCTGCTTTCGACTTCAATCACCTTAGAAGTAGAAGATGAGGACGACGCGAAACGCCCCAAAGCATCACGTCGAGGGAGCTTTCGACTTGCAGAGGAGGAGCGGGTCAAGATCCTCTTGCCCTTAGGATCAGCAGTGGAGTCACGAGGTTGAGAAGACCCACTGACAACAGGAGCAAAGGACCCAGGCAGAGTAGACGGCTGAGGCAAAACAGGTGATGCTGGGGTTGCAACCGGAGCAGCAGGTGGCTCAGCATCCAGCTTGCCCTTCAGATATTCGATCGCCTCCTGAGCTTTTGACAACTGATTCTTGTACGCTTGAATCTCATGCTGATACCCTCGAAAAAAAATGATCCATGCACCACATCATCTCAGCATGGTGGTGGGACTCAGGGATGACATGGGATGCAGTGCGGTGGTTGCGGAATTGGGTAGGCTGCATCCCATTGATATTCATAGGAACCCACCGGTAAGGAGATTGGCCAACCTCCAGAGCGTAGCGAGCTGACAACTACATCATAGCAAGGTATGCTGCCTCGTGCATAGCCTCATTACGATCCAGCCTTTGTGCTGTGGCCATCACCGGAAGGTGACCTCCACTAGGGTTTGCAGGGAAGCAGATCAGCTCCACGCGCCAGACATACTGCCCGACGCCGATTTTCTCTTCCATGCAATTGTACTCCAGGGTCTTGTGAAAGGTTAAATGTCCAATCATGGCCTTCAACTCCCCAACGAAGCCTCGCATGCCTTTTCCAGTGGTCTTGATAAGCGGCATCTAGCAATTGAAATTTAGAAAAGATTAGTCACTAGATAAAGCAACTAAATAGATAAAATATTGAAATAAACAAAATGAACAAATAGATAAGAATTTAATCAATGAAATTTTGAATAAATTATTTTAAATTTAAAATATTTGATCCTTAAGGCTTAACCAATCTACCTAGGTTGCGTCCTACAGCCTAAAATGATCTGATACCAACTCTGTCGGGACCCGAAAATCGAGTCGGTTCCCTGCTGTGCTTTACCTGTACTAGTCTCAGGATCAAGTAGCTAGTACACACAGGTCTTACAGACTTGAATCATTGCCATTATGAATAATAAAAGAGTACATCAGAGCGCGACATTTATTACAATAGTTGGGCAACAATGCCTTACAAGAGTACGGAAGCAAAGTGCAAATAAAAGATACAATAGGGTTCAAATATTCTCGAACACCCCACAGGCAAACTGTAGGCAACGGCCCCTAGACGTCCTTAAAAGTCTTCATCTTGTACACCATCAGCAAAGTCGTCTTCTTCATATTCTTCACCATCCAAGGAGTACAGCTGAGAAGCGGGAACTGCTCATCGGATTAAGCAGCCCCGTGACCAAAACACGAGGGTGAGTATTATTTATAATACTCACAGGCCAATTGACTAAATGCAATGCTGGCTCTAGGCTCTAGGGTTAATTTTGCGGAAAGCCAATTTTAAAGAAATTGTCCTAGAAGTTAAAGGCACTTTTTGAAAGAGAAAGACACTTGAATTCTTTTCTTTTCAAAGGCCGGCACCGACCGGTTTTGCCCAAACCTGGCTATGTCACGGTGCTAACCGTGGTTTTCTCATATCCATACAGCACCTATTGCAGGATAGCAACACCCTTTTTCGAAAAACAAAAGAGGAGAGATCAAAACTACCATTGCAGTTGCGCCACCGTCGTCCGCTCTTAACCGTGAGCACGACTTTCTAGAAAGTTTTAACTCTGCAGAGTTTGCACGCTTTACCCACGCCAGGTGTCTTCACCTAGGAATCACCCAAAGGAGAAGGAGCACCACAAAGCCTTTAACCAACTCTCTCCTAGTCAGGCATTCCCTCTAAGAATTCCACCGCAGTGAAGATCGCTTGCTGGTCAAGCCCTCTTGAGTCGAAGAGGCGTGGTCGATCTCCATTTCCTACTCCCACCAGTGGAATGCCTGAACTAAAGGTCTGAAGGCTACTCAGCTAGGCCCTACCCATAATAGGGAAACGTGGCCGCACTGTTGTACTTAGCTTTGGGACCGCAAGGAATCGGTCCTTAGGGAAATGGGGTGGATCCCACACTAGGCCCTCGTTTTTAAAAAGAGAAATCTACACCAAGTAACCCTCCACCCCAGTTCAAGCTTAAATATTTGAAAACCCCTGGTAGCACCCACTACCTTGCTAAGATCATTGCCCAAAGTGTGATAGCACCAACTATCGCACAAACATAGTTTTGCACCCACAAAACATTTCAGAAAATAAATATAGCATCACACAAATAAATTAAATCTACAAAGGCCAAGCTAAGCAGAGTTTTCAAATATTCTACATAGGGATGGTTGTTAAACATAAAGTAGTATTAACCTAGGGTTTGCAGGCACAGGGTATTTTAGGTGGCGTACGTAGGATTTATCTAAGCCTAAGATTCAATTAATATTGTACAAGTAATATAGCCATACATTTGCAAAATCTATTAAAAACAAGTTGGGATAGTAGGTATTGCAATGAATCAACATGAACTTGCCTTGGTACGCTGGATCAGTAGAGACCTCGGCAAACGATGCGGAAAGATCAACAGCGGAAGGATCTTGCGAAAAAGAAATACAAATAATCAACAACTGAAGATATTAAAATTAATATGAATGCAATTCATGTACAAAAATTACAGTAAGTAGTATACTAGATATACAAAAATAAAAAAATTAGTTTTATAATTTTTGTGCACATACTTTAATTATCAAAATTGTTGGAACTGTACAACTTTAAACATTTACAGAGAAATAAATATAGTAGCAGACAGAACTAAATTTTTATGTGAAATACTAGATAATTTTATGAACTGAAAAAAATTTGTTTCATCCAATTTGGAGCTTCCTAGAATATTTGAGGAATATTTGAATTTTGGGATTTTTCTGGAAATTCAGAAATTGGAAAAAAGGAGCGGTTAACTGGGCCGGCCCACACGCTGGCCTGCTTCTTCCTCCTCTGGATCGGCCAGAGCAGGGGAGGCGGCTAGGGCACGGTGGCGACGGCGATTTCGGCCCAAGGCGGCGGTCCGACGAGGGTGGGCTGGCGGCGGAGGGCGGCGGCGACGCGGGGAACCGGAGGGCGTCGGCGGCTTGTCCAGCTGCGACTCCAGGCGGCGCGGCGACGGTGCGCGGCGGCGGCTGCACGGCGTGGCGGCGCGGGAGCGGCGGCACGGCGCAATTGGGTGGCGTGGGAGGTGTGCGGCGGCGAGAGGAGAGCAATGGCAGCGACGGCTCGGCTCGGGGGCGTGCGAGGCGGCGCGGCGACTGCACGGTAGCGGCGCGGGCACTGCTGGGCGGCGGCGGCCTGGCCAGCGGCGAGCTAGGGCAGGGCGGCACTATGGAGAGGTAGAGAGAGGGGAGGGGAAGGCAGAGGAGGAGGCGGCTTGGCCCGAAGCCCACCAAGGCGGCGGCACGACCAACGGCCAGCAACGAAGAAGGAGGTGACCACGATGGCAACACAGCACGGCACAACTCCGACGACTAGCTCTACGCTTCGCTACTACTACAACTTGGACAACAGGAGGAGCAGAGGATAACAAGGGATTACCCTGCAGGACGATGAATCGACGAACAGCAGTAGAGGTCGATGAGGTGGATGGTGACGGCCCCGGCGAAGAAATCCGGCGGTTCCGGTGGTGATCTCCTGCGACCGAGATGCAAAACGAAGTCACAGGGGGTAGGAGAGGCACGTCCTCGAAGGAATTCGTGATTGACAGCTTACCGGCGACGATCTCGATGGAAAACGGAAAGGGAGAGAGAGAGCTCGTGAGGGAGGGTTCATAGCGAGAGGGCAACAGGGAAACTCCCCTAATTTGGGAACATGCCGAATTCCGAATTGTTTTCTTTGACTTGGAGGAGAATTCGAATCAAAAGCCAACTCAATTGAGTAAAGAAGGAAAGGTTTGGAAAAGGAAAGAGAGAGACAGGGGAGGGAGAAGGCTGTGGCGCCAGGGAGGAGGAGGGGTGGCGCCAGGAGAGAGGAGGGAGAGAGAGAGGGCTCTGGGGTGGGTCCCGCTCGCAAGAGAGAGAAAACGAAAAACGAGCGACCAAATATCTCGCGGGCCGAAAAAGAAAGCCCTTAAATAAATATTTGCAAATCAAACTAATTAAAATAAAATCATAAATTTTATTTTGTCACTTTGAAATTAAATCATCTTGCGAACTTTAAATTTTAAATATCTTTTACTATTTAAAACAAATTAGAGTTGAAATTATTTTTATTTAACAGGTAACATATCATTTTCAAAGTTTTTATTTTGAATTAACTTTCATGCCATGCAATGCATATGGATTTTAATATTTTGAAAATGAGGATGTTACAGGTTGCCCTTGCCAACCATAGTGCCTAGCAGGTGTGTTATGCCATGTGTGTGCCATAGAGTTGTTCTTATAGCCATTCCAGTTGCTAGTATTCGAAGTGCTCATGTTGTGCTTTCTAGGGTATGCATGATGTGAGTATTGCCAGCTATGATGATGTGTGCTACTCCTAAGATTGGCATGATGAGAGTTGTGCCCATTGGCAGATGCTCGAGGACCAAAGCGCCTCTTCTTTCTCTTGGACTTCTTTTAAGATGTGAAGCCCAAGCCACCTTTATCAGATGTGTTTCTTTTGTCCTTGAGCATCTTGTCCAAGGCAAGACTCTCCTCATAGCACTTGCCTAGCCCCTTTTCAAACTTAGCTAGCTTAGCCTTTGCAATTATCAAGATCACATATGCCAACATTACTAGAGGAATTACTAGAGCAAGAAGTAATCACAGCCAAATCATCACAACATGTAGCTATATCAGTTCTAGCAGGAGTGAAAGGATCTACGGCTAAGAGGGGGTGAATTAGCGTCAAATTAATTTTTTGTGATTTTCTCGGACTTAAGCAATTTAGGCACCCAAGCTAGCTAGAAAATCCTACAACTACTTGAGCACAAGCGAAAATTACTAGTTGCACACGAGTGGAAGCACAACTCAATAGACAACCACGAAGGCTTGCACAGGCAGGCTCAAATACACGAGTGCAGAAATTAAGTGCGGAATATAAAGGAGACAGAGGTGCAAACCGAGATTTTTACCAAAGTTCGGTGTTCACACAGAATACCTACGTCTCCGTTGAGGAAACTTCTCACACAGAGAAGCTGAGACCCTCTTGTTCCTAACCCTCAATCCACTCATGGTAGCTCTTCACCAACACATGGTAGGCGAGCTCCAAACCTTCACATGACTGCGAGTTCTTCCACACACACGGAAGCCCCTCACGACCCACGGATGCAACACATGCACCCGACCTCCGACACACAAAAGATTTCACACCTTGGCTTCAACAGATGAAGATGATGCACTCCCGACACACGGAAGTGACCCCCGACACACAGAGGGTTTGCAGCTCCGACATACGGAGAGTTTGCGGCCCAATACACAGCGGTGACCCCTGACACACGGAGGGTTTCTGGTTTACAGAAGTAGGTGATGGAGACAATGAAGACTCAACCGTGGCATGGTGGAGACATGGCGGTGGCGATCCCCTCAAGCAAAATAAATCCCACACAAGCACCCGAAGACAACACACACCTCACCACGTACCCGAGAACAGACGGAGACGAGGACGGGGCGGAGCACCTTCTTCTGCCATTATTCTCCCTCCCTCTCACTCCTTCTCCCTCTTCCTCAAGCATACATGGTGGCCATGGGGTTGGACCACACCATGGGAGGAGCTCTCAAGATGGGGTGGCTTTGGGTTGCTGCAAATGAGGCTCTCTCAAGTCTCTCCCGTGCTGGTCACATCTATTTATATTCCCCATGGGTTCCCCTCTCATATCCCAAGAGAAAATGCGAGCAAAACGTGTCCAACCAAGCTACAAACATCGGAAGTTCCGATGGGAGTATCGGAAGTTCTGATCGTGCGGAGCGCACTGGATAGATCAGCCACATCAGAAGTTTCGATGTGAATATCGGAAGTTCTGATGTTGCAGCTCGGGACCTTCACTAAAAAATTCATATCTTTTGCTCCCGAACTCCGTTTTCGATGATCTTGGACATTCTGGAAATCTAAGAACGAGACCTATCCAACCAACTAGGTCTCACCACCTAATTCCCAAATGAATAGTACAGAAAATCTAGGAAAACCAAAAACCCTTAAAAAATCTTATACTTTTCGACGGCTTTTGGCTCATTTGTCGCTTTCTGGACTCGGCGGGAACATTGGATGGTTTAGACGGGAACCCAGGTGACTTTGGCGCCACAAAACCCTTGGACAGCTGGAAAGCAACTTTCGGAGACTTTCGGACGCTTTTGAAGACTTAGGCGTTAAGAAACCCGACATCTATCCCCCGAATCCTCTCAAACCTAGACAGCTAGCCCACAAAGGAACTCTCTTGAACCCTGGACACCTGGTAGCTCTAGAACCCGCTCGAACCCACTCAGATGGTCTGGATCTTGTGCTCAGTGGGACCTGCAAGCAGAGAGATGATTCTTCGCAGACGGCGATGGGCCAAATGGGCCAGATCGGACACGCACACAAGGAAAATAGAAGAACTATTAAATAAGGTCCTTACCCTTGGCGTGATCCATTAGAGACCCAGTTGGCATCAATTACCAAAACCTTAAGCCCGTGGGAGCTTGCACTTACAATCTTCCCCTTTTTGGTAATTGATGACAACACCTGCAAATCTATCTCAGCAAGAGCAAATGTATCTCTGGTGCAGTGGGTTAGTTCCAATCAAAGTGCATATGAGTTGAAATGATACCAATTAAAGCACAACACATGAGAGCACAATGCACCATAGGCCTAATGAGAGGAACTGTAATGCACGTGCCAAGCTACAACTAGCTCCCCCTAGATCTATGCACAAGATAGATTTCAGCAAATTCTTCCCCTTTGGCATCAAGGACCAAAAAGAAACAGGCAAAGGGATTAAGCACAAGATTTCAATTGAAGTACGCAAGAAAAACTCCCCTTTCACCAAGCTCTCTCCCAAATAGGCAATTCTCTCCCCTTGCATCGAGGACCAAACATAGCCATAATTGGACAAGCACAATGAGAGATTCATCTTAGGAGCTTTGGGAGTTATACAAGACTAGTACACCTAGGATTCTAGCACATTTCACAATTGAGCTAGCACAAGGTCACTTAGTCATTATGATCAATGTTAGCCAATTTGCAATGCGGTTCAAATATGATTAGACCTAGCGCAAGATTTAGGTGTACCATAGCCATAGGTGTCATAAGCATTGATCAAATTCAATAGGTTGACACTAAGTACTATCTCGTGCTAAACATGCATATCACATCACTAGGTATCACTGTCAAGCCTCAATGAGTTTCAAAAACATTTTTGTTGAGCATTTTTAGAGATTTTTCAAATTAGCTCAATTCTTGCGTTTTTCTTTTTAAATTTTGCCATTGTCTCAAGCTTTTGTCGACACCACCCGGCATTACACTAAAGATGCATGTCTTGGTCATCCAACACTCCCCCTAAGTTCATGCCTTAGTGCCATGGCAAGCCATCTCATCGGGGAGGATTGGTGAGACAATTTTCAGCAAATTTTTCACTTTTTGCTCAACATTTTCATAAAATTTGCTCAAATTAGCATATCAAGCAACACAAGTAATAGATAGCATGGCTAGACTAGCAGTACTAGGTCGACCATAAGAATAGAACAATCCAAATGACACAAATGGCTATGATCAACCTAGCACATGCTCCAAGTTTTCGATTTAGCACATGATTTAACGTTAAGCACATATTGAGCACATGACCAAATGACAAAGTACTAGTTCTCAAGTTCATATGAAGAACACTAGGTGTAATCAGAGATCTAGTATAACAAGCAAAACTCAAAGATGGTCACAAGCTCAATGTACAAGAGGTATTATAATGGGACCACTCCCAAAGTCCAGCACAATCTCAATGTGTGTTTGACTTGTTGTCGACGGTTGGGATATTGACCCAAGTCAACCAAGGTTCTTCAAGGAGGAGATAGGAGACACGCCGAACAACCACGAACAACAGAACGAACAGGAGATGTGGTTTTATCCTGGTTCAGGCCTCTCGGGAGAGATAATAGCCCTACGTCCAGCCTTTCTTATATATCAGAGATGATTACAAGAGGATCCTCGACGAGACTAACAGATCTCGGCGAGACTATATGAGTACAATGGTGCTTGACTAAGGTGTCTAAGTGTACCAAAAAACTCTTCCGGATTGGCCCCTCAACACGTCGTAGGGGCCCTGTTTATATAGTGCGAAGCAAAACCGACCTACCGAGGAATATCGGGCTGGGCTAACTACGAGATCGTAACGAACTCATACATGCCAAATATAACCTACGGTAGATAAGGTAATCTCCTCATCTTGGGGATCACGACTTCCAATCCAATCCGGGAAACCAACGTCCGGGTCTTCACGTAGCCGTGCAGAACTCCTGTTCGAGACGGACTCAAACATGATTCCTTGGCCACTACGCACCATGCCAGCCAAGAGTCTGTTCGGCAAGATGCAATGGGCCAGATAGAACCTTCCAGGGAGCTGGGCCCTGGTAGGCTGTTCGATTGGGCCGTCAGGGAGTAGGCCATGGTAATGGGCCGTATTTTTATCCCCGACAGCTAGCCCCCGAGACTCAAGTGGAATATCTCACTAGATTGGGGTCTTCCTCTTGAGACTCCAAGCCACGAAGAGGGAAATTTCGCTGCTACAAAGATGTGTAACAAACGACCGAACAGGTTATGGTTCAACCGAACAAGTCTTGTTCGGGACCGAACAAAACCCGATCAGTACTGAGCAACTCTGTTGCATCGAACATGGAATCGCTTCTGCCCGAGCAGAGTACCCAACCTTCAGTGCAGACATTGGAAAAACTAGCCGCTATGCAACTCCAACCAGAACTTCCTATCGCCAAGAAGAAAACAAAGCGACCGCTTTACCCACTGCTATGTAAAAACTAGCCGCTTGTGACAAAACCGCTGCAGAGCCGCCATATGGGTCTATAAAGCACCCAAGCTGCCCGCGCCAGCCACTTCCGCTCTCGCCATTCCTCTCTAAGCCCTAGTTCCAACCGCAGACTCAAAGATCAAGCACCCAAACTCCACCACTCAACCTCCGCTCGTCCACCTTCTAGGAACTGCTATGGCCAAGTTCACCCAAGCACTAGTCTCGACCGAGGAGGACCAAGGTCCGGGAGGAGGAGGGCCACATTGACACCGTGAGTTGGAGGTCGCCGGAGAGGAGGATACTCCGAGCCGCATGAGGGAGAGTTCAATCGACTTGAGCCAGACTGCTCGGGTTGAGGTCTCCCGAGAGCGACTTCGCCGAGGCCTTCTTGAACATCGGCGGATTGGAGGTGGCGAACCTCAATCCGAACAAAGATCCTCCAGATGGCCGCCTTTGCACACTGCGCGAAGGCTATCTCGAATTGATCCACCGGTGGAGCTGTTCCTCCACTACTATACAAGGACGAGGAGCAGCCGCCGCTCCAGCCACTGGGTGCTACTACCTCAAGCTCGCCATCACGACGACGCACAGATTTCGCCCACCACCGCCGACTCGATGGGCGCAGGGTGGGAGGTGGTTCTACACAAGCGGAGCGGCGACAAGAAGCTCTTCTTCACCGGAAGGCGCCGCGAAGGAACTTTAATGCCTCGGCCGGAGATGTCCGCCGAGGATTGGTACCTGACAAGGAAAATCGCCTCCCTTGTGAGCCTCGGGCTCACGTGCGGAGATCATTCGGGACTTCACAAATAACAGATCTCATTGCGGAGAGAAACCCTATCCCTTCTATAAGATAGAGGGATGGGAAGACATTTCCAGGGAGAGCACGGGTATGTGCCTTTAAGACTCAACCTTTACATTGATCATTTCCTCCGAACAGGAACTAACGATTCCTTCTGCTCGGACAGAGAAGCCAACCGATGCATGGGTGACCGAGCGGGTCGACGCCATGCTGAAGGCGGCGAAGAAGGACGGGGAGGTCACCGACGAGGTGGCGTACACCTGCCCGCGCAACGTGCTTGTCCGCACAGATGAGGTAAATCACTTATACCCAGCCTGTGTTGCTAGATTTACACCGTTGGTTTTAATGCTGACGTTCGCTTCTCAAAACGCGCAGGAGGACTAGCTGATCCTTGGAGGGATCGTAGAGGATCTTTCCGGGTCTGAGAAGGAGAAGGCGAAGAAGGGCAAGGCTAAGGTGGCCATAAAGCCCAAAGTGGCGGCCGAGCCGACGCGGAGCTCGCCGCGCCATGGCGGCCGCCAGCCGTCAAAGAGACCACCCGCGATGACGGAGCGCACCGAACAGAAGAAGCGGGCGCGCGGTCAACCCAGCGGAAAGAGACCGAGCCCCTCCATCCTCGCTGAGCAAAGCGACGAAGACGTAAAGAACACGACCCTTTGGTTTAAGCGTTACACGCAGGCTCACGCGGGCCATATGGCGCGGCTACAACAGGTCGCCGAGCAGAGGAGACTCGAGGAGGATGTCGCGCGCAAGGAGAAACTTCTTGCGTTGCGCGAGAGGAGTGCTCAGCTCACCAGAGAGCTGAGCTCATCGCCGTGAACACTCAAAGGCCAAGGCGGAGAAGCCGCCAAGGAGCCCTCGAGGAAGAGGCGGAAGGTTCCAGCGAAGAAGATCAGGATCAAGCCTCCCACGGCAGGTATGTAGAAATCGATCTTTTGATCCCTCCACCTTCTGACCGCATTGGACTTAATGATCATTTCTTTTTCATCAGCTGCCCAAGAGGAGATCGCCGCAGACGACGTCGAGGAGGCGCTCGAGCGGTCGCTACTACCCGAGCACCTACACGGTGCATCGCGGGCAGTGAGGCTGGCGAGCCTCAAGGACAAGCTGGCGGCGTGGAGCCTGCTCCCGCTAGGCTCCAGCGAGCAGCTCGACGCACTTAAAGGCGCGGTGGAGCGGCTAGAGGCAGAAGAAGCGGCGCGCGGCGCCACGGTCAGCGGGGCCAAGGCGATGGCTCCAGAAGCTCCCCTGGGTGGGACCGAACAGCTGGTCCTGCCAAGGACTTCGTCGCAGGGGCAGCTCACCCCCGAGGCGACGGGATTCTCCGGCGAGCAGGGTGAAATTCCCGCCGCCAGGGAACAAGAAGAAGATCCCGAGCAGGTCGCGCAAGTCGTCCTGCCCGCGGAAGCACCGGCGCCATCCAGTGGAGTGGCTCCGATCTCGCCCGAAGTCGTTCGGGCGGAAGAGGAAGAGGAGAAGGAGCGCGGAGACGAAAGCGCTTCGCCCGTTGCCCCTGCTCCCGGGCAAACGCGCTTCCGCAAGAAGAAGGAGCGGACAAGGCGGCGACGGGAAGGACGCGCCCGTCTCATCCCGCACGAGCGGGGCTTCGTGACACATGGCCTCGAGGACCGTCTGCGCCGCGGACTGAAGCGTCGGCTTGGCAAGGTAAGCTCCAAGACCAAACCTGGTTCAGCTGAGCAATGTCATCGCAAAAACGGTTAACATGATCTTCTCCCTCAGGTCTTCAAGGACACCATGGCCGAGCTAGAAGATGGGGTTACCATCGAGCGGAGCGCCGTACTGGCGTCCCTCCGGGAGCATCTTCAGGAGAAGGAGGCCGAAGCGGAACCCTCTGCACCAGCCCTAAGCCGGAGCCGGCTGGAGGAAGAGGTGAAGAAGCTCGAAGCCCAGTTGACCGAAGAGAGACGTTCCTGCGAGGCTCTCCTAGAGGAGGCCGAGGAGCTTCGCGCGCAAGCCATCAAGGCGAGCACCGCGGAGGAGAAGCCGGGCCGCACGAAGTGGCTCGAAGAGCAGCTCGCCGACGTGTCCCATCAAGGGACCAGCCAATGGCGGAAGCCAAGAAGCTTAAGGCCCAGCTCGCCAAAGAAGAGCAAACTTCCGCGGATCTCCAAGCAAAAATCTCGACCCTGTGGGCTTCATAGGAAGAGATCGAGGAGATGCGCGGGATGACGGTGCGGGCGATCGCCGCGGAGAGAAGAGTCAAGGAGCTGGAGGAACAGCTCAAGACTACCGAGCAGCAAGCTAGTCAGAGCAAGGACCTGGCCGAGCAGCTGCAGGCCAAGACCGAAGAGGTCGAGGCTCTCCGCAAGGAAGCTTGAGCAGCCAGAGCAGCAAGGAGGAAGCCGATCGTCTCCGAGCTGAGGCCAGAGAGGGGTTCAAGGCCCAAGGGGAAGTTCTACGCCTTAAGGAAGTGGTTGAGGAGCTCAAGGAGCAACTCGCTTTTAAGTAGCTGTAGGGCTGTATCCCGAGAGGGACCTTTGTACCTGCAAATTTTGTTAATAATGCAATAAAGCACTTACCTATCTTCCTGCAAAAAAGAGCAGCAAAAAAGATAAGAACGAACAGAAACTAAGAGAAGAGCGGACAGCGCTAGAAAGTTTAAGAAAACCGACAGAGCGCTTAGCCTAACTCCCAGCCCCCGTTGTGCATCTGTTCGGAAACCTGAGTTTGCGAACCCGAACAGGTGAACAAGAGAAAGAGCGACACCCTAGCCCCCGGTACGGACGCTGCTCGAAAACCTGAATTTGCAAATTCGAGTACGTGCGTAGAGAGATAGAGCGACACCCATAGCCTGTTCGATTCGTTCCACAAACTGCTCGTTGACGTAAGTTAGGCAATTTCGAGAGTAACCGAACAAGGAAAGCGCCTCTGCCGCGGGGGGCTTACGAGAGCGGGCTTTGCCAAGTGGTCGTGCCGAGCGATAAGTGCCTCTGCCGCGGAGGGCTTACGAGAGCAGGCTTAGCCGCAAGGTGAAAAGGCCGTGTTACGGAACTCTGAGATCAGGAATTCGTTGAAACAAGATACGGGCAGGGAAACCCTGAAAAGTGCGGAGCCAAGAGTTCGCAAGGCCGGGCAGCCATCAAGTGTTACCAGAAAAAGAGAGTAGCCTGAGAAGACTAGGAGTGAACAGGGCGCAGGGGCCGCGAAAATTCACCGAGAATTGGATTGAACTTTACATGGTGCCCGAAAGACTTGGACGAACTATGGCGCGAAGTTTTACAAAAGCGCAAAGCTAAGCAAACACAGAAAAGACCTACACAAAGAACTTACGAAGTTGGTCGATGTTCCAAGTGCTGGTCACTCTCTCTCGCCCTCCATAGCTGTGCGAACATGCCCCTCGGCGAGCAAGAGAAACGATCAGGAACGGGCCTCCCAAAGGGGGAGTTAACTTGTCGGCATTGGACAGTTCGACACGGCGCAGTAACGAGGTCGCCCGCCTTCAAGACCCTTGGTCGAACTGATTTGGCAGCGTGCGGGCGAAGAGCTTGCCGGTAGCGCCATTCGACTTGTGCCCGGTCGCTGTGCCTTCGAGGAGATCGAGATCGAGCAAGCGCTTGCTCGCCGCCAACTAAGTTGACCGAGCTCGTCTTGAGGCGTAACCGAGTACAACTTCGTGGGTAGGATGGCTTCGCACTATAGACCAATTGAAAGGAGTTTTCCAGAGTCTACCGGTCAGAAAGCGAATCGCCTGAGGACGGAAGGAACCTCGTCAACCCAGGCTTTGTTGTGCTCTCGGAGAGCAGCAAATACCCACCGTTTGATACCCTGGACGATCTGTCCGTTAGCTCGCTCGACTGCTCCATTGCTCTATGGATGTGCCACAGAGGCGAAACAGACCTTGGTGCCCAAATGCTCGCAGATTCTCGAATAGCTCGCTTATGAACTGGTACCGCTTATCCGTGATCAACTTGTGGGGATCCCAAAGCGCAGACCACGTTGTTTTGAAAAAGCGAACACTGCTTTGGCGTGAAGAGATTTACACGTGCTCGCCTCAATCCACTTTGTAAAAGTGTCGATGGCGACGAAGCGGTGTGTATAGCCCTTGTACCCTTAGGAATGGGCCGAGCGATCCAGCGCTATGTGGAGAAAGGCCATGATGGGAGGATCGTTTGGAGCTCTTGGGCGGGCTTATATGCCTTCCGGGAGTGAAATTGGCAAGCCTTGCACTTAGTCACAATGTCCTCGCATCCTCAGAACGCTGTAGGCCAAGAATAGCCCATGCAAACGCTTTGTTTACCGTAGTTCTCAAGGAGGCGTGGTTGCCACAGCACCCTCGTATGTCCCTGAAGGAACACACCTCCTATCATGGGATGCACTTGGAGAGAACTCCCGAGCACCTTGACGGTAAAGGATGCCGCCCACAAGCTTGTATGGAGCAAGACGCCTTATAAGCCGGAACGCCGGCTTGTCGTCAGGCAGTGGTCCCATCTGCAAGGTACCGGACAAGTGGCGTTGTCCACCGGGACACTGCTGATGACGGAGACAAGACCACTGCCTCGCTGGTTCGCTGGAGACGTGATTGAGGGCTTGTGAAGGTGCTCGACGAGCACCCCGCCGAGTAGATTCTCGTAAGGATCCATACTTGATAGCTGGTCGCCAAGAAGTTGTCCTTCCGGCACGAAGAGCACCTCGAAAAATCGAAAGTGCCGCCCAACTTCCTCACTTCAACCAGTATCGCGCCATTGAGTCATCGCAGACCGATACTCCTTGTTAACTCGTTGATGACCAGTTTGTGAATCTCCTTCACGGGCAATCGTTGGACACCGAGCGACTTGCACGCTTAGTCCCGCGAGGAGGGTTCGTGACCGCAGCTGCTATTAGTTGCCGCGAAGTGTAGTTGGATAGAATAATGGAGTTGCTCTCCTTGTGGGGAGATGAGAACAAAACCAGCCCCCGAGTTTCCAGTGCGTGAGCTGTCAAAAAACATGGTCCAAGGGGGGTCATCAGGTTGCTCGGTAGCTTCCTGGGATTTGGGCGGGCAGGTCCATTCGGCGAGAAAGTCGGCTAGGACTTGTGACTTAATAGCAGTTCGGGCAGCAAATAAGAGATCGAACTCTGCTAGTTCCATTGCCCACTTAGCTATACGTCCACTGGATTCCTTGTTCCGTAGGATTTCTCCCAGAGGGAACGTGGTCGGCACCAGTATTTGATGCGCCTGGAAATAGTGGCGAAGCTTCCTGGAGGACATGAGCAAGGCGTAGAGCAGCTTCGACCTCGTGGTAACGCCTTTGATCTGTGGAAGTACCGCCACGTAATAGATTGGTCGCTGTATGCCTTCCTTTCGACCGTCAAGACCAAGGCCACCGCTATGCGGCGGTAACCTAGGTACAAAGCAGAGCCGCCGCCATGTCATGGGTAGTCAAGATCGAGGATTGGACAGTATCGCTCGATCTTGGAAGGATCTATCGGCTTCTTCTCGCCCACTCAAACCATTGTGCTTATGTAGGGCCTTAAAGAAGGGCAGCCCGCTCGCTTTGACGGAAATAAATCGCTTAGAGTAGCCATCCGCCCGCGAGACTCTGACTTCCTTTACGGTAGTTGAGCCTCAGATATTTTCAATGGCCTCGATTTTTTCAGTGGTTGGCGTAAATACCTTGCATAACCAATAACATAACTGAAAGCAACATTCCGATCGAACACCAAAGGTACACTTCTCCGATTTAATTTTATTCGATGTCCGCGAGATTGCGAAAAGTCTCGCCGTGTCTTTACATGATCCGAGCAACTTGTTTTTACAACTATGTCGCCGACATAGACCTCCCGGTTTTTTCACATTGCTCGGGAAAGTCTTCCATTGTTACCGAACGTGGCACCAAAGATTGCGCAGCACTCCAAAGACATGGTCGAGCAGCGTAAAGTGCCAAGGGGTGATGAAGGCGCTTCTTCATCCTCTGGAGATGCTTATTTGGTGATAATCGGAGTAAGCATCCAAAAACTCAAGAGTCAAGATCCATGGTCGTGATCGACCACCGGTCTATGCGAGGCGCTGAAATTGTCCTTAGGACAAGCAATAGCTCAGATCCGTGTGATCGACACACATCCTGCACTTTCCGCTTTTCTTCTTTACAATGACAGGGTTGGCTAACCACTGGTGTGATCAACCTCATGGATGAACCAGCAAATAGCGCTTGCTGTCGATCTTTGATGATCCTCGCTTGAATTCGTAAAAGCGATGAAGCTTCGGCGAATCGCTTTTTGTCCGCCGGACACCCGCTTTGTGCTCGATAACCTCCCTTGGGACTCCGGCATGTCGATGGCTCCTGTGCAAACACATCTGCATTGGCTCGGAGGAAGGCAATGAGCTCGTTTTCCTATTTGGGGTCTAGATTGGCCCCCAAGTGAACTGTCTTGGAAGTATCATCAAGGGACAGCGGAACCTCCCTGGTTTCTCCCCCTAGCTGAAGGGAGACCCTAGGGCGTGCAGACTTGGTCTGCGGAGCATCGGGACCGCGAGGTGGAAGCTGGTCGACCAGGGCAAGGGACTGCTCGTCGCAATCGATAGCAGCTTTGTAGTTCCCCTTGACCGTGATCACACCGTTGGGACCCGGTATCTTCACGCAATGGTAAGCGTGGTGGGTTACGGCCATAAACTTACCAAGAGACGTGTCGGGGATAAAAATACGGCCCTTGCGAACTCTTGGTGGCTGCCCGATAGGTCTTTCGGGCACCATGTAAAGTTCAATCCACCTCGAATTTTCGCCCCTGCGCCTGCTCACTCCTGGTCTTCTCAAAGCTACTTTTTCTCGTAACACTTGATGGCTGCCCGCCTTAACTTTGGCTCGCACTTTCGTGGTTTCCGCCAGTATCTTGTTTCAACGAATTTCGATCTCGAGTTGCGTAACACGGCCTTTTCACCTTGCGCTAAGCTCGCTTCTCGTAAGCCCTCCGCGCAGAGGCACTTATCGCCGCACGACCACTTGGCAAAGCTCGCCTCGTAAGCCCCCGCTGCAGAGGCGCTTTCCTTGTTCGGTTACTTTCGAAATTGCCAAACTTACGCTAACGAAAGCGTCAGGAACGAATCGAATAGGCTACGGGTGTCGCTCTATCTCTCTATGCACGTACTCGAATTTGCAAATTCAGGTTTTCGAGCAGCGTCCGTACTGGGGGCTAGGGTGTCGCTCTTTCTCTTGTGCACCTGTTCGGGTTCACAAACTCAGGTTTCCGAACAGATGCACAACGGGGGCTGGGAGTTAGGCTAAGCGCTCTGTCGGTTTTCTTAAACTTTCTAGCGCTGTCCGCTTTTCTCTTAGTTTCTGTTCGTTCTTGTCTTTTTTGCTGCATTTTTTTGCAGGAAGAAAGGTAAGTGCTTTATTGCATTATTAACAAAATTTGCATGTACAAAGGTCCCTCTCGGGATACAGCCCTACAGCTACTTAGAAGCGAGTTGCTCCTTGAGCTCCTCGACCACTTCCTTAAGGCGCAGGACTTCCCCTTGGGCCTTGAACCCCTCTCTGGCCTCGGCTCGGAGACGATCGGCTTCGGCCCTTGCTGCTTCCCGCCCGCTCCGACGCCAAGACGGAGAGCCTCGACCTCTTCGGTCTTGGCTCTAGCCTGCTTCTGCCAGTCCTTGCTCGCTAGCTTGTCGCCGGTAGTCTTGAGCTGCTCCTCCACTCCTTGACTCTTCTCTCTGGGCGATTGCCTCGCAACGCCATCCTGCAGATCTCCTCGATCTCTTCCGTGAAGCCCATGTGGTCGAGATTTTTGCTTGGAGATCCGCGGAAGTTTGCTCTTCTTTGGCGAGCTGGGCCTTAAGCTTCTTGGCTTCCGCCATGAGCTGGTCCCGCCTGGGACTCGTCGGCGAGCCGCTTCTTCGAGCCACTTCAGCGGCCCGGCTTCTCCTCCATGGGTGCTCGCCTTTGACGGCTTATGCTAAAGCTCCTCGGCCTCCTCTAGGAGAGCCTCAGAGGAACGCCTCTGTCGGGGATTAGATTACGCCCATAGCCATGGCCCACTCCCCGACGGCTCAATCAAACAAATCTACCAGGCCCAAATTCCTTGAAGGTTCTATCGTGCCCATGTGCATCCCGCCAACAGCCTTCTTGGCGGCACGGCAGCGAACGGCCTAGGATTCGTGTTTGAGTCCTACTCAACAAGAGTTCTCAGACGGCCACGTGAAGACCCTGACGTTGGTTTCCTGGATTGAATAGGAGTCGTGATCCCCAAGACTAGGAGTATGCCTTATCCGCCTCGGATATATTTGGCATGTATGAGTTCATTACGATCTCGTAGTTAGCCCGCCCGATATTCCCTCGGTAGGTCGGTTTGCTCAGCACTATATAAACAGAGCCCCTACGGCGTGTTAAGGGGGCCTGGCACTTGATCTCCGTGATTATCGCTACCAGACACATAATCTCGCCGAGACTTGTTCGCCTCGCCGAGCCACCTCTTGTAATCATCTTTGATATATAAGAAAGGCCGGACGAGGGCTATTATCTCCCGAGAGGCCCGAACCAGATAAAACCCCGCCTCCTGCTCGTCGCTCGTTACGGGTTGTTCGGCGGTTCCTATCTCAATCTTAAAGAACCTTAGCGACTTGAGATCGATATTCAACCGCCGACAACCGGGCGCCGTCCGGGGGGACTCGCAGATCGAACATGTCGAACTCTATCGATCAGAGATTCTCCCGAGGACTACGACTCGGCGGCAGGATGTCTCTTCCCTACCAGATCGGATCGATCCTTCGATCTTGATCGCCTTCCAGATCTGGTTCGCGCGGGCGCTTTCTTCGCCTGGTGCGGTCGTCCTCGCGACGAAGCTCCGCCGGGATCGATCTTCGCCGGCAGCTCTTCGCCGACGCGGCCCGTCCTCGCGACGAGCTCAAGGCCGGGGCCGATCGGATCGATCCTTCGATCTTGATCGCTTCCAGATCTGGTTCGCGCTGGCAGCTCTTCGCCTGGCGCGGTTCGTCTCTCGCGACGAGCTCGGCTCGGATCGGATCTTCGCCGGGCAGCTTTTCGCCGACGCGCGTCGTCTCGCGACGAAGCTCAGCGCTCGGGGCCGACGGATCGATCCTTCGATCTTGATCGCTTCCAGATCTGTTCGCGCTGGCGCTTTTGCCCGGACGCGTCTCGTCTCGCGACGAAGCTCGGCTCGGGATCGATCTTTCGCGCTGGCAGCTTTTCGCCGGCGCTGTCGTCTCGCGACGAAGCTCAAGGCTGGGATCGATCACTTACGCCGGGCAGCTTTTCGCCGACGCGGTTCGTCTCGCGACGAAGCCTGTGCTCGGGCCGGATCTCTCGCGCTGGCAGCTTTTCGCCTTAGCGCAAGTTCGTCTCTCGCGACGAGCACCGTGCTCGGGATCGATCTCTTCGCACGGGCAGCTCTTCGCCCGAAGTCGCGCTCGTCTCTGCGGCGAAGCTCCGTGCTCGGGATCAATCTTCGCCGGGCAGCTCTTTTCGCCGGGCACGCGTCTCGTCCCCGGACGAAGCTCGTGCTCGGGACCGGATCTCTCGCGCGGGCAGCTTTTTGCCCGAGGCGCTGTCGTCTCCCGCGACGAGCTCCATGCTCGGGATCGATCAAAATTCTTCCGGATCCCGGGCTGTTACACTGCTGCTGATGACGGAAGAGAGTGACCAAGACTTGGAACATCGACTCAGCCGTAAGTTCTCGTAGGTCTTTCGCTTCCAATTTTAGCGCTTTTCTCAAATTTCGCGCTTTAGTTCGCTCCAAGTCTCTGCCGCCATGTAAAGTTCAACCCATTGAGCGGTGAATGCTCGCGCCCCGCGTCCTTCTCACCACTCGCCTTCTCGCACTACTCTTTCTCTCCGTAACACTTGATGGCTGCCCGGTCTTGCGAACTCTGGCTCCGCAATCTTAAGGGTTTTCCTCGCCAGATCTGGTTTCAACAAGTTCCTAAACTCGAGTTGCGTAACACGGCATCCACCTCGCGACTAAGCTCGCTCGAAGCCCTCCGCGGCAGAGGCACTTACCGCCACGGCACAACCACTTGGCAAAGCTCGCTCGTAAGCCCTCCGCGCAGGCACTTTCCTTGTTCGGTTACCTTTGAATCGCTTAACTTACGTTAACGAGCGCTTCGAACGAGTCGATCAGATACGGTGTCGCTTAACTCTCACGCACGTGCTTGAAGTCGCAAGTTCAGTGTCTTCATGCATCGTCTGCATCGGGGCTAGGGCGCCGCTTTTTCTTGTGCACTGCTCGAAGTTCGCAAACTTAGGTCCTCGAGCAACCGCACAACGGGCCGGGAGTTAGGCTAGCGTTTCACCGTTTTCTTAAAACTTTCTAGCGCTGTTCGCTTTTGCTCTTGGTTCCTGCTCGTCCTTGTCTTTTGCTGCTTTTTTTGCAGTGAAAAGCTGCTCGAAAAGCCGCTTTCGTCGAATCTCGCTCGATTCAAGCGCCGCCGGGCGGTCTTGAGTCGCTCGGCCGCTCCTGAGGATCGCTTTCCTCGGTCGAGTTGAACTCGAGCTGAATTTCGCAACCCCAGACGCTTTCGTTTTCCAGCCTTTCTTAGCGTTGGTTTTCCAAAACCTCGTTGGTCTTTTTCGCTCCCGTGAAGCCCCAAACAGCATTTAGCATGTCTTTTATCCGCAATGACTCAGACGGCTCGGTTAACCAAGAGGTGCACCACCGATGGAGTCCTCGCCCACCGTAGTCGATTCTCATCGCGAACGGGCATGCCCACCGTAGCCGATTCTCATCGCAACGGGCACTCCCGGCGCTGGTTCCGCGACTCGCCGAGGCGACACCAACGCCGCATGGGTCCATGTCCGGATAAGATTTCGCTCGCACGCCTTGCTCGCGGCTAAGGTCCCGACGCTTTCCTTGGTTAGCGGTCTTAACCACGCTGGGCTGCACTTGCTGCGCTGCCTTTTTTTATCCATGCTACGCCCTTCCCGGCACGGTAATCCGGAGCAATGCACCACCAACGGAGTCCCGCCCACCGTAAGTCGATTCTCATCGCGAACGGCACTCTTGTGTCGGTTCCGCGATTCGCCGAGGTGACACTAACGCTATCGGGACGATCGAAAAATTATGTCTTATGCTGGTAGGTCGCCTTTTGCGTGTTTTCCAAAACTCGCTTTGCTCTTCTTAGAGCCTGTTTTTGCTCTCTTTTCCCCTTGCCGGCTGGTTTCTTGTTTGTCTTTTGCAGGAAATACAGAGCGGGAACGCCGACCGGTGATGGTCGCGCGAGGTTCCGCATTTCCCCACCAAAACCGATGTCCGTGATCCTCTCTTTCCGGTTTGCTCCGCGATGTCCGGAACCGATTCACTTCACCACAGATGATTTCGCTTTTGCCCGCATCGACCTTCACAGCTCGGCTAAGTCAAGGTATTGCGCCACCAACGGAGCTCGCCACCGTAGTCGATTCTCATCGCGAACGGCATGCCCACCGTAGTCGATTCTCATCGCAACGGCACACCAAGCGCCGGTTCTCAAGATTTGCCAAGACAACGCTAACACCGCCGCAAGGAATACGCCATGGGTAAAGCGTTGATTTCACACGCTTTCTGCGGCTCCGATCGCATCGGGTTGTGATTCACTCGCCGCGCCGCTTCGAGCGCGATTCGTCTCGCGACGAGCTCCGCGCCGGGATCGGATCTTTCGCCGGCAGCTTTTCGCCTGACGCTGCTCGTCCCGCGACGAGCTCCGTGCTCGGGCTGGATCACCGCGACCGGCAGTTTTCGCCCGAGCGCTGGCTCCTACCGGCACGCCTTCGCCGGTCGATTTTCGTTCCTTTAATGAGCTCCGTGCTCGGGACTAGATCTCTTTACCGGTTCCTTCGACGAGCTCTACGCCTGGGACCGGGTCACCTTTCCCATTCAGATGCATTGTCCGCTCCCTAGCACACGATCTACGCTTTGAGGCGATCACCTCGCCTCCCGAAGCGCGACATTCGCCGAGAGCGCACTTTTATTTCTGCAAGCTCTAGCCCGAGAGGTGGTTCCTATCTTTCCTAGGCATCTGAATGCCCGGATGCAAGAAGACGAGTCCGCCTCGCGACTTGCTATGTTCATTCTCCCTAAGATCCGATCTTACGGGATGCGTGGTACGCTTTTCACTACTAAGAATCCAATCCTCCTTGATGACGCTCAGCCTTCAAGGAGATGATTCACCTCACTTCTTCCGATTTCAGACGAGGGCCGGGTACTCGCTTGGACAGATGTCGTTCCTCGTCCGACGAATCGAAGTTGCTCGGCGCGGAGGGTTTGTTCGGTTCAACAAGTGTTGTTCGGTTGAACCATAACCTGTTCGGTCGATTGTTGCAAGTCTTTGTAGCAGTAATATCTCCCTCTTCGTGACTTTGAGTCTCAAGAGGAAGACCCCACTCTAGTGAGTCCTTCCACTTGAGTCTCGGGGGCTAGCTGTCGGGGATTAGATTACGGCCCATAGCCATGGCCCACTCCCTGACGGCTCAATCAAACAGCCTACCAGGGCCCAGCTCCTTGGAAGGTTCTATCAGGCCCATGTGCATCCTGCCGAACAGCTTCTTGGCTGGCACGGTGCGTAACGGCCTAGGATTCGTGTTTGAGTCCTACTCGAACAAGAGTTCTGCACGGCTACGTGAAGACCCGGACGTTGGTTTCCCGGATTGGAATAGGAGTCGTGATCCCCAAGACTAGGAGTATGCCTTATCTGCCTCGGGATATATTTGGCATGTATGAGTTCATTACGATCTCGTAGTTAGCCCGGCCCGATATTCCCTCGGTAGGTCGGTTTGCTCAACACTATATAAACAGAGCCCCTACGGCGTGTTAAGGGGGCCTGGCACTTGATCTCCGCATTATCGCGCCTGTACACACATAATCTCGCCGAGACTTGTTCGTCTCGCCGAGCCACCTCTTGTAATCATCTTTGATATATAAGAAAGGCTGGACGTAGGGCTATTATCTCTCCCGAGAGGCCTGAACCAGGATAAAACCCCGCCTCCTCGCTCGTTGCGTTACGTGGTTGTTCGGCGTGTCTCCTATCTCAATCTTAAAGAACCTTAGCGACTTGAGATCGATATCTCAACCGTCGACAGTCTCTCTTCGGTCAACTGGGCTTCGAGCTTCTTCACGTCTTCCTCCAGCCGGCTCCGGCTTAGGGCTGGTGCAGAGGGTTCCGCTTCGGCCTCCTTCTCCTGAAGATGCTCCCGGAGGGACGCCAGTACGGCGCTCCGCCCGATGGTAACCCCATCTTCGTGCTCGGCCATGGTGTCCTTGAAGACCTGAGGGAGAAGATCATGTTAACCGTTTTTGCGATGACATTGCTCAGCTGAACCAGGTTTGGTCTTGGAGCTTACCTTGCCAAGCCGACGCTTCAGTCCGCGGCGCAGACGGTCCTCGAGGCCATGTGTCACGAAGCCCCGCTCGTGCGGGATGAGACGGGCGCGTCCTTCCCGTCGCCGCCTTGTCCGCTCCTTCTTCTTGCGGGAGCGCATTTGTTCGGGAGCAGGGCAACGGCGGCGCTTTCGCCTCCGCTCCTTCTCCTCTTCCTCTTCCTCTTCCGCCTCAACGACTTCGGCGAGATCGAGCCACTCCACCGGATGGCGCCGGTAGCCTGCAAGGGACGACTTGCGCGACCGCCGGGTCTTCTTCTTGTTCTCTGGCGGCGGGAATTTCACCCTGCTCGCCGGAGAATCCCGTCGCCTCGGGGGTGAGCTGCCCCTGCGACGAAGTCCTTGGCAGGACCGGCTGTTCGGTCCCATCCAGGGGAGCTTCTGGAGCCATCGCTTTGGCCTCGGCCGACCGTGGCGCCACAAGCCGCTTTTCTTTTCTAGCCGCCCATCGCGCTTTTGTTGCGCGAGTCCGCTCATTGAGTTTAGCGGGAGCAGGCTCCACGCCGCCAGCTTGTCCTTGAGGCTTCGCCACCTCATCGCCCGCGATATGCCGTGTAGGTGTCGGCAAGATGACCGCCGAAGCCTCCTCGACGCCGCTCATGGGCGATCTCTCTTGGGCAATTGATGAAAAAGAAATGATCATTAAGTCCAATGCGGTCAGAAGGTGGAGGGATCAAAAGATCGATTTCTACATACCTGCCGTGGGAGGCTTGATCCTGATCTTCTTCGCTGGAACCTTCCGCCTCTTCCTCGGGGGCTCCTTGGCGGCTTCTCCGCCTTGGCCTTTGGGTGTTCGGGGTGATGAGCTCAGCTCTCTGGTGAGCTGAGCACTCCTCTCGCGCAACGCAAGAAGTTTCTCGTTGCGCGCGACTTCCTCCTCGAGTCTTCTCTGCTCGGCGACCTGTTGTAGCCGCGCCATATGGCCCGGGTGAGCCTGCGTGTAACGCTTAAGCCAAAGGGTCGTGTTCTTTACCTCTTCGTTGCTTTGCTCGGCGAGGATGGAGGGGCTCGGTCTCTTCCCGCTGGGTTGACCGCGCGCCCGCTTCTTCTGTTCGGTGCGCTCCATCACCGCGGGTGGTCTCTTTGACGGCTGGCGGCCACCATGGCGCGGCGAGCTCCGCGTCGGCTCGGCCGCCACTTTGGGCTTTATGGCCACCTTAGCCTTACCCTTCTTCGCCTTCTCCTTCTCAGACCCGGAGAGATCCTCTACGATCCCTCCAAGGATCAACTGGTCCTCCTGCGCGTTTTGAGAAGCGAACGTCAGCATTAAAACCAACGGTGTAAATCTAGCAACACAGGCTGGGTATAAGTGATTTACCTCGCTCAGGCGGACAAGCACGCTATGCGGGCAGTGTACGCCACCGCCGGTGACCTCCCGTCCTTCTTCGCCGCCTTCAGCATGGCGTCGACCCGCTCGGTCACCCATGCATCGGTTGGCTTCTCTGTCCGAGCAGAAGGAATCGTTAGTTCTCGCTCGAGGAAATAATCAATGTAAAGGTTGAGTCTTAAAGGCACTTACCCGTGTTTCCCCGAAATGTCTTCCCATCCTCTATCTTATAGAAGGGATATGGCACCCTCCGCAGGACAGATCCTGTCACGTGAAGTCCCGAATGATCTCTCGCCTGCGAGCCCGAGGCTCACAAGGGAGGCGATCTTCCTTGTCGTACCAATCCTCGGCGGACATCTCCGCCGAGGCATTGGGGTTCCTTCACGGCGCTTTCCGGTGAAGACGAAGCTTCTTGCCGCCGCCCGCTTGTCAGAACCACCTCACCCACCACGCGCCCATCGAGTCGAAAAAGGTGGGCGAGGGTACGGCTCTGCGTCGTCGTGATGGCCCGAGCTTGAGGTAGTAGCACCCAGCAGCCCGAAGCGGCGGAGCTGCTCTCGTCATCAGATAGTAGTGGAGGAACAGCTCCACCGTGGATCGATTCTCAGATAGCCTTCGCACAGTGTGCAAAGACGCCATCCGGAGGATGCTGCTCGGATTGAGGTTCGCCACATCCAATCCGGCCGATGTTCAAGAAGGCTCGACGGTCGCTTCGGAGACCTCAACCCGAACAAAGGCGAATCGCTCAAGTCGATTTAACTCTCCTCGAGCGGCCCGAGTATCCTCCTCTCCGGCAGCCTCCACCTACGGTGTCAATGTGCCCTCCTCCTCCCGTATTCTTCAGTCCTCCTCGGTCGATTAGTGCCGTGAACTTGGCCATAGCAGCCCCTGTGCGGACGAGCGAGGTTGGTGGTGGAATTTGGGTGCTTGATGCTGAGTGCGGTTGGAACTAGGGCTTAGAGAGGAATGGCGTGAGAGCGGAAGTGGCTGGCCGCGGGCAGCTTGGGTGCTTTTATAGACCCATATGAGCGGCTCTGCAACGGTTTTGTCACAAACGGCTAGTTTTTACCGCAACGGCTGGGTAAAACGGTAGCCTGTTTTCACTGCGCAGCGATAGGAAGTTACCGTTGGAGTCTGCCAACGGCTAGTTTTTTCAATGTTCTGCCAATGTTGGGTACTCGCGGCAAAAGCGATTCCTGCTCGACGCAATGAGTTGCTCGGTCTCGATCGGGTTTTGTTCGGTCCCGAACAAGACTTGTTCGGTTGAACCATAACTGCTCTATCGCTTGTTACACATCTTTGTAGCAATAAATTTCCTCTTCGTGGCTTGAGTCTCAAGAGGAAGACCCCACTCTAGTGAGATATTCCACTTGAGTCTCGGGCTAGCCGTCAGATAAAAATATGGCCCATTACCATGGCCTACTCCCTGACGGCCCAATCGAATGTAACCTACCAGGCCCACTCCTGGAAGGTTCTATCTGGCCCATATGCATCTTGCCGAACAACCTCTTGGCTGGCATGGTGCGTAGTGGCCAAGGAATCATGTTTGAGTCCGTCTCGAACAGGAGTTCTGCACGGCTACGTGAAGACCCGGACGGTTGTTTCCCGGATTGGATTGGAAGTCGTGATCCCCAAGATGAGGAGATTACCTTATCTACCGTAGGTTATATTTGGCATGTATGAGTTTGTTACGATCTCGTAGTTAGCCCGGCCCTATATTCCTCGGTAGGTCAGTTTTGCTTCGCACTATATAAACAGGGCCCCTACGACGTGTTGAGGGGCCAATCCGGACGAGTTTTCTGGTACACTTAGACACCTTAGTCAAGCACCATTGTACACATATAGTCTCGCTGAGATCTGTTAGTCTCATCGAGGATCCTCTTGTAATCATCTCTGATATATAAGAAAGGCTGGACGTAGGGCTATTATCTCTCCCGAGAGGCCTGAACCAGGATAAAAACCCTGTCTCCCTGTTCGTTGCTGTTTGTGGTTGTTCGGCGTGTCTCCTATCTCCTCCTTGAAGAACCTTGGTTGACTTGGGTCAATATCCCAACCGTCGACAAGACGGCCTGCCCAAGATCGCGTTGTACGCGGATGGGTAGTCGACCACGTCGAAAGTGATCAACTCTGTCCGGAAGTTGCTCGGGTTGCCGAAGGTAACCGGCAGGACGACCTGCCCCAACGGCTTGACAGCTTCTCCCGGAACAATCCCATAGAAGGGCATTGCGACTTCCTTCAGCTTAGAACGAGGAATCTGCATCTCGTCCAAGACCTTAGCAGAAAGCAAGTCCAAAGCGCTCCCGCCATCTACTAAGACACGACCAACTCTAGCGTTGCTGATGGTCGGGGCGACCACCAGTGGGAGCCGCTGAGGCTTGGTCATCCCAGTGGGGCAATCCTCCTGAGAGAAGGAGATGGGGACCTCAGTCCACTTCATTGACTCAGGCTGAGGTTTGGCCTTTTCAACGTTGTGGACCTCCCGAGCAGCTTCCTTGAGGCTACGTCGAGAGGTGTAAGCCGAGGAGCCGCCAAAGATGACGGCGATATGGTTCTCGGGCTCCTGATACTCATTATCGTCTTCCCGATCACCATCATCGGTTTGGCGCTTAGCCTTACCGGTTTCACCTTTCTCGGGCAGGGTGGGCATTGGGCCCTTGCCGTTGTAGAAATCCTCGAGCTTTGCAGCCCAGGTCCTGCCATGGCGTGTATCATGCCCGTAGTTCTAGTGGAACTTGCAATATCGGTCACTCGGACCTTTCTTGCCTTGGTTGCCTCCCTGGGCAGGCTTCTTGCCCTTGTAGTTATTGTTGGGCTTTTTCTGCCCATCCTTGGGAGGAGGTGTGCGATCTATACCGGCAACGGTATCGTTCGCATCACCCTTCTTTTTCTTCTGGGATTTCTTGTCACCAGGAACATTGCTGCTGCTCTTCTTCTTCTCATCCACACCAGGTTGGGCGGGCAGCTCGCCCTTGTCAAATGCCTTTTTGTACTGAACGCGCTCCGCCACATTGGCATAGCGATCAGCCGCCTTGAATAGGTCGTTGGCGGTCCAGGTTTCGTTGATCTCAAGATCCTGGGTGAGCAGCTCGTCGCGGACTCCGTTTTTGAAGGCGCGGACAACAGATTCATCCGAGATGTTCTGGATCGTGTTGCGAATCTTGATGAAACGCTTCACGAAGTTGCGGAGGGTCTCCCGCTCATCCGGATCATCCGGTGCGAGATCATCCTCCTTGCCCGAGACGCACGTAATGCCTCCGAAGTTGGCGATTAGGCGTCACAAAGATGGTTCCACGAGCCGATGGAACCCTCCTGCGATTGAATGCCCACGTCCGAAAGCACCCTCAAGGACGGTCGGAGGTAATTGGCCATAACGAGCTCGTCACCCCCGGCCGCCATGATGGCCGTTGCGTAGATGGAAAGGAATTCCTCTGGGTTCTGAGTCCCATTGTACCTCTCCATGTGACCGGGCTTGAACTTTGAGGGCCACCGGACAGCCCGAAGCTCGTCAGAGAAAGCCCTGCAGCCCGAAGCATACGACCGGCCACCTTCCCCGGCAGAACCTAGTCTTGAGAAGACGTTGGCCCTGTTGCGCGGAGGAACTCCTGCTGAACGGGAAGATTCGGCCTGGAGGAATTCTCTCCGGGACAATCCACCGCGCTCCTTCCTCGTGGTCGCGACAACGCGCTCCTCGCGAGGGGACCTTCCGCGATCATCACGCGCACGCTTGCCCCTGTGGTCGCGATGACTACGGGGACTTGGCGAGCGACGGCGACCACGGGTAGCTTGCTCATGGACAGTAATCCTTCGACGGTGACGAGGGTCACGCGATCGATCAGAACTACCCGAATCATTCCGGGCAGTTTGACTGCGCTACCTGGAGGAGTTGTTGACTTCTCCTAGGGACTTGAGGCCTTCAACCAGTCGCTCTATGTTAGAAGCAACAGCGTCGCCCATACGGGCGAGATCGGCCTAGTTGGTGGATCTAATCACCGAAGCCATGGCCGCGAGTCGTTCCCGACTCTGCTCTAGGGGTTCTGGGATCCCCGAGGCATCCGCGTTCTGCCCGATCGGAGTCCGGTCACGCGGGGAATTAACCTGGACAGGGGAAACTTCTGCCGGGAGACTTGGCGTGGGCACGCGAGGTGGGTCGCGACGCGGTCGCTTGCACCGATCGCGGAACCGTGCCACGGTCTGATTAATGGAATCGCCGAGGTTGCGGCGAATGACTTCTTGCTCATGAGCGGCCAGTAGCGAGCCTCGCCTTGATGCCGAGCGAGTTAGTCCGCCCGACCTCGCCAAATCGCCACACCGTCGCGGGATTCTCGAGTTTCCTACATCGCCATGTTGATGTTTGCGGGGCGTGTGAAGGTATGCTAGACGGTGTCATCGCTGTGTCACCACAGGTAGAATCTACCGACATAGCCTTGGAATCCGATAGATCTAAACCATCGTAAAGATCATCGGTCCCGTAGCCATCGTCAATGACGGGAGTGCGGTCTGAGGCTATCTCTGCCATATAGGCGGAGACATCTGCCTCAGATACAGAAAGTGTTCGAGACCGAACAGATCGATCTGAACTGACAGGGGATGAGACATCCTGTCCTTCTGAGTCGTAGCCCTCAGGAAGCATCTCTGTATCGCTGATGGAGTTCGACATGCTCGATCTGCGTGTCCCCACGGTCGGCGCCAGCTGTCGACGGTTGGGATATTGACCCAAGTCAACCAAGGTTCTTCAAGGAGGAGATAGGAGACACGCCGAACAGCAACGAACAAAGAACGAGCAGGAGACAAGGTTTTATCCCGGTTCAGCCTCTCGGGAGATAATAGCCCTCGTCCAAATTTCTTTCTTATATATCAGAGATGATTACAAGAGGATCCTCGACGAGACTAACAGATCTCGGCGAGACTATATGTGTACAATGGTGCTTGACTAAGGTGTCTACGTGTACCAGAAAACTCGTCCGGATTGGCCCCTCAACACGTCGTAGGGGCCCTGTTTATATAGTGCGAAGCAAAACCGACCTACCGAGGAATATCGGGCCGGGCTAACTACGAGATCGTAACGAACTCATACATGCCAAATATAACCTACGGTATATAAGGTAATCTCCTCATCTTGGGGATCACGACTTCCAATCCAATCCGGGAAACCAACGTCCGGGTCTTTACGTAGCCGTGCAGAACTCCTGTTCGAGACGGACTCAAACATGATTCCTTGGCCACTACGCACCATGCCAGCCAAGAGGCTGTTCGGCAAGATGCATATGGGCCAGATAGAACCTTCCAGGGAGCTGGGCCCTGGTAGGCTGTTCGATTGGGCCGTCAGGGAGTAGGCCATGGTAATGGGCCGTATTTTTATCCCCGACACTTGTCTAGTATGTTGAGCCCACTTCTTAGTTTGCAAAAGCGTGCCTCATCTAGCGGTTTGGTGAAGATATCAGCAAGCTGATCCTCCGTCCGCACATGCTCAAGCACAATGTCACCCTTCGCCACGTGATCCCGAAGGAATTGATGACGGATGTCAATGTGCTTGGTGCGCGAATGCTGGACCGGGTTGCTAGCAATTTTCATCGCACTTTCGTTGTCGCACAGGAGAGGCACATGGTGAAGTTTTATCCCATAATCAAACAGTGACTGTGTTAGGAACAGAAGTTGGGCACAGCTACTCCCTGCCGCTATGTACTCAGCCTCAGTAGTAGATAGCACCACGGAGTTCTGTTTCTTTGATGCCTATGACACAAGACACTGACCTAAGAAGTGACAAGCTCCGGAAGTGCTCTTGCGATCAATCTTGCATCCGGCGTAATCAGAATCTGAATACCCCAAGAGCTCAAACCGCGCATCCTTCGGGAACCATAATCCTATGTTAGGTGAATGTTTTAAATATCAAAAAATTCTTTTCATCGCAGTCAAGTGCATCTCTCTAGGGGAGGCCTGGAATCTAGCACACATGCAAAAACTAAACATGATATCCGACCTAGAAGTAGTAAGGTAGAGCAATTCACCAATCATAGAGCGATAGAGCTTGGGATCAATGTGCGTACCTTCGGTGTCGAGGTCCAAGTGTCCATTAGTCGCCATGTGAGTCCGGATGGGCTTATAATCTTGGAGCCCGAAGCGCTTCAATAGGTCTTGAATGTACTTCTCTTGAGATATGAAGGTGCCTGTCTTCAGCTGCTTGATTTGAAACCCCAAGAAGAAGCTCAGCTCGCCCATCATTGACATCTCGAACTCCTTGGCCATCATCTCGCTAAACTAAGTGCACAGGGCTTCATTGGAGCTGCCAAAGATGATGTCGTCCACATAGACTTAGCAGATGAAGAGATCCCCATCGACTACCTTCGTGAACAGGGTCGTGTCGACCCTTCCAACCTTGAAGCCCTTCTGAGTGAGAAACTCTTTCAATCTCTCATACCATGCCCTAGGAGCTTGCTTTAATCCATACAGTTCCTTTGACAGCTTGTACACATGATCTGGGTGCTGTGGGTCCTAAAAGCCTGGAGGTTGCTCGACATACACCAACTCCCCAATGTAGCCATTCAGGAATGCACTTTTGACGTCCATCTGCTTGAGCACAATGTTGTGATATGTTGCAAATGGCACAAACAGCCTGATAGCATCCAAGCAGGAAATTGGAGCATAGGTGTCCTCACAGTCAACTCTCTCGATCTGTGTGAAGCCCTGAGCCACAAGTCTTGCCTTGTTGCGCACGACTAGACCAAACTCATCTTGCTTGTTCTTGAAGACCCATTTGGTGCCTATCGCATTGCAATCACTTAGTCTCTCCACCAGGGTCCAGACCTTGTTCCTCTCAAAGTTGTGGAGCTCCTCGTGCATGGCATTGATCCAATCGGGGTCTGCTAATGCCTCCTCAACCTTCTTTGGCTCAATGTCTGACACAAAGGCCTGGTGCTCACAGATGTTGGCTACCCTCGACCTAGTCTAAACTCCTCGAGTCAAGTCACCGATCACTTGGTGTCGACAGGTGACTAACTGGGGGGTCACCGCCGGCAATGATTATATATGGGGCGATGCATGCAAGATCCAAACTCGATGGTAGCACAAGACAAGGATTTATACAGGTTCAGGCCCTCATGGTGGAGGTAATACCCTACGTCCTGTGCTCTGGGATTATATGGGGTATATGTGTACAAGATGATGATCAACCTAGGAGATGATCAGGCTGTAGATCCCAATTCTCCAGACGTAGATGTGATTCTCCCGATGCAGATGTAGGAGATCCCGAACTATGGCCCCCTACCCCCTTTATATAGTGGAGGGGGTGGGGTTACAAGGAAGAGTCCGGTTACGAGGTAGGATTCCTATCTACAGTTATCTTAGATTACAAGTATACCTTCCCTATTAATTAGGGATAGGCTTCTATCTTCATGTCTTTTCTTGCCGAGCAAGTCTTCTAGAATCCGAGTGGTACCGCCCTTATCCACCGACTTGGTCCATCCTCGCAGCGGGTGGTCTTTTAAACCGCCGTGTGGATACCCGGGTCTATGTTATCCACAAGAGCCCCGAGTGCTTCATAGTCGAGTTTTCGCTCTTCTTTGTCGCATCTTGATGAGTCATGCTTCATGCCGAGTGCACGTAGATTGTTCTTTGCTCCTTCCCGATGGTTTACGCTGCAAGGAGACTGTGAAGTACTCATAGAGAGTTGTTAGTGATACCCAGCCCGGGATTGCCGGAGTTCTGGCGGTCGGCCTGTTGTAAAGCGCGTCACCTTAATTTTGATGAAGTGGTACTTGTACTCGTCTTGCGATGTACAGCTGGCGACCCAACATGAGGCGTACCATGGTTTTGGCTGAAGAGCCGAGCGGTACCTGTACCCCACTAGAGTGGGATACAGCTGGCGGCCCCAGAGGGCATACCGTGGGTTTTGGCTAAAGAGCCGAGTGATACCAGATTGCCTTGCGATGTACAAATGGCGACTCCAACATGGGCGTACCACGATTTTGGTCAAGAGCCGAGTGATACTGTGATTGCCTTGCGATGTGCGGTTGGCGACAACATGGGGCGTACCGGTTTTAGTCAAGAGCCGAGTGATACATGTACTGCCTTGCGATGTACAACCGGTGACCCAACATGGGGCGCATTAACGGTTTTGGTCAAGAGCCGAGTGATACCTGTATTTGTCTTGCGATGTACAACAAGGCGACTCCAACATGGGGCGTACCAATTGGTTTTGGTCAAGAGCCGAGCGCACTGCATTCGAACGGAGTAGGATACAGCTGGTGGCCCCAGAGGGCATACCGTGTTTTTTACCATCTGATACCTATACTCGTAGAGTACAGCTTGGCCCAACATGGAGCATACCATCTGGATAGGGTTTGGCCCAATGATACCTGTATCCGACTAGTGCGGTAACACAGCTAGTGTCCCAACATGGGGCATACCATTGTTGTCAGCCAAGCGGTACTTGTACCCGACCGTAGTAGGATACAGCTGAGGCCCCACCACGTATGCATTTTAGGATAGAGTTTAGCCATATGGCATCCATACCCGGTTGCGGTGTACAAAGATTGGCCCCAATTGGGCGCACCATCGAAACTCAATCCCGACATCACTGGTATCTGGCCTGACATGCAGTGACCAACTAGTGACCCAACATGGGGTATACCAATTGATGGGTAATTTTATAGCTCTGCCGGTAATCTGCCCAACATGGGGTGTACCGAGGCATGTGGCTTAGCCCGGTTGCGCCTATAGCCACTGTTTGTGACGCGCAACTGGAAGGCCGTAGTTAGCGCTCAAGGCGCGGGGTGGCTCATGGCCAGAGGTGTAAGCGTATAGCCGTACCAAAGTTGGTGTAGACGTATAGTCGTATCGGAGTTGGCGTGGGCATATAGCTGTGCCATAGACTTGAACACTCGAGGCGCGGGCGTAGGCTTGTAGCCATGCCAGGTGCTCGCCGAGCTATAGATTTGGACGGTCGAGGCACGGGCGTAGGCTTGTAGCCATGCTGGGCGCTCGCCGAGCTGTAGTTGTCGCTCATTGCGCATGTCCTTCTTACTCGTGTACGGAATCGTAGAAGATACTCGATGAGGTAAAAACCCATGAACCCCTGTAGCATGTACATGTAGGATTTAGGCAATGTCTGGATGAAAAAGCAATCACTTGGATGTAAGGTCCGACTGCTTTAGATAATTTTTGCTCTTTTGCAACTTCTCCTTTTTTGATCTTAAATTCCTCCAAGTAATCTTCCTTTTGTTATGCACTCAGCCCGACTAGTCTAGCCCCCGGGCATCGGGAATTGGCTCATGGCTCTTTTCCCAGACACGCGTATCGAGTGACTAGAGTTCGTCGTTTGTGGGTCAGAGCTTCACTACTCGAAAAAACCACTCGGATTCATTTACAATCATTAAGAAAAAATAACAAAAAGTGCACGCAAGTGCACCTATTAGGTGTAGCCCCCGACTTACTGCTTAGTTGGAGACCGACTAAGTAGCAAGTCAAGAAACAACTTAGATTTATATGAAAAAATTATGGTAACGAGAACTTAGCTCTGATGTAGGCGTAGGCGTGTCGCCGAGCCGAGACTTGGTCGCCGAGGGTTTGGCGTGGCGTGTCGCTGAATAGCGTGTCGCCGAGCCGTAGATTTGTAGCTGCAGGCGTGTAGCCGTACCGGGCGCTCGTGGCGCGCGATGGCATACAGCCGAGCTGAATACTTCGACGCTTGTGGCGCGGGCGTAGGCGTGTCGCTGAGGAGCGTGTCGCCGAGCCGTAGACATGGAGGCGCTCGTGGCGCTGGCGTAGGCGTGTCGCCGAGCCGTGGATTTGTAGCTGCAGCGTGTAGCCGTCTCGACGCCAGACGCGCGATGGCGTCTGACCAAGCTATAAACTTGGGCGCTTCGTGGCGCTGGCGTAGGCGTGTCGCCGAGTAGCGGTCGCCGCGGCGGTAGACTTGGGCGCCGAGGCGCCGGGCGTAAGCGCGTAGCCGAGTGGCTTGTCGCCGAGCCGTAGATTTGAAGCTCTAGGCGTGTAGCCGCATCGGGCGCTGTGGCGCGTGATGGCGTCTGTGAGAAGCTATAAACTTGGGCGCTGTGGCGTGGGCGTGGCGTGTCGCCGAGGCGTGTCGCCGTCAGACTTGGGCGCCGAGGCGCTGGCGTAGGCGTGTAGCCGAGTGGCTTGTCGCCGAGCCGTAGATTTGAAGCTCGGGCGTGTAGCCGTACCGGGCGCTTGTGGCGCGCGATGGCGTCTGACCAAGCTATAAACTTGACGCTGTGGCGCGGGCGAGGCGTGTCGCCGAGTAGCATGTCGCCGCATCAGACTTGGGGCGCTGTGGCGCCGGGCGTGGCGTGTCGCCGAGTAGCATGTCGCCGTCTCAGTGAACTTGGGCGCTCGTGGCGCTGGCGTAGGCGTGTGCCGAGTGGCTTGTCGCGAGCCGTGGATTTGAAGCTTCTAGGCGTGCGGCCGTGCGGCGCTTCGTGGCGCGCGATGGCTTACAAACCGAGCTATAAACTTGGGCGCTTCGGGCGCGGCGTAGGCGTGTCGCTGAGTAGCGTGTCGCCGTGCCGTAGACTTGGGCGCTCGAGGCGCTGGCGTAGGCGTGTAGCCGAGTGGCTTGTCGCCGAGCCGTAGATTTGAAGCTCGTGGCGTGCAGCCGTACCGGGCGCTCGTGGCGCGCGATGGCGTACAACCGAGCTATAAACTTGGGCGCTCGTGGCGCGGGCGTAGGCGTGTCGCTGAGTAGCGTGTCACCGTGCCGTAGACTTGGGCGCTCGAGGCGCGGGCGTAGGCGTGTCGCTGAGTAGCGTGTCACCGTGCCGTAGACTTGGGCGCTCGAGGCGCTGGCGTAGGCGTGTAGCCGAGTGGCTTGTCGCCGAGCCGTAGATTTGAAACTCGAGGCGTGCAGCCGTACCGGGCGCTCGTGGCGCGCGATGGCGTACAGCCGAGTTATAAACATGGGCGCCGTGGCGCGTCGAGGCGTGTCGCCGAGTAGCGGTCGCCGTGCGTGAGACTTGGGCGCCGTGGCGCCGGGCGTGGCGTGTAGCCGAGTGGCTTGTCGCGGAGCCGTAGATTTGAAGCTCTAGGCGTGCAGCCGTACCGGGCGCTCGTGGCGCGCGATGGCGTATAGCCGAGCTATAAACTTGGGCGCTCATGATGCGGGCGTAGGCGTGTCGCTGAGTAGCGTGCCGCCGTGCCGTGGAAGTAGTCGTTCAAATCTTGATTAATACCGAGCGGCATACGTCGTGGTCGGCGACGAACAACACGTGCTCGCTGAGGTCTCGCCCGTGGTCGACGAAGTTGGCCGTAGTCGTAATTGATCTCCATGCGGTTGGTGTAGCTTGACGAAAGTCGATGATGGTCCTCGCTGGTCTTCAACGTCCCACGAGATGTGGCACGAACAATCCTCACGCCGTGCCGACACCGACGAGCTTTACGAGCTCGCCGAAATTCGCGACCTCTCTGCGCAGGCTGTCTTCAAAAAGACGCCACGGTCGCATCCGAAGTCGGAATTAGGCGTTCTTAGATTCGTTGGAAAGATAAAGAGATAAGCTTTCCAACGCATCTTATATCACCCCGAAACTCCTCCTGAGTCAACGGGAAATCACGATGCAAGTTCCGTCCAGAATCTGAATGGGAACAGATCGTATCGTCTTCTCACGGTTGATGAAGCCGACGCCGCACGATGGACACCATGGTTGTCGAGTCCGAGTGATTTGCTGCTGATGACGATTATCACTCAGGATTTGCTCTCCATCGGAACCTCACCGTATCCGAGTCGGGAATTAAGCCCCCGGCGCACTACTCGTCGGTAGGCGGCGGTGACGTTCCTCAACACGACCGAGAGTCCGAGTGAAGCACTGTTGAATTGTATCTCGGATCGGATCTTGCCCGAGTTCGAAAAAGCATTGTTGAAGTCCTTGGTTGAGTCCTCACCGTATCCGAGTCGAGAATCGAGCCTCCGGCACACTACTCGGGAGTAGATAGCGGCGGCGTTCCTCGACCGAACGGGAGTATAGACGGCGATGTCGATGTTCTCCTCGGATTAGATCGGATCCAAATCCGGAAGAAGTGTTGGTCGTCGATTGTCTTGAGTAGCTCCTTGCTGATCCTCGATGTCCTTGGAGGTGTATCACGGCATACCCGCGTGCTGCATCCTCCGCAGATGGGTTTTACGAGTTTGCTGAGATTCGCGACCATCCCGTGCAGCCTGCCTTCAAACGGATGTCCCGGACAGATCCGGACTCCGTTTTGGGTGTTCTTGGGCTTCACGGAAAGATGACGAAATTATCTTTCCAACGCATCCAGTCTCATCCCAAAATTCCTTCTGGATCAACGGGAATTACAGAAACAAGATGACGTACGGAATCTGTCTTCGAGCCGTCGCCGTATCCGAGTCGGGAATTGAGCCGTTGGCGTACTACTCATGAGTAGATGGCCGTGGCGATTCCCAATCCGAGCGGAGGCGTTGGTGTAGTTCTCCCAGATTGATCTGATCCAAATAAGGAAGTGGAGTTGCGAAGCCGTTGATGACGCAATCGGCGCCGAGGGCGAGACGATGGCGACACGGTGATCGATGCCATCGGGCTTGATGAAGATGATCTTGAAGCTGCCCCTACCGGCGCTGCTAACCGCCGACGGTGACTAATCGAGGGTCACCGCCGCAATGATTATATATGGGCGATGCATGCAAGATCCAAACTCGATGGTAGCACAAGACAAGGATTTATATGAGTTCGGGCCCTCATGGCGGAGGTAATACCCTACGCCCCGCTGCTCCAGGATTATATGGGGTATATGTGTACAAGATGATGATCAACACGAGATGATCAGTCAGATCCCAATTCTCCAGATGTAGATGTGATTCTCCGATGCAGATGTAGGAGATCCTGACTATATTTACCCCTTTATATAGTGGAGGGGGTGGGGTTACAAGGAAGAGTCCGGTTACGAGGTAGGATTCCTATCTATAGTTATCTTAGATTACAAGTATACCTTCCCTATTAATTAGGGATAGGCTTCTATCTTCATGTCTTTTCTTGCCGAGCAAGTCTTCTAGAATCCGAGTGGTACCCGTCCTTATCCACCCGACTTGGTCCATCCCCTATCGGGTGGTCTTTTAGGCCCGCCGTGTGGATACCCGGGGTCTGTGTTATCCACACTTGGTCCACTGGATAATCCCAATCAATGGTGTGATGGGACTTGATCAACTGTGGAGGTGCCTCTGCAGACTCTGCCTCAGACTCATTGGCTTTCTCTGGCTGTGGTGCATCATCTGAGCTATCCCTCTGAGGTGAGACTCCCCCTGAATCTAGCACTGCCTTAGGTGTAGCTGGTGGTACTGGAGCACTCTCCTCTGGTGGAACTGCTGCAGGTCTCACATCTCCAACCTCCATCTCCTCAACAGCTCTGGCTAGCGGCTCATCACAAACGTCATTCAAGTTCTCATACTCTTTGCTAGGGAAGTCGCCTTCTTCCCCTAGTGAGGTGAATAACGGGGAGTTGTATGTCATATGCTGCATGCAGCCACTGTTGATGACCTATTGGCGTTCTTCACACCGGCAGTTCACCTGTCTTAAGAGAGAATCACTTGTGTGACTCAGGGACCCAAATAACGGGTCCCCGAGGGTTAGTCCTAGAGCATCCTACAGCAAATGAATCAGCAATAAATGACTTGAGCACCCAAAGTTGTTTTTGTTTGGTGTGGAGTTTGCTAGCTGGCCCAATGAACCTAGCATATACCCTACCATGCCCATCCTTCTTAAGCATGTAGTCCTCATTGATGACACTAGCCTTTCTCACATACACCTTCCTAAACTTTGGTTGAGTAGTGGAGTGGTTGTTGTTGGGAGTGTGCAAGTTTGGCTTTCTAGGAGGTGCTTGCCTACCCTGATTGAACCTAGGAGCCCCATTCCACCCATTGTTGTGTCTAGGAGGTCCTTGCCATGCGTTCTACCCAAAGTGATGTCTTGCTGGAGGGAATGGTCTAGCAAGATTGTTGGGTCATGGAGGAAGGCCATGCCACGTGTGTTGTCTAGCAAAGTTATTGTGCCTAGCAGGAGGACCTTGCCAAGTGTGTCCCTCGAGTGACTCCTAGAGTTATGGTGCCTAGTGTGCCACTTGTTGTGATATTGATAAGCATGATGGAAGTTTTGCCTCTTGGCAGATGCTCGAGAACCACTTGATTTCTTTCTCCTCTTGAGCTTCTCTTTAGGAAAGAAGCCTAAGCCACCCTTTCGGTGTGGTTTCTTTGATCCTTGAGCATCTTATCCAGGGCAAGACTCCCCTCATAGCACTTACCAAGACCTTTATCAAATTTATCAAGCCTAGCCTTTAACTCAGCATTTTCAATAGCAAGTTCCCTAGTAGCTAAAGTATTCACACAATTATCAGGATTACAGATAGTAGAATTGCTAGAGGAACCAATAGACCTAGAAGCAATCATGGTCGCATCAATTAAATCATCACAACAAGTAGAGGAATCAATCCTAGCAGGAGCAACAGTTATGGCACAAGTAGTAGCAACAGATATGGCATGTGCATCATCAACAGCATCACTAGAGCAATTCATGTCATCAACAGGATATGCAATAGGCAAAGATTCAATAGCAACAACCCTAGCTAAGAGCTCTTGATTATCCTTTTTAAGACCATGATGCCTAAACATGAGATCATCTATGGAACTTTGCCAAGCATTACACTCAATTTCAAGAGAGGTGGTCTTTTCATGCCACTGATTGTTACACACTTCTAGGAGTTTGCTCTCACATTCAATGACTTCATACTTAGAAAGTAGATCATCATACTTAGCATGCAATTCATCAAGAGACTCCTGAAGTCTAGTGCATCTCAATCTCTCTTTTGCCACAATATCAACCATTTCATTGAAGCAAGCAATTTCTTGTTTACGCTCATCATCAAAGTCAGAATCAGAGGTACTTACTTCACTGTCCGGTCGAGCCATCAAGCACTTGATAGTGGTGGAAGAAGTCGAGGTGGTAGAGCCATCTTCATCAGAATACCATTCCTGAACTTTTGGAAGGGCCATGAGACACTTTGGAGAGGATGCCGGAGGAAGTGGTGCTGACTGTCCAATAGCCATTCCGACGAAGCCTTCACTTCTTGAGTCTTCATCACTTGAGCTAGCCGAGGACGCAATCGAGCTGTCGTCTATCACCCATTCATCAACGAAGGCTTGCCTTTTTCCTTCCTTGGTGACATTCTTGAACCTGGACTTGTAGGTGGTCCTCTTCTTCTCTGTGTCCTTGTGCTTAGGTTTCTCATCTTCACTACTTTCCTTGTTCTTCCCTTTGGACCTGCCCTTCTTCTTGTTGGGACAAACTGAGGCAATGTGACCTCGCTCATTGCACTCATAGAACCTTTCTGAAAAGCTTGTGCCTCTCACCTTGAAAGCAATCCCCTTGTCCTTCTTTGGTTCAGCAGACTTTTGGGGCTCATTGATCAGCATCTCATGTGCTGAGAGCTTCCCCAATAGTGATGTGGGAGATAGCTTCGCCAGATCTCCACTATTCGACAGGTAGGTGATGATGTCCCGGTACTCTTGTCTTGGTAGCACCCTAATCATCTTCCTGCACACATCAACATCTGAAACAGGAGATCCGAGCCCCTTGAGCTCGTTGATTATGGGATTAAGACGAGTAAACAAGGCATTAGCATTTTCATAAGGACGCATCCTGAACTGGTCAAATCTTTCCTTCACTACCACTAGTTTTTCTTCTTTCATAGCTGAGGTACTCTCATGTATCTCTATGAGTGTGGTCCAGATGTCATTAGCAGATTATAAGTTGCAAACCCGGTCAAAGATCTCCATACTCAACCCGGAGAATATGACATTGATTGCTTTGGACTCTATCTCTAGTTTCTTGATTTGGTCGGGAGTGGGACCATTGGTTTTATCAATTACCAAGCCGAGAGGAGACTTGACAGCTTTTCGGATATCATACCCAAGAGACTGAATGTAGAACCTCATCCTAGTTTTCCATATGGGAAGTTTATGCCACTAAACACTGGGATCCTATTACTAGTTACACTACCCCCTTCAGCCATCTCTAAGCGGTTAAGCAGAAGCTAGAGATTCTAGCTCTAATACCAATTGAAAGGATCTACGGCTAAGAGGGGGTGAATTAGCGTCAAATTAAATTTTTTTTATGATTTTCTCGGACTTTAAGCAATTTAGGCACCCAAGCTAGCTAGCAAATCCAACAACTACTTGAGCACAAGCGGAAATAACTAGTTGCACATGAGTGGAAGCACAACTCAATAGACAACCACGAAGGGTTGCATAGGCAGGCTCAAAGACACGAGTGCAGAAATTAAGTGCGGAATGTAAAGGAGACAGAGGCACAAACCAAGATTTTTACCGAAGTTCGGTGTTCACACAGAACACCTACGTCTCCGTTGAGGAAACTTCTCACACAGAGAAGCCGGGACCCTCTCGTCCCTAACCCTCAATCCACTCGTGGTAGCTCTTCACCAACACATGGTAGGCGAGCTCCAAACCTTCACATGACCGCGAGTTCTTCCACACACACGGAAGCTCCTCACGACCCACAGATGCAACACACGCACCCGACTCCCGACACACGGAAGATTTCACGGATGAAGACGATGCACTCCCGATACACGGAAGTGACCCCCGACACATGGAGGGTTTGCAGCTCCAACACACGGAGAGGTAGCACCCCGACACACGGCGGTGACCCCCGGCACACGGAGGGTTTGCGATTGGCGAAAGTAGGTGATGGAGATAATGAAGACTCAATCGTGGCATGGTGGAGATATGGCGGTGTCGGTCCCCTCCGGAAAAGAAATCCCACACGAGCACCAGGAGACCACACACACACCTCATCACGTACCCGGGAACGGACGAAGACGAAGATGGGGGGAGCACCTTCTTCTCCCTCTCTCTCTCACTCCATCTCCCTCTTCCTCAAGCACACATGGTGGCCATGGGGTTGGACCACACCATGGGAGGAGCTCTCAAGATGGGGTGGCCATGGGTGGCTACAAATGAGGCTCTCTCAAGTCTCTCCCGTGCTGCTCACATCTATTTATATTCTCCATGGGTTCCCCTCTCATATCCCAAGAAAAAATGCGAGCAAAACGTGTCCAACCGAGCTACAAACATCGGAAGTTCTGATGGGAGGGTCGGATGTTCCGATCATGCGGTTCGGGACAGCAGCAGCAACACACTGGACAGATCGGCCACATCAAAAGTTCCGATGTTGCAGCTCGGGACCTTCACTAAAAAATTCATATCTTTTGCTCCCGAACTTCGTTTTCGATGATTTTGGACATTACAGAAAGCTAAAGACGAGATCTATCCAATCAACTAGGTCTCACCACCTCATCCCTAAATGAATAGTATAGAAAATCTAGAGAAACCAAAAACCCTTTAAAAATCTTATTCTTTCCGATGGCTTTTGGCTCACTTGTCGCTTTATGGACTCGGTAGGAACTTTGGATGGCTTAGGCGGGAACCCGGGTGACTTAGGCGCTACGAAACCCTTGGATAGCTGGAAAGCGACTTACGGAGACTTTAGGGCGCTTTCGAAGACTTAGGCGCTAAGAAACCCGACAGCTGTCCCCCGAATCCTCTCGAACCTAGACAGCTGGCCCACAAAGGAACTCTCCCGGACCCTGGACACCTGGCAGCTCTAAAACCCGCTTGAACCCACTCAGATGGTCTGGAACTTGTGCTCAGTGGGACCTGCAACCAGAGAGATGATTCTTTGCAGACGAGGATGGGCCGAATGGGCCAGATCGGACACGCACACAAGGAAAATAGAAGAACTATGAAATAAGTTCCTTGGCCTTGGCGTGATCCATCAGAGGCCCAGTTGGCATCAATTACCAAAACCTTAAGCCCATGGGAGCTTGCACTTACAAGGAGCAACAACAATAGCAGGAGCATCATTCACAACATCATCTACTAATTGAGCAACAGGCAAAGCGACAGGTAAAGTAACAGACAGAGCACTGTTCTTAGCTCAGAGTGATTTGTTTTCTGCTCTAAGTTCATGGAACCTAGCAAGAAGATCATCTAGTGACATTTGCATGGCATCACGTTCTACTTCAAGTTCTTTATACTTTTCAGACAAGTGACGATTAGAGCCTTGCAAGATGTCATTATCAGTTTCTATGCCATCACACTTAGCAACCAGATTAGCATATTTAGCATGCCAAGACTTATTAGCATTATTCAAATTGACAATGATTTACATTATCTCTTCTCTATCAATGTCAGAGTCTGAGTCAGATACCTCATCGGTAGGAGCGGCCATGAAGCACCTTGGTGGAACCTCCAGAACAGCTGGTGCTTCAATGTCGAAGATCTAACCATCATCATCATTGACTTGAGCCACTAAGCATCTTTGTGGGAAGGCTGGAGGAGGTGGTACGCTCTGAGCAATGGCCAAGCTTGCAAGTCCTTGAGCATTCAACTCATCCTCTTCATCAGCTGAGGCGGCAGACTCACTGGAGCTATCATCGATCACCCATTCGTCGATGAAAGCCTGTTTCTTGCCGGTCTTGGTATAGCTCTTGAATCTAGACGTGTAGAGAGGGCAACCCTTCTCCTTACGCTTGGGCTTGTCCTTCTCGGTGTTCTCCCTTTCCTTCTCCTTGTACTTGCCCTTTCTTTGTTCAGGCACACTGATGCGATGTGGCCCTTTTGGTGGCACTCATAGCATTGGAGTGATGCGAATGAGTTCTTATTTCCTTGGTGATCAGTTGAGTTCCACTTCTTTCTATCCTTGCCAATCCGCCTCATCAACAGTGCCATCTGCTCCTCATCAAGTTCAACCTTGAGTGAGGTAGCCCCAGAGTTGCTTACCATAAGAGCAATCACCTTGTTCTTCTCCAGTGGGGTTGAGTCTTGTGGTTTGTTGATGAGCATCTCATGTACCGAGAGCTTCCCCAATAGTGTTGTGGGAGATAGCTTTGCCAGATCTCCACTGTTCGACAGGTAGGTGACGATGTCCCGGTACTCTTGTGTTGGCAGCACCCTAATCATCTTCCTGCACACATCAGCATCTGACAAAGCACAGCCGAGCCCTTTGAGCTCATTAACAATGGGGTTAAGCCTGGTAAACATGTCATTGGCAGATTCAGTGGGGAAACATGCTAAACTGATCAAATCTTTCCTTTACTACCACTAGCTTTTCTTCTTTCACATCAGAGGTTCCCTCGTGTATCTCTATGAGTGTGGTCCAAATGGCATTAGCTGACTCTAGGTTGCTAACGCGATCAAAGACCTCCATACTCAGACTGAGAATATGGTGTTGATCGCTTTAGCATCTACCTCTAGTTTCTTAATTTGCTCAGGAGTGGGACCATGTTCTTTGTTTATGACCAAGCCTAGAGATGACTCGACAGCTTTCCAAACCTCATACCCAAGAGATTGAATGTAGAACCTCATCCTAGATTTCCAAAATGGAAAATTTGTGCCACTAAACACTGGGATCCTATTGCAAGCTACACTACCCCCTTCGGACATCTCTAAGCTGTTAAGCAAGAGCTAGACATCCTCGCTCTGATACCAATTGAAAGAATCTAAGACCAAGAGGGGGTGAATTGGCTACAAATTTAAACTCTTTTTGTGTTTTTCTTTGGATTTAGGAAAATTAAATGAACCAAACTACTAAACAAGTCCTACACAAACTAGAGCTACGGACGGAAGCTAGCACAAGCACAGACGACTACTAGGTGGCTCGAAGGCACACACAAGCACACAAAATCGATTAGGAATGCGAAATTGAAGTGCGGAAAGTAAAGTGAGACAAGGAGACGCAAACCGAATTGTTTACCGAAGTTCGGTGCCCAACGAATGAGCACCTACATCTCCGTTGAGGAAGCTTTCAACACATGAAAGCCAGGACCCTTTCGTCCCTAGTCCTCAATCCACTGGTGGTTGTGCCTTTATCAACGAATGGCCGAGGCGAGCACCGAACCCCTCACAAGACTGCGAGTTCTCCCATACACGAAAGCTCCTCACGACCCACGGTAGCAGCACATGCCACCGACCTTCAACACACGAAGGATTTCACCCCTCAGCTTAAACGGATGAAGATGATGCACTCCCGACACACAGAAGTGACCCTCGACACACGGAGGGTTTGCGGCTCCAACGGATGGAGAGGTAACACACCGACACACAGCGGTGACCCCCGACGCACGGAGGGTTTACGACTCCGACACACGGAGAGGAAGCACCCCGACACACGGCGGTGACTCCCGACACACGGAGGGTTTGGCTTGTGATGGTAGACGAAGTAGACTTGACGATGGCGCAACGAAGACGTAGCGGTGATGGTGATTCCTCCGGCAATGAAGACCCAAAGAGCACACGGAGACCACTCACCTCACCGGCTCCTCACATCACACGGAGGCCTAGGCCCAATGCTCCATTGGGAGGACACCACTCGGGGATGGACGGAGACGAGGACGGGGTGGCTCACCGTCTTCTCCCCTTCTTATCCCTCTCTTTCACTCCTTCTCCCTCTCTCAAGCACTCATGGAGGCCATGGATGGGAGGCACACTATGGGAGAGCTCCTCTAGGATGGGGATGGCTTTGGGTGGCTGCAAATGAGGCTCTCTCAAGTTCCCCTTGTGCTAGATACCTATATTTATAGACCCCACACGAAACCCTAAGGGACAGGACAGGTGGACGGCTCAGATTCAATTTCCCGAGTTTCAGATTCATCCGTCAGACGCAGTTCAATGACCGTCGAACGCTGTCCGATGGGGGAAAATCTAGGGATTTCAACCTTGGTCGGACACTGTCCGATGGCCGTCGGACGCCGTCCGATGGCGTTCAACTTGGTCGGGCTAAAGGCTGATTCTAGAGTTTGTTGTGCCCGTCGGATGCCATCCGATGATCATCGGACGCCGTCCGATAGGAGGTCCCAAGTTTGGGCCTTAGCCGCTAGGATGAAATTTGGGCTTGGTCACATGTAACACTGATGCCATCCGATGACCATCGGACGCTGTCCGACAGTGAGCAATTTTTTGGGGACTTCGTCACTGGCTCACCTCCTGCTCACTGGACGCAGTTCGACGGCCGTCGAACGCCATCCGACGGGGCTGGAAACTGCAGCCCTTCAGACTTAGACTCTCACAACCCCTCTCAACGCCTCACCTAGGGTCTTGGACCACTTTTGTCAACTTGTGGACTCAACGGAAAATTTGGAGGCTTAGGCGGGAAGTTTTGCACCGAGAGAAATATCTGGGTTTGAGACTTAGTGGCTACGAAACCCTGGACAGCTAGAAAGTGACCTCGGATGCTTCCGGATCCTTTCGAAGACTTAGGCTCTAAGCAACTACCCCCGGACACCTGGCAACTATCGAACGCTCTCGAACACTCAGAAGAGATAAGATCAGCGGACACGGAGTGCTCAGTGGGACCCAACAGTCAGAGAGAAGACCTGCACCGGTGTCTAGATCATGCCAACACGCACACAAGTAAATAGAAGAACTAGCAAATAAAGTCCTTAGTCTTGTGGCACTTGGACACATGTCATTAATCGCCAAAATCTCAAGGACATGGGGTCCTTGGTCTTACACCGGCGACACCACCACGCCGTGCCGTCCCGGAGCCGTGCTGCCCTCGAGCCACGTCACCCGCACCGCCGCCCCCGAGCCCTTCTACACCCTCGCCGACGAGATTAGTAGGTGTAATTAATTAGTACACTGTAATTAGTGAGATTAGATGTGATGTTGATGACATGCATTGCATTTGTAACATGAACCGAGCCATAGTCAAACCCGTTCGGGGGCGCTCCACATTTTTGTAAGCAGCTTGGACGGTGATTCGTTGGGTTCCATCACGAAAGGTGGTGTGCTCCCAAGCTGTCCACGTTTTAGACAGCCCACGGATGTGGGTTTGAGTACGGTGGCTGCTACACTATATTGCATGGGTTGGAATTCTAGCGGCATGACCCTGTCATTCTCCTAGTGCATAACATAAACGGTACGCCATACCCATCATTGTACTGGGGGAACTACGGGGTTATGCTGCCGGAATTCCAACCCGTGAACCATAGTGTTGCGGCCTTCGTACTCAAACATGCATCTGTGGGTGGGTAAGCCCTCCTATTTAGATAGGCTTAAATAGTCTAAACCTGAAGTTTCATTGCATGCATTGACATTATAAAGTAAGCGATGGAAGATTAGCGGTGGATGTATGATGGCTTGATGAAGTCTGGACGTTGTCGACGGTTGGGATATTGACCCAAGTCAACTAAGGTTCTTCAAGAGATAGATAGGAGACACGCCGAACAAGACGAACAACAGCGAACAGGGAGACAGGGGTTTTTATCCTGGTTCAGGCCTCTCGGGAGAGATAATAGCCCTACGTCCAGCCTTTTCTTATATATCAAAGATGATTATAAGGGGTGGCTCGACGAGACAAACAAGTCTCGGCGAGATTATGGAGTATACGAAGTAGCAATAAGCGATCTAAGCTTCAATGCGATGATCAGGTCCCCTCTACACGTCGCAGGGCTCCTGTTTATATAGTCGCGAACAAACCGACCTCTGAGGAATATCGGTCATAACAACAACGAGATCGTAACGAACTCGTACCATGCCAAATACGTCCCGAGGCAGATAAGCATACTCCTAGTCTTGGGGATCACGACTCCTATTCCAATCCGGGAAACCAACGTCCGGGTCTTCACATAGCCGCGCAGAACTCCTGCTTGGGTCGGACTCAAACATGAATCCTAGGCCATTACGCACCGTGCCAGCCAGGAAGCTGTTCGGCAGGATGCATATGGGCCAGATAGAACCTCTCAGGGAGCTGGACCCTGGTAGGCTGTTCGATTGGGCCGTCAGGGAGTGGGCCATGGCAATGGGCCGTATTTTTATCCCCGATAGCTAGCCCCCGAGACTCAAGTGGAAGGACTCACTAGAGTGGGGTCTTCCTCTTGAGACTCAAGTCACGAAGAGGGAAAAATTGCTATTACAGAGACATGCAACGAAGGACCGAACAGGTTAAAATTCAACCGAGCAGGATTTGCTCGGGGCCGAACAAACCCGCCCAGTGCCGAGCAACTCTGTTGCGTCGAACAGGGAATCACATCTGCCCAAGCAGAATACTCAGCCTTTAGTGCGGACACTGGAGAAAATAGCCGTTGGCAGACTCCAACGGTAACTTCCTATCGCTGCGCAGTGAAAACAGGCGACCATTTTACACAACCGTTGCGGTAAAAACTAGCCGTTTCGTGACAAACCGTTGCAGAGCTGCTCATGTGGGACTATGAAAGCACCCAAGCCGCCCGCGGCCAGCCACTTCTGCTCCCACGCCTTCCCATCCCAAGCCCTAATTCCAACCGCGCTCAGCACCAAGTACCCAAACTCCACCACCAAACCTGTTCGTCCAACCCTGGGAACCGCTATGGCCAAGTTCTCTGGCACTAGCCTGACCGAGGAGGACCTGAAGGTCTGGGAGGAGGAGGGCCACATCGACGCCGGTAGCTGGAGGTTGCCCGGGGAGGAGGAAACTCCGGAGCCGCTCGAGGGAGAGTTCGTCGACTTGAGCAGATTCATTTATTTGGGTTGAGGTCTCCTAAGATCGACTTCGTCGAGGCCTTCTTAAACATCAGCAGATTGGAGGTGGCGAACCTCAATCCGAACTCCATCCTCCAGATGGCCATTTTTGCACACCTGTGCGAAGGCTATCTGGGCATTGATCCGCCGGTGGGGCTATTCCTCCGCCGCTTCGGCACTTGGGTGCTACTACCTCAAGCTCCGGGCCACCGCCGACGACGCGCCGTACCCCCATCCGCCGCTGCTCGACTCAATGGGCGCGTGGTGGACAAGGTGGTTCTACACCAAGCGCAGTGGCGACAGCAAACTCTCCTTCACAGGGAAGGCGCCGGCGAAGGGTACGCCAATGCCTCGGCCAGAGATGTCTGCCGAGGACTGGTACCTGACAAGGAAGATCGCCTCCCTCGTGAGCCTCGGGCTCACGGGCAGGGAGATCATCCGGGACTTCACAGCGAACAGGATCTGTCCGCTGCGGAGAAGACCCTATCCCTTCTATAAGATAGAGGGATGGGAAGACATCTCTAGGGAGAGCACGGGTAAGTGCCTTTAAGACTCAACCTTTACTCGATGACTCATCCGAATAGGAACTAACAGGCTCCCCTTATCGGGGATAAAAATACGGCCCATTGCCATGGCCCACTCCCTGACGGCCCAATCGAGCAGCCTACCAGGACCCAGCTCCCTGGAAGGTTCTATCTGGCCCATATGCGTCTTGCCGAACAGCCTCCTGGCTGGCATGGTGCGTAAAGGCCAAGGAATCTTGCTTGAGTCCTACTCGAACAAGAGTTCTGCACGGCTACGTGAAGACCCGGACGTTGGTTTCCCGGATTGGCTTAGGAGTCGTGATTCCCCAATATTAGGAGATTACCTTATCTATCGTAGGTTGTATTTGGCATGTATGAGTTCATTACGATCTCGTAGTTAGCCCGGCCCAATATTCCTCGGTAGGTCGGTTTGCTCCGTACTATATAAACAAGACCCCTACGGCGTGTAGAGGGGACTTGACCTAGCTTTAGCATCTGATAGACACCTGATCATAGCGCATTGCTTCCTGCACACCATAATCTCGCCGAGACTTGTTCGTCTCGCCGAGCCACCTCTTGTATTCATCTCTGATATATAAGAAAGGCTGGACGTAGGGCTATTATCTCTCCCGAGAGGCCTGAACCAGGATAAAAACCCCTGTCTCCCTGTTCGCTGTTGTTCGTCTTGTTCGGCGTGTCTCGTATCTCCATCTTAAAGAACCTTAATCGACTTGAGATCGATATCTCAACCGTCGACAGCTGGCGCCGTCCGTGGGGACACGCAGATCGAGCATGTCGAACTCCGTCAGCGATACAGAGATGCTTCCTGAGGGCTACGACTCAGAAGGGCAGGATGTGTCATCCCCTATCAGTTCAGATCAATCTGCTCGGTCTCGAACACTTTCCATATCTGAGGCAGATGTCTCCACCTATATGGCAGAGATAGCCTCAGATCGCACTCCCGTCATTGAGGATGACTACGGAACCAATGATCTTTACGACGGTTTAGATCTATCGGATTCCAAGGCTATGTCGGTAGATTCTACCTGTGGTGACACAGCGATGACACCGTCTAGCATACCTTCACACGGCTCCCGCAGCATTAACATGGCCGATGTAGGAACCTCTGAAAATCCTGCACGGCCGTGGCGGTAGCAAGGTCGAGCGGATTAACTCTGCTTTCGGCATCAAGGCGAGGCTGCGGCTGCTGCTTTCGCGAGCAAGAAGTCATCGCCGCAACCTCGGCGATTCCATCAATCGGACCGTGTACGGTACGCGATCGGTGCAAGCGACGCGTCGCGACCCACCTCGCGTGCCGCCAAGTCTCCGACAAGTTTCCCTGTCCGGGTTGATTCCCAGCGTGGCGGACTCGATCGGGTAGAACGCGGATGCCTCGGGATCCCGAAACCCCTAGAGCGAGTCGGGAGCGACTCGCGGCCATAACCGGTGATCGAGATCCACCAACCAGCCGATCTCGCCCGTATGGGCGACGCATTGCTTCTAACCTGAAGCGGCCGGTGAAGGCCTAAAGTCCCTAGGAAAGTAAACAACTCCTCCGGCGGCCTGATCAAAGCTGCCGGAATGATTAGGACGGCTCGATCGGCGATGTGACCCGTCACGGTCGAAGGACCACGTCACGAACAAGCTACCGTGGTCGCCGCGCTCGCCAAGTCCCCATAGTCACGCGACCACGGGGCAAGCGCGCGCCGCGATGATCACAGACGATCCCCGTGAGGAGCGCATTATGGCGACCACGAGGAAGGGCGTGGTGGATTATCCGGAGAGAGTTTCTCGGGCGATTCTTCCGTTCAGCGAGGAGTTCCTCCGCGCCGCAGGATAACGTCTTCTCAAGACTAGGTTACGCCGGGAGGTGGCGGTCATATGCTTTGAAGGCTGCGGGGCTTTCTCGGCGAGCTCCGTGCTGTCGGTGGCACTCAAAGTTCAAGCGGTCACATGGAGAGGTACAATGGGACTCGAGAACCGGAGGAGTTCCTTTCCATCTCTTCTGGCCATTATGGCGGCGGGGTGATAGAGCTCGTCATGGCCAACTACCTCCCGACCGTCCTTGAGGTCTTTGCTCGGGCGTGGTCATTCAATCGACAAGAGGTTCCATCGACTCTTGGAACCAGCTTTGTGGCGCTCGATTGCTAACTTCGGAGCTGTTATATGCGTCGGGCAAGGAGGATGATCTGCACCGGATGATCCGGATGACCGGAGACCCTCCGCAACCGTGAAGCGTTTCATTAAGATTCGCAACCACGATCCGAACATCTCGGATGAATCATTGTCGCGCCTTCAAAAGCGGAGTCATGACGGCGTATCACCGAGATCTTGAGATCAGCGAGACTGGACCGCCAATGACCTGTTCAAAATGGTGATCGCTCATGCCAGCGGCGCGCGTTCAATACTCTAAAGGCGTTAAACAAAGGCGTGCCCCCCCGACTGTGTGGATGAAAGAAGAAGAAGCGGCGACAATGTTCACGGTTACAAGGTCCCGGAAGAAAAAAAGAAGGGTGGCCGAACAATACGTCGCCGGTATAGATCGCACACCTCCTCCCAGGATGGGCGAGAAAAAGCCCAATAATAACTACAAGGGCAAGAAGCCCGCCCGGGGAAACAACCAAGGCAAAAAGGTCCGAGTGACCGATGTTGCAAGTTCCACCGAACTACGGGCATGATACTGCGCCATTGCGGGACCTAGGCCGCAAAGCTCGAGGATTTCTACAGCGGCAAGGGCCCAATGCCCACCACCGAAAAAGGTGTGGCCAGTAAGGCTAAGTGCCAAACCGATGATGGTGATCGGGAAGGCGATAATGAGTATCGGGGCCGAGAACCATATCGCCGTCATCTTTAGCGGCTCCTCGACTACACCTCTCGGCGTAGCCTCAAGGAAGGCTGCTCGGAGGTCCTAGCGTTGAAAAGGCCAAACCTCGGCTGAGTCAATGAAGTGGACCGAGGTCCCATCTCCTTCTCTCGGGAGGATTGCCCCATGGGATGACCAAGCCTCGGCGGCTCCCAGCTGGTGGTCGCCCGACCATCGACAACGCAAGTTGGCCGTGTCTTAGTAGGCGGCGGGGCGCTTTGGACTTGCTTTACGCTAAGGTCTTGGGCGAGATCAGATTCCTCGTTCTAAGGTGAAGGAAGTCGCAATGCCCTTCTCTGAGATTGTTCCGGAGAAGGCATCAAGCCGTTCTTGGCGGTCGTCCTACCGGTTACCTTGACAGCCCGAGCAACTTCGGACGAGTTGATCACTTTCGGCGTGGTCGACTTCCCATCCAGCGTATAACGCGATCTTGAGCGAGCCATCTCTTGGTAAGTTTATGGCCGTATCCCACACGCTTATCATTGCGTGAAGATCTAGGGTCCAGCGGTGTGATCACGGTCAAGAGCAACTACAAAAGCTGCTCTGGATTGCGACGGCGGTCCCTACATACTGATCGACCAACTTCCGCCGCGTGGCCCGAGGTTCCGAGACCAAGTCTGCGCGCCCTAAGGTCTCCCTGCGGCGAGGGAGAGACCAAGGAAGTTCCACTTGTCTCTTGATGATACTTCTAAGGCAGTTCACTTGGGGGCCAATCTGGACCCCAAATAGAAGCGAGCTCATTGCCTTCCTCGAGCTAATGCGAGATGTGTTTGCCTAGGAGCCATCGACATGCGGAGTCCCAAGGGAGGTTATCGAGCACAAAGCGGGCGATCCGGCGACAAAAGCACATTCGCGGAAGCTTGGCGCTTTTCGGACTTCAGCGGGGTCATCAAAGATCGACAGCAAGCTGCTCGCTGCTGGTTTCATCCGTGAGGTTGATCACACCAAATGGCTAGCCAACCCTGTAATTGTAAAGAAGAAAGGCGGCAAGTGGAGGATGTGTCGATCGATCACACAGATCTGAACGTTGCTTGTCCTAAGGACAATTTCCCGCTGCCTCGTATAGACCAGTGGTCGATCATTGCGGATGCCAGCTCTTGAGTTTTTAGATGCTTACTCCGGTTACCACCAAATAAGCATCTCCCGAGGATGAAGAAGGCGCCTTCATCACCCCTTGACACTACGCTGCTCGACCATGTCTTTCGATCTGCGCAATCTTTGGTGCCACGTTCGGTAACAATGGAAAGACCTTCCCGAGCAATGCGGGAAAAACATAGAGGTCTATGTCGGCGACATAGTAGTAAAAACAAGTATGCTCCAGATCATGTAAAAGACACAGCGAGACTTTTCATAATATCACCGGGCATCGAATAAAATTAAATCGAGAGAAGTGTACCTTTGGTGTTCGATCGGAATGTTGCTTTCGATTATGTTATTGGTTACAAGGCATTCTGCCAACCACGAAAAAATCGAGGCCATTGAAAATAGCGAGCTCCAACTACCGTAAAGGAAATGCGAGCCTCACGGGCGGATAGCTGCTCTAAGCGAGTTTATTTCCGTCAAAGCGAGCAGGCTGCCCTTCTTCAAGGCCTGCGCAAGCACAATGGTTTCAGTGGGCGGTGGAGGCGATAGATCCTTTGGGATCTGAAGCAATACTGTCTAGTCCTCCGTCGACTACCCAGCGGCATGGCGGCGACTCTCTTTGTACCTGGGTTACCGCCACAAGCGGTGGCCAGCGGTCTTGGCGGTCGAAAGGAAGGCATCTGGCGACCAATCTATTACGTGGCGGTACTTCACGGATCAAAGGCGTTACCACGAGGTCGAAGCTGCTCTCGCCTTGCTCATGTCCTCGATAAAGCCGCCCGATACTTCGGTAGCATCAAATCTGGTCGACCACGTCCCCTGGGAGAAATCCTCTGGAACAAGGAATCTAGCGGACGTATAGCTAAGTGGGCAATGGAACTTCATGAGTTTTATCATTATTCTGCCCGAACTGCTATTAAGTCCACAGTCTAGCTGACTTTGTCGCTGAATGGACTTGCCGCCCAAATCGAGGAAGCTCGAGAACAACTGATGAACCCCTTGGACCATGTTTTTGATGGCTCGCGCCTTTGGACACTCGGGGCTGGTTTTGTTCTCATCTCCTACAAGGAGAGCAACTCGATATTCTATCAATTACACTTTGTGGCGACTAACAACGCCCATGATCACGAGCCCTCCTCGCGGGACTAGGCGTGCAAATCGCTTGGCGTCCAGCGGTGACTATGAAGGAGATTCACGGTGGTCATCAATCGGGTTAACAAGAATGCTCGGTCTTGCGATGACTCAATGGCGCGATACCTGGTTGAGGTGAGGAAGTTGGGCGGCACTTCGATTTTTCGAGGTGCTCTTCGTGCC